>HG992275.1:15761250-16393333 GCA_905220595.1 Spilosoma lubricipeda
AAACTTTTTATTTTTCAAATAATGGAAGTATAAAAATATTATATAGTTCTATAATTTTATACTATTTTAAATTAGATGTTAGTTCAAAAAGTAGTGATAGTTGCTTATCAATACTTTTTAGGTAATTATAGGCTATAAATATCATATAGCTGAAGACTTCTTCTGAGAAATTTACTGATCTAAAGACTAATGATTTCAACAATTGTTTTAAAACTATTCATTGAGAATGACTATACGCTCTGAAATATCAAGCTACGACTGCCGAAGCCGGGGAACGATGAAAAATATTGCAAAACGAGAAAGAACCTTTTTTTGACAGACGCAAATAAAGTTGGGAGTCATCTAGTTAAACGCAATTGTTCAGTGCATGACAGAACTTTTTGGCCCCATAATATTGTACTCGTATTGCGTTCTGTCAGCGTCTAATGGGGTCTGGGATATTTGCTTCCACCAGTGCTGACAATTATTACAAGGACATATCTAGCGATTTAATTCAATGTCCTAATGCGGCTGTAACATATTTAGGTTGTGAATGTTTATTATACTTAACATCACATTATATTAATGTTGCGATAAACACGGGAGTAAAATGTGTTTTCATATTATGAAGGTGTTAATATTTTCATATTCTCAAAATAAAGTTGGATTTGAATACAAAGTTTGTAGGAAAACCAACATAGTTGTGTCATAGATCTTGTTTGTTATTATGTATATGAAGATTAACCTTGTGCCAAAGGTTGAATGCAAACATATAGGTGAATTCGATCGGTTATTGCCGAATATAGAAAAACCAATTGTCTAGATCACAGATTGATCTGTCAGCTAGTACCCCCTAACTTAAGAAGGACACCAGTATTTATTATTAAATTTAATTCATTGGTCCAATATAATAAATAATTTTACTTTCATATTCTGACTTCTGAGTAAAATGTGAAAGACTGTTGTAGAAGTTCGTAAGTTGTGAAATAATAATGCGGTGAGAATATATTATATACTATTTTATTGAGGACCAAAATGAAATGTTTTGTTAAGGAGCGAGGGAGCACACCCGATCACCGCTAATCGTTAACGTGTACTGAATTGATTTATAATAAGTAGCTGAGTAACGTAAACTGCTTACTCGGCTTAGTGTACGGTTGCATCGTACAACTGTGACAAACTCCGGTCACGAAACAAATATTTAAAAACTACTAGATGGAAAATACATACATGGAAAGAGACTTAGAAGCTACAAAATCATGTATGGAGTGAATTTTCGTGTCACCGTTGACTCACACTGAGTCAGAGTTTATGTTGGAGGTGACTGTTTTCTAGATTTTAGCTCTATCTCATCTCATATTAATGATTATTCTTCTGCAACTAAAACTGTGGTGAAAGCTCACAGCAAAAAAAAAAAACACGGAACAATCACTTAACTTTCTTTTAAAACTTAGTACGGAAATGAGCCTTGAAGATTGTTGACGATGCCAAACTCGCAAGCGGTAATGAACCGTCTGATGAAAGAATTTGGATCGCTATTCAAGTTTTATGTTCTCCCATTTTGGTTTTCATTAAAATTTTTAATTTGATGTCGTGTTTAAAAAAAAATTTTACGCCTCTACGATCATTTGTCTCATACACAATACTACACAACTGACTATAAGTAGTTAAACCTCTCAATTTAAATCCAACTCATTGAAGATAAACGAGATTTCAGATACATGCCCTAATTGTGAAATAATTTCACTCGTTTCTTGTTGTATTAGTAATACAGTACAATAAAGAAATCCTAAAATGTAAAATTATACTGAAGGGAATAAGTACGTAACAGTGAGTATTTTCGTGATGCATCCTTAGGACCTTTATGGATACATTTATATTTGTTTTGGCTCCGCCCGCGTGTATGTCGCTTATCTCGCTACGGTACTCCTTATTATAATTCCATTATAATCAAAATATCTCCTTGCCAAATTTCATTGAGAGCGTTAAAGCTCTTTAGCCATGACCTATATTATATGTTGTAACTAAACATTTATGTTTTTCACAAATTTTACTTTATCTGTGCTATAAGACGTTGCTTCGTACCCAATTTCAAGATTCTGAGTTCACGGAAAGTACCCTGTAGGTTTTGATTCCCTTGCGAGTGTCGAAAATTGGCAGCATAAACGGTTGTATCTTTTGATTGCGTTGGCTTTTAAGCTACAAGCCAAACTTCTAAGTTTGATTTTTTTCACAGCTCCAAGGGACTAGACTTGAGTTTGATTTGATGAATATGAATTTCAGCTTGATACCTCCACGCATTCCTTAAAAAGGGTCTTGACAGACAGGCGGACATCAAAGTGATCTTCAGTGTAAGGATACCGTTTTTTCCTTTTGAGGCACGGAACCCTAAAAATCGACGGCCGTATACCATAATCATCGACATTTTGCTATCCAAATTATTGTCTTCCAGTTAACTAATTCATCTAATAAAATAATTTAAGAACAATTCCCCAACAGTTCACTTGGTTTCCACTCATCATCTCACCCGAAAGACGTCCTGGCCTATGCTAAACTTATGTGGCAGGGAACGGGGCACAATGCACGCAGTTGAGACAGCTGAAGGGGCTAAAAAACTACTGGAAAACGGAGCGTGGGTAGGCTCTTACAAGGTAGTCCATCATGAACAACCCATAACGTGTTGTGGCTACGTAATCTTGCCGTTGGATGTTTTTAAGCCGCCCAAAGGCCTCCAACTAAGTTTGACGACTGTTTTTCCACGATAACATCACGGAGACGCTCATGGTATCATTCCGCTCATCCAGGTTCTGACCGCGCCCGTCATTGCTTACCCCCGGTGGTTGTTTCTAATCACCGAGTGCAACTGGGCTATGGGAAGACGCCCTCCCAAGGTAGTCCCATGATCACAGCAACATGGAGACGTTTCGGGGATGCCTATGTCTAGCAGTGGTTTCCATTATGTAAAGTAAAATATTGTATGACACACAATGATGTAAAATGTTCGAAATAATACAAATAAATATATTCTTTCCATGTGCGCCGAATTTGTTCAACACACTCATCAAAGTGGATTACTGTACGAAATAATCGTACATTTTCATTTCTCTGAAGTCTCATATATACCTGAGACTTGATTTGAATAAGGATAGACATATCACATTATTAAGATCTACGTACAAATAGGAATACAAATTGTATGAGAGATAACATGTAAACTCTGTTTTTTCTTATTTATAGTATGACTAGCTTTTGTCCGCGGGTCCGCCCGCCTATATGTCGTTAACGCGGCAAATGGTAGCCTATGTGTTATTCTGATATATAAGCTATATTACTGTAAAGTTTCATTCAAATCCGTCCTGTAATTTTTGCGTGCCATACACATTCACAAACTTTCGCCTTTATTTATTACTGTGATATTTGTCTCAGGAAATAAATAATAGACTAAAACTATCTATAGGTAATTATTATGTATATTAGATTAAAACTATCTTTATTGTCTATTCACATCACCTGGAACCAGTTTACCAGTAGGTATAGTACTATTTAATAGATAAAAGTTTCTAATATTTATACGGTTATCTGACATATTTTTCTGTATTGGAGACATGTTAACCCAAAATCTGTAGATCATCCGTTATCTGGCTTAGTGTGGCCTGGCACTTAGTCTTAATATTTAGTACCATTTAACCTAGATTACAAAAAGTTTTATTCAGATTATTAACATGTTAGATTTTGAAGTAAATTACACTATAAAAAAATTGTTGTGTAAGATGACATTACTGTAATTTTGCCAACGTTTCAGAAGGACACTTATATGAACTGTTGACGACAATATAAGCTTAATTGCTTTAGGGCTTAAGATCGATGCTTTTCATCGTAAATTGTTTAGTCTAATAGTGTTATATCAATGTTAATCCTAAATATCCATGCTAATCAAGCCATCAATTACGGTTCAAATCACAAGAATTAGGTAGCGTTGTTTAGATAATACTTTGCATTTAAAAGGCTTTGTATACAACAATATTTTAGCCTGCATAAACATAGCCTACCATTTTTAATTAAACGTAGCTTAAAATGAATAGTCTTCCAATTTTAAAATCATGTTCCTAAAGGTGATAAATATATACTTCTATGATTTTTTTAGCCATTCGAAGTTGTATATATGAAAACATTACGTAACTTTTGCCATAACTGCTTCTCGTTAGAAACTAAATAGGGTCAATAATGATGTTGGAATTATGCCATATAAAGAGAACGACAAATACAATAATGTTGTGTCATGAAAAGATAATTATTACTGTCTGCCATAAATATCTTAATATGTCCCCCAATTTCCGGAAAAATAATATGTATACTAGCTGAACCACCAATTCTACAGTTACAATACCTGTTATCAGCACGGTAATCATTTAAAGGTGCTGCGAAAACCATCAATTGTACAATATAATGAGATTAAAAAACTTACAAATTAAAATATAAATAACTAAAAACTAATTTGTAGAATAAGAACCTAGGTTATATATTGTCTCTAAATTCCACCATCAAAGCTTATATGTAGATTACTATTTAAAAATATGCAACAGTGAATACATAATATATATCTAAATATACAATCTATACAATTAAATAAAATTGAAGTGTCTGTTTGTGATATTAAAATTACCGTTTTTTTACTAAATGCATATGTATGTATACACGGTACATATGCCAAAAATGTAGTTAAAAAATTTTTGTCTCTCTGTCTGTCTGTTTGTTCCGGGTAATCTCTGGAACGGCTGAACGGATTTTGACGGGACTTTCACTGGCAGATAGCTGATGATCCAGGGAGTCACTAAGGCTACTCTTTTTAGACTAACTTTGTCCCGCGGGGTTACTCGCGGTAACACAATAACCGCGGGTAACACCGCGGGGTGTAGCTAGTTGCATTTAAAAACCATATACAGACCTCCAATCTTCGGTGTCGTATTTTGTATTTCTAATTTGCTTTTATCTTCGTGACAAAATGCATTGTCTCTGTAAGGTACAATGGTTATCTATAACTCCTTTATTATGCAGTGAGATTAATATTTGTGGATATGGCGGGAGAGATACGGCCGGTAAATCGAAATGATTGATTTATTGTATGTTTGTGCTTGTTTGTTGGGAGTAATCGTAATAAATTGTCATACTCATGCGGCATGTAGCCTGCGATAGCGTGAGAAATCATTATGAGACACTGATTTATGAACGCCTAGAGTGTAATTATTTTGCGATGTCAACAATTTAATTATATTTTTATATACTACTAACTATAGTAATACTGTTAACTTATCTATATTAGTTTACTGATGACTACATTTTTTACAGTTTACAGACTACAAAGATGCAGAAGAATCACTAGGCCGCTAAGGTGTGGGTCACCATGCTGCATTTTTGTATTGTCTGCATTCGCAATGGGTATGGTGACCACCACTCTGGGACTCTGCTTATGCTTTCCATCAGGCAGAGTAGAGTCATTTTGGCAGGCCATTCATAAAAAAAACATGACTACGAATAGTTACTATAGACATAAAGTAAGATACGGTTTAAGATGTGCTTAGTATTAATCCTTATGTTATTCTAATTATGTTAAATATTAATATACTTATTTTATTATATACTTATCTATCTATAAATATAAAAATGAATCCCTATTTGCCTTGGTCACGACATCACGCGTGAACGGTTGATCCGATTTTGTTAATTCTATTTTTGTTGGATAGCCCATTTAGCGAGGAAGGTTCTAGGCTATGTAGTCCCGGCCCGAGCCGGGTATCAACCGAAAATGTTGGGGAAATGGACAAATTTATTTCTTATGGAGAGACGCAAACGAAGTTTGAGCGGGTCAGCTAGTTTAGTAAAAAAATCGAATTTTAAAATATAAAAATATTAACAAGATTTACTTGCTCACTACAATGATTAGTATTAAATAACCAATTTAATTAAACCTTAATCAGTTCTTCATTAGAATACTAGACTTAGACAGAAGTTACATACCTACGTTCGTTGCTAACGGGCAAAACGTCAAACTGCCTATTTTAGGTTATAATCGCCATTATGGAAATTGTACGTTAAAATTTCAGAACACAACTAATACGCGCATATTTAATATCTTATTTTTTTCTATTTCTGAATTATTACATTAATTATTTGTTTTAGAAATATTAGTTAGCTCATGGATTTTCATCCATGAGCTAACTAATATTTTAAGTTACATATAGGTATTTTTTTAATACAATGCTGCACTAAGAATATTTCTGTGTCGCGGTTGACTTTACAAACATACATGAAACGGAAACAAAAAATACCCAGTTTGTTTTAATTAAATTATCATGAACCTAGAGGAAAGTTTATTTTAAATATTAATTACAAATGAAGTTACTTACAATAACATACTTTACAGTACGGTAATTCTAAATCAACTACAGTGAATCCATATCTATACCTACCATTATTTTAAAGTCAAAAGGAACTGTCTGTTTGTTACGCTTTCACGGGTAAAAACTACTACACAGATTTCAATAAAATTTCGCATAGAGATACTTTAATTCTTGAGGAAGGACACAGACTACTCTTTACCGCAATAACCTAAATATATGCCGACGGAGCAATGCGCAAAAGCTAGTTAGTAAATAATTTTATTATAAAATGAAGCTTTCAGAGATCTATTTAAAGAAAAAACTGTTCGAGATAGTTGGAATGAGTTTTCCGCTACTATTCAAAGAACTTTGATAATAGTCTACTTTTAATAAAACTCTCTTAAACAGGTACATAATGAAGTTTTCAACAGTTAAGTCCTTTCAAGGAGTATATATCTAAAATTAATAAAATGATGATGTATTTTTCATCCCACCATCTCGAGCCGTTTTTATTCGCCAGAGGATAAAGTAAATTGAATTTAGAACGTCATGTGCACTTATAGTTTGTTAATCCAAAACATCATTAAACCTATTTACTTCTACCTCTATGGTGCTGAATTTAACATAGTCTTTTTTTAATTTGTTAAAAACGACACGGAACCTTCTTGGTGTACTTTTTTTGATTTTCTTTGCCCGCGCCATTTTCTTTTCACGTCATTTAGTCATTTCCTCGCTGAGGTGGGATGAAAAGTTACGTGTTGCACTCGAGCGCAAAGATTTTTCACCTTGTGCTCTTTTGATTCCCTACTTAACGCTCAGGATTCTTATTTTTAAATCAGTCGCTGCGCTCGTAATTCTTAGAATCCTTAGCTTACTCGGTCATCAAAATTTAGCACGCTTTTAAAAAGCAACTTTGCACTCTTGTATAACAAATAACCATTACCGTTAATAACGATAAAATATTTTTTACGTTAGGTTTATGTTAAATCAAACTTATGATGAATTATTTAATCATCGATTCTCACAAGAGACTAGTAATTGTGTGATGCAAAACACGTTGATGCTTGTCTCTGTTCGAATCGAATTTCCAAATCGAGTCTGAAATAAACTCGTCAAAACAAAGAATCATATTTTTTCAATACTTCAATATTTTTATGTATACTCCAGGAGCTTTTATCTTTTAATGAGAGAGGGTGATATAAACCTTTGAGAGTTTGTTGATGTATAAATGTGTAGAAGCTTTTAAGGCCACACTTTAGGCCATGTTTTACGTCTGAAGGCGACAGAACGTAATGAAATTTGTTGGTGTCTCTCATTTACTTATAGTTACACAAAGTTGTGAATATTTTATTACTGGTGTCGTAGCCTGAGGGTGTAAGATTTATATTACTACCTACATAATCTGCATGCACACTTTAGAGTAGCCAGTATTTGGGTTCTATTTTATAAAGGTACCTTAATACTTGAATTTAAAGAGATTCTATGACCTATAACCAACTGTATTATAACTTAAGTCAGAATCTCATTTATTTATTTTTATGCATTTATTTAATCATTCACACTATAGATATAGTGTCTGCGCTGTTACTATTACTAATTTAATTTCCTTTTCCTATTCTCTTTCTAATACACCAGATATTACCCTACACTTTCAATCCCATGTTTTTTTTCCATCCCATAATTGCCTGTAAGAGGTGCCTTCGAGCGATAAGACGTCCACTTGTACCTTCTAGTTTTATGATATCGCTGTAAATAATCTGGTGTATAATATAGCAATATATAATTTTTAACATCTATTTTTATTTAAGTAATTAATCAAATTATAAAAAAATGGTCTACAGTTCATTAAGCATTTCAATTATATTGACATTTTTTCTTGGCTACAGCCTTTTAATATTTGTAGTTAGATTCAGAATTTTCAAGGCTCTTGTACGGATCTCTAAAAAGGGAACGTAGATGATCTTCCATGCTTGACACGTGGCTTTTAAAAACACCCTCTGCTGTGAACTTTATATATATATATATACGTAGATATTAGTTATATCAATACAACGCACACATACAAAGCTGTGCGACTATTTATACTCGTATGCGTTTTCAGGTCAACTTCACAGTGTACAGCGGTCTGCCCGCCTTGCTTAATAGAGTGGATGTTTTTTTTTTCAGATAAATAATTTTATATCAAGAATAAGTGAAATTATTATAAACAATCCATGTATTTTGGTAATTCATCAATAAAAATACAACAAAATATAATTAAATAATACTTTATTACAATATCTGCTATTTACAACACGTTACGTCTATTTACAATAAAATGTTCAGTATTTCGAGGTTTAATTATTACTATAAATCGATGTCATTGAGCATATTATAATACCTTTTGTGATAACAAATGTCTTAATAAAGTATTTCAGGAGTCATTCCCCTGGCACGACATTCAAACATACATTGAAATATCACATATTACAATATCTTAACAAGTACTTATTTACTATGATTCACTGCTAACTATTGATAAGAAATACATGATAAAATGAATTGTACTAACTTACCAATGAAAGCAAGGTTCTATTGGACCTACCCCGTCTACTACCGTCAAATAAGGACTAACTGGGACTTATTCTGTACTTATTAGAGGTAGAAAATGTTTAGTAGGCCTTCGAAGTTTTTCCTACATATTAATTGGTTTTAAAAATGGAAGCCTAGTACATTGTTGACATACTTACATGGTGGCACGATTACCGTATTAGCTAGTCTTTTTAAGTTAACTCAGGTAAACATTAGGGGACAAATTTTTAGAATTTCAGTCGTACAGGTGTTGAAACGACCTGTCATTTCTAATCCTACAAAGTACTTTTTAATAATACTGTTTATAAAAGTCACTGAAACTAGGATTGTATTGAATTTTAACAAAAAAGTGTTGATCACAAAAATCTTCTACTAACTGTAACTGTAAAACTGTACACTCTTTATTGCGAAAAAACACAATCATAAGATCTGATTAAGAGTACTTTTATAACTCATACTATGGACTGCCAACAGCTCAAATTCAAAAGTTTTCTTTTACAACTTACTCCTAAGTGAAAGTCAAACAGTAAAAATAACTAACACAGCATCTAGTATCGATGTATGTCTACAAGCACTCACGTAAGTGACAATGTACCATTTCCAACTTAGGTCAAATAATTAGACTGGCATTACGACGATGTGTAGTATCGAGTATGTAGGTACTGAATCCGAGGTCCGTAACATAACATTCGAAGAACATAAAAAATACTTGCATAGCGCTTGGTAACTATCAGATCTTAAAACTATTATCTAAATAAAGCTTGCACAGGACGCATTTTATCTGGAAACACTGAAGTAAATAGACTTGCACGTCATGGAATGTTTCCAATACTTATGAGCTGACAAACAAGCGCACAAAACATTATAAACGGAATGATTTAAGTACATAATGATAAATTGATATGAAAATCTGAATAGGCGTTCAACAAATAAAGCTAAAAATATCTTAACGTTCCATTGTGCCCTGTCCATGGATATGCAACTCTCGTCCCTCCCTCACTCGTAAATCACTGGTTCCTATTGCTCTGTGTTGTTCCACTGATGATCTTAAGGAGTCTCACTGCCGGTGCTTCGAATGCCAGTGATATAGCGAACGAAGCTAAGAATGCCATAACAGCATATCCTGCGTATATTGCCAACTGTAAACAAAAATTAAAAAGTTAATTAAAAATAAACATAAAAAAAAAAATCTTTTAGAAGTTCTCACTTTCAAAAATATTTTTCTTATATCTCTAATATTATTCTTGAAACGAATATTATTCTACGAATATGTAAATGAGTAAGAACGTACAAATTTTCATTGAAATGTCAACAATAAAGTTTAAATAACTTTTAATTGTAATTATATTTTAAACAAACCGACACTGTCGTCGGTTTCATGCGAATAATAATGTGTTAAATAAAAAGTATCAACTAATAGACGTTGAATCTTTTTATCAAACTGGTTACAACTTTAAAAATCTAGATACGTTTTTTTGGCATATGCTTTTAACAAAAAGCAATATTGCTGATACTAGATTATAGTTGTTAATTTTTAAGAGATTTAAGCCAATGATCCTTAAAAGAAGCTTCAGAAATAGAACATGATTATGCCTAGATCTTAGCTAACCCCTTTCTGGGGCATCAAAAAGTGACATACATCGTTCCCGTAATCGTGATCGATTTAAAACTTTCTGGTAAGAGTGATAGTTACAGTTGACAGTGATTCTTATTAGTTTTTTTTATGACGTAGGGGGAAAACGAGCAGACGTATCGCCTGATGGTAAGCGATTACCGCCGCCCATGGAAACCCGGAACATATTAGGCGTCACAAGTGCGTTGCCGGCCTTTTCTTCTTCTTAGGTATTTTGTGCGGGGTTACATAATGCTAAATTTTAAAATATTTGTTAAGAAATTTCGTTGGGTAATAATTATTCTTGATATGAAATGAGTTTATGATACTTTTTTGTCACATTCTAAGCAATAATTGGATTGACACGTGTGAATTTAATGCTTTAATTCCACCTCATGGGAATCCTTTATGAGAATACTTTAACAAAATAATTTAATATTCTGTTATAGATAAATCACGTTGTTGCTCATGATGAACGCCGAAACTATCCGATCGATATTCACGTTATTTTATTGTGTGTTTTGCTGGTATCCCTAAGGTAGACCAATAGGAGGCGAGCATAATTGCGTTGAAAGACGCTGATAAAGTTGCGTGGGTAAGCTAGAAATCATCACACTTATCACACTTATACATACATACACTTATATATAAAGGCGAAAGTTTGTGAGTGTGTATGTTTGTTACTTCTTCACGCAAAAAATATTGAATGGATTTGGATGAAACTTTACAGTAATGTAGCTTATACATCAGAATAACACATAGGCTACTATTTGCCGCGATATCCAACATACACGCTGGCGGAGCCGTGGGCAACAACTAGTAATATATATTATTTATGCCCCTCTAGTCTATTCTATTCACAGTCGATTGAATGACGTATATCGTTTAGCTCTAACCAGCTCGTTAACGAATCGGATAAATGTCACACTACAGTTGTTTAATTAACACTGACTAATAAATATCGAATGAGCAAACTTTCCTACTGTAATCGAGCTCTACGCGTTCACCCCAGATTCTCCGTTAAATATAAAACTATAAGAGTAAAACATTAGATCAAAAATTCATTTTTATTCCAATTAAAAGTTCACTGACTATATGAACGTCGGGAGAATCGAATAAATCTGCGATGATTATTCTTACTTCTAACGATTTACATACGCAGCGCTGAAATTCAGAATACATCTGTTACGTAAGGATTCACGGGTTGAATTTCCTCCCGGTACTTATATCTTACGATCTGTATTTTATAACCATCTTTTCCGCTTCCTAGAATTCATGGTGCTATTTTTAGATAGGGTATAGAAATTACTGTGCTATGCTGAGTTCAAATGTATTACTATTAAATATCATTATTCATTACCGAGTCTACAAAAGACATATTTGAGTTTGAATGTACTTCTTGTTGTTTTCGTTATCTTAAGGTGTGAGATTTATTTATGTAGAACGTTTACAACTTAATTTGGAGATTTTGAATTCCACGCAGATCCTAGTGTTTATCTTGCTGTCTGCTGTAGCTGTCGCTGAATGTGAATAAATTTAAAACAGCTTGTGAGAGTTTCAAAAGGATTTGCGTAGCATCAATGTTGCTTTAGTAATCCTGTCACGGTATCCGCACTCTGAACTTAACTCTTCGTCGCTTGTTTATTACCACTGCAGTCTTCTGTGTATAATGTTCGCGACTTCTTCCAATTAAAATACTTAGTAACAAAAAACCTTCATTTGTTTAAATTTTTATGCCATTTATGCCATGCAAGCGTGAATGTAATATTCATAATAATATTAATTCGAAATTAACTTTGTCTGTCTGTCTGTTACGCTTTAGGAGATTCTTTGATTCTTGAGAAAGGACATAGTTATTCTTTCTTTCCTCTTTCTTTTCTTTCTTCTCAGAAATTTTCTGCCTCGCACAGCAATGAACCTCGGAATGAACTGTCGCCTGCGGTATTCCCGGACCAATTTGACCTTGAAACCTTCAAGAAAAGAGCGTACTCCTTTATAAAAGGTCGACAACGCACTTGTAACGCCTTTAGTCCTGCGGGTGTCCATGGGCAGAGGTAATCGCCATCATCAGGCGATACGTCTGCTCGTTTGCACCCTATTCTTTATAAAAAAAAACTATTAAACTATTTGTATATGTTAAACTAGCTGACCCACGCAACTTCGTTTGCGCCTTGTATTGCCCGTAGCGTGAAAATTTCCCCCGTTTTTGAAACATTCTTCATTGTTGCTCCGCTCCTATTAGTAGTAGCGTGATGATATATACCCTATAGTCTTCCTCGATAAATGGGCTATCCAACACCGAAAGAATTTTTCAAATCGGACCAGTAGTTCCTGAGATTAGCGTGTTCAAACAAACAAACAAACTCTTCAGCTTTATATATTAGTATAGATATTCATAATATAGACGAACACAACCCAACTTTATATAACGTCTACTACCCATAAACTAGTTCACTGCCAAATTATATCGTTATACGTCAAATAATTCTCTAGACATTTTGATTCTCCAGACTTATTATTGAACCTTTTATGATTAACACTTATTGACTAGTATTCCAAAATCCAATTCTTGCACTTCCATTCCAGTGACTGTCACTAGACCACTAAGTTGTTAATTAATATTTAAGTAAGTATTTAGCGGCAAAACAATGAAAGTTACAAAAGGTTATAAATAAGAGAACGTTGTAATGTCAATGTTATTGATAGTAATTGAATAGTAGGGAATGTAATTGTTAAATAAAATTCATATATTAAAAATGTGTACAATGTTACTCAAACTTATTTAGAATACAACTGATAAATATATACAAAACCGGCAGATTTATGCACATGTAACAATGAAATTAATATTTGTGTTGTTCCTAGTAACGGATGCATTTTGGAGCGTTCACATAGTTATGAATACATACTACTCAGACAAAGAAATATTTGTGTTGTTCCTAGTAACGGATGCATTTTGGAGCGTTCACATAGTTATGAATACATACTACTCAGACAAAGAAATATTTGTGTTGTTCCTAGTAACGGATGCATTTTGGAGCGTTCACATAGTTATGAATACATACTACTCAGACAAAGAAATATTTGTGTTGTTCCTAGTAACGGATGCATTTTGGAGCGTTCACATAGTTATGAATACATACTACTCAGACAAAGAAATATTTGTGTTGTTCCTAGTAACGGATGCATTTTGGAGCGTTCACATAGTTATGAATACATACTACTCAGACAAAGAAATATTTGTGTTGTTCCTAGTAACGGATGCATTTTGGAGCGTTCACATAGTTATGAATACATACTACTCAGACAAAGAAATATTTGTGTTGTTCCTAGTAACGGATGCATTTTGGAGCGTTCACATAGTTATGAATACATACTACTCAGACAAAGAAATATTTGTGTTGTTCCTAGTAACGGATGCATTTTGGAGCGTTCACATAGTTATGAATACATACTACTCAGACAAAGAAATATTTGTGTTGTTCCTAGTAACGGATGCATTTTGGAGCGTTCACATAGTTATGAATACATACTACTCAGACAAAGAAATATTTGTGTTGTTCCTAGTAACGGATGCATTTTGGAGCGTTCACATAGTTATGAATACATACTTCTCAGACAAAGAAATATTTGTGTTGTTCCTAGTAACGGATGCATTTTGGAGCGTTCACAT
Source organism: Spilosoma lubricipeda (assembly GCA_905220595.1). Classification (NCBI taxonomy): domain Eukaryota; kingdom Metazoa; phylum Arthropoda; class Insecta; order Lepidoptera; family Erebidae; genus Spilosoma; species Spilosoma lubricipeda. The sequence goes on from HG992275.1 coordinate 15,775,463, forward strand.
AGTTATGAATACATACTACTCAGACAAAGAAATATTTGTGTTGTTCCTAGTAACGGATGCATTTTGGAGCGTTCACATAGTTATGAATACATACTACTCAGACAAAGAAATATTTGTGTTGTTCCTAGTAACGGATGCATTTTGGAGCGTTCACATAGTTATGAATACATACTACTCAGACAAAGAAATATTTGTGTTGTTCCTAGTAACGGATGCATTTTGGAGCGTTCACATAGTTATGAATACATACTACTCAGACAAAGAAATATTTGTGTTGTTCCTAGTAACGGATGCATTTTGGAGCGTTCACATAGTTATGAATACATACTACTCAGACAAAGAAATATTTGTGTTGTTCCTAGTAACGGATGCATTTTGGAGCGTTCACATAGTTATGAATACATACTACTCAGACAAAGAAATATTTGTGTTGTTCCTAGTAACGGATGCATTTTGGAGCGTTCACATAGTTATGAATACATACTACTCAGACAAAGAAATATTTGTGTTGTTCCTAGTAACGGATGCATTTTGGAGCGTTCACATAGTTATGAATACATACTACTCAGACAAAGAAATATTTGTGTTGTTCCTAGTAACGGATGCATTTTGGAGCGTTCACATAGTTATGAATACATACTACTCAGACAAAGAAATATTTGTGTTGTTCCTAGTAACGGATGCATTTTGGAGCGTTCACATAGTTATGAATACATACTACTCAGACAAAGAAATATTTGTGTTGTTCCTAGTAACGGATGCATTTTGGAGCGTTCACATAGTTATGAATACATACTACTCAGACAAAGATACGGAAATTTCACAAAGCACATAATTTATTATTAAACCTTTTTTGACTGCCTCGTTGGTCTAGCGGTTGGCGTGTGCGACTGCTGATCATGAGGTCTCGGGTTCGATTCCCGGGTCGGACCAAATGTTTGTATGATCTACAAATATTTGTTTCGGAGTTTGGGTGTTTTCTATGTATAATATGTATGTATTTACAAAAAAAAAGTATATATGTATTTATATCAGTTGTCTAGTACCCATAACACAAGCTCTGCTTAGCTTGGGACTAGATGGCGTTGTGTGTTAGATGTCTGAAATATTTATTTATTTATTATTTATTTATTTATTTATTTATTGGCTGGTAATACTTACCAAAGTCTCACTAAGAAAAAAATACTCACCACAGTAGAGTTCTGCATGTGGTATGGTCCGTCTAGCAAGAAGGACGTGTACATCAATATGGTAGGATGGACTAAGTAAGCGCAGTAGGTGAGTCTGCTAAGCGGCAACAGGCCACGATATGATAACCCTGAGTTAACCAGGCCGCCATAACCACTGCAGCAGGAGATCACGACCCACGCCACAGCTACGCCCCAGGCTGTTTAAATTGAAAACTATTTTAACACAAGAGGTCGAAAACACAAAAGGAATATATCCTGTGTCACTTTACAAACACTTATTGGATGACACAAAGTATTGTCCCATATGGGAAGAGAACCCACAATATTCAGTGTGGTAGGAAGCCTAGTGGTCTAAGTGAGATGATCACTTAGACCACTACGTAGTCAGAATGCAGGACAATCCTACTTTATGGGTTGACGATAATAAATAATAATAATTCGACTGCCTCGGTGGCGCAGTGGTAGCGTAAGCGACTGCTGTGCATGAGGTCTCGGGTTCGATTCCCGGGTCGAAATGAATGTTTGTATGATTTGCAAATATCTGTTTCGGAGCTTGAGTGTTTTCTATGTGTAATATGTATGTATTTTAAAAAAATAGCTTGGGATAAGATGGCCTTGTGTGTAAAAGGAAAAATAATTATTTACGAGTGGCGATAAACGCTCAAAGTAGATAGTAGTATTCATATATTTACGGATATTATGTACCTATGAATTTTAAGTATGTTAAAAGAAGAATCCATATATGTGCTTCGTTACAGAATAAAACATTGCGTTTGAAATTTAAATTACCATATCGATATGAGCACGGTCTGCTGAATGTTTTTCTTTTGGCAAAAAACCGTTTAACAAGAATTTAATTATATAGCAGCACTCTATTTTTCATTTTTACACTATGCTTTTTCTATGTTCTTTGTAATATTTTGGTTATGAGAGTTGAATAATGGGAGAAGTGTTCAAAATATATTGCTATTGCATAATGTTATCGGTAAATTATTACATATTAGGATTATTTTGTTTTTTAAAAATACAGAACTTTCGAAATTTAAAAGCCTTGACAACATCATTACTAATTAATTTCTCAAAGAAAATTTTGTTAATTGTTAGTAAATATGTCGTCACCTGAATCTCTTTTTATCATCTATCTACAATATTTTGAAGACAGAAAACTTTAAAAAGGCACTAACTTATGTGAAAACAACTTACATTATGTGTTCTCTCCCAAATTTCCTAGTTGCAATTACCAGGTAGAGTTTGTGCTGTTCAGATCGGATGTTCATAGTTTATAAGCGGATGAAATACAATATGAACATATTCTATCGAAAATGTACGTGAAAGTTACCAAGCTGAATACATGTAAACTCCTTGAGAAATTTTTAGCTTAAATAATATGTTTTCACAGAGTATGAAGCTGCTTTTATCGGGTTTTCGTTTCTTTACGTAGTTTACATACAAAGAGATGAGAATAAATTGCAATAAAAGTAAGTTGATGTATTATTAACTCTTAGTTTAAACGTGAAAAAAGATCTTAGGTGTTTGGAAGCTCGTACATACATGTCGATTTGATACATAGACCTATCTCTCCTTTTTAGAGCATATATACCCTAAAAAGGTATAGTCTTCATTGACGAGTATCTACACGAACAGAAACTCATCGATGAAGTCTTTTTTCTAGCAAAAGTAGATTCATTCAATTTTAATAAGTACCTGCATGTCCAATACTAATATAGAAAGCTGTCGGCCAAACTTCAAAATAACCGTCAACCATGCTGAAGATCAGACTTCCGAAGATGCCAAGGGCAACAGGCCAGCCGACTGCTACCAACCAATAAGGCAACTTCAACTGGCACTTTGTCTTGTGTAAGTACCAGCCTACTATCATTCCTGCAAACATAAAATAATACACATGAAAAATAATTTCTCTTTTTCATCTCTGACTGAATAAAGTCAAAAGTTCGGAACTAAATTGGCTCTAATTAGTTAGACTACGGGCCCCTGTCGAATATTGATGGATCATGTGAACCACCAGGAGACCTTCTTAGAAAGATATAGGGGCATAAAATAATCGAAGATCGATACTTAAATAATCTATACAAATAAATAAAATGGTAGTGTTGTTAATTACACAACACAACCACCGCGAGGCCCAGCTAGCTAAAAGTTAAGACCTTATTCTTTGTTCTTTACCTTAATGCGTATCTCAATGATAACATTTGTTTATTTTAAATGTTTTTAATCATTTCAAAATGTAATTATGACAGGACACATTGTTAAAGTAAGTTCATAAGATTTTTCAAGAAAGACATTGTCACAGACATAGCTTTGCTGTGTGTAGTGACAGAGTATAGCTTTGCTACAAGATCGAAAATATGTCAGTAAAAGGATCCCTTTTCGGGGATTATGGGACGATCCGAATAGAAAGGCTACACAATCAGTTTAGCATTGAACCTTTCCCATGATGTCGACACGACGTTGTATCGACCTGAATAATCTTTAACAGAGCTTTCATTTTACTGGCCGCTGTCAGAATCGGTCGTTTCGACCCAGCTTAATATATTTTTCATCGTCCGTGGATTGTTTTTATTATAGGGACTTAAACTAATGTAGAATAAACAATTTTCTTTGGGATAGATGATATAAGATCTCATCCAAAAAAAATAGAACTTGATTTTTGCATTTTTGTGGACAATTTATGTTAATTTCACGTTTTGAATTATACTTACGTCACCTGAACGCGACCTCGGTCGTTTTTCGCGACTTTTACTTTTAAAATAAAAATCAGTATACGTAACAAATAGGTTTACAAGAACCGACAATATGTTTATGTATAAGCACCTGCATTGCAAAATATAAGTATTGTGTAATACAACTACAGAGAATGATATCGCTATTGACCTACTGCACTTAATTGTTTAGAACTTAATGACGCACGTGTTCGATTCAAGAAAAAAATATAATAATGATCATTACTTAGTTTCTTTGTCTAAATTTTATTACTTTGTGATAATTGAATAAAGGTATTTTTGAATTTTAATTTTGAACTTTGTGTAAACAGTTAATTCGTGCTTAAATATCTTCACCCGAGGACTAAAATTGGCTATTGAGTACCTTCGCTATAATTATACTTATATAGTAACACGATAATCTCGATTCATTCACCGAAAAAATATTACAAAAAATGTTAAGTGCGATGAAAGGGTGTGAACCCACATATTTGATATTCATAAATTTTGTTTTAACCAAACCGACCGAATAGTAACGTGGAAACAGTCGAAATGTATATTTTTTCATGGATTAGATGTCAACTTGTCAACCTATTTGAAACCGGTAATCGTGAACTCCAATTTTCATCAGTGGTGTGTGTGGTAAAGGACGAACAAAAACGAAAATATTGACAGCGGCTTCAGATCATTTCTAATTTTATGTTTATAACTTCTAAACTATTCATGCTTTATTTTATGCCAACAATGGTGGAACTTCCTTTCTTAGTAAATGCTTACAAAATAAAAAGTATTAACTGCCAACAAGTCTGTGACACCAACAGTTAAGGCTCTACGTTAGTAATTCAGGCAGTCACGGCAGGTATTTTCTATATTTATATATCTATTTATAAAATAAAAAACGAGAGGTGTCAAGGGACACCCGGATGGAACGAAGTTCACTGTCAGGATTCATTATTTTTATTATTTTTTATTATTTATTATGTACAAAAAACCTGTATATACTCAACAAAAATAATCTTCGCGACACCACACTGTTCAATGCGAAATAGAAATGAAAATGTCTGGCTTGCTTTCTGTAAGAGAGAGAGAGAGACAGAGAAACATGCGCACGCCGCACGGCTTACAATCGCTTACTGTAGCAAAAAGTGTCGTGACAACTTTTCGTAACAAGTTTTGTGTCGTGACAACATTTCGTAAGAATTTTTGTGTCGTGACCACTTTTCGTAAGAATTTTTTCCGTCTAGCCCCTTTTCACAACGCGCGATAAGGAACTTCGTTCCAAAACTTCGTTCCAATATCTAAAAACAACATCATTTCCTAAAACTTTAATTTTTTTACGTTACAAAATCGTAAATGACAGTTAATCTTAAAAATAGTATTAGATAGACATTGTTCTAAAATTTCACAAGCCCCACTTTTCGTTAAGCCAACTTTCATTCTTATAAATTCAATTAGCTATTTATAGCACATAAATCGGTATTTGCTGAATCAAAGACACGACCAGACTACGTCAACGAGCTGTAAAAATAATTTAAGAGGACTTGGCGCGACTTGCGATTACAGTTCAAACAAAATATAGTAGGTACTTATGTTATCTAGATCTTCATATTTTATCAACACATTTCTAACTTATAATGAAGATTTAATCTAATTTGGCTGATAGTATTCAATAATTATTATTTAAACTAACTGTAAATTGTTAATTTCATCATTAAATTTAAAAGCTTACAAAAGTTATAACAAAATTTTGTCTTTAAATTCAGAGCTACTGTTTCGTAACTCAAATTTTCCACCGAAAAATTTTGTCTGAAGATTTTTTTGAAAAAATAGTTAACATCATTTAAGTATGTACTTAGTGCGGTAAGTATTACTTAGCTGCTAGAGCTACTTCTAGTAAAACATAAAAAAAAATCATAAAGTTATTGAAAACGATAAAGCTTGGTTAAAGTCACTAAAAGTAATTGCACCTTATTTAATGGAAATATATTTAAAATCTCATTAAAGTGGTTAAAAAATAGACAGTTGTTACGCTAAAAAAAGAAATTCCGCTACAAAAAAGAAAAAAATTGCTCTTGTCCCTGATAAAAAAATACATACTTCGATTTATTTGCATTTAGGTTTAGATGAATGAACGTTAAGTTAGAGAAACTGATATGTTCTTCGGAATTAAAAAGTCGCTGGACTTTTTTAAATTAATCAAAATTATATTGACATAAGAGTGTGAACTTTAATAAAACTTTGATAAATGTGTATAAGTTTGGCGAAGCTTTCAACACTTGGCCAATTAATAATTTGTTCTCATCTTAGAACTACATTCATCCATCATGGGCTATTCATAATTCCCGTGAAAGTTTTAGAAAGATCGATGAGTTGCGCTAATTCCTTTCGAGGTTGCTATATTGGATTACTACGATTTATCCTTATCATCTCTCATTATTCATCTTAACCTCCATCCAAGGTCATAGAATTAAGTTTACGGTTTTTCTTATTGAGTGGTTTAGTATCTACTTATGGAAGGATGTTTAAAGCGGAGTTTGTCTCTAAATTTGCTAAATGAAAAGTTATGTCAAAAATATAGTTATGTTTTACAGTCTTTTGCTCAATAAGTTTGTACAAATAGTCAAATTGGTACAAAGAAAAGGCAATGAAGTACCTATAAGTAACTTTTGTTATGTTGTATGATTGTTGATGATCTGAGGAGTAACTTAGGCCACTTTTTTTAGACTAGCTTGGTCGACAATAACCACGGGTAAAACCGCGGGGTTCAGCTAGTCTTTAATATAATACGTATACATACATAAGTATATTTATTAGCAGTCTAGTTAAATAATACAGACTCTGTATAGTTAGTGATATGTGAAGTTATTATTATAGTTATAATGGTGTACCTTTACACTGTAAAACCTCAAGGGACTGCGAACTAAGTCAACAAGGTATTCGATAATAATGGTCTTATTTATTCAACGGAAAGGTTGCTCAAATAATATGTACAGAGCTAACGTAAAAGGTGCGCAAATATACATTGATGTTAGCAAGCAAATAATTTACGATTTCCATCATAATTTTGTTATGTTTAAGCACAATTTTATTGACAATTGTAAATTGAGAACGATTCTTATATTTATACTGTAAAACTGTAAGTAAAATATTTGCGTTTAACTTTTATTACGTTTGGCCCTGCCAAAGTAACTCTACTCTGCCTGATGGAGAGCATAAGCAGAACCAAAAGTGGTGGTCACTATACTCCTTGCGAATGCAGACAATGCAACAAGTAGCATGGTGACCCACACCACGGCGGCCTATGAGATGCTTCTACATCATTGAGCCTCCGGTCTCGCACTCACCAACGTAACACGACAGCACGAACGCTGTCATTTTACGTTGATCGTCTGTGCGAGGGTAGTATCAACCCGATCGAGCCGGCCAGTTCGCGCTGAGATTAGCTTGGCTCTACTACCTTGAAAGTTAAGTTCGTAAGTTAAAATGTTAAAATGTCCATGATATTCTTTACTATAACAAAAAAAATATGAAAACATCTGCACTTTGGACATCGCAGTATTATAAATTCATTTTTGTAAATCTACATTAATATTATAAAGAGGAAAGATTTGTACCTATTTTTGTATGTTTGTATGTTTGTAATGAATAGGCTCAAAAAGTACTGGGCCGATTTAAAAAATTTTTTCACCAATAGAATGCTACATTCTTCCAATTTGACATAGGCTACATTTCATTTTGAAAAAAATTAGGGATCCTTGGTAAAATTTGAACAATGTAACCGAAGGCGTACAAAAATGAGTCTTAAAATGTCTTTCGTCGAATGCGCTGCCGAAACTATTAGCGATAGAACAAAATAATGTACAACAATATTGAAGAACATCATAATGTCTACAAAAAACTCCGCGGTAGCATATGTCCAACTATTGTAGTTATGTCACTACAACAACTTTTTTCATTTTAAACATTAATGAAAATGCTAACCAAATCCAAACCATGCTATTTATGTGTTTATATAAATCCTTATCCAAATAAATTATTTTATGGTCAAGACCATTTAACTACCTATAAAATAGTTTTTAAATTATTTAAATTGGACTTTCCATTCAAAAGATATTACGAATTAAAAATTCAAACAGTAAACAAAACCGCCATAGCGCCGGTGGCAGATCAAATAATAGCATTCGATGCTATAGTACAGAGTGTTGAAAATCACAACGCTGTCGCAGTGGCATCGTCCGGAATTGCTGCAACCCTATTAAATGATGGAAAGACTGCTCACTCTACATTTAAATTACCATTGGCTGTGTCTTTGGAACAACAATCTGTGTGCTCGATCCGCAAAAACGGTCCGCTGGGGCAGCTCTTACAAGACACTTCGCTGGTCATCTGGGACGAGTGCACCATGAGCCAGAGGACGCACGTGGAAGCCGTGGAGCGCACGCTGAGAGACATCCGAAGCTCAGACCGTATAATGGGGGGCGTGAAGTTTGTTTCAGCTGGAGACTTTCGTCAAACATTACCAGTTATAACAAAAGGTACTCGAGCAGACGTTATTCGAGCTTGCCTTAAATCATCAACTTTATGGCAATCGATTGAAACTCTTAATCTGCGCACAAATATGAGAGCACATTTAAGTGACAATGACGATAATAATTTCTCACAAAAACTTCTAAAACTTGGAGATGGAAAATTACCGTCTCCGGTTGCAAACAGTCCCCAGGTATTGTTGGATAACGAATTGGGTCAAATCGTTCAGAGTCTAGAAATTCTTGTGGACACAATATATCCGGACATACAAAATCTTACGGAGAGAAATTTCAATTGGCTCTGTTCGAGAGCGATAGTGTCCCCGCGAAATGAATCGGTTAATGAGATTAACAAAATTATTTTGGAAAAAGTACCCGGTGAATTTAAATCTTACAAATCTATTGACACAGTATGCAACATCGAAGATACAGTGCACTATCCACAAGAATTTTTAAATTCCCTGAATCCTTCCGGCTTGCCGCCCCACGAACTACAATTAAAGGTAGGCACTCCCGTAATGCTGCTGAGGAACCTATGCCCTCCCAGCATGTGCAATGGCACGAGACTTCTGGTGAAGGAATTGCGGGAGAACGTCATAGTAGCCACTATAATCACCGGGGCCGCGGCCGGACAGCTCGCCCAGATACCGCGGATCCCCATGATTCCTACGGACTTGCCTATATCTTTTAAGAGGTTACAGTTTCCTCTAAAAACATCATTTGCCCTCACAATAAATAAGTCCCAGGGTCAAACATTTTCGATGGTTGGCATCGACCTAAGAAAAGAATGCTTTTCTCATGGACAACTATATGTTGCCCTTTCTCGAGTGGGATCTCCTGAAAATCAATATATTTTGTTGCCTTCTACAAATACCACTGCCAACGTAGTTTACAGTGACGCTTTAAGATAAAAACTGACAAATATAAAAGTAAAAAACGTAAATCTACCTTAATATTATATCTGTAAATAATATAAAAGTAAACCTGTAAAATAAAAAATACTAAAAATGTAAATTATTAAGTAATAATAAGAATGAAAATGATTAATGACAAACCCTTTTTTAATAAAAAATAAACAACAAAAAAAAAACACAAAAAAATATATAAAACCAAAATAAAAAGCACAAAACAACAAAACCAAACAAAAAAAATTGTAAGGAAAATACTAAATAATGATAGGCAAGTTTCTATCGACACGAACAAAAATTTCTTTGAAATACCTAGATGTATAGGTAGATACATTTTTAGTTGAAAGTTGTCAACGTTTAATTTAGACTGTATATATTTTATTCGACTCTGGGTTTATTCTAATTACTTAAAAAAACATAGTAAAAATTTATATAATATCCTATGTAAATATTACTTATTTAAGTGCCCGCCAATTAAACCATCAAAGAAATTGAACATAAATAGACTTACATACAAATATAACTGTGGGTTTTTTTTAAATATATAATTAATATATAATATTTTTTTAATAAATAAAAATATTTGTGAAAAACTGTTTTTATATCCAAATTTCCAAAAATAAATAATTGTCTACCCCGTGCGAAGCCGGGACGGGCTGCTAGTTCTTTATAAAATGTTAAGTAGTGGACTCCTTCGCCTGAGATGACGATTAAAAGTGGAATATAAAGTATACGTTTCATTTCAGTGAAAACTTTTCATTTCTTTTAAGCCGCCAATGAAAAAATACTTTCTAAAATGTTTTGAAACGACTCTATTTGTCGTGTGTTATTTACATACAAATGAAAATAGATGTAAAGCAGATTATATTTATTTTTAATATTACGTTTATATAATTTAATGTTTTGTGTGTTGCAAACTATATTCTATTCTATGAATTATGTACATATTAAACATTTAATAAAGTGGAATTATTTGACGTGTCTTACTGTCTTTCTTACATTGACATAATATGGAAAATTTCTAAGTGTCGATGTTCCTATTTGTGTCGATGAGATCTACTACAAGATTTCTTCAAAACTTTGTGTTTTTTATACCTTTTTTTCAGAACATATCAACAACAAACTGTCTAGAAAACTAGAACACCAAAACTTTTGATAATATTTATATAGCCATGTCACTTGGCCCATTATTAAGAAGCTATTGACATTTCATTCATTAAAATAGTTTCTAGTAGTTGTTTATGTGTTCCGGTTTAAATACCGTATATATATAATACATGTACAATATTTTTTCTTTTTTATGGAATAGGGGGCAAACGAGCAGATGTTTCGCCTGATGGTAAGTGATTTCCACCGCCCATGAAAACTTGCAACACCAGAGGCGCCACAAGTGCGTTGCTGGCCTTTGGGGGATGAGGATGGAGGTAGGGATTAGGGTATGGGCCTCCAGTATCCTAACTCACTCGGTGAAACATAGCACAGGCGCTGTTTCAGACCGGTTTTCTGTGAGGCCGTGGTATCACTCTGGTCGAGCCGGCCCATGCATGCCGAAGTGTGGCTCTCCAACGATCTTTACGATAATTGCCAAAACCATTACCCGTCCTTATAGCTTCGACATTGTCGGATAAAAAATCTGTACTTACCGACTAAATAGGGTCCAATTCTCGACCATGGCTTATCGTACAATGTGTCGAACATTTCAAAAGGTTCTTGTATCCGCGCTTTGTACTGATGCCACACGGAAATATAGATAGTTGTCGCCCAGGAGCTCACCATTACTAAGCCCAACGATATCATCGCAAATTTTGGATGTCTACAATTAAAAAAATATAAATTTAAAAACCTTTAAGTATAAAAAAATCCTGATTGTTTTCATAAATTACGATTCGTGTAAAAGACATTCTTGTAACAACTTAGTAAATAAACTTGTTCTAAGAAAGTCGCAGCAAAATCTAAAACACTTTTACGCAAGGATATTTACAATTGTTTTAGGTGTTCAAGGAAGATAAGGAAGAAAGAAAGTTGTGATAGATCTAATCTTAATTAATTTATAGCAGGTAAAGGTAGATAAACATTTAATTTATTTTACAATTAAGTTATCTTAGTTTCTACGAATATTCCTTATGTATTATGGATTTTTCATCATGGGATAGATATGCATATGAATCTATGACATGCATGAGAAATCTACCTTAGTATCTTAATAGATTACTTGTGTTATTTATCTACTTTGGAAAATTAGAGAATTTATTTTACTTACTTGACAGAAATAAGTAACAGTATGATCCCGACGACGTAAAATTGAGTGTCATTAGCCATATACCATGTCCATACCATGCACATCTCACGTTGCGGGTACAAGTTGTTAATGTAAAGTAGATTTCGCCACCAGAACTTGTCACATGTGATGTGGTCAAACATCGCGGGTTCAAATACAGATCGATCATGGGTATATCTTAGAGCGACTTCGTTTAGTCCAATCACAAAACCATAAGCAGGAGATAATCTTACTATACGGTAACCAAATAAGACGAAGAATGACTTTATCATCGCCAGCAATTCAGTAATCGTGTATATACTGCTCTTTGGCTTATCTAGTAAATCTTCTTTAAAGGATTGTTGGCTTACGACTGAGATAGAAAGTGCGGAATTCGTAAACCCGTTGAGGTTCTTATTGATATCTTGCTTGTCTTGTTGCGAAATCCGTTCCTTCTTTTTGTCTTCTGTGCGGAGAAACAAGATTGTGACGAGGATACCACTGTAACAAAGATAAAAAGTACTAAAACCTAGTTCAAAAATTTAACAACTATTTATGTAAGCTCTTGTGTGTTAGAATTACGCCCTCACTCCACAATATACTCGTACTGCTAATGAAAAATTTGGTATTCATTCTTATCAATACGAATGTTATGTTTAGTGAGTTTGTATTGAAGAGCAATCTCTTAAACCTAATGAATAGTCTTGATGTAAGATATCAGCGTGCTTACACAACCGGTATAGTGTCAACATTATAATCTACCATATTGTATGATGTCCACAAACCGCCTCACATTCAAGACGAAAGTACGCGATCTACTTCGAGGTGAATTGGCAGAAGAATCTCAACGATAGTATCCGACTCAGTGCTTATGGATTATATTTATACCAAATTCATTTATGTGTATGTTTATGTATTGTGTATGTATTATTTATGTACCTTGACTTCTATGTTTGTATCTATTATATTTAGATTAAATTCTATTTTTGCACCTTCCGCATCACATTTTACATCATCCAAAGGTTGACTGGCAGAGAATGCCCTATGGCATTAAGTCCGCCTATATACAAAATGTGCGTTAAGATTAAATAAATAAATAATCTTTAATCGACCAATTTCCAAAATCGCATAGTTATATAAATATATCTATTTAAAAATATTTGTATTTGAAATTAGGTATTAACCATTTAAAATTTAAATACGATTTTTTGCTATGTAGCTACTACTTTTGTAACTATACTGAATCTGCAACAATTATACTACATACATATTTACTAGAATGACTAGACCTTCATAATTAATACTGAGACTGACTACGAAAGAATATTATAACCGTTAATATCGGTAATACTGGCCGTTATTGTTGATAAAGTTCGTCAATAAAATTGTTCTAATTTAGCCACAGTAACTTAGAACCTCTTATAAATAATTGGTTCCGACAAACAAATTGATTGATATCAAAGTGGATAAGGGTTCCGTCATCAACTTCCTTTAGATGAAATCCTAGCTAATCGTTAATCAAATGTCTGTTCATCATTGTTGTTTGAAACCAAAATCGAGTTCAAATTTTATTCCTTTTACAAGAAAGACCAAAACAATTATGCGAAAGGTTTTATATTTACACTAGCTGTCCCGGCAAACGTCGTTTTGCCATAACTACTAATAAATTAAAAATTAATTAAAAAAACATTGTCCAGCGGACAAAATTGTGAATCTAAACCATTCCCAGATCCCCTTGAACACACACAAAAAATTTCATCAAAATCGGTCCAATCGTTTGAGAGTAGTTCAGTGACATACACACTTACAGAAGAATTATATATATAAAGATGAGATACATACGTTGGTCTCGCGGTTGGCATGAGCGACTGCTGATCATGAGGTCTCGTGTTCAATTTCCCGGGTCGGACCAAATGTTTGTATGATCTACAAATATTTTTTTCGGAGTTTGGGTGTTTTCTATGTATAGTATGTATGTATTTACGAAAGAAAAAATATATGTATCAGTTTTCTTGTACCTATAAACACAAGCTCTGCTTAGCTTGGGACTAGTTGGCGTTGTGTGATAGATGTCCGAAATATTTATTTATTTTATTTATTTATTTATACAAAGATGAAACACATTTCTCGTGATAAGATTTAAACCAAAATGATTAAGGTATCAATGAATTTTTGGATGAAAAACATCATGTTCATCCTATTTAAACTGACTAAACTAAAACCTTATAAACTTATTTAAATATATTTTATCACGCTTTACGACTACCAATGCCTGACTAATTTCTTTTGCTATTTATATATAAAGGAATCGTATTTACAGTCAGCTAGTTTGGCTTACAGTATGCAGCGTACAAAAACTATACAATGAATTCAAACATGCACATCTCCACTATTGTTCAGGTGACACAATTCTCGAAGGCTAGCTTTAGCAATTCTTGTATCTTCGTGTTCTGTTGCAACAAACCTTAATGTATTTATTGTATTGTGAACGAGTACCTTAAAATAGCGCAGTACGTGCTTCGAAAGCAAATAGGCAAAACTCCGCAAGATGCTTATGAATAATAGATCTATGAGATTGTCATTCACAAACCATTATTTAATACTATCAAATAGCAAAAACAAATGCTGAAATAACTGATTTAGTTCTATCGCATTAATGAATTACTGATAGTTGTGTTGCAATAAGTCAATTACAAACGTGCATCAAGAGTCTACAGTGGCAAGGCAAAGGCAGGCAACGCACTTGTGATGCCTCTAGTGTTGCGGGTGTGCATAGGCGGCGGTAATTGCTTACCATCAGGCAATACGTCTGCCCGTTTGCCCCTTAAATCATAGAAAAAACTGCAAATACTGACCTTCTTTAATCAGAAGGGACTACTTATATTTAAACAGCTGCTGGCTGTTATATATATATATCTACCTTATTACGAAGAAAGTGTCCACACAAAAGGAGGCGTTGCCAACAGATTGGTACCAGAAGTTGCGCTCTGTGATGACCCGCATAGTTTTGTTGCCAGCCACGTAGAACATGGTTAAGTAAGTGTGCACCATTATCACCCATATGACTGACATGAACCTGAGAAAATAATATAATTAATTGTTTTTTTTACAACTACAGCAGTCTTAGTTTCTCCTTCCGAGATCTACAGTATCTCTTATTCTTGTTTCTTCATCCTATCTTTGTGCTTTTACTTTGTGTTTAAGAACGTTTTATCTTAGACTTATTTGAAAATGATTATGTTACATAGGATAGACGTATGATTAAGTTCAAGGCAATCTAAAAAAAGCTAAGCTAAATATTTACCAGTAAACGGTATATTTTATTGTATATATAACCAATACTGTCTAGCTAAAGCATCAATGCTCTAAGATGCAGGCAGAAAATCGTTAAAAAGTATAGAAATAAGCAATGTCTTTTTAACAAAACCTTTATTAAGAAACTAGCCGACCCACGCAACCTCGTTTGCGTCTTCTATTGCCCGTAGCGTGATAATTTTCCCCCGTTTTCGAAACATTTTTCATTGGTGCTCCGCTCCTATTGGTTCTAGCGTGATGATATATAGCCTATAGCCTTCCTCGATAAATGGCCTATCTAACACTGAAATAATTTTTCAAATCGGACCAGCGGTTCCTGAGATTAGCGTGTTAAAACAAACAAACAAACTCTTCAGCTTTATATATTAGTATAGATAAACAAAATGTAATCAGTATTTTTGCGTTCCCCGTGGCTGAAAAGTTGGAAGGGAGTATTTGTTGAAAATAGTAATATATTAAAAGCTCCGAGTGGAGTTATGGTGGAAAAATTATGATACTTGTGGGACTTGTAGCCATCATAGCAATTGGCATTATGAACATTGGAGTAGCCACAGAAAGAAATGAGAATTTTGTCGAAATATAAAATACTAAGTATGAAAATAAAAACCAAATAATTAAAGAACTTTTTCTTTATTTGTCCTCAAAGTCTGCCTAGAGTAATAAAAAAGTGAGCATCTGAACCATAATAATAATTGTCGAGGTAATAAGGCTTGAGGCCACTTTATTTATTTATTACTGCTTATTAAAATACAAAAGTTCTTATTACATAAAGCACAGTTATTTTTTAAATTATATCTGTGACCGTATGCAGATCATAGTAGGTACTTTTAATCCTTTTAGTGATTTCTATCTACGTATAAACGAGTTAGTAGTAAATATCCCTTGGGTTACCCGTGAGAGAGCCACGCTTGAGCATGAATGGGCTTGCTCGACCGGAGTGATACCACGGCCTCACAGAAAACCGGTGTGAAACAGCGCTTGCGTTGTGTTTCACTGAGTGAGTGAGGATACCGGAGGCCTCTACCACAACCTCTTCCCCCATTCTACTCCCCATTTCCCAAAGGCCGGCAAAGCACTAGATATTTTGACGAAAAGAAGTTTGCCACGAATCATTAATCCCATTTTTTAAACGATACTTTGTCAAACATATATTTCTACGACATTGAATGGAATTGTGTTAAAATATTCAAGATTCTTACATTAAAACCTGTTAACTATGTGACCCTTGTCCCGATTAATCCCTAAAAACTTCTTAATAAAAGAGCCTTGTAGAAGAAAAAACATTTATAAGGTCGCTGCATTTTGATGATATTTAGCGTAAACAAACACAATAATGCTTATTTACGATTTATTATTTTTGTATTTAGTGTTAATGTTATAAGTATAACATTTTAACATTAATATAAAGTACTAAAATATTTACACCTAAAGATAAAGTCAGATCTAAAACATACACATGCAACAGTAAATCTAAAACAAATAGAGAATAACAACAGAAAAACAGAAATAACTCGTACCTATTTAATTGATTACTATTAGAAAACAAATGAACCAAATTACTACTCACTACACGGTATTAATTCGTTAGGTAATGGACTGGATAAATGCTAAAGCCTAACTGTTAATATTTGAAGAGACTAATGGACTAATAAAACTGTGTTTTATGTATACTCAATAATAGCGATTATTTTGCCAACAGATTACACGGTAAGTTTATTTCAAATACATAAGTATAACATACATATAAATAAAAGCAGTTACAAATCTTTTATGTGTTTGTTTACCCAATTTATAATAAGATCACATTTCTCTCATTTGTGTTAAAGAATAAATATTTAAATTGAAATTTGTATCATAACTATTAATTTTCAATCGTGATGAAAAAGTCTTCTATTTATACTAAAATTTTCGATTTCATGAAAAAATCTACTCAACACCTTGAAGAAAACTTTTAGTTTATTAAATAGTTCAAAGATTAAAATCTAAATTCTATAAAAAAATGAATCCCTTTGTTGCGATAAACTTAATACAACCGTCCGAGAGTTCGAGACAAGAGAAACTCGCAAGATTAAATAAAAATGTAGTTGAACAAAAATTGGTCGTAAAATATAATTTACCTCATTCCGTGAAGACAAGTCAGAGCTCCGTCATTGGGACGATCCGTGCTCAGGATCGTTCTGCCATTTGACAGTATTGAGAAGGATAACAGTACCTCCGACCATACGCCTATAACAAGAAAGAAAAAATTAACACTAACATCTGCCGTGGAACTCACATATTTCATCATTAACCTATTGCAGTGGACTGATATATTTATTTTTTAATTATTATATTAGGCACATTTAATGTATTGATGGACTTAATGTTCTAGTCATTATGTAATTCAGTCAACGTTAATGTGATACATAGAAAATTGTAGTTACGTGCAATTTGAGTTCTCATATAACACTTAACAACGGGTCCGAAATGATTTGCGCTACTCGAGTAAGACCTTTAATCCGCAGTAAACGACGATAGATTGATTATAATAACACATGTTATATGAATATACATATTAAGAACAATTGCTACATCGCGAAATAGATATTGTTACACAGCGGTTTCGGATCTCTGTTTGCTTCAGTAAAGATTAACGCCACTGTGAACTTTAAAGTGCACGGCAAAAGCACTCAATTCAATATATTTTAAAGTCATTTAAGGGTGTAAAATAATACGTGAAACGTGTGGTAGCTTAAGTAAAGCTCATCCGAAATTTAACTCTCAAAAATTGATGATATGATCTATGTTGATCATATCGATGACTTTTACTATTTAATAAGTAATGTGAATGTATAAGTAATGAAATTCGTTCCTGAAATATTCAGTGTTTATTTACCCAGATATTAAGCTTTTACGTACCGAGCTTTATTGTCATATAGGTATAATATTAAACGTTATCGATTGGCGTATTGTATTGTATTTTCTTAGTAAAGTTTCTAGATTTATTATATTACCCTACTAATAGGTCGATTATTAAAGCCGCAGAAAGGATAATTTATAATATAGGTTATTTGGTCTCAAACTGTTATATTTACTTAATATTACTAATATATTCAATTTGTTTTATTCATATGTCAGGTTAATAAATTCGTTGAGTTCATTCTCGGTGATGCGAAAATTATCTCAGAGAGCAGGCGTGACATCGTTAGCTTGGTGCTTAGTATTCAGACTATTTCAAGGATTAAACAGCTTTAAGGTAACTAATAAACTAAAGCTCTCAATTATGTAATTACGCTCTTTGTTTTACTTTATTAATTAAAATATTCCTAAGATTATCAGTATGTAAGCTTACGATATTAACATAGGCTTAGTGAGAAATAAATGAAAACCAAAAAGAGAGAGCTGCTCTGAAATCGTTTTTTATATATAATTTTTCCATCTTGACTGCCTCGACTGCTTAGCTTGGGACTAGATGGCGTTGTGTGTTAGATGTCCAAAATATTTATTTCATTTATTTATTTATTATATCTAAACGTTCGCATAGGTATTGCTGAGGACTTGAGCTTTTCTAGATTTAAAATTAAAAAAATACTTAAGATATAATTTTATATGACGTACACTAAATAAATTTAGGTAGATCCCTTGTTTATAGAAGTGTTCTTAAATCTAAGCTCTAAAACAAATTAAGATTATGCCTAATCTATTTTTAATAAAAAAAAAAACTATGATATTCCCTAGTATCACATTGGTACCTATTATAATATTGTTTAAGACAAGTAATTCATTACGTTTTCATAAACTTTGTGTTTTTTTTCCATTAAAAAGTAAATGGATCAACTACCTAAAAAGCGACGCTTGTAAAACTGAATTGCTTATTATGTAAATTTATTAATGAAAAAAGTTTTGTGATTTATTGAAAAATTTTTTTTGAAACATACTACTTTGCATAATCTTGCGGATATATAGATGATATATAGTACTCCAGTCAGTCAGTCAGTCAGTCAGTCCAAGGCTGCTCCGTTAGAAGCGCGTAAATGTAAATGTATTCTTTCAATTTGTGGTCAAATTTCGACCACTATTCGTTGACACTAGGTAATAGAAATTTACTTCTACATACATTCGTGAATGTGTGTTCTCGTTCTCACGTTGAATAACTTATTAATGTTAAACTTAATCATGAGTTTAACAAGACGGTGAATATGAAGGTCCCAATTCCCAAAACTCGGAAATTAGTGTAATGTTTCATTTACCAGGTTAATATAAATCAGTATAATCACGTTACCTTTCATACTGTAAGGTCTGAATTAAAAATTATATGATTCACCACTTTAGAGTTCTTTAACTTTAAAATAGGAATATTTTACAAAAATGGCTAATGTATTTGAATTTTTTTAGTTTTATAATATAGGTAATTGTAATATATCAGATAATTTTAGAAATCTGGCCTTAGATTGACAAATTATCACGTTTTGATTAAATACCTAATTTTAAAATCTAATTTACTCTTATGTCCAAAAGTATAAAAATTTTGTTTTGTCTTTTTGTATATGTGTAGGTTCTAAATTTGTTAGAAAAGTAACGTCTACTTATCTCTCTTACGTCGTCCTTGAAAGTTTGGTCTCCGAGAACAGGAAGATTAAAATTTATTTCAAAACATTTATGTTTAAATCTCTGCTTCTTAGCACAATGAGTTTTCACCATTTGTATGGCTCAACTTTACTCACAATTTCATAACTTGGAACTTCATAAATGTCGTCTTGCAAACGACCATTATTGAATGAAGATTTACAGAAATATTTGATTGCTTTTGACCTAAACAAAGTGTAAAGTTTTATTAGAAATACATTTTATATTTCTCAAATGCCAAATACTTTTTATGCTTTCTGGGGTTTTGCTGAATTGAATTAAAAAAATATTCATTGAAAACAAACAATTGACTTTTTAAAAGTTTTCTGGGATTTTTTTTTAATTTATTACAATTTTTTTGTGTATACAGTTTCCCAAAGATTCGTGTGAGGAAGTCATAGACAGAAGTAAAAATGTAATTCGATTGATAAGTACACATTTCTTAACTTATTCAAGCAAACCTTTCCGTATTCAAGTTACAGTAGTGGTGCCAACTACTACTGTGACTTTTAAACGTAACTTTTAGGTGTATTTAAGATAAGGTATGTAATACCATTTAATAAGTGATCGCGTTAATTCCCGTAAAATAATTATTAATATATCATGGAACGCGAAAGTTTAAAAGTTAGAATATTTGAGATAACTATATATATACAACAACTAAATACAATTTTGGCTTGAGTCAAGGTTTAGCCGCGGACATAAAAAATAAGTTTATGAGTTTACATTTTTTGTTTTTGCTTTCCTAATGTTGGCTATTCTGGTGGTAATAGAAGAGGTTTATCTTTATGTTTTTCAATAGAATAACCATCTTAAAATAGACGAGAATGTTTTAATATACATCTAAAGCCAAAACAGCAAAAACCCAACACAAAAGAAACCAAAGTAGTATTCTAGCAATTTAATCAAATGTCCTATTGTTAGCAAACTTAAAATGTGTAATCCGTATAAATTTTATTTCCATTCGATATACGTATTCTGTATGTATGCTGCACAGAATTGATTGTGTACTCACCGCAAGTTTCACGTCGAAGTTCTTTGCCTGGATTGTCTTCCAGCTTCCCATCGCCTGGTACTACGTTGTTGTTACCCTGCAAGTATAGTTACGTAATAATTCTCCACTGACCCATCACTATTCTCCAGAACAATGGACCAAGAACTTTGACCTATTCTTGTATTTAATCATTTAAGACTAAATAGGTGTGCCGTAGGTCTCCCAAAGGTACCTCTCTTATAAAAAAATCATATTTATAAAAAGGTACATAACGTAAATTTATCCTAATCGTACCACATAAACTTATAGTAAACCAAGGTCTCATTAAATATGTCAATATAGTAAAAGTATTTAAGATATTAATACTCTTTGAGTATATAAAAAACATCAAATCATTTAAAATGGTACAAAATAGTTTTTTGTAATCAACGCACAAATGTAATCAAAACCCAATTTACATTAATCAGTTTTCGGCTGACCTGATTACAAGGTTCTATTAGAGCTGAGATAATTAAATTTAAAATGCAATTTCGCGTCTCGTTTTACTTTTATTAAAAGTAGCTTATCGCGTGTCCGGGGGGATCGCTCCTTCTTCCTTCCGTATCCGAATCCTTCATAGCGTAAATAGGCCCGTTGGTGTCTGTTATCACATCTTCAGTAAGATTTATAGCAGTACACCCTTAATAATTGCTGCGTTTATGAGATATATTATATTTTGTTAGAATTATCCCATACGTTACGTTTGTTTCATTATTCAACGTACCTACTGTTTAAAACAAGCATAACTTGTTACTTTAATAAAATTGAGGGATTAAATTCTACATTAAATACGACATAAAATTAACATGCTCCCGAGTATAAAATTATTAACCCAGTACAATATATACACAAATAGAAGATAAGATAGATTTGCTTGCTTATGGACCGGTGTATATTCTAATATATAAAATTCTCGTGTCACAGTTTTCGTTGCCATACTCCTCCGAAACGGCTTGACCGATTCTCATGAAACTTTGTGAGCATATTGAGTAGGTCTGAGAATCGGCCAACATCTATTTTTTATCCCCCTAAATGGTAAGGGTCACCGATCCTTAAAAAAATTTTATGGCAAAACGATATTGCCGGGGCAGCTAGTATTGTATATAGCCGACACATATATGCACACTGAACGATTTGCTACTTTCCTTGACATTGTCATAAATACAATTTGATTGAAACAACGAATGAACCATAGCGTTGACAAATATAAATGGTGGTAACGCGTGAACACAACACAAAATTGGAAAATGCGACGAAGCATTGAATTGCACAAAAGCTTAGTTGATCCATTGAGTTGATGACGTTCTGCTATAAAACGATACTGTTATTATACCGACTCAGACAGTGAAAATATCTACTTGTAGTCTGGTCTTAACTAGTTTAATAATAAAAAGTACTTTCGCATGAAGACAGGGAACGACAGTTGTTTTTAAAAACCGATATTATAAAGCTACGCTTAAATAAATAAAAAATACGCTTACAAAATTCAATTACAAGGAAACAAACATACAAATTGTATCCAAATATCGATCCCTAAACTAAATTTACTATAGTCATTATCAGCCAATTTAATAACATCGCCAACTTAACTTTAGTTTATTTTTCTATCACATTGTACTTATATACAATTCCTTTTTACGTCTGCGTAATCCATTTGTACATAAAGGTTAAGTACAATATTATCGATAATTTCGTGTTATTTTTCGCGAACTAACTAATAATTCTGATTGATGAGGCACTCAGTCATAAAAAAGGTAAGTTTGAAATCTAAAACGAAAAGTCCAGAATGATAACATATTTTTCGTAAACGTCAAATTGGATATTATCAAAACACTGTAGAAACAAACAATTATTAGCAGAGAATAAAGAAGTCTTGAACAGCGGTATACGGCCATAAGAAGATAACTTAAAAACTTTCTTCATACGTTTGTCACTAATAATAATATTTTTATACGGACTGAAATTTCTCGAATCAGTAAAAAGCTCTTTTAAGTGTTAGTGAATCATAATATTAGCAAAACGTTAACTCAATAAAGCTTGTTTCAGTAAGGTTATTTTACAGCCCATTTAAAACACTTGGATCTCAATATTGAACAAATAATCTTCAGTTGGATGCCTCTGATCCGATTGCATATTCTTAGGTTTTTTCGCTTAGTGATAATAATAATGTTTTCTGATAAATGCATGTAAATTACGTAAAAAAAAATTGTTTGATAGTCAGTTTTATGTTGGTGGGTTAGGAAGCAAATTGCTTTTACAAGCTCAGGACATAAAACGTCTATCAAGAAGATACAGCGATTCAAAACTGGGCATCGTGTTCTCGCATTTATAACTTACCGTCCAGCTAATATACAATTATTATATTATAAACGAAAGTACCAACAGGTTGCTTATGGTTTGCATCATTGCGAGCCAGTTCAAGGTCCCGAGCTTCAACTGCAATTCGGTGTTTGCGCTCCAAGTAGCCTTCGTACAGCGAAGCGGTGAACATCAGCACGCAAACCAGTATTGTTACAGTTCTGTAAAAAGAAGCATAGATTCTAGCTCATTTGTGGTTTATCATAAAATAATAATGATTATAGAGAAAAACCTGCGACTCATTTTAGGACTTATCTATGTGAATTTCCAAATAACCCTCAACCAATTGTGGTCTGGCAAACGAGGGAAGCGAGGCAAGTTGCCCAAATAATTAGTTTCCTAACCGTTTATCATACTTTATTAATACTACCGACAAAAATCTATTAAACACTAGGTGTGCCCGCTATCACGTGACATTTGGATTTTCAAGTTATTTTAAATTTTTCACCGTTTAAATCTTCCCTGGACTACGACAAACATTTCATAACTAAAATCAGCTAAATCGGACCACCCGTTCTCGAGTTTTAGCGAGACAAACGAACAGTAATTGATTTTTATAATCTTAATCTATACAAATAAATTAAATTGGAGTGACTGTTGTTAATATTAAAATAACCGCTTTTTACTAAATGCATATGTTACTACTATATACGGTACATATACCAAAAATGTACTTTAAAAAAGTTTGTCTGTCTGTTTGTTCCGGGTAATCTCCGGAACGGCTGGACCGATATTGCCGGAATTTCACTGGCAGGTACCTGTTAATCCAGGGCGTAACTTACATTACTTTTTTAGATTACCTTTATCCCGTGGCGTTACCCGCGGCACAACAATATCCGCGGGTAACACCGTGAGGTTCAGCTAGTTAAACATATAAGTGAAATACCTTGTTCTCAAAAAAAATGAACTGTTATAAAAATAATTGCGGTTACTTTCGAATCTACTGAATGTAAAAAGCACGACCAAATAGTATTTAACATTTTAAAGGGTTATGGAAAAACAGCAAATCCTACAGGCTTAAGTAAAAAATCAGCCAAGTGCGAGTCGGACTCGTGCACGGAGGGTTCCGTACCATTATTTATACATTTTAAGCATCTAACGTTGTTGCCGTCATAAAAATCGAGCAAAGAAGAGCAAAAAGATCACGTTTTGTATGGTAACCCCCTTAAATATTTATTTTATTCTGTTTTTACTATTTGTTGTTATAGTGGCAACAGAAATAAATCATCTCTGAAAATTACAACTGTCTAACTATTACGGTTCATGAGATAAAGTCTGGTGACAGACGGACGGACAGACAGACAGACAGACAGTGAAGTCTTAGATAAGATATATTGTTAGATAAAAGAGTCTCGTTTTACCCTTTGGGTACGAAACCCTAAAAAAAAATTTTACTCAAAGTAGCTTTGGAAAATTTCTCTGTTTTTAAGCAGACATACATACTATAAAATAAATTGAAGAAAACAACTCCAGTTTTGAACAGTAAATTTATTTATATTAGAAACTAGCTGAACCCCGCGGTGTTACCCGCGGTTATTGTTGTACCGCGAGTAACGCCGCGGGGCAAAGTTAGTCTAAAAAAAGTAGCCTAAATTACTCCCTGGATCATCAGCTACCTGCCAGTGAAAGTCCCGTCAAAATCCGTCCAGCCGTTCCAGAGATTACCCAGAACAAACAGACAGATAGACAATTTTTTTTTAACTACGTTTTTGGTATATGTATCGTGTATACATATATATGCATTGATTAAAAAGCTGTTATTTTAATATTACAAACAGACACTCCAATTTTATTTATTTGTATAGATAGTTAAGACTCATTAATTTGTGGTAAGTTATAAGTAGGTACATCATCGGTTTTTAAATATTTAACGTTATCGGTATCAGGACTCTGACATATTAACCTTATTCACTAGCAGTACGAACATCTCTATTTCTTTCACAAATAAAAAATATTATGCATTTGTTAATTTACTGCTTAGGTAGTAACAATTTTATATAACACTAGCTGAACCCCGCGGTTTTACCCGCGGTTATTGTTGTACCGCTAGTAACGCCGCGGGACAAAGTTAGTCTAAAAAAAGTAGCGTAAGTTACTCCCCGGATCATCAGCTACCTGCCAGTGAAAGTCCCGTCAAAATCCGTCCAGCCGTTCCAGAGATTACCCGGAACAAACAGACAGACAGACAGACAAAAATTTTTTTAACTACATTTTTGGTATATGTATCGTGTATACATACATATTCATTAAGTAAAAAGCGGTAATTTTAATATTACAAACAGACACTCCAATTTTATTTATTTGTATAGATTACAAGAATCTGAGTTTAAGTTAATAAACTCTCTCACCATTTGTAACTGAAATAATTCTGAGTTCGGAAAAGAAAACTTATACCCAAGTGAACACATCCTATCACTTCCAAATGACCAGATTTGATATTAAGTATTCTTAGTATCTAAGAAGTAATGTTCGTATTACTCGTTACACTTTTAGCACGTTTAAAAAGGTGCCTGAGAACATTCCAAACAATCGTTATCATACAGAGCGAGCGAGTTGTTAACTAGGCTCTTGGCAAGCATTCAGGATGCTGTTTAACGGGTAATTCTTGGCAAAGCTTAGTAGTATTTATTTTGAATTTTTATGGAGTTTTTAGTTATAAATAAGCAAACTAACCTCGTACATTTCAACGATTTAAACCTATAAGGTTTTAAAGTAATATATTTAGAGTAAAAAAAAATACAAAAATCATTAGAAAAGATGAAATTTCAAACCCTAAAAATACAATATTGGAATTAGGCTCTTCTAAGCATGACAGAAAA
Source organism: Spilosoma lubricipeda (assembly GCA_905220595.1). Classification (NCBI taxonomy): domain Eukaryota; kingdom Metazoa; phylum Arthropoda; class Insecta; order Lepidoptera; family Erebidae; genus Spilosoma; species Spilosoma lubricipeda. The sequence continues at coordinate 15,801,194 of HG992275.1, forward strand.
GGCCAAAGCCTCCTTTTTAGGGAGAGGTACAATAGTGGATTGTTCTGACATAGACATTGTCGTCGATGCTTAAATTTGATTGATGAAAATTGATTTTGATTTGATTTGATTATATAAATTTAACTGCCTCGGTGGCATAGTGGTAGCCTATGAGACTGCTATGATTGAGATCTCGGGTTCTATTCCCAGGTCGAAATGTTTGTATGATCTGAAAATATTTGTTTCGGAGTTTGAGCGTTTCTATGTAGGTATTTACAAAAAAGGATATATGTATTTATATCAATTATCTAGTATCCATAATACAAGCTCTGCTTCATTGGGACTAGACGGCGTTGTGTGTTAGTGGTCCGAAATATTTATATTTATGTTTTTATAGCTTTTTTTCATTGTTCAATGCCGCTTCAGATATAGATAAAGAAATAAACAGTGTTTTGGTCATCTTTCTAGACCCTACATCAAGTAGGTTTCATTGCGGAAAGAACAAGGGTTAACCTAAAAACTATAAAACCTCTTGGGAATTCCGGACTCATTCGGAAATCGCTCCGGGTGTCGATCGCTCTATTTTTTACATGCCGTTAGTCGCCTTTTTCAGAATGTACTCTTGTTTGAAAGGGTCTGTTATATAAACCTTATCAAACTAACATTTACTGAATATGCTATACTTTTTAGTCGATAAATAGTATTTATTTATACCACTAGCTGACCCACGCAACCTCGTTTGCGTCTCCTATTGCCCGCGGCGTGATAATTTTTCCATCCAACACAGATAGATTTTTTCAAATCGGACCAGCGGTTCCTGAGATTAGCGCGTTCAAAGTAACAAACAAACTCTTCAGCTCCATATATTAGTATAGATTTAAATCAAAATGTTTTTTTTATTTTAAAAGAAACATTCGCATTAGAAATTTATATACTGTGTCGCGGACGCACAAACATACATGAAACGGACACAAAGAACACCCAGCCTCAGAACAACAATTTGTGGATGACACAAAGTGATGTCACATGTGGGAATTGAACCCACAACACTACAGTAGAAAGCGGCGTGGTGACCTCTTAAACTGCTAAGCCAGCCGTGCAGTCGATGTCGAGTCGTAGATCTGATACTCTTAAGTATGGTTTCTGGTTTCCTATTTCTTAGGATAGTTTCCCAGTGCATTCATTTTAACACTTTATGTTTACGATTACTTACAAATTTCTACGTATATAACAGTTTATGTGCACTTTTAAAAACATACAAAAATCAAACGAAAAGAATATAATACACTAGCAAACCCACGCCACCCCGTTTGCGTCTCCTATTGCCCGTAGCGTGATAATTTCCCCCCGTTTTTGAAACATTTTTCATTGGTGCTCCGCTCCTATTGGTCTTAGCGTGATGATATATACCCTATAGCCTTCCTCGATAAATGGACTATCCAACACCGAAAGAATTTTTCAAATCGGACCAGCGGTTCCTGAGATTAGCGTGTTCAAACAAACAAACAAACTCTTCAGCTTTATATATTAGTATAGATTAGTATAGATATTATAATACATTTTAGCAAATAATATCTAAACGAAATTAGAAAATATATCCAAAGTTTACCTACAAGAGTTATTGTGATGGTTAAGGCTGCCTTTTCTTATTGTTCTGATGATTTATGCTGCACAAATAAATATCCATCTATCAATGAATAAATAATATTGTCATGTCTAGCTTTTCATTTAAAAACTTCTATACATTGTCATCATTCATAAATGGACAAAACAGTGTTGTACAAAAAAGGCTTATATAAAATGGCTCATTATTACAGTAACTAACGTTGTTATTATGTTTTGTACTCTATTTGCTTTCTTATTTTCTCTGAGGAGACCATGACTGAAATGTTTTTTAAAGTTACATTCGTTACAAAAAACCTAAATAACATTATAATTAAGTTATGAATTAAACGCAAGTGAAATACATAATTTATTTTATTTGTTATGTCACGTCATTTTATAATTTTGTAAACCACTAGTGGCCTAGTTTATTTCAATTTGGCTTAGTGACTTTAGAAAAAGAACAATAAGCAATAATTACTACACAACCTCGCTTTCATTTTTTAATTACAATTCTTATTTCAAAACTGTTTAAACGTCGCCTTCTCTGATGGGAATCTGTACTAATATATAAAGCTGAAGAGTTTGTTTGTTTGTTTGTTTGAACACGCTAATCTCAGGAACCACTGGTCCGATTTGAAAAATTCTTTCACTGTTAGATAGCCCATTTATCGAGGAAGGCTATAGGCTATATATCATCACGCTAAGAGCAATAGAAGCGGAGCACCAATAAAAAATGTTTCAAAAACGGGGGAAAATTATCACGCTACGGGCAATAAGAGACGTAAACGAAGTTGCGTAGGTCAGCTAGTTATTAATAAACTACAGATGTTTGTAAACACCTTTAGAATAAAGATATTACTTGTAGGAAAATAGGAGATATGAATATAAAATTGAGTGAATTCTTGAGAAATAATTTAAAAGGGTAACTTACTTTTCATAAGGATACAGGTATATCAAAATCGACTAAGTGCGAGTCAGACTCGCGTACGTGTATTTTTTACGGTTTACGATTTATGACGTATTAAAAAACTACTTACTAGATCTCGTTCAAACCAATTTTTGCAAATAATCCATGCAAACTTCCACCGAAAATTGGTTTGAACGATACGATGTACGTACATTATATATTTTTTTAGATTTATAATTTACCACTTTCGAAGTGTCTCTCGTGCAAACTATTCAGTTTAAAAATATATATATATTAGAAACCTCAATATCATTATAATAAAAATCATTATAAGGTAGGGGTTGGATGAAAAAGTTCTAAGTATGGAGAACCCCCAAATTTATTGTTTTTTTTTTCTATTTTTGTGTAAAAATCTTAATGCGGTTCACAGAATACATCTACTTACCAAGTTTCAACAGTGTACGTCTTATAGATTCGGAAAAAAATGGTTGTGACATATGGACGGACAGACAGACACATGACGAATCCACAAGGGTTCCGTTTTTTGCCATTTGGATACGGAACCCTAAAAATCACGTTTGTTGGTTGGGAGCCTTTGCCTAAATATTTATTTTATTCTGTGTTTAGTGTTTGTCCTTATAGCGACGACCGAAAAACATCATCTGAGAAAATTCCAACTGTCTAGCTATCACGGTTGATAAGATACAGCCTGGCATTACACAGACGTACAGTGGTGTCATAGTAATGTTGCTTTACTTATATTTGCCTTGTGTCTCAAATTTGCATTTCCATGAATATCTTCAAAATTACAAGAATACTCTTTCATTTGATCATATCTATACTCTATCTATACTAATATATAAAGCTGAAGAGATTGTTTGTTTGTTTGAACACGCTAATCTCAGGAACCACTGGTCCGATTTGAAAAATTCTTTCGGTGTTGGATAGTCCATTTATCGAGGAAGGTTATAGGGTATATATCATCACGCTAATACGAATAGGAGCGGAGCAACAATGAAGAATGTTTCAAAAACGGGGGAAATTTTCACGCTACGGGCAATATAAGGCGCAAACGAAGTTGCGTGGGTCAGCTAGTATTGACATAGATGGTGTCATAATGTTACCACCAATGTAATTACTTTTAAAACAAGATATACTACGGATTAGAAAGGCATTTTCATTCAATAATTTTGAAATTATTGATGTTCAATAACTTTAATTCTCAAAATGAGATGATTTTATACACTTTAGAATAAGTAGCTCAGATTTCTGCGATTGAATACATACACCATAATAAAACCCCCTAAAGTAACTAAATCTTCTTCTGTCGTTGGAGTTTCCTCGTGGAGCTGCTTGACTCGATAAATTAGATCTGGGGATTGGCTCAGCAATATATGTTTGATACTACTAGTATTGTATGTGTTCTTTGGTAGTATCCCTGAGTAAGGCGAGAAAACTACGTCTTGGAAAATGGTCACTAAAAGTTTTATGAACTCCATAAATAGTAAATACGAACATAGCGAGCTCATACGGTATAATAATACTAACATCATACTCGTAATGTCTTGACGCATGTTACGGTCATACATTATTAATGACATTTCACAATATGGACATATTTATATACTATATTACTTATGCTATAGCATAGACCTATAGGCCCATAACATAATTATAAAGCCAAAATAGAATTTTGATCGGAATATTGATGGACAAGCTTTTAGGCAGAACTTTTCAACCCTCCGCACCAAGGGACATTAGATATCAGCGTATTAGCGTCACTTCAATCAAACCAATTGTGAATTAAAGTCAACGCTCGGGAATGAAACTTTTGTAGAAAACGAATCTTCTTACTTTTAGAATGGTATCAAAATAAATGAAAACAACTCGTCAATTTGATGAATTTAATTATAACGTTAACTTAACCTTATGTTATGATAAACTTTACATAATAGCATGGCTCACAGTATTTGTCATGTCTTGCTTAAAAATCATGATGTTCTCCTAGACGATTTCGGTGACTATGGCCAGTCTCAATGGAGACCAGACAACTACGCAGGAGATATTATAGTGCACAAGTACAGGTGCACTCTCTGTTCTCTCATTCTCACAATCCATTGGGACGACTATCCCACACAACCAGAGAGATCAGACCCCAACTTCCGAACTTCGAGCTGTTATTTAAGCGTCTCTTTTAGAAAATAGTATAGTAAAAAAAAGCTTTCAGAAAAACTCAACAACACTTTTGCCAGAGCCGGAATCGAACCCGAGACCTCTTGATCGGTAGTCGCATTCGCTAAACGCTAGACCAACCAGGCAGTTACATATAAAGTGATTGAATTACATAAATTTCAAAACTTACCCAAGTATATGAAGCTTAGGATCAGCAAAGAGATTATAGTCGCCCGGTACTGGTCGCACTTTGAGTATCGAAAATGAGGCCTCCAGGCCAAGAGTTGCAGCATTCTCCGTCGCCGACGCTTCTGCGGCGCCCAGAAGCATGTTCACTGCACTTGCATCGCAAGACGCTGGCACACACTCACCGAGCAGCATTAACCTGCTCTAAATAGAAAAAAGGCATATTAGTAACAACATGATGTTTAAAACAAATAATATAGGGAAGAAAAATACGCCAAAAGTGTTGGAAAACTCTCAATTATTTTCTTTTTCTAGGGTAGATATAAGGAGAAAAACGAAGTATCATCTGATGTTATGAAACTACCATTGCCCTTAGACACCTGTTGTAACTGGTACCTGCATGCATTTTTTTTCTTTTTCTTTTTATGGAATATGCGGGCAAACGGGCATCGCCTGATGGTAAGCGATTACCGCCGCCCATAAACACCTGCAAACATCAGAGGCGTCACAAGTGCGTTGCCGGCCTTTGGGGGATAGGGAGGGGAGATAGGGGGAGGGGGCTTGGATTATGGGCCTCCGGTATCCTCAATCACTCGGTAAAACAGAGCGCAAGCACTATTTCACACCGGTTTTCTGTGAGGCCGTGGTATCACTACGGTCGAGCCGGCCCATTCATGCCGAAGCGTGGCTCTCCCACGCATGGTACCTGGTAAGGTGCATTTAGTGAACCTTCAACTCGAGTCATGACTAGTTTAATCGTACTTTCAACCTATGCTGTATATCATAATACAGCAAACTAAAACTGACTGTAAGTATAAAGAATTTAATGATACGTCAATTCAAGTGTAACCATGTATTTAATGTAAATGTATTTAATTTAAATTTTAAATAAGGGACGAATTGTATTGTTCCATAAATTCAATATGGCATAGCTGTCTGCCAGCCACTATAGTTGATGGGTTACTAAAACGAAATTATATCGGTGTGTCAGATAAAGATAGAAAATGTATGACACAAAATGATTACTAACATTCGACCATATAAGGTAGGGTGTGGGTTTTACATCATCAACTGTAAAGTTTTCGAGTCATGCTAAACTGAACTGTAATGTAAGCAGCATACAACACTAATATACAGCATATAATATTTCTATCTAAGATCTATAATAAACATTAGGTAATACAAGGTAATTACAAACTAGGTAAGTAGTAAGTTACAGAGGCCCTATTGCGAGTTTATATCGTATCTATTCGATTGTTACGTGATGATGTTCAGCGTAGGTAGCGATTCATGCCAGCGAGCACATTATGTGAGAGTTAATATGAAGCAAACTTGCACTAGGTCCTCTTAACTTCATACAGAACTAGCTTACTGTGTGAACTCTTTATTGATACGAGTGATCGTTTGGCACGTATAGTAACCGTTCCTAACATAAACCGAATGCTGACCAAGCAGGTTGCCAGAACGAATTTGTTTTATAAAAAGAGTAGCTGAACCCCGCGGTGTTACCCGCGGTTATTGTTGTACCGCGAGTAACGCCACGGGACAAAGTTAGTCTAAAAAACTAGCCTAAGTTTCTCCCTAGATCATCAGCTACCTGCTAGTGAAAGTCCCGTCAAAATCGGCCCCGCCGTTCCAGAGATTACCCGGAACCAACATTTTTTTAACTACATTTTTGGTATATGTACCGAGTATACATACATATGAATTTAGTAAAAACTGGTCATTTTAATATTACAAACAGACATTCCAATTTTATTTATTTGTATAGATATGTAATGAATCATCATGCGTATATCTACTGAAAATTAATTTCAAAAACTTAGCTCCATTTACCCCATTATTGTTTAAAAAGAATGGAACGTGGAAAACATTTAACTTAATTATATTCAAAAGAAATGAACTTTTATCTGTCCATTGTGCTTGAATAACTCTTTGTAACATCATTAATCTTCTGTGAATCTAGATAAATAATGATTCTACTACAAGAAAACTTTAAGATTAATATACTTTACATTCTAAAATTACCTAAAGATAACCTGGAAACACAAAAACCTAATTACGTACTTAGTGCTTATTTTTATTAGTTCATTTTTCTCCTAGCTATAAATTATTAATTAAAAATTAAAAAAATGAACTTTTGCATTTCAAGGAAACTTTAATTAATCAACAAAGTTTTTATACTGAAAATGAAAAGATTTTTTTTCCTTGTTCTACTTAGGTAACATTAATCAGTCACTTAGAAGTATTATTACAATACCAGAGAAATCAAACAACTAATGATTTCATTACTTAGGTATTTTTAAGTAAATGTTTATTACTACATTATTTATATTTTAAATGACCAATTTTGTATTATATTTTACTACCAGCTGAACCCCACGGTGTTACCGCGGGTAAAGCCGCGAAGCGACGTTAGACTAAAAAAGGAGCCTAAGTTACTCCTTGTATCATCGGCTACCTATCAAACTACTAGTACCAAAATCGGTCCAGCCGTTCCAGAGATTAGCCGGAACAAACAGACAGACAGACAAAAATTGTAAAAAAATACATCTAGTAAAAAACGGTTATTTTAATATTACAAACAGACACTCCAATTTTATTTATTTGATATAGAAGTACAGATTATAAGCGTTGTATTTGTTTTTTATAACATCTGCCTTTTGCATTTTATAAAAATCTTGTTAGTAGCCTTTGCAAGAGTAACTATACGAAACAATGGACCACTCATTAATTGAAAGCCTTCTAGGCATTCGCTCGCTCTGCTGTTTTAAGGAAAAAATACAACATACTCACAACACTAGAATTAAAAAAACATAGCCCTTTTTCGTTGAGGTAGTTAGAGTGTAATAAAAAGGCTACTTTCAGAAAAATACAAATACCTTTAGTTTTCTATAAACTTCATTAAACACAAAATTTTATGCACAATATTGCCATATTTCCGTTCCATGTGGTGACGGACTCGTAATTCGGAGTGTCATCCTGTGTATTTAAATATAGAGTGCCAACTAAGAGCGCTTTCACATTATCCGATCCGATATCGGTGTCTGGCAATATGTATGTGACGGCTCCGATATTCGATATCAGACCGGACAAAATGAAACCGCTAAGGGACCAAACTTTGCAAGTTAACGGCACCCCAAAGAGAAGGACCATTTGAAACAAACACAATACCAACCAGGTCGATCAGCGTGGTCTAAAATGCCAAAATCTTCTTTTTTAGGAGAGGCCTTTGTCCAGCGGCTAATGATGATGATTGATGTTAAAGTGTTTCTGTTTATCAAGACTATATAAACAAAACCATGTATATGATAAGACTGCCTCGTTGGTGTTGCGGTTGGCGTGAGCGACTGCAGATCATGAGGTCTCGGGTAAAAAAAAAAAGTATATATGTATCTGTATCAGTTGTCTAGTACCCCATAACACAAGCTCTGCTTAGCTTGGGACTCGAGGGCGTTGTGTATTTAGATGTCCGAAATATTTATTTATTTATATTTATATTTGACAGGCTACACACCCATATCAATCTCAAACAGAGATAAAATACGTTTATTTAGGAAATATGTAATTGAATATGTCGGAGACGTGACGAATAATTTTCAGATAATGTATCGTTGTACCATAAAAAGGCAATTTGACTTACAAATTTGTTTTATGATTGATATTCTTATATTGGTGTAGCTATCACTCCGCGGACGGTTTGGGATGATGTAAAGGGTTGCCATAGGAACATAACAACTAGTAGGTACTACGATGCTTCATAAATGTAATGATTGTATATTATATAGCAAAATATGTTTTAGAGTATCATTTTCAGCTCGAAAAACGGCTTTCATCTATCTATATTAATATATCTAAATAAAGCTGAAGTGTTTGTTTGTTTGTTTGAACGCGCTAATCTCAGGAACTTTTTAAACTTGTTTCATACTTTTTCAGCGTCGTTTTTTGTCGTACTTGAGCTTTAGTTTGTACTTTTTTTCTTTAAAATGTTTTGGTGTCCCTATAATATTAATTTCTTTACAAGGTATATTTTAAATAGGTAGTAGGTTTAAATAGGACAAAGTCACAAGCAGATGCTAATAATATATGTATTTTTGAAATGTACAAGTAACGCCCTTTCCAATGATACCAAACACGGCATATTTATCTAAAATTTATTTTTTAATACAGGACTTTATGTCAGCCAAAGGGCGTCACATTGAATTCAATGACACGTCATATAGCCTATATCCAGCGGATAGAGAGGGGCTTCTAACGATACTTGTCCGGTTCTAATAAGTAGTTAAGGAGTTATGAGGGAACAGATGAACATACATACATACATACATACTTACATAGCCTGTCAAAATCATAACCCTCCTTTGGTTTTGCCGTAGTCTGGTAAAATAGATATAAATACGTAAAGCAAAACCTTTATACCCTTTTCCAAAAAATGGTATAAAGGTAACTGTTTTCAATAAAATTGACCACAGTTAAAGTTTAATTGAAGGAGAAATGCGAAAGCTAATACTTTTTTTTAATTACACGTAAGTCTTAAATGAATTACAGTCGTATTTCGACCACTAGTAATATACATAATTATATGTATATTAGTACGTGGTGCAAAAGCTTTGCACCGCTTTTACGAAAATTAAACGAAGGAGCGTGAAATTTGCCATGGTTAAAGTATACACGGAGGAGAAGTGCAGAAAACTTAAACCATTTTGGTCGAGTTTCGAACGCTCGGCGACCAAGAGTTTTGATGAATAAAGGAAATAGATTATTATAATAAGGTAAACTTTGTGGAGATCGCATCTTAGCAAACGTGGTATGGTGCGCCCTCAAGGCAGATGACGGGACAACAGTCGTAAACGGTATGTTAATTCGAAAAGTGATTACAGCTATATCCGACATACACGCGGGATATAAGAGCAAATAAAGTTTTATATCTCTCAAAACTTATTGGGCAAAGATGATAAATTATATTTTTCGGACATCTAACACACAACGCCATCTAGTTCCAAACTAAAAAGAGCTTGTATTATGGGAACTAGACAAGGGATATAAATACATTTATACTTTTTTTGTAAATACATACACATAGCAAACACCTAAACTCCGAAACAAATATTTGCAGATCATACAAACATTTGATCCGACCCGGGATTCGAACCTGAGACCTCACGCACAGCAGTCGCGCACGCTACCACTGCGCCAGCGAGGCAGTCTGTAAATACTCAAGACGTTAAATCCTTATAAACAAATACGAGAATACGATCGGGACATTTGCATTTTTGTAATACTTAGGATTTCTTTAATTAAGGCAAAAGCACTTAGACTTATAAGTCATTGACAAATTAGTGATTTCTTAAGCTACAGATAATTATAGTTGTTCCAACAAAAGTAGAATTATCTGTAACGAATTAAGTATCAGAAATACATTCTGAATGCTACCGAACCTGAAAATACTTGTAAAAGTGGCGGTTCGCGCCGCGACCGACACGAGTGACCGAGATAGGAGACAGCGACCGGAGACGGCGACCGTCACTTGATCATAGGCAATGTATAAGCGACAGTTCGCGAGCGAGACAGAGACATAGTAGTGTCTCGTGTCGCGCTCAAAAAGCACATTAAATACTTCATATATTGTCATCAAACATGTAGTGCATCTTCACTTGTAGCGAAAATGATCCTTCTTGGCTTCTAGTTAAAAATAATAATAATATTATGGACATTTAACACACAACGCCATCTAGTTCCAAACAAAGCAGAGCTTGTATTATGGGTACTAGGCAACTGATATAAATACTACGTGTAAAGATCTTACAAACATTTGGTCCGACCCGGGACGGGGTCTCCGGTCTCGGTGTCGACCACCAGTACTTTATAGAAGAGACTGAGACATTTATCGCGGTCTCCTGTCTTAGTCGCTTGTCTCTGTCGCGGCGCGAACCTCTACCTTCATACATAAAAGGACCAATTCCACCTGGCTAGATTCATTAAGTACTGAATATACATCTCATGTAAGTTCGTTACGACCAAATTACATCGTATGTTTTGTGGAAATAAGAAGTAAGCGTTAAAGATTGGTTAAATTTGAAACTTGACAAACGAGCACGCCCACAATTATAAAAAAAAATATATTAATTGTTTTCTGAATTAAATTGAAGCTGTATCAAGGGCAAACAAAATGATTACAAAAAATTTTATCTTCATAAATTTTCACAATTTAATAGTAACAATAAAATTGTTGAATCTATACTAATATATAAAGCTGAAGAGTTTGTTTGTTTGTTTGAACACGCTAATCTCAGGAACCGCTGGTCTGATTTGAAAAATTCTTTCGGTGTTGGATAGTCCATTTATCGAGGAAGGTTATAGGGTATATATCACCACGCTACTACTAATAAGAGCGGAGCAACAATGAAGAATGTTTCAAAAACGGAGGAAATTTTCACGCTACGGGCAATATAAGGCGCAAACGAGGTTGCGTGGGTCAGCTAGTCATTGAATATGTGTCCACAGTTCATACCGTATGATATACATCGTAACAAAAACTGTCAACTAGATACATATTATTCAAATAGACTGATTTGTTACAGTCGTCCGTGTTTAAAGACTACTGATTCTGGCAGAGGCAGCATTAAGCTTAGAGACAGCATATGGTACTTCCCACCCCGTATCGTTCACAAAACATTTTGTAACAAATGTTTAGGCATTAACATAAGGCGTATGAGCTTCTATGTGATAAATTTATTTAACCTTTCAAAAGATTACCATTTCTTTTTGCTATCTTTTATTTGTAGGGAAAAATGATTTTTATATTCAGTGTAAAAGCTTAAAAATATTAGGTCATTAATACTTTTATGTTATTTTTTAACTGTAGTGCATACTCAATTCACTTAGTTTTTCTTCTTTACTTCAATACTACAACAATAAAACACAAAATCAAATTATTTACCTTTGTCTTTAGGAACTTTATTTTCTAGTTTCAATTAGTTACTTATCTTTTGCGATTTATTTTACATAAGTCAAGATACTTTAAGTCATGCAAATTTAGTACTTAGTGATAAGTAAAAAGAACAAGGTAAGTTAAACGAAACTAAACAAGACAGAAGTATATTTTTTGAACATCATTGAAATATGTCTGTAAATATATATTAGCTTATTCAATTTGTACCAAATAGTAATAAAAAATCTCTTTCTACACACAATAACCGCTTCTGAACTCGTGTTAACCTGCAAAAGATTTCATTAAATCGTTCACCTTCACATAATCTATTGAAAGATAGACCCAGTTAACATTTATTATGGTCATATAAATTCATATTATGGCTTTAAGGGTCGTTACCTTCATTTACAAAGGGTGAATATACAGGCTAAAAGCGGTATTAGGGTACATACAATATACCCGAAAACCGCTGTAATCAATTCGATGCCTCACACTTGTGCTTCACACGTCTGTGTGGAAAGTTACATTATTTACCCGGTTTGGGAATATATTATTCGGTTCCACTCCCAAAAAATATTCACTTAGTTTTGTTTTATTTTGTCAATAGCAACTTCTACATTAATAAAATTATCATTGTCTAATAACGATACAAAAATTGCCATCAAGAGAATACGGTCAGAAGAGAACCAAATGTGGCAAGTGACACATTGTGATGTGAGTGATGAATGATCTGTTCTCTTCTAGAACAGAAAAGGTAAACTCCACTATTCGATTATTTTGTTTATTTATTTCACTCATTTATTTAAAGATACACTGTAAATTATTAGCATAACTGTAGCCTATTCAAATATTGGTTGAACTGGTAGTACAAACGAAGACAAAGCTAAATGACTACCAAACTGTATGTAGTTAATATTGGTTGAACTGGTAGTACAAACGAAGACAAAGCTAAATGACTACCAAACTGTATGTAGTTTAAAGCGGCCAAGTGTGAGTCGGACTCGGCCATGAAGGGTGCCGTAGCAGCAAGTAACATAATGAAATGTTTTATTTTATATTTGAGTTGATTGAATGAAAGTTAAGTGCGGTAGACGATTTATGACGTATAAAAAAAATAGTTAATAGATCTCGCTTAAACCAGTTACCGGTGGAAGTTTGCATGGTAATGTACATCATATATTTTTTTAATCATTCTCTTATTTTAGAAGTTACATGGGGAGGGGGGACACCTTTTTGCCATTTTGGAAGTGTCTCTCGCGCAAACTGTTCAGTTTAGAAAAAAATGACATAAGCAACCTCAATATAATTTTTGAAGACCTATCCATAAATACAACGCATGGGTTTGATGTTTTTTTTTTAATTCCAGTCCTAAGTATGGGGAACCCCCAAAATTTTTTGTTTTTTTTTTTCTACTTATGTGTGAACATCTTAATGCGGTTCACAGAATACATCTACCCAAGTTTCCACAGTTCTTATAGTTTCGGAAGAAAGTGGTCTTAAACTCAAATTACGCAATATAGTTATCTGCTATGTCGCGGATGACTTTCTAAATATACATAAAACATAAATTAAAATGTAACAATATTTATGGTTTCAGTCAATGTGACACACCTATGTCAAAACCGTCACATAATATCATAGGTAAATGAAAACTCTAGGGGGAAATTCAACAGTGAAGGATATATTGGTTACAAATAAAAATTGGTTACGTAGGTACGTTATCAAAAATTATTACATAAATATTTTCTTTTATTGGAATACTTATGTTTACTTACACCACTGTTGGGAATAGAAACGTAGCAAATTAAGTTGGCTCTATTTGTGAAAGAGGTGGAACTTGTCCCAAAAGGCAACTAAAACTTTTATATTAAACTTGCCTGACATAAGAAAAAATTAAGGTCACAAACAAGACCCTCGCAAGTTTTTCTTATGTGTAACTTATGCGTTTGCACCACCCTTAATAATAATAAAACAAAAATTGTTAATTCAGAATAGGCTCTATGAGTATTTCTTTGATAAAAACTTTTAGAACGAAAGATATAAAGCAAGTAGGTTTTTGTATTGTATTGTGGGAAAGCCATAATTTACTGGCCAGATGAGAGTGATACCATTGTCTAAAACAAAACCGGTGGTAAGTTTTTTTTTTTTTAAGTGTATAGGCATGCAAACGAGCAGACGTTTCGCATGATGGTTAGCGATTACCGCCGCCCATGGACACCTGCAAACACCAGAGGCGTCACAAGTGCGTTGCCGGCCTTTGGGGGATGGGGAGGGGAGATAGGGGGAGGGGGTTTGGGTTATGGGCCTCCGGTATCCTCATTCACTCGGTGAAACACAGCGCAAGCACTATTTCACGCCGGTTTTCTGCGAGGCCGTGGTATCACTCCGGTAGAGCCGGCCCATTCATGCCGAAGCGCGGCTCTGCCACGGTAGCACGGCTCTACCAATTATTTAACGGACTTAGTGAGGTTAGCAGAAAATCAAGCCACCTTAACGCATTTTAACCGCGGTTGATGTTGTAAAGCTATAACAACTACCGGGGTAATACCGCGAGGCGCAGCTAGTCTACACAAATAAATAAAATTAGAGTGTCTGTTTGTAGTATTAAAATAACCGCTTTTTACTAAATGCATATGTATGTATACACGGTACATATACCAAAAATGTAGTTAATTTTTTTTTGTCTATCTGTCTGTCTGTTTGTTTGTTCCGGGTAATCTCTGGAATGGCTAGATCGATTTTGACGGGACTTGCACTGGCAGGTAGCTGATGATCCAGGAAGTAACTTAGGCTACTTTTTTTAGACTAACTTTGTTCCGCGGCGTTACTCGCGGGCAACAATAACCGCGGGTAACACCGCGGATTTCAGCTATTATAAATATAACCTTCCTCTTAAATCACTGTATCTATTGCTGAAAACTGAGTTAATATCCGGTGAGTAGTTTAAAAGATCTAAGCAAACAGAACAGTCGAGGCTAGTTATTTTATGTTATGTAAAGAAGTAGTGCGTATCTATTCATCTGGAGAAACTTCAAATCAATTTTCCGACCCTGAGATTATTTTCCGCATGAGTTTATAAAATTTGCACACTTTCTATAAGCGGATGTACGATCTTCTGATCAGATCTGGCGTAACGAGTGTGCAAGCAAAGATATTGAATACTAATTTCATCTGTTGAAAGAGGATTAGTTACTTATGAGACTCTATATTTCTCAAACAAAACATAGCTTGACATAAGTCAGTAGTGTTTTACAGTATTTATATATTAAAGGACCTCTTTTAAAAAAAAATTAACAAAAATAAAACCGCCTTCAAGGTGTGACTCGATTTCTCTTGGATGTCATCATCAGATCTTAGTGCCCTTATCATGGTATCACGGTTGGGGTATCCTTTCCATTAAAAAAAGAATCATTAAAAATCGGTTCATAAACAATGAAGGAATCCGCGAACACAAAAAAAAAATACGGTCGAATTGAGAAACCTCCACCTTTTTTTGAAGTCGGTTAAAAAGGAAAAACGTGGAAACGGTTGAGGAAATTGGTTTACCGTAGGTAAATTTACAAAGCCATTTAAATTTGACCTTACAAAAAAGGTTTGCACGATTATGTAACAGTTCAACTTATACAAACTACATTAACATAAGAGTGTAAAGTTCACGCGATATGAATCAAGAATGTGAAAATACCACCAGGACTTCCTCACGAATGTGAGCCGTTAAGCGTGAAAGTGCGCCAACTAATAATCATATTGTGTAATTTTGTAACAATGTAAAGGTCTCAATTTTATTATATTTTATCCTTTGACATTAAGTAGTTTCGCAATTTACGAATATGTATCCGTCGGTTTTTTTGGGATTGATACAGTAATATACAGATCATATTCATCATCATCAAGAGTCACTAAGCCACTGCCGCGCATAGACCTCTCCTTAGAAAGGGGTTGGCCTTACCACGCTTTCCAGATGATGACGGGTTCATTTTAACTTTTCTTTCTCTTTACAGTGTCATTGTCCTGAATTGTTTGTTCCATAAGTCGTCTTTCACGACACCTATGGGGTTAATAGAGGTGGCATTCAGTGTTCTTAATTTGTCAGCACACATTTACCACACAGATCATATAAAATGAGACTAAATAGCGTTTACATTTTTATATAAATCCATTTTTTATTTCCCCATATATTTTTAACTAGCCGACCCACGCAACCTCGTTTGCGTCTCCTTTTGCCCGTAGCGTGATAATTTTACCCCGTTTTTATAACATTCTTCATTGTTGCTCCGCTCCTGTAGATCTTAGCGTGATGATAAAATATATTTATATATAGCCTATAGCCTTCCTCGATAAATGGGCTATCTAACACTGAAATAATTTTTCAAATCGAACCAGCGGTTCCGAGATTAGTGTGTTCAAACAAACAAGCAAACTCTTCAGCTTATATTAGTATAGAAAACTATGTGAATGAACAATCAAATAGCAGTGATCGTACACCGTTCCACACTTTTAAACATGTTAACTACTTTAAAATTAATTTAAAACCAATTATACAGATGAATTACAAAGCTAAATATTTGGCACTGATATTGATAAGATGCTGTTTTTAAAAACGTTACTGTCGTTGGTTAAGATAATGGAGTTTTTAGAATTCACAACGCTCGACTGCTCCCATTGTTGTTGAGAATATTTATTGAAATCGGTGACCGCTATCTAATTGTATCAACAAATACATAATCGGATAAGATGGTTTTCTTTTCTTTTTGTTTATTTTCCTTCCCCAGGCTATAAAACTGTAAATACAATATCAGTAGCATTGTTAGCTACAAAAACATTGAAATAACTTATAAGTTAAACAATGTTTTGCGAAATTGTATGCTCTAAATTAGATTAAAATAATACTACAAATAAAATAGAATGTAGGTCTAACAAGATTAAATAGATTCTTACTCAAGGTCTTCTAAATAAACGAACATCGAGTGAAAGATTTAGAAAAAGTTATGGAGATATTTTGCGAATGCGTTTGAGTTGTAAAAGTAATACCTAAGTATATTCATTAATATATATAAGCCTGTTATGGTGACCTAGCTGCTGATATATTACATATACTATTACATCAGCAAGAGCGAGCAGCACAAAATGGTTACAACATTTGTCCTGATTCGTAATCGAACTCTCCCCAATTTGCTTAGCAATCAGGATCACAGGCCAGTCACGTATCTATTGTAGCCACTACAAAAACTAAACCTGCACATTACAACGAGGTAAAAAGGCTGTACTTGGTAAAGAATATTTTAGTTTCTAAAAACTTTATACAATGTTCACGTATCAGATAACATAGCGGCGAACTGAAGGAGGTCAAAATAGGTCTAACACAGGGTCATTACATGTGTAATTGGTTGTAGGAGATTGGTCACGGGTAAAGAGGACTTATTCAAATATATGTCTAGCTATTACATTTCTTACTCTATAAACTCAATGAAAGTACCGCAAAAAACGTATACTTTTGTAGTATTACAATTTTTATTGCCAATTATATAGGAATAGGGACAAGTATTGAATATAGGAAGGTTTAGGTACTGAACTTAGGGTACTTCAACGAGTTTATAACCTTTCAATGTTTTTTTAGTATAACCTTCGTTACACATCATTATGGTTACACATATACACAGTTACACAGTTACACATATAGAAGCAACGCTAACGATTTAGTCATTTATTTATTTATCTTCCAATAAAAGTCGCGCGATGTGATGTTTCCTGCCAAAAATCACTCCCACAAAACTTATGCATGCTGACACTCCAAAGTAAATAGTGTGTCCAAAGTAAAAAGTAAATAGATTCGAATAACTTTTGTATGAATGGTGCAAGTGAAAAGTGACTCTTGAACGTTTGCCTTAAATAAAAATAGTATGATAAAAACATAATTTACCTGTGGTAAATGATCGTTGTCGATGGTCATATTGATTTTAGCGACAAAAAAGGTAGTGTCAAATGGTGGTGTTGAGGTATAATACTCTTTAAGCTGTAGGTCTTTGCATGCGTTGAACGAGCCCAACCAATACTCGTTTCCGAACAACACATTGGGGCTGTACTGGCCTGATGCGTCGAATACTGGAAAAAAGAAAAAAAAACCTGTTAGTCTACGTTTTAAGAATACACAACTCGCACACTAGGAATATACCCTAATTCGCGGGGAATACCCGGGCTCAGAACGACATTTTTTTAAAAACACAAGGTATTGAATCATACCAACCACCAACCAACACTCAGCGCAGTCGGAGTCACGAGTACCACATCATCTGTGCAGTTTGTCATTAACTTAATGGTAACCGATTTCCAGTACCTATTAATCTCGCAATGAGTGTCATCCTTTACGGATCTTAGTTATCCTTGTCCTTTGTAACTATGGTTACCCTATTCACACGTAGAAACCTCATAATAACTAAATAACATCACGTACAGTACATTATGTTGATCATAATTCAACGTCAAAAGTTTAATTACAGCTGGGAGAATCTTGACCGAGATAACAACGTGAAGCTTTTAGGCACAGTTCCAATATATGCGAGTACCTGAAAATTTCACAGAACGGCTGGCTTTTAAGGATTAGAGTTTGTACAAACTTACTGTATGTACAAAGTTGAAAATATTAATCCTTTCCATTAGCATTTGTTATAAGTTATCACTTAATTTATAACTAGTAAAATAATACGACTTGCATTAATTAATTAGCCATAAAACTGAACTTGAGCAATTCTCTAGAAGTCTAGAATAATATTGAAAGGATTTGTTATTAAAAAATATTTAGGTATTCCTTTAAAATTTTTACACACAAACAATACTGTTACCTTTTTTTAATAGCAGTCATAAAATACAACAAGCCTAATTTACTTGATGTTCTTTACGCAACAGTGTATTTGCGATGTTGTATAATAATGCACTAACATTATAAAAATATTATTCTTAGTCAGACATTATGAAAAAACTTAACATATATTTTTTTATTCAAATAGTTTTTTAAAATTCAGAAGAAAACTGTAGTGTTTATTCATTTCTCACAAACCTTTTTTACTCTTCCTGACTCAATTATTTACGATGTAGTTCGTAAATAATCGAGTTATATTACTGCGTTGATACACATCATCCCGTTTTATATACCCGTGGTATTATAAAACCCAAGGCAAACTCTTATGGTTATAAGGGTGTGTTTGTTTAGCACTTTAGTAGCATTACAAGTCATATAGTGAAATACGCTACCTATAAACCCTGTGCTTGACAGGTTATCAACATTCAATTTTCTATCTACACCTTCGAATACAAGCTTTATAGGAAAAAAGTGTTTCCGTAATACGCATATTTGGTGTACGGATAACGAAAGAGTTGATTGGAAATTTTGCAATCCATAGTTTACATACATTTTGACGGCTTCTTTTGTTTATTTTGATATTATATTTTGATTGGTAGATTTGGTAGTTGATATAGGGATAGGAATTTGAAAATTGAAATATCTGGTAACATAGCGTAGTACCTAACCCATGATATTTAACCTAGTTTCAATAAATCCAATTATTAATGTACTAACTCATGATGCGTTTATTAGCAATATCGTACGCACACGCGAAATGAACGTTAACTGAACTTATATTGCAAGTAGAGGGTTTTTTGACGCTCACATAAATAGCAATTCTCGAACTACGCAATAAATTGAAAAGGAGTCAGCATATATTTAGAATGTTTCGCACGTACAATCTCTACATATTACCAATATTCTTTAGGTAATACGTGCAAAACAAAAAAGGGGATCGATTCAAGAACTGAATGAAGATAATTAAGAAGTCTTTCTAACCGGTCTTAAAACAACGAAAGTATTTGAAGATCTTAACTATTGGTAAATAGTGTTTTGATATTATTAAAATAGACGTACGCCATATGTAACTTTAATGGTACACTGCTGGACAAAGACCAGGCCTTAGAAAAGAGGTTTTGGTCTATTACACTGAGTCGGTACAGGGTTTATTTTCAAGTATTCCTTTTCTTATTAAAGCCATATTAGCAGCTGATTACCGTTGGGTTAAACGGGTTCTTGAGTGGAGACCGCGTCTCGGCAAACGTAGTGTAGGACGTCCAAAGGCCAAGTGGAGTGATGATCTGCGCAAGGCGGCTGGCAGGAGCTGGATGCGAGAAGCCCAAAATCGAACTAAGTGGCGTGTAATTGGAGAGGCCTATGTCCAGCAATGGACTGCGATAGGCTGATGATCATGATGATGATGATGATGATGATTCCTTTCCTTTGCAGTGCTTTTGCAGATATTGTTTTCTGGCTCTTATGACACCCACAAGTTATACATGAGTACTAGCACTCCTTAATCTATCACCACACAAACATAAAACTGTAAAATTCAATCTCACTTAAGATTAACATTAAATGTTTTATTGAACTTATATATTCTAATATCAACGTATACCAAAACCATTCTTTTTATTCCATTTATCAGTGTTTTAACCGTAGGTCTATACGCTTTGTGGTCTTGCCAATAGTGTAGGTTTATGGTTATTGCATCGCTTCTGTAGGCCATGATTTTATATAGCCCATATAGTCTAAGACAATATTAAAATTCCAAGGCTAGGAATAGTTTTCTCTAACCTTTCTAAGTTTAAACTGTTATTTTTATAAATAACAATTTTAAACTCCTTTGATCGATGATAATATAATAATAATTGATATTCAACATTCACTATCTGACTCTTATTGATATCAGCGTGATATTAACTATTCTAGCTTAGGAAAAAAGCGTAAAAATCAGTCTAATAATTTTTGTATTCATCGTGAGTAACAAATTGAAGAAACAAAAGTAACAAAAGAAATTTCAGCTTCTAAGGAGGGACTTTCTTTAGATCAATTTAATATTTGTATTAGAATAGATATATATATAATAATATAAATAAATAATAATATAAATAATAATAGATAATAGTATAGAACTTTGTTTAATCCTGGTCGGTAGTCTTGTGGTTGGTAAGCCTGGTTGCAGCCAGAGGTCATGAATTTAACTTCTCCTTTAAGGATAAAGACGAGATGATGATGTATGGAATGTCCTAAAAACTAGAGAATGGACATCGTTTTATACTCGTTCATGCTCATTTATCAAACTACCATTCCATGTAATTAAATATAAAATACTACCTATTTTTATTATTTAAACGTATAGCAACAAAATTAACATTTTTCTAAATGTTTATAAAGATATCAAACTTGGACATAACTGGCCACAATAGCCGGTGAACGGTTAACCCTAACAACTTCATAAAGTTAGGTATATGGAAATCTAAACGGTGCCAAAGTGTCCGTATACAAATTAAGTTTAACGTAAGCTGCAGGTAAATTCATCAGAGCAGCTGGCAAGGGTATATATTCTGTACAGAGTACAGATATAGCAAGGCACTCTCTCTCTCTCCACTCTCCCACCAACACACTTTTTGAGGTGGAGTTCACTAACATCCGTGGACTCCATGCAAACCTCAACGCCGTCCACCAGCATCTTGAGACGGCACGACCGGCCATGCTATTCCTAACGGAGACACAAATTCGCCGCCCTGCCGACATGACATATCTGCACTACCCCGGCTATGTGCTTGAGGAGTGCTTTCTGGCGAAGGCTGGGGTATGTCTTTTCGTCAGGGCGGATGTTTGCTGTCGCCGATTACGCTGCCTTGAGGACCCATCCTTCTCCATCCTTTGGCTCTACGTGGATATTGGCTCTATGAGCCGAATCTACGTATGCCTATACCGATCCCACTCTGGAGACTCTGAAACAACACGACTGTTTGAACATCTCAGCCAGGCAGCGGACAAAGCGCAGGAGCAGTTTCCGACAGCCGAACTGGTGTTTCTGGGAGACTTTAACGCCCACCATGAGTCCTGGTTGGGATCTTCCAGAACTGACCACGCAGGTCGGACTGTCCACGCATTCGCCCTCACGCATGACCTCACCCAGCTGGTACTCCAGCCCACCAGGGTACCAGACATATCGAGTCAAGCGCCTTCCTTGCTGGACCTACTGCTGACGAGTCACCCAGCGCAGTACAGTGTGTCAGTGCTCGCCCCTCTGGGATCCTCCGATCACTGCCTGGTGTCCACCACGGTGCCTCTTGCTGCCCCTCCACGACGAGTGGCAGCAAAAAGACGTTTATGGCACTACTCGTCGGCAGACTGGGATGGAATGCGGGATTATTTTGCATCCATCCCGTGGGCTCAACGCTGCTTCAAAGATAAAGATCTGTCGCAAAGTGCGGCCGCTGTGGCTGGCGAAATCACTGTCGGCATGGAATACTATATTCCCTACAGTGAGGTCGCCAGCGCAACGACCCGTCCCTGGTTCAATCGCGAGTGCGCCCATGCTGTTTCACAAAAGCAGTCGGCCTACCGCGCATGGACCAGGGCTCGCGCTCACGGCTCCCCTGACATTGATCGACTAAAAGCAGTGTTTAACAAAGCCACTAGGGAATGCAAGAAGGCTTACATCAGAGCGGATGCCCAGCGCATCGCGCGGCTTGGTCAAGAACTCGTAGCATACCCTACGGGTAGCCGAAAGTTCTGGCGACTGGCCAAAGCCGTCCAGTCCAACTTCTGCCAGCCCTCGCTACCACCGCTGAAATATCCAGACGGATCGCTGGCCCATCAGCCGCAAGAGAAAGCACAACTGCTTGTTGATCTTTTTGCGGCTAACTCCCGAATCGATGACCGCGGCAAGCACCCGCCTACCACTCCGAGCTGCGACACTACAATGCGGGATATTCGTATCCGGCTGAGTGATGTCCGTGCGGAGCTTCGGTCACTCGACGTCCGGAAAGCCAGTGGACCCGACGGTATCCCAGCGGTGGTTCTTAAGAACTGTGCACCAGAGTTGTCTCCGGTATTGACGCGCCTGTATCGCCTGTCATATTCCTCAGGAGCTGTTCCGGAGGCTTGGAGAGAGGCGAATGTTCAACCCATCCCCAAAAAAGGCGACCGCTCCGACCCGGCCAACTACCGACCGATAGCCGTCACCTCCATTATCTGTAAAGTGTTTGAGCGGATAATAAACAAACAACTGGTCCACTACCTGGAAGATCACTCCCTACTAAATGATCGTCAGTATGGTTTTAGACCGAACCGATCCACGGGTGATCTTTTAGCGTACGTCACACACATTTGGGGTGAGGCTATTGACAGGCATGGGGAATCCTTGGCCATCAGCCTTGACATGGCCAAGGCCTTTGATAGGGTTTGGCACCGCTCGCTTCTCTCCAAGCTACCGGCTTTCGGTTTGCCCCCCAAACTCTGCAACTGGACTGCCGCATTTCTGCACCAGCGCCGCATCAGAGTTCTTTGCGACGGTGCGGCCTCCAATTTTCAGTCGATTAACGCCGGAGTACCGCAGGGCTCCGTTCTATCGCCCACACTGTTTCTTCTGCATATCAATGACATGTTAGCCCTTGGCAACATCCATTGCTATGCAGACGACAGCACAGTTCATGGGCGATATTTTGGACACCCTACAGCCAAGTTAGCAGATATTGAGGAAAAACGACAGGAGCTTGTCGTTCAACTCGACCATGTTCTGGGCCGCATTTCTCAATGGGGCTGTGAGAATCTGGTCGAGTTTAACGCCAAAAAAACACAGGTGTGCGCGTTCTCTACCAAAAAGTCTCCATTCCTTCCCCTTCCCACTTTTCAGAACACTCAAATGCCGTTACAAGGTAGGCTCGATATCCTGGGCATGGATATCTGCCGAGATCTCAACCCACGCGAATACGTCGAGAGTGTCACTAAAGCGGCCTCGCGTAAACTGAGTGTCTTAAACAAGGTGAGACGGTTCTTCTCGCCCGAGCATCTGTGTCTTCTTTACAAGACCCAGGTTCGCTCGTGCGTGGAGTACTGTTCTCATCTTTGCGATGGTGCCGCACAGTACCTGTTTGACGCTCTCGACCGGTTGCAGCGGCGAGCAATCCGCATTGTCAACAGTCCCGAAGCCACCGAGTCCCTTGAGCCTCTGCAGTTGCGTAGAGATATCGCCTCAATGGCAGTCCTCTATCGCTTTTATCATGGAGAGTGTTCTGAAGAGCTCTTCCAACTAGTCCCTCCCTCTCCCTTCCTCCACAGGACAACACGTGCCGGCCTTGGAAGTCACCACTGTAGAGTAGTAGACATACGTTCTCGAACTCATCGTTTCAGTTCTTCCTTCCTGTGCCGAGCGGTCACAACCTGGAACTCATTACCGGCATACGTGTTTCCTTCCTACTATGATCCCGGGTCCTTTAAGCGGGGCGTGAAAAAGCATCTCGCCAAGCCGCCATAGTGCGGGTCACCATGCTGCTTTGTGCTTATTCGCAATGAGGATGGTGACCACCACTCTTGGATTCTACCCATGCTTTCCATCAGGCAGGGCAGAGTCATTTTGGCAGCTCACTATAAAAAAAAAAAAAAAAAAAAAAAAAAAAAAAAAAAAAAAAAAAAAAAAAAGGCAACATTTCAAAATTTACTCCGTGTTCTATTCGTCCGACAATTTCGTGCGCCATAATCATTTTGACGAAATTTCTAACGACGACGACTTTGTATACGCTAAACTTACATACTTACATTGGGCAGAAACACCACGAAGCAAAAACAAAGATTCAACAGACAATGAGACCACATACAATGACAAAACGAAAAAAATCCATAGATTACCATTGATAAATTGTTGTTTACAATATCATTCCATTGTCGTTGGTGCTAATATTAAAATAATTTAATTTTTAAGGCTTTAGAGCATCTCAAACAACTAAGGAACACGTAAGTAATCGCTAAGTCAAGGATTCCAGTGACGTAGGCTATGCTAAGCATTAGCTCAGCTTGAGCTAAGCATTATGACTATAAATATCAACGCACATTTAACTCGTGAGGTAAGTCTAAGCAAAGCCTAAGCACGCTTTATAAATTTCAGCCTAAGAACCATGGCCAACTTAAATTCTGAATTTAAAAAAATACATTTAATATATATCTAACTAAAAAGTATAACAAAAACCATTACCTGACTACCTTAAATCTTTTAAACTTTACATAGCCTATGTCACCTCATTAATTAAAAATCGTAACTGGCAATACTATCACCCTTCCTTTTGTTTTGCCGTAGTATCAATCCTCTTTAGAGTACTGTATAACAGTACTAAGAATTCACAGCTCTGTGGTAATCTTGTTCAGGTTGATACCGATAGAACTAAACCACAGCCGGATATCTAGATGGTATGACGTCATCTCGAGATCACGTAAAGTGCTGCATAATTCTGTTGATTTATTGCCTCCCCTGCGTTCATTTTGGGAGTGGATCGTTGCTTAACGTATTTTAAACTTTAATATTCTAAGATTTATCGAAGGTTTTGAGGCTATATTCAAAAGGAAATGTAAATTTGGTTTTATTTAGTTTGAAATAAATAGTAAATTAACAAAATAGTGTCGCTTTTAATGTTCAGTACAACTATGTATTATTACTTTGAATGTTGTCAACAGTCTCATCAAAACCACTGTTTATCAGACATAAACATTAAACTAACAATTGTATGCTGAACTGATTTAAAGTTACTTTTTGTCTATATATATAAATGAATCCCTATTTGCCTTGGTCACGACATGACGCGTGAACAGCTGAACCGATTTTGCTAATTCTTTTTTGTTGGATAGCCCATTTAGCGGAAAGGTTGTGAGCTATGTAACATCACTCTACGACTAATAGGAGCCGGGTATTGACCAAAAATGTTGGGGGAAAATGGGACAATTTGGATTTTATTCCTTATGGAGAGACGCAAACGAAGTTGAGCGGGTCAGCTAGTTTACTATTAAAATACAGAGCATTGAACTATATACTGGACTATGCATTTATCTGAAACAAGCTTGGTATTCAATTTTTAATTACTTAGAAAATAGTCCTTATACAGTTTTATTACTTTATAATTCAATAATCTAAAAATAACCGAAACTACGCCGAGAATCTCATGCTTTTCATTCATACAGCGATATTTTTATTTTACTGCACTGCTGCAGTATTTCCTATTTTATATTGATTTAGTCGTAATACCAGCTGCTGTCAAAATGGCGGGTAAAATTTCGCTTCTATACGGATACTTTTACGGCACAAGAAATACGAAATATGTATCACAGGTGCAGTAAAAGAGATCGTTAAGCAGGAACTGAAAGACTGCGACTGTAAAACACTTATTAGCTATTTATTCATGCAAAAGTAACAAAACGTGCCTTTTTGGATACTTTGATCCTTTGTACGAAGCTTTCTTTGATATTTTATTTACGAACAACACAACAGTAGCCGGAATTCATTAATCTTTAGAAGCATACGTTTTTGAGTACAAAATAACTTCGTTAAACTGAAAGTTAGGTTCTTTGATGAAATGTATTAAATAGTGTTGTAATAATCTTTTGAGGTCACACTTACTTTTATTTCAAACGTTTAGTATACTTCTACAAAAAAAAACATTTAGTATGAATATTACAGAGATGTAAATTATTCATCCATACCGCTATAATATGAGGCAAATGAAGATTTACATAAAAAAATCTCTATTTATAGAAATAAAATAACTCATTTCTGGTTCTAAAAATCATTTTAAGGGGGTACCTATACCAGACGCGAGCGAAGAAAACTGAAAAATAAGCATAAGTAAAATCTATCCACGACCTATACTTTTTTAAATCTCAGCGCTATTCATAAGTGTCCTAGACCTCGCGTCAAGTCGAGGCTACTATAAATCACTTAAAACTTTGGAGCTCTGAAGGCGTATTCAAGTGTCAGTAACATTTTAGCGCTTGTTTTTAAACCATCACGTTAACAACTATGCAGTGCAGTCGCATGACCATTGTCAATCTTCTAAAATCCTTATACAGTCGGTAAAGATCTCTATAAAGGTAAGTTATTTGGAATTAACTTTTACTCTACAATCTCTCTATATGAAAATGATATTTAGGATGTATCTCAGAGCTTATTATTTTGTCCTATTTATATTGTGATCAGCTAGTAAAAAAAACTCTACTCCGAAAACGGAAAATTTTACAGAAAAACGCAAGAGGCATTTTTTTGTAGGTAATTTCAGGACAAACAATTTTATAATGATCCTCCGAGGAATTGGTGCGAGATATTTGTGAAAAGCTGATTTTCGTGACCTTTCAATCCTTATAACTTTTTTAGCCAACATGATATCAACGTCTTCTTTCACATCTTCATGACAACGCCGTAAAATATATTGACAAAAATTCACCTCACTAGGAATTTTGTCGCAGATAAAACCTAAAATGACTGGACTAATTGTTTCCTCTAGTTTTCACGTCAATTATTTTTCTTCATTTGTCATCAAAGCAATCACAATTTTCCAGCAAAACGACTAGAATTATAGCTAGTTAAGCTAATAATAATGGCCGCATAAACGTTATTTTACTTTAAGCAAAAGTTTTGTGATATTTTCAACTTTAAACTTACAGCCTTGAAGATAAAAATAACACAAAACTGTTGCGTAAAATTAAATTACGTTTATGAATAAGGCCGTGATTTATTAGAGCGTGTGCATTCTATATAATACTCGTATAATTCACATTATTATGTATATTTTACAAACAGTGTTAAATATTTTAACACTGTTTCGAAAGTGTCTATTACGATGTAAACAGTGCAGTAGTGTAACTAGTTATAAATAATTAGATTATTATTAAGTTTTGAAAATAATTATAAATACTACAAATTGCTAAATAAGAAATAAACTAGCGTATTTTAGACCAAGAAAACACGTATGAAAAAGAACTCCACGTAACTCGCGTTAGGCCTGAAACAATAAAGAGTACTTGTGTGAAGTATGTGTTATTAATTCTTGCTCATCTAAGGTCGGTCGCTGCGAATACCAAATTACCTCAATATATCTTCCCGTTAATAATGATGGTTCCTGTTGAGGTATCGTGTTCCGGTTTATCATCGCAGTGTGGACATGTGGTGCGAAAATATGAGGAAAAAGTCGTGAACAGAGTTCTCAATGAGATTGTTGAAGACTACTGATTAAGACTACTATTATGATTAGTATATAGAAGAATAGAAGAAAAAAAAATGTCTTTATCTAAACTAATATCATAAACGTGAAAGTTTATAAGTATGGATGGATGAGGATGGAACTTTACAGTAATATAGCTTGTACACCAGAATAACACATAGGCTTCTATTTGCCGCGATAACCGACATATACGCGGGCGGAGCCGCGGGCAACAAGTAGTAATTAATTAATTTAGAAAAATACTAGAAACTAAAAAAATCTAATACGTAAATATTTATTATAGTAATTAACGATTTATTCACATAACAAATTGAGTTTCTTTCCCTTGCTTATAATTTTTACCCAACTACGACGAACGGAAGGTTAATATGTTTGGCAGTCACGTATGTTTGTATGTTCCACATTGACGCCTAAACTACGGAACCTATTTTAATGAATGAGGTGTCAATAGATTCGTAATAATGACCCGGGTGGTACAAAGCCATAAAATTTTATCAAAAGTTTTAACGAAGTCGGGTTATAGTTTTCTTTAACTGTATTCTTGTTGTTGAATAGTTCACTATAATTAATCTCTAGGTCAATAAGTACGCTAGTAAATGTTATCCATTGACACCAACGGACTAAAAGCTTTCAATACGACCCTTTTAAATCTTCAAATGACAGAAAGAAACATGTCTGAGAACAATATTGAAAGGGTTAAAGGTCGGTTTGAATCCTTTGAAGGATTGCGGTGACCACTATGTTCGTTCTGCGATGTCGTTTCGCATGAATTCTTTAAATTTTATACGTCTTTTGTATTTCAGGTTTTGTTGGGACCTTATGACACCGAAAGGCGGGTCTTAAAACTCCAAAACATTTGTCTTATAAAAAGGTAACCTGCTACATATTTCAGGAACCCTTGTCAATGTCAGTTACACAGCATTAGGTGGAGATGCAAGGAGAACGTAGTAACTATACGAAGGTTTTGTAGTATATGTTCGTTTCGTAAGAGGTAATTAAGGCCCTCGTTGTGTCGTCGACCGTCACCGACGGCGACGTCACCAGCTGGTGTTCGCAAGCCATGCACTGCGCTAGTCACGGTCGTACAATGTCCTACTTACCGGTCAATTCTGCACTTGTTTGAATATTTTTCTCATGCTTATTATGTAAGAGGTTTATTACGCTTCACTTCCACGTACATTGTACTGATTTTGCTCATCACTACGTCGAGTAAGAACGTGTAATTTAGCATCATATCAAAAGAAACATGTAATTAAAAGTGATGAGATAATGCAATCCAGGTGCTTCATTTTAAAAATATAAATGTTGAATGCAGCTGCGGCAAAGTAGCAGTAGAACTTTCTGAAAGCTTTTTTTCATATTCAGTCAAAACACGAATCTAAAAATAGAGTGAAGCTGAATAAAACTGACTAAACTTTGGACTAGTTCTTTGCTCTTTCATTATTTTTAGTGAGTAAGTACATGACCAATTAATTTACAATATGTCAAAATGTACAAAAAGATATTTTTTTGTAATTCACTGTGGCTTTGTTACATTGTGTTTGATGGATCAGATAACATACAAAGTCCATTACAATATGACACATAAGTATCTATATTTTTAACCAATATTAAATTAGAATGTTTTTGTTGGATATATTAGACAATAGTCTTGCCATTTGTGACCCGAATACAATAAAAAAATCGAAGATAATACACAGAGCTTAGCTCCATTTAGGCGCATTACATCAATAATACTTTTAAAGATAATAATGTATGTTTAGAAAATGCATACTTAAAACCATATTACGTATACAATACTAAAACATAATATGAGCGTTAAGAAATTATGCATACAACATCCTCAAAACATAATCTATAAATATGCAATACAGCCAGTTATGATAAAACACGCGAATAGAAAAACAAATTATGTTATGCAAATTATAGATAGAATGTTTCGTCTCTTCTAAGCCAAACGAAAGGTATTGTATGAGTAAAATAATGAGCAGGTAATGACATAGCAGCATTTGCTTAATCACTTTTCAATTTACGTACATTCAGCAATGTTATGGTCCGTACTCACATGCGGTATTGCTCGATAGTTTTACTCCAAGACGAGTAAAACGTATCGTGTGGACCGCAAAACTTACAACACGAAGGCTCGTAGCGATGGAGTTAAATAAAAGTAATTTCCTTCGCACTTACTCGAAGCGAGCCGTCGAGCTTGATGCAAGTGGGTGTACGTGACCGCGAGTAGCGAGCTTCAGTCGGCCCTTGACTATTAACGTAAAAACTGTTGTGGAACCTATTTTATACAATATTCAGGTATCCTTAAATAATTATCATAATCTTCGGGACATAACTCTTTAATCAAGTTCCGTGGCTGTAATATTTAACCCAGTACCTCCTTTTATGTTTCTTTTTTTCATTTTCTTTAATTCTTTTATATTTAAGAATTGCTAGACTTGCTAAATGTAGCCACCATCCTTTGTTTAACAGGCATCATTTGGCTTGAACGGTTCGCTGAATACTGAACGGCGAGCCAAAATATGCATCACTCGATCGATCAATGCTGAATGTGTGGACGAAAGCCCGTGCCGTGGTTTTTACTCAACATATTTGCTCGATCCAGTAAAATCGTATGTGAGTACTTAGCATTACACTACACTTTACAAATTTATTAATTCAGGCATTAAAGAATAAGCTTACTTGACTCGCAACTGGCAAATTTTATAAAAGTCTTTGAAAATACCTATAATATATCTATCTAATACCTTTAAACAAGCAATTCTTGTTTAAATAATGTATACAATGTACATTTATTTGTCGATTTTTGTCATCTTTACCATAACGCCGTAATAAAGGTAGGTATATACAAAAATTCAGCTCACTACGAATTTTTCCGCAGATAAAACCTAAAATAATTGGGCTATTAATGTTTGTTTTATTTTAATCGGTTGACAAATAAAAAAGTGATATCATTTTAAAGAATCACGATAACCGACATATATGTGAGCGGAGTAGCGGCAAAAGATAGTTTATTTACATATATATTTGAGCTGCCAAAATGACTCTCTCCCACCTAATGGAAAGCAAAATCAGAATCCAAGAGTGGTGGTCACCATCCTCAATGCGAACAAGGACAGTGCAATATGCAACTATGGCGGCCTAGAGAGATGCATTTTCAGGCCCCGCTTGAAGGGCCCAGGATCATAGAGGGATGGAAACACGTGCGCTGGTAGTGAGTTCCAGGTTTTAACCACTCGGCACAGGAAGGAAGAACCGAATCGATGAGTGCGAGAGCTTATGTCTTCCGCTCTGAGGCGATGAATTCTAAGGCTGGCACTTGTTGTCCTATAGAGGAAGGGAGAAGAAGGTACTAGTTCGAAGGGCTCTTCAGAATACTCCCCATGATAAAGGCGATAGAGGACTGCCATAGAGGCGATATCTCAATGCATCTGCAGAGGCTCAAGGGACTCGGTGGCTTCAGGACTGGCGACAATGCGGATTGCTCGCCGCTGCAACTGGTCAAGAGCGTCAAACAGATACTGCGCGGCACCATCGCAAAGGTGAAAACAGCAATCCACGCACGAGCGAACCTGGGTTTTATAAAGAAGACACAGATGTTCAGGCGAGAAGAACCGTCTCACCTTATTTAGAACACCTAACTTCCATGAGGCCATCTTAGTGACGCTCACAACACACTTGCGTGGGTGGTCGTGGCAGATATGCATGCCCAGGGTATCGAGCCTGCTTTGTAATGGCAGTTGAGTGTTCTGTAAAGTCGGAATCGGAAAAAATGGGATTTTTTTGGCAAAAAACGCGCACACCTGTGTTTTCTTGCCATATAACTCGACCAGATTATTGCAGCCCCATTGAGAAATGTGGCCCAGAACATAATCGAGTTGAGCGAGAAGCTACTGTCGTTTTTACTCAATATCTGCTGACTTAGTATGAAGTAAATTTCTAATTTTACGACAGATCGATTCAATTGCTCACGGTTTGACAGAAACGTGAGATGCCCGATGAATTCCAATAATAGTTACAAATCACAATCATAAAATTGATTGTTAGCTTTCTATGACAGCGTGATCGTGAAAGCAATCTTTTGAAATGTCCGTCCGTTAGTGGAGCACCTACAAAAGACGCCTCCAAAGAGATATAGCCTTTTGTTGGATATGTTTCCAGACCCCGACATTCCATTGAACATTTCCTTACATTGAAAAACACGCTAATAATCCCTATCGTTGAATCGAAATCAAAATCACATTTTCGCTCAAATGTAAACCAATATATAATCAAATGTAACATATAGCCATAGTAAAGCTCTGAGTACTCATCAATTTATAATGGATAGCCAATTCGCGAAAGAATATTAGCTTGGAAAAGATTGAAAAAATGTAATTTGTTTATAAAAAATGACCATCTAAAACTCTACGTCCATATAGACGACTATTCAAACAAATGATTAAATTGGAATACCTACCTAATGCCGCGACTGTACGATTATTCATTTTCAAATCAGTCACTAATTTTATTAAAGTGTGAGTTACTATAGTTTTCGTTACATCCGTTCCACTTTCAATTTTCAAATCAGTCACTAATTTTATTAAAGTGTGAGTCAGTGTAGTTTTCGTTACATCCGTTCCACTTTCGAACTTCATTAGCCGTTACAAAGGATTGACGTTTGATATTGGCCAATATTGGGCAAATTCCTGTTAATTGACCAACTGGTTTGCACCATTCAGTCGCTATCTATTGTCGTGTAGTCAATCTGTCGTAATACGGCCACAGTTTACAACGGCCATTTGTTTGATATATGCGGCGAGATATCAACGTATCCATAATTTAGATATATTTATAAATGAAGTCAGGCCAGTTAACGTTTGAGACCCATCATTTTGGTATTTTGAATTTCATGACTTCTATCGTCCTTGAACACTTATTTTCTTTTCCTCCACCTCTCTTTTTTTAAGTTAACTATTTGTTCATTTTCAGCTTTGGCCTGCGGCTCTGTACGCGTATATGTCAATTATCT
This sequence comes from Spilosoma lubricipeda, assembly GCA_905220595.1. Classification (NCBI taxonomy): domain Eukaryota; kingdom Metazoa; phylum Arthropoda; class Insecta; order Lepidoptera; family Erebidae; genus Spilosoma; species Spilosoma lubricipeda. The sequence goes on from HG992275.1 coordinate 15,834,047, forward strand.
CAGCAAAAATGACCTATGTCCTTCTCCAAGGTCCAATCTATCTGCATATCGAAATTCATCCAATTTGGTTCAGCGGTTTAGTGGTGAAAGCGTAACAGACAGACATAGTTACTTTGGAGTTGATAGATAAGTATGGGATGACTGCCTCGGTGGCGCAGTTGTAGCGTATGCGACTGCTGTTCTTGAGGTTTGATTGCCGGGTCGGATAAAATGACGATGATGAACTGCAAATATTTGTTTCGGAGTTTGGGTGTTTCTATGTATAATATGTATATATTTCTAAAAAAAGTATCTTTCTATTTATATAAGTTGTCTAGTACCCATATTACAAGCTCTGTTTAGTTTAAACTAGATGACGTTATGTGTGAAATGTCCGAAATATTTATTTTATTTATTTATTATTAATATGGATCGTAATATCAGTATTAAATTCTATCACTAAAATATCGTTTAAGTTCTAGTATATCGTTAATTTCTCGAAAGCTGTCATTCTCATTTAAACGAGTATTATTTATAGAAATAATAAACAAATAGAAAATAGAAAATTTGTGATAAAGAATTGTAGTAGGTAATCATCGGTGACATTAGAACTGCGTTAAAACGCTGGATAACTCCAAATTTAAATAGAAATGGATACAGATTAAAAAAAAAGGTTTTATTGAAACTAAAGTAATAAAATCTAAAACATAATTTGGTATAAAATCGTTGAGCGCGTGTTTCCATCCAGTCATTTTAGTTGACGCTACGCCCAACGATTTTATACCAAATTATGTTTTAGCTTTTAGTAGTACATTATATTTCAATAAAACAGTTTTAATAATTTTTCTTGTATATGTTTTTTATTTTTAAGTTTTTAGTTTTTTATTTCATTACATAGTACTTCTCATCTGAGTTCCACTATTTAAGCCCTTTCATTTGATACCCATTTAGTGGTAGTCTTTGACAAAAGGTGTGAACTACCATTTTGTAGCGGCAGCCATCTTGAATTTACAATGAAACAGAATTCGTTTCATTGTATTGTCACCAGAATTGAGGGTGTGTACCAATTTTCATATCAATCTGTCAACAGGAAGGGGGTCAAATTTCAATTACATAGTTTGACCCAAACTAACAAATGAATAAACAACCAGGTCAATCTGAATAAAACTTACTGTTAAAAAATAAAACTTAAATACTGGCTCAGTTCTGTATATATATATAACCTTATATGAGTAAGATCTTTTGAATGAAATATCGTTATTATTCAAATTAAAATAAGTAGGTACACATAATTCTTATTACTTTTGAATTGAACTGAGAGAGATAGCTAATATTTCTGTTCATTTTCCAATTGTTTAAAAGCTAAGAAGAATAATTTAAGTGTAGATAGCAAGTAGACACGTCAATAAAGTATCAAAAATGGGATCGCTTTGCTTAACAGCCTAGCAGGGTGCAGTAGGATTTTCTTTGTAGATACCTACACCAGAACCACCAGCATTGAAACCGTGGTAAGGGAATTTAGTAGATTCGATTCACCAGAATACTATTATACCGTTGGACTATGGTAGGAACCAGAGTCCAACGGTATTTATACGATATATACATATATATATACGACGAACGTTGAACGATTTTACGAAAATCTAACATTACATTTTTGATCTATTCTGCATCTACACGATTATCGTTTAAGTACTTTAACATAACAAACGATTTATTATATTTTGCAATCTTAAGACACTTATTTGCAATGGGAAATTCAAGTTTTCCATTAGTCCCTGATACGTTTTAAAACAATGTGCTTATACCTACCTACATTTTCCTTCTGAAAGTACAAAACAAAACGTAGGTACCTGTCGTAATGGGTTACCAAATCAAAAACCTCTCCAACAAATTAGGCAACGGGAGAAAATTAAATATCAAAGTTAACATACATGAAAGCTTTTTACCAATCTAAAAGCAATCACTTATTAATTAGACCCTTATTGAAATTGGGCGATGTCAGGCAGCTGTTCCGAGTAATGAAATTACACAGTAGCGGTTGAAAGCCCATTACTTCATACATTATACATATGTATATACCTATAATGAAATCTAAATCGATAGGTTGTACCAAATTATATATCGAAGCAGCGAATGTTTTCATTATTGGTACATTTTTTAACACTCAATTTAAAATTCATAGCTAATGACCTACCTATGAAGCAGCATATTTGAAACCTACCGTATCTTGAACTACAAATATCCAAAAACCAAGAAAACACACTGTAACGTAAGGATTGTTTATTGTGTATTATGTTAAACTAGCAAACAAGATTCCTTGATTATTATTATCAGTTATAGGTGCCTATAAATATTTCATAAAGTGCTACTTTTATCATCGCAAAGAAAACAATGTTACTAAGAAAGGAAACACATACATATGTTTTAATATATATTACCTGAAAAACAAGCTTTCATATAAACTGTTTAAAAAGGTTTTTGTAAAATTTGCGATCTAATCACGAACTCACAATGATTACAAAAGACATGTTACTATTTTCCTTGAAGTATTTAATTGCCTTGTTGTCTTATGGTTGACTCATGCAGAGGTGATTGACCTTTTTCTTTTACGAAATGCGGATTTTTCTACCGGAGGTTACCTAATTTCGCCATGCATTAAATAACAAGAATGTTTTCCTCATATTTTATAACTTATAATTTTTTAATGTAATTTGGTTTTTTATTCGATTCAATCGACCACGACTGTGCGACACTGTGACCAATATGACCTAAATTGAATAATGATTTGTAATGAGATTATTTCATAAAGATTTCAAGAATTTGTGAGTTATTCACTTATGATGATCAAATACATGTGTTTGACTCCGATTTTTAGTTTCATCATCGTTATCTCAGCCGAAAGACGTCTACTGCTAGACATATACTTCCTCAAGGCTCTTCACAATAAACAGTAATTTAAAATAAACTTATTTATACTTATTTATACTTATACCTATTTAATTGTCATTTTTGGTATATAATCTAATATAACCTCTAATAAGCCCTTCTAGCACTTTTTATATGAATGAAATGGGTTTATTTCTTGTATCCCTAAAAATAGTAATGCGTAAAATAACTTAAGAGTTTTTTCATTTTACGTTCACATATTTATATAGATGTACTATCAATTTTACAAAAGAACAATACAGAACAAAGTTCTATCAAACAAGCACTCGTACAATTTTGACAAATGAAAGACTGAAAAATTTGATCAATAATTTCCATATTTTTACATTGCAAACTTTACATAAAAAAGCGGCCTCATAAAGTCATACAATTGAGTTTGAATAGCAGTCGGTTAAACTACCGTGTCGCTTGAAACTTTTTCCTTTTCTCAACAGTAAACCTGTATATCCAGTTGCTGGTCTAACATCTACTCAGATTATGTCACACCGCAAGCATGTCTTGTTTAACAAGAAATGTCGATATCCCGCAACGGTGTGGCTGAGTGAAATGAATCGCTTACTTTCACAGGTTACTTATGAAATTTGCGATTTATACGTTATGAGTATTTTGCGCAAGAACATGGCGAGGCCGATGAGCAAGCATCGTCGACTGCTCGCACGCTAAGCGTTATGTCACTAGTGTGTGTGTGTAACGTTTCTCAATATTATACTTCGTTCACACTGGTTCATCTTTTGATATTGGTTATAAATAAACAATCTTTTATCTCGTTTTAAGTCTTTATTGATGGTTCGAGCTTTTGTCTTACTATTAGTAAGTTGTCTCATCGGTTCAATCGATACCTGACCTACAGATAGTTGTACAGGGTCTGGGTGTACGTTGTGTTCATTACATAATAATTTAGAAAGCGTTCCACCTGATTTTTCGATACAAGTGATACCTTTGAAAGGTGCGTGACTCGAGCGATAAGCACTACTTAAGCAACATTAATGAAGAAGCAAACACTCCCTAGTCAGAGTCACCAGCATACTAAATAGGTAAACTATGTCCCAAGAAAGGCCTTAAATTGATAAATAGTTGTTTCTTCTTATCTGTATTTTACTGTAACATGATACAGTACAATAACGGACATGATTGATTGAATAAAAAATATACAGTATAACATTATAATTGTTTGTAACCAGGTTTAATATGAGATGATGCCCGTGGTATATCGATGAGTCTCCATCTCAACCACAGAGGATCCTCAGAAATCTAAATGACTTAAGGTCTTTGAGAGGATTCCTCTTTCAGAAGGACGTATGAAAGTATTTTAGTGGATACTTTAATCTAGCCTCCAGAAACACAGTGGTCAATCATTAGTTAATAAAAGACAATAATCTCTTTCAAAATTGTATAATCAAGGATACATTTGCCTAAGCAATTTTCTGTTCGAGTTACTACTTCCAATAGAGCTTATCTTCCGCAAGAATTTCTTTCAACAATAGCTTCATTTTGTACCATAATTACGGGGTAGTCTTTGGAATCGTCGTCAATTGACTTACCACATTTGCAATGCAGCATGATTAAGCGATTAATTTTACGGATGCAGGTTCTATTTTTAACCGATTTCAAAAAAAGTAGGAGGTTCTCTATTCAACCGTATCTATGATTTTTCTATGTTTCGTCGTTTATGAATTGAACATGATGATTATTTTTTTAATAGAAAGGAGATATGATAAGGACACTAAGATCTGATGATGGCATCCAAGAGAAATCGATCGATGTGGTCGTTCTTGAAGTCGGTTTTTTATTGTGTATGTTGTATATTATGTTTTTTTATAAGTTGTGTCTTAAAACATCTACATATTTTCATAGAAAGCATCAGACTCCACGAGACAGCCAGTCTTATACTTGCAATAAGCACCAAGTCAAGTATTCTCTATTAATCAATTACACTACATTGTCACAAAAATGATACTAACAGGACCTCTGATTCTCAAGACGCAGCTTTATATTTTTATACTAACAATACGTCCACACGCTCGGGAAACAATAGCAAACAGCAAACAACAAACAGCGAACACGGACATGTGGATAAGTGTTTGTATGTGTTTGCCTGTTCTTGTTTGTGTTCGCCACTGTTCGGAGTCGTGTCGGTTTTTCTAACAGATCAAAGAGTGTTCGATAAACAGTTTGCTATGCATCCATATACGCTGTGCTTGTGGTCTCGGTTCGATTCCCGGGTCGGACCAAATGTTTGTATGATCTACAAAAAACTGTTGTGGAGATTGGGTGTATTCTATGTATAATACGTATGTAATTGCAAAAATATAATATAATATTAATGTTATTGCTAGTCGATATTTAGCTGGTACGTCGTCTCTGAAGTCAGTATCTTGCTTGCTACATTGCGACGTTATGGGAGAAATATTGTCTACCAAATATTCAAATTCTGCAAAATTCACACGGCAGAAGTTATGAAACCTGTCCTGATGCTTCAAAACGAAGCTCAAATTGTTCTTTTATAAATTTTCTAAAAGACTAATATCATGAATTACAATACACTATAAATGTACCCTATTTGTATTGCTACTATACCAACTTTGTACGATTTTTGAGAATTTATCATATTATCATACACCATCGCCTACGTCTTCTTGTTTAAAGTCCATTTGATTTAAAATAAAATAGGTCAACCTGAAAGTGATAGCTGCCACAAGGTCGGCATCCGTCATGTTTGCCGATTCAGAAAGTACAGGCACGTTTGCCAAGCGTGAGGACGACTGTTTGTGTTTGGTGTTTGTGGTCAACGTTTGGGACTTTGTTTGTCATGTTCCGTATTTGTGGCAAACACCACGCATGTGGATGGGGCTTTAAGCCCCAGTAAAAGTGACTGACATAAATTTCAAAACATACATAAACATACGTAACACTAAATAATCTGCTTAGTAATTTATAGATCTCTAATATTTGTATAAGATATTTAAATTTGAATAATTTCTAAAGTTACGTCTATAGTAGACATGAAATGAAAATGTATTTAAACGAATCTATTGACAATCCTGGCTAATAACACGGAAGTGAGTTTGTTATTTTTTACACTTTCACAATCGTCATATTGCATTGACATTAAGATCTATCTATGAGGGGAACTATATTCCTCAGGACTCGATGGCATTCCAGGGCGAGCGTGGGTACTGACTCTAAATGACGAGGCAAGTCTCCTGGCCGGAGCTCTACCATGGGAATTGGAGGCAAGAAAAATAACATGAGATTTAGGTGCATGACTCAATCAAATTGTATATGGTTTGACACGTAAGAGGATGAGCAGTTTGTGGAATCACAAAGGTATTAAGACGTGCGAGGCGTGCTGTTTCTTCTGTCACCCTTAAATACAACCAATATTTACCATAAATTGCTCTCTATTCTATCATTATATTTCTAATTTTATAAATAATTTCAAGAAAATACTTCATCAAATTTCACACAGAAGACACATACCTACATATTGTTAATGTGTGTTAAAAAGATTTTTTAATTATGTACATACCTGTATTTTCTCTGAGTCGAATTCAAACACAATAAGTTTATTTATATTTACATAAGTTTATAATATCTATACTTATGTTTAAAAAAAATCATATAGTTTGAATATTATGTTTTATTAAGTTTCTACCGTGGGTATATACAGAGTCACGCTTCGACGTGAATGGGCCGGCTCGACCGGAGTGATACCTCGGCCTCACAGAAAACCGGTGTGGAACAGCGCTTGCGCTGTGTTTCACCGAGTGAGTGAGGATACCGGATGCCCATACCCCAGTATGGGCATCCGGTATCCTCACTCACGTATCCTCACTCACTCATCCACATCCTCTTCCCTATTCCCCTTCCCTATTCCCAAAGGCCGGCAACGCACTTGTGAAGCCTCTGGCATTGTGGGTGTCCGTGGGCGGCGTTAATCGCTTACCATCAGGCGATACGTCTGCTCGTTTGCTCGCTATTCCATAAAAAAATCCTTACTTGAATAATAAGCAATTGTTTGTTTAAGTTTTCGTGTTGTGACAACCACATTGTAAAACCTTTTCGTGATTTGGTTATAGCTCAATTATTATGATTGCCTATAAACATTAATCACAACTGTGGTAACTTACTTGTACATAGCCAGTGTTAATCACGCATCCTACTAATATTATAAATGCGAAAGTTTGTAAGGATGGATGGATGTTTGTTACTCTTTCACGCAAAAACTACTGAACGGATTTGGATGAAACTTTACAGTAATATAGCTTATACATCAGAATAACACATAGGCTACTATTTGTTACTATTTGACATATACGCGGGTGGAGCCGCGGGCAACAACTAGTCAAATAAAATTCTGACACTATCACTTAACCATGGAAGAGCATTTTACAAAAATCTTCAAAAGACTGAAAACTTTCTTCGTATAGGACGAGTATTAGTTTTGCGCAACTAAGTACGTAACTTTTCTCTTAATACAAAAAGAAGTAAAATTTTATTATCAGGAGCAAAGTGGAACGAACCAGGTGGTGCATCAAGATGAGGTGTTTGCGAGATGTAGAGACACGCCGACGCTCTTTATAAAAACGTAATCAGCTTAGGAAAATATTTGCCAAGTAGGTCGACAATAATGGTTTCATTCACAACTTAAGAGGTGGGAAAGCTAGTTTTACAATTACATAATCGTAGGACCGAAGGAAAGTAGAAACTCAGGTCTATCTGAGTTATTTTTAGGTTGAGTTTCGAAATATTTACACTAATACATACTAAATATAAATCTATACAAATAAATAAAATTGGAATGTCTGTTTGTAATAGTAAAATAACCGCTTTTTACTAAATGCACATATAAATATACCATATCATATAATACACGATAAACATACCAAAACATTTTTTTTTACAATTTTTGTCAGTCTGTCGGTTTGTCTGTCTGTTTGTTCCAGCTAATCTCTGGAACAGCTGGACCGATTTTGACGGGACTTTCACTGACAGATTGCTAATGATCTAAGGAGTAACTCAGGCTACTTTTTTAGACTAGCTTTGTCCCGCGGCGTTACCCGCGGTTATTGTCGTAACACCGCGGGGTTCGTGTATACATACATATGTATTTATTAAAACGAGGTTATTTTAATATTACAAACAGTCACTTCAATTTTATTTATTTGTATAGATTGTAAAGTCTCTGGCGATATAGGATATATTCCTACTGCGGAAGTGGTCTTTTAAAAATATGTAAATGTTTCAACAATTTAAATAAAAAAATTAATGTGGGTATTCTCAGAGTGCTAGGCCACCAAACATACAAGCCAGTCAACATTGCTAGCACTGTTATAATAAATATTAACAAACTTATACGCAGCATCGGTAGTGAAGAATTCAGTATTAAATCAGACATAATATATGAACAGAATATAATATGTAGCATTTTATCTTTATGTCATGTAATAAAATGTTACTCAGGCTCGAAGAGATGCCTCGAAGCTAAAATATCTAGCTTGGTGCTCAGTGAAATGATAAAAAGTATACGGCGCCTATCCTGTCGCAAAGGTTAAGGTCAGACTGAAAATGTTACGTACTAACATGACATACATTAATGGATGTAAAATTCTGCTTAGATAAAGCTAAACTTCATTTGAAAGTTTAACAAACCATCATTAACTAACATTACTTTGAAATTTCTAAAGCGTAACACTTAGAGAATTTATCTTAGATTTTTTACAACATCAGATGAATTCTCGTGAAACTTAAACTCATACTTCTAAAATAGCATAATTATCTATACATAAAAAAAAATTGGAATGTCTGTTTGTAATATTAAAATAACCGCTTTTTACTTAATGCATATGTACACGATACATATACCAAAAATGTAGTTAAAAAATTTTTTGTCTGTCTGTCTGTCTATTTGTTCCGGGTAATCTCTGGAACGGCTGGACGGATTTTGACGGGACTTTCACTGGCAGGTAGCTGATGATCCGGGGAGTAACTTAGGCTACTTTTTTCAGACTAACTTTGTTCCGCGGCGTTACTCGCGGTACAACAATAACCGCGGGTAACACCGCGGGGTTCAGCTAGTTCAAAATAAATTACTAACGACTAATGAATTCGTTTTAAATGTAGATAATGGAGCAAAAAAAATCATATTTATTTGTTTGTGGTGAGTAAGCTAGCTAAGCTATCGTATCCTAAAGAACGACATCGATGTTATTTGCTAACCCTAAAAAAAAAACATTTAAAACACAATGAGGAAGTAAATTAGGACGTTCGAGAATCTTTATCTTTAAAGCCATCAGTTATACACATGTAGCAGAGTAGAATAATTTAAAAAAAATGTTTACTTTTGAACTCTGACAACATTTTATCTTCTTAGTTATGTAAAAACTTTTAATTCCAATTTCAAAATAAACCCCATTTACGTGCACCAAAAAAAAAACATACACACAATAGCGTACTTTGTTGATTTAAATCCCACTTTCAATGACAATGCCTCCTAATAAAATAAGTCAAAATTTACGGTAAAAGTATATTTAAATAAAAATCCTTGCAGAATATGAATAAAGCACGAAATATATAACTTTTTCGTTGATGAAGATTATAAATTTACATTTTATTCTGCGTTGCGGCGTCAACTCCCGGAACTTTACGAAATAATTACGGCTATGCTCCTGTAATAAAATGAAATTATTTTATTACAGGAACATAATGTACACATTTTTCTTATTATACTCTCTACTATTGATGAACTATGTTGTCAAAAACTCTAATAGAAACACAAATATACAGTATCCCATTTGACGACAATATTGCAATCAATAATACGCACAACAGGCAGGAAAGATTTTAAGAAGAACTCGGATAAAGTAGATTCAGCGCGTGTAACCCCCAACTGCCTCTCGTCAGAGAAGCAGAGCTGTAACTGGCACATATACCCCAATGTTTTTTTAATACTACCATTTAGCTCTAATAAAGTTCATATGTTGACGAATTAAGAATAGGTTTTCATGTGCTGTTTTATGTTTAATAACATGATACCACAAGAAAATGTTTAAAATGTAGGAAAAAGAAGTATTTGTTCTTTAAACAGTAAACAGTACTTCAAGTCCACACAAACGGATATAAATTAAAAAAGCAATCTTCTTTAACTGAAGTTGTTCTCTTGCGAAATAAAAGAATAAGTCTGGCCTTGCGAAACGTCTAGAAGGCTCCTGAAACGACACGGCAAAGGTCACAGGTAAATAAATTACATGAAACGCGACCATTGGGAGTTATCTGACTAAACAATTTTTATTCAGAACTTTAAACATAGTTGGTTGTGGTCACGCATAGGAAACTTTCCACTCTGTGTATCTTTGCCCACTTGGCATATTAATAAAAAAAAGTAATAACTAAAACCTACGCTGAGACGCTGAAAAAGTATGAAACAAGTTGTTAAAGCAAGTTGTAAGTGTTATGATACGTTTCTATGTAACGTGTGACTACGGCTTTTCCAACTTTTTTCATACTTTTTGAGCACCGTTTTTTGTCGTAGTTGAGTTTTTGTTATTACTTTTTTTATTGAAACTGTTTTGGTGCCGTTATAATTTAAATATCACAATTATCGAATAAATACGGACAAAGTCACAAGCAAATGCTAAGAATATATATATTATTGAAATGTACAAGTTACGCCCTTTCCGATGATACTAAACACGGCATATTTATCTCAAATTTATTTTATAAAACAGTACTTTATGACCGCTAGAGGGCGCCATATTAGGTTCCGTGACACGTCGTATAGCCTATAACCAGCGGACGATCAATACGCTCTAACGATACCTCATTTGCCCAGTTCTAAAAAGTAGTTGAGGAGCTATGTGGGAACAAATAAACATACATACATAGCCTGTCAAAATCATAACCCTCCTTTGGCTTTGCCGTAGTTGGGTAGATATTATAATCATAGTTAAATTTAAATCAGTATTTGTCGATGTTGATCACATTTAATCAAAGGCGCTATTGTTATTTGGTTACGTAAAATTAATTAATACGTAATTTAATCACGGTAGAGTAATTATAGAGATTTTAATTACAATTCTATGATATATTTTGATTCATCGTTATCGTCGCAGTTGAGCAATCTGAAACCGAATATCGAACGTTATGGAAACAGAATATCAATTTGATTAAATTACATTGGATTTGTAATGTAAACCCGAAAATGTATTATCGAAGCAACCTTGATGTATTATGATGGAACTGAACTAGAAATAGATTATAAGCACATCCTTACAATCTATTTCAAGTTCTGTTATTGCGTTATTGTTTTTCAAATAAATAAAAATACTTCACCAATACCTTCAAAGTACATAAAATACTTATAGCAATGTGTGTCCGAGGTCAAACGTGTTTATTATTTTAGTAGGTATACATTACTAACAAAAGAAGCTGTTTGTCTAAACAACTTTCCCTATCTGTCATGAGTGAAGTTACAGGTGGGCCGAAGTAACTCACAATAAGTCTCCTTCGTGATTTATAAAGCACAGTTTTCGAAAATATCTTTTCGTTTATTTTTCAAGTAATGTTATCATATTCATGTCGTGCCGAATAAATAAAACACAAGGCTTCATAAATCTTTCAAACGTTTATAGGTATATCTCTATATTGGTTATTGAATTATGTTCGTCGGTAATATGATGAGCAAGGAAGACAAGATAAAAAGAAGGCATTCAAAAAATTGCTCTAATAAAATTACTGAAGTTACCCATTTACATTTTAAGCAGAAAAAGGTAAAATTGTATATTTCCGAATGCTAAAGGCAGTTTATAAATGTTATTACATTTTCTTGATTGATCATTTAGGATTATATTCTTCAAATTGACGCTGTTTTGTTATGTTAACGTTATCTAGGATACACGGAGTAATGAGAAAAACTAGACATGTTCCATGACAAACATAGGCATAACAAAAAACAATATACCTACCACCTTATTTGTGTATATTAAAGTACATTTTTAGTATTCTCAAATCAGAACAGTTACTATACTGATGGAAATGAATGTGATAAATTTTTCTTAGAGACATAAAATCGAGTAAATTACTTGCATAAAGTGAACAACTGAATCTCAAAACCCACCCTCTTAGTTGCATAGGTATTTCAAGAATTGCATTAGTAATTTTGACAGTTCATCTTATTATGGAAATGACAAAATGTTCAATTAAAGATGCCAAAAAAAGAAACAGTGGAATCTTTTTAACTACTAAAGAACGCAAATAAATCATTTACATTCAGATCGTCTTGAGGTACGAGTAGTATCACTTTACTCAATGAACCACACTTACTAAATTAAACAGCAAAACTGAACACACAAGAACAACAGAACCATACATTAAGCTACCTTTAGAATGAGTTGCACAGCTCTAAGGATGATGGCGTACCATCGCTTCTCCTATTCATTTCCTTAAGCACACTCATTTAGTTTCATTTACTCCATACCACTTCCCTGAAATCTTTCCCTACTCCATATAAGGCGACATAATAGATTTCCCCCATTCTCTCATTTCTCTCATTCCGTTATTCAGATATACACCTGCGTACAATTACGAGAGGGAGAAATGAATTGAAAATGCATACTTAAACTCCCTTGACACCATTTGTATTCACCGTTGTTTTAAAGGAACACTACCCAACTTATTATTGCTTATTATAATAGTAAAATAAGTTTTGAAAGCGAAAATGTTCTATGTTCGATAAAAGCTGAATGAGTCATTCAGTCAGTTATTCAAGAAAATAAGTTTTAAAATCTTTTACTTTTCTTTACTACTTAGTTGTGATGTCTGCTTCTATGCCTTTAAGCTTTTTTTCAACCAACCCATTGCACAGTTAGACTAGTTTTTTAATTATTATTATGAGGACACAATTTAATTGACGACATGACAGTTACTACGAGTCTGAAACGAGATTGTTACATAATCTTTATGTATAAATACACGTTTATACCGCTAGCGAGATTATCCCGTTTTGTAACAATAACAAATATCATAGAATGGTTTCATATACTTATTTCAACTGAACTGAACCCGGGATTATCCGACTGAAAGCGGATTGACTATGAAAATCCTTAAAATCTCAGTATTACGCGCCATAAAATTTTGTTGTTTGTTACTGAATCACACAACGTTTAAAATCAGATTTTTATACATTAAGTATATAAAAAACATTTAAAAACATGCGTGCCATGAATCTTGAAGAACTATCGACCCATATCCATTTTAAGCCACGTCTACAAATTGTTTTCAAGAGTTATCATGAACCGTCTTGCGCGAAGACTCAACGAGTTCCAACCACCGGAGCAGGCTGGGTTTCGGAGCGGATATGGCACAATAGACCATATCCACACATTGCCGCAGATTATACAGAAGAACGAAGAGTATAATCAGCCCCTGTGTCTAGCATTCGTAGACTTTGAGAAGATCTTTGACCCGATCGAGATCTGGTCTGTTCTGGAGTCCCTGCAGTGTTGCCAAGGGAATGGGTGATACAAAAAAGTATAGAGGTGTCTCCACAAAGCTGCCACTATGTCCATCCAAGGACAGATTCAGCATACAAGACCCATACCATTTTTTTTTTTTTTTTTTTACGTGTGGAAAAACCCCCTCGGGCCGTCACCCCGCCGGGGTTTGCGGCGGGGCGGTGTGTCGGAATCGAACCGACTAAAACCACACGGTGTGCCACTCTGCGCCTGAGAGAGGGAGAGATCCGGGAACTGCTGTAGTAAGACCTCCGGACCCCTCCCGGCGCCAGCCCGCACAGATGCGGGCACCCTCCTCCTCAAACTCTCTATTTAGGCGACGTACGGCACACACGTAACGTCAGCGCAGATAGGCGCGCCTCCGCCGCCCGGTTCGCCGGCGGCGGATCGGGTCCGAGTGGAGGTCGTCCTCCCGGGCCTTCTCCGCCACCTCCTTCTGCGAAATTACGTCTTCGCAGAAGGCTGCGACCGCGGTAAAACTGCTGTCGCTACCGGCCATGGAGCGTACGATGGCCGGTAGGTCTTCTCCGATGACTGCAGTGAGGGCCCGGCGCTGCGACGCCCATGCGGGGCAAACCGCCAGCGTGTGCTGGGCCGAGTCCTCACTGCAGTCGCAGTGGTGGCAGGCGGCACTCAGTTCCCTCCGGGCGACCGAATGCAGGTACTTCCCGAAGCATCCGTGCCCGGAAAGCACCTGCGTCAGTCGGAAGGAAAGAGTCCCGTGCTGCCGCCCTGCCCACTCGTGGATGACCGGCTGGAGAGCCTCCACGGCGGCAAAGCCAGCGCGTGGAGTCTCCAGCCGGAACGACCAGCGAGCCATCGTGGCTCGACGGGCGGCTTCACGCCACTCGCGTACCTCCTCGGGCGGGGGGCGAATGCCACACTCCGCCCGGAACGAAGCCACCCGTCGATAAACTTCGGCGAGCACTTCCGCCTCCAAATCCCATGAGGGTGTTCCGGCCAACGCGCACGCCGCCTCGGTCGACACCGTGCGGTATCCGCGTATGGCTCTGACCGCCAATACCCTCCGAGGCGGCGCCACACCGGTGCGCCGTACAGCGCCATCGACCGGACCACCCCCGTGTACAGGAGTCGCGTTGCGACGCTGGCTCCGCCCAAGTTGGGCAATAGTCGCCCAAGGGCAGAGGCAGCGTCGACCAGCTTCGGACCAAGCTGTCGGAAGTGCTCGTCGAAGAGCCACCTACCGTCGAGGATCAGACCCAGATACTTCATCTGGGCCCGAACCGGTACGAGGACCGAGTTGACCTCAATGGAGGCGCCGGGGGGTGGACCACGACGGGGCCCATGGAAGAGCAGGGCCTCCGTCTTGTCCAGGGCCACCCGCAAGCCCAGCGCCTTGATGCGCCCGACCACCAGAGAAACACCCCCGGTGGCCAGGCGCGCCGCCTCCTGGAAGTTTGCCCCCCGAGCTGTGACCAACGTGTCATCGGCGTAACAAATTACGCCCAGCCCGGGGGGGAGACGTTCCCGAAGGACCCAGTCGTACCCCACGTTCCACAGGAGTGGTCCTTGGACAGACCCCTGTGGAACGCCGCACGACATGGGTCGCCGTCAGACTATTGAATGCGTTGGCGATGTCCAAAGACACCGCCAACAGCACGCCGCCACAGCTCACAGCCTCTTCGGTCACGGCCCTAAGGCGCATCACGGCATCGACCGTCGAACGCCCCTCTCGGAACCCGAATTGGGCGTCCGACAGGTCGGGCCCCACCTCGCTGAGATGCCGGACGATGCGGGCAGAGAGTATCCTCTCAAAAAGTTTGCCCGCCTCGTCCAGCAACACGATGGGCCTATAGGCCGTGACCGAATCGGCAGGCCGTCCCGGCTTCCTCAACAGGACCAGCTTCCCGCCTTTCCAGCACTCAGGAAATCGACCGGACGCCAGGCTGGCGTCCAGCACTTCCCTGAGGCGGTCCGACATATGGTCGAGGGCTCGGGCCAGAACTCGGGCAGGAACCCCGTCCGGCCCGGGGGCGGTGTTCTTCGAACGGATTCTCAGAACCGCCGCCCCTACCTCCGATTCCCTTACGGGCGAAACCTCGCCCCCCTCGTCCCTGGCCGGGTAGGCCATCGACGGGGGCGTGTGCTCCGCCCGCTGCGGGAATAGGCCCTCGACCACTTCCTGCAGGAAGCTGGGCTGGAGAGTCTCCGTAAGGGGGGGGGCCCGGCGTACGGAGCTTTTGATGCACCGCACGATAAGGGCGACCCCAGGGGTCACGATCGAGACTCTCCAGCATCTCCTCTCTCTTCACCTCCTTGGCGCGGCAAATGGCCAGCTTCAGAGTTTTCCGCGCCTCGCGGTTCTCCTCGTGAAGCTGGTCCCCGCCACCGTCTCCACGGTGACGTCGCCTGCTGCGGGTGTAGGACCTCCGGGCACGAGTACACGCCGCACGGAGGTCCGCCAACTCCCGGGACCACCAGTAGACCTCCTTCCGAGGAGGCCGACGAGTCCGGATGCGGGGCATGGCCGTATCGCAAATGTGCGTAAGCGCATCGCGAAAACGGCCAGCCCCCACGTCCACGCTGACCCCCCCGGGCGGGGCCTGCGGAGACAGCCACGAATGAACGATGGCCGCCTCCTCCAGCAGGTCCCTGTCGAGCTTGGCGACAGCCCACCGCGGAAAGTGGGACATTTGCCGCGCCACGTGACCCCTACTGGGGCCCTGGGACCGGGAGAGCTCGAATCGGATGTACAAATGATCCGAGAGCGTCTCGACCTCTTCCAGGACACACCAGTTCCTTACTCGTGCGGCCACAGCAGTGGTAGCGAACGAAAGGTCCACTATCGACCCCCCCTGCTGTCGCACACACGTGTTGGTGGAGCCTCTGTTATACAAGACCCATACCATTGCTTCAAGGAGTGAGACAATGGGACGTTATATCCCAAAATTGTTCACTAATGCAATGGAAGCCTTCTTCAAGACGCTGCACTGTAAAAAGCGCGGCATCAACATCAATGGCAAATACATCTCGCACTTGCGATTTGCAGACGACATTGTCATCATGGCAGAGACGTTGTAGGACCTACAATAAATGCTGAACGGCCTGACTGACTCTTCTGTACGCATCGGCGTACGGATGAACTTGGACAAGACCAAGGTAATGTTTAATGAACATGTACGAGTACTACCGGAACCGGTTGCGGTACACAGTGCCGTTTTCGAAGTTGTTCAAAAATACGTGTACCTCGGGCAAACTTTGCAGTTAGGGAGAAACAACTTTGAGGACGAGGTGAACAGGAGAATCCATCTGGGTTGGGTAGTATTTGGGAAGCTTCGTCGGGTCTTCTCATCGTCTATCCCACAGTGCCTAAAGACGAAAGTCTTCAATGAGTAAGTCCTACCCGTAATGACTTACGGAGCCTAAACGTGGACACTTACGGTACGGCTGGTACACAAGTTCAAAGTCGCTCAGCGTGCTATGGAAATGGCTAAGCTCGGCGTTTCTCTAAGGGCCCGTATCAGAAACGAGGTGATCCGGCAGAGACCAGAGTCATCGACATAGACATAGAAATCCTGTAGGATTAGCAAGCTGAAGTGGCAGTGGGATGGCCATATTTGCCGTAGAACCGATAACCGTTGGGATAAACGGGTTCTTGAGTGGAAACCGCGTCTCGGCCAATGTAGTGTAAGATGTCATGTACTTTTGTAACAATGTACTATAATGGTGTACAAATAAAGAGTTTTCTATCTATCTATCCACAGGCCAGGTGGAGTGATGATTGACGCAAAATGGGTGGCTGAAGCTGGATGCGAGAAGCCGAGGATCGAACTAAGGGGCGTGCAAATGGAGACACCTATATCCAGCAGTGGACTGCGTTTGGCTGATAATGATGATGTACTATGGAGAAATGAGTTGATCAGACACATTGATATTATACTTATTAGGTATTAAAGCTGTAGCTATCTAGCACGATGAACATTCCATTACGGTTTCTTTTTCATTTTAATTTTCTTCATCATTCTTATAGGAATTGATTGCTTTTATCGTGTAGTTGATGTTAAATACTTTACTACAAGAATGCCTTTTATGAAATTTGTGAGACTGAAAGTAGATCACAATTTAATTTTAAAACAGATGCGGTTTTAAATAGTGAATGACTGGCAAACAAACAGAAAATATTTATACTAAATTAAAAGTTATCTATAAACGTTTCGACACTACATTATAATTTTGGACAAGAACATAATGATTAGCTATTACATTCCATCACTTGTAATTCATATCTCAATAAAAAGCGAGAAAGCGTACATTATCATAAAAACGATCCATCATGACCGAAATGGTAGAGAAAGTAACGATGTCAATCAGAAACGAAACGTAAAATTTCCATGTCGTTCATTGACATCTGTGAACCTTTATTATGAGCTATGTGGCATGGGCCATGCGAGGGCTCAAGGATCAAATGAGCAAACGGATCATATTATTTTTAGGAACTGCCACCGCTCACGGGAATCTATAACTCAAAAGACAAATGCATTACTGAATATCTTTGATTACCCCTCTCCTCCCTTAGAACCCGGAAAAAAGCAACAAAAGCGTTACATAAAATAGATTTTCTGTGTGGCCGTGGTAGTAATCCTTCTATACTCGTATACGCCTAAGCATATTTCTCCCACGGTAATATCCTACGACTTTCAATATCAAAAGTGATATCTATATAATCAATCTTCTCTATGATCATACTACTGTCATAGTCGTGCATTTGCACTTATTTTCGAATATGTCCTATCGATTCAAGAATCAGGTATCTAAATAAAAAATAACTCGTATCAGATTAATCGTTCAGTTGTTAAAATTTGTTTGTAACAAACTCATATTTATAAATAATTTGAATTGAATTGGACTGAATTTAAATGTTAAGAGTTTCATTTTATATTTGCTGTTGAAACTCAAGGCTATTTTATAAAATTACCTAAGACCACTTGGATCGAGTACTAAACACTAATAAAACGAAAGACCTATAAAATGTCAAGTATGATATAAACGCTGAATATCAAAATTCATACTACTGATGAAATTACGTAAATCTGAGCGTATTGATCTATTTTCTCGGTTCTCAAAATTTGATACACTATGACCACATTTTTTAAGCTTTTCCAAAGATTTTTCTCACGTCATTTCTAATACATTACATCGCTTCTGATGTCATTATCTTAACAGGGAACCCTGTAGGTCTTTTGACATCGATCTTATGCCACGGATACCTACTAATTTATATTCTAACGCATAAATTAAATGAGTACTGGAATGAAATATTCCTTTTATTGTTTCTGACAATACAATGAGGGCGTACCTACATTTTATTTGTTGGCTTTAATTAATTTTCAGACACCTTTGTTTTTTTTTTAATAAAGTCACAGGGCTGTTTCATTTTGGTATAATGGTCTGTCTGTGTTTGGTATAATAGTATTGAGACATATACATTGATGCATAGCTATAGAGCTATGCAACAACATTTTATAACTAATAAAAACTGTATCTAAATCCGTCTTTAGACACAAATCACGTTTTAAATAAAATATGGAACCATGACTCTAAATAATAACAGATTTTTTTGTACTCTAATAACGTATGGTGGCGACTCATGAATCTCTTGTTTTTGTCAACTAAGAAACTTAACTCCTAACTAAATATTAAATATCAACCTTTATAAATGAAACTTATTATCTTGTGGTGTTCTAGTATGAACACCACAAGATAGTATAAACTGTTACGATAAATCACGCTTCGGCAACCGATGAATCATTTCGTGAACGAAACTTTATCTACCTTTTTTAAAGTTCGTTTACCTATATTAGGCCCGCCAAGACGGGCCTAACGAAGCGCAAGGGCACTACCTACCTTTTCTCGTAGTACTTCGTCGTTTTTTTGAACCCTCATAACTTTGGTTTCCGATATACCAGATGATTCAAATTATCAGGATATGATTTCAATAATAAAGTAATTAAAGATACAAAGTTTCATGGCTCTAATACATTGGAGTTTATTGATCTGAAATTCACCGATTTAGTCACTGACACACTAATGATCATCAAAACTGTTAGGGTACTTCCTGAAGTACTAAAAAGCTAAAATTTGGCATTTAAATTAAAACTAGTATGCATACAACAAAAAAAAACACAAACCTATTACTTTTGTCCCCCAACCCCTAAAATTGGGGGGTGGAAGTTTGTATGAGACTCACAAATTGTTAAACTAGAGGTTTTAGTTTTTGGTACTGTGATGTAGCTTGTGAAATTAGGGTTGGTAGTGTTAGGGCGTGTAGATTCAGAAGCTTGGCTCTACATGATTTTTTTTTCACAGGGTAAGCCATCTGCAGTCTTCGTTTACATGAAAATGTTTTTGGTGAGATCTCTGTTTACAAGACAAAAATATGAAGAAATTCTATAACGTCTTTTGAAAGATACTTGCACCTGAACCCCGCAAAACATGAATCAGGAGATTGAGAAATTTAAGTAACTATAGAATATTTTACAACACTTCAGGAGTAAGTATGCCAATATATATATATAAAATCTCACATAACATTCATTGATTTACTAAATATACAATATTGTACACAGCATATCACTTCTTCGTACTTTTTTTTTATTCAGATAGGGCGCATGACTTCCTAATATAAGACTGATATGTATTGAAAATAAACTGAATTAAATAAAAACAGAGGAAAAAGAGAGTTAGACATCGGCCCTTAAACCTGGATAAACTGCAATCATAAAATTTGCACGCAATAGTTGTGGCATGATAAAAATTAATATACAAATAATTACATATTATTTATGACCGTTACATTTTACCTATAGCTAAAATTTAATTGAAAATCCAGCATGTTGCAACATTGGAATTAAGTATATATTGAAATCTCGTCCGGCAAAATTACAATACCTTCGGTGACATTTGTGCAGAGGGAAAATTACTGAATTTTGATTGCCGTGTTTAAATTAACATTGTAAATCAATTAGAATTTTCATCGAATAGCATAGGAAATATTAAATGTTATGTTAGGTTAGCTTATAAATATGATATTAAAATCAAACTGTCGATGATTGATTTTATTGCCGTCGTCGACATTAAAATAATCATCGGCAAAATAATAATACACTTGGTGGCATATGTGCATAGATACAAGTACAATTTTAACAAAAATAAAACCGATTTTAAGGTTCGACTCAATTTCTCTTGGATGCCATCATCAGATATTAATATCCTTATCATGGTACCACCGTTGGGACATCTCCTTTCCATCAGAATAGGTTCATAAACGAAGAAGTTACCCGCGGAAACACATAATATATATATATATATATATATATATATATATATATATATATATACGATCGAATTGAGAAACCTCCTTCTTTTTTTGAAGTCGGTTAAAAATACGAAATCGTGTTTAAATTATATTATACTTTTAATAAGGGTTTTTGTCAGATATCAGAGAAAATATTGAATGAACACCCATATATAGTAAGAAGAACGTGCAATAGTTGTTCAAGTTCAAATAAAGAAATGACCTTTCGTCAGAGATATGATCGTTATTTAAGTCACGTTCAAGAACGAGTGAAGATTTAAGAGGCTGAAGCATATTTACGACGATACGAACAGGGACTAACAATATTTGTGATATGAAAAATATCACACACCCTTGGCTATGATCGATTAAGCGAAGGAAATGAACAAGCTTGTACGCTGGTTTCTATGTAACTGGCTGTTGTCCGAGGCTCCGCCCGCGTGTATGTTGGCCATCTGTCAAAGATTGGTCGTACCACCTCAGAAACCTTTGCGGGTTCAAGCAAAACACTTTTGCTGAAGATCATGACATGATCAAATGCATAGTTTACGATTCTAGAAAGGCCATACAGACAAACATTCATTTTTTTATATATAGACACATAACATAGTGAAAAAAATATCTTTCCCGCGGCTTATACTTGTAGATAGTATTAGTGAAGTTTAGAGTATATAAGATACGTTTGATCTATACAACAGCTACAAACTGTATATATATCTTAAAGGTATGTTGAAGATAAAATACTTCTTGGATTAAAGTGTCATCACTAATAAGGGAGATAATGGTTACTTTAGCTTTAATCTTTTCTAGTAAGGAGCTACGTAAATATTTTATAATGTATACGTACATGTTTCATGAAATATAATAAGGCTACTAGATTTATGTTTGCTATTTAGATAACAAATTTTCCGTTAGGTGACGTATTAAGAATATGGAGTGTCAATACTATAGATAGTATAGATCTATGATCTATGTTCAGCGCAATGAACTATCAAAGGCTGTTGATACTGATAATAATGAAAAGTAAAACTTAATACAAAAAAACTCGAGAGGTGTCAAGGGACACCCGGATGGAACGAAGTTCATTGTCAGGATTCATTATTTTTATTATTTTTTATTATTTATTATGTACAAAAAACCTGTATATACTCAACAAAAATAATCGTCGCGACACCACACTGTTCAATGCGAAATAGAAATGAAAATGTTTGGCTTGCTTTCTGTAAGAGAGAGAGAGAGAGACAGAGAAACATGCGCACGCCGCACGGCTTACAATCGCTTACTGTAGCAAAAAGTGTCGTGACAACGTTTCCTAAGAATTTTTGAGTCGTGACAACATTTCGTAAGAATTTTTGTGTCGTGACAACTTTTCGTAAGATTTTTTTCCGTCTAGCCCCCTTTCACAACGCGCATAAGGAACTTCGTTCCAACAACACCATATTATTAAAAATCAGCGCGGGTATCGTCCTTCGCCTCGCCTTAACTAGCCTTCTTACTATAATGCCGTTTGAGCAATTTCTGTTCGAATTACAAGAAAATTTCAATAACACTAGTATTCTTTTCATATAGCAAAAGCATTTACGTTTTTAAATATCTTAGATGGTTTACAACTTTTGTTAATAATTTAGATGCTGATTCAAGAAACACCAACTTTGATTAAAGTCAATAGATTGGATGAGAAAACAAATGACACCAAAGACGATCAGCAATATTAAAATAGAAAATCCATTACATGAACACTGAATGCATTTTAGCCTGATGAAAAACATATTTTATAATTCGTAGGATTTAAATAAAGAAAACATACTAGAGTTAATAATTTGCTTCCTAATACAAACCTTAAACACGTTAATGATTCGATCACTAGATGCATTAAGGATTTAAAGACAGTATTCCTTTTTTTTGAGCTGAACTGCCAAAATATGTAAATGACTTTACATTTTATTCCTGGTTGGCATGTCATAAATTTTTTAACATTAGATGACAATTGGACAAAAGACAATAGATAATTCTGAAATTAAAATTATTTTTGTAGCTATTTGGGTTTTTAAAACTTATTTGTTCATTTAATCTATGCTTCCGTACTATTATTATATATACGAATGTAGCTCTGTCTGTGTATTACACTTTTACGATTTAACCTCAGCAACAAATTCAATGAAATTAGCATGAAGATACTTTGATTCTTAAAGAAGGAAATAGGCTCTTTACCGCAATAACCGAAATACACGCGCACAAAGCCGAGGTCAAAGGTTAGTAAGTCTTTTTCATCTCAACATAGCTGATGATGCCTCTGGCACCTAAGCCATAACAGAGTTCCCTGAAAATACTTCTTAAAAAAAAAAACAAAATGTTATGGTGATAGTTTTGTTGTATTCTGACAAGTTATGACGTGAATGAAAGTAATGTGAGTCTCAAATATCACATGGAGAACAAAAAATAGAACTGTAATAATATCTATGAGAAAAGACAATGGTTGATTTAAATGATTAAGTTAGAAAAACAGTAGATTATCGCTATGTACCTAGTTATTTATTACTCTACTTGGATTTATATGATTTAGTATATTTTATGCACATATATTTATGTATTTTCTTGTGTAAGTACCATAAATAAATTTGTAGTGTTAAGGTACGTTTCTTCATACAGTCAAATTACAAACGATTACCTCACAAGAAATTATATACTCTACTTCGACTGTGTTCTAAATAAAAGAATGATTGAATTACATTTATGATAAAAACTAATAGCTATCATGAGATTGCACACTGAGATTAGTGTTTTTACTCGTACACCGTGAATTGGATGTATCACCTTTTGTATGTCAAAACCAATTATATATCAAAACATTGCATTACCTGATCGTTTTTATTTATGGTCTTTACTAAAATAGTAAAATGAATGTAATAATAATTATCTATATAAGTAACAAACGAATCTCAATATTAGGTTTAAAATTACTTTAGCCCTTCTAACGTAAACATATCAATGAAAATATTATTCAAATCAAGTTCTAAGAAGCATACTCAAATTCCTATCAATAACAATAGACACACAATATTGTTTTTTTGTTTTATTTATTGCATCAACAGCCTTTACAGGTCCAATGCTGGAAACAGCCCTCTCCTTAGAAAAGAGGTTCTTTATTTAATTGAAGTTTATCAACGGTTATTGCAGATGTAGGGATATACAGGAATATTATTGTTTTATATCTAACTGCACAACCAATAACAGTCAAACAACAAATGCAATGTGTTCTATGTGTAAATATTTAAAGTTGAATAAAAAATATATTTATTAATAATAGCACTAAATACTACTGGAGATAGTTACACTATATATTCATGAATAATAGTACAAAATACTATTTGCTTATTTTAATGCGTTTAACGTGTCGTATATATTTAGGAAGTAAACATTGAGTTTACGGTTAAAAATTCTGAACTAATGCGTAAAAATAACTATTACAAAAGAAAAGTCTTTAGTGCAACATCCATTAATTATAAAAGAATCTGAATAGGAATAGGAAGGCGGTCTAGTAATTGCATTTACGAGCTGTCATATGGGGATGAAGCTGAGATATTACCGTTTATAAATTGTACTGTTCAGTACATTGGCTTACGACCTACTTGAAGGCAGATTGCCGTACTAGGCGGCCCACCAAGCCGGCCACTTGCTTTCTTTCCAACTTTAAACTTACCGCACTTACATAAGTTACGTCAGACGCAAGAATACCGCAACGATTATAAAACAGGTAAACAGCGGACATATAAACGGATAATGTAATTTGTTATAAGTAGAAATGGAAAGTTTTCTTGCCTATTAAAATACAAACCGCCCCTCCCTCGCCCCTCCTCTCTCGAATGCCATCTTCAAATATTCTTAATGAATTGTCTTGTGTAAACCGTACATTAATTATACAATATTTGCCAGTTAACACCAACTGCAGACATTTATGAGTTTCTTAGCACAAGCTTTGTTCGAAAATCGATAAAACAATGCTCCAAAAATCCAAACAAAGAATTTATAGAACTTTGAGAGCCCCTAGTACTTGGGTCGTGAAGGTATGATAGCAGACACTCCACATAAAAAATCGAAGTTCAACTATATCGTAGAAGACTTAAAGCTGAACCAACCTAATTTGAGAAAAGAAATCGAATAAAGAAAGAAGAAATGTAAATAAGCGTTTTTAAACTTTAGCGACTATACATATACAAATAACCATACATAACCAAAAAAGGTATTGTACCTTGTAGATATTATCGCAATTAAGTCTCGATTCACAGTCGAATAAGATATGTAAAGTCCTGCATTCCCCTTATCCTGCATCCGATTTAGACAAACTAACTGTAGAACTTAACCCGAGCGGGCGTTTGTGCGTAGAACTCTCCAGGGTAAACAATCACTACCATACACTGACATAAGCAGTGTTTATTCCAGCCTTAATAGCATGTTGTTATTATTATTAATAACAATTCGGGTAATGGGTTAAAGACCCAAACTTGACAACGTTAATCACATTATATTATAGCATATTTAAGCCATTAAATATTAACTTTAACAATTCTCATTAACATTTCTCGGACTTCCCGATTATGATATAATGTAACAAAACGGCAGAAACAATACACATACAGGATTTTGGTTCATGTTCCCTCATAATGGTAGGGTTTATTTGTAATTGTTAAGGTATAATAAAAACAAAAGATTGTGCTGAAGGATTTGTTTTAAACCCAAAGGATACGGACTTCAATTATTAGTTACCATTACGAGTGAAATCAAACTTTAAATAAAAGACCTTAACTGTGAAAAAACAGGTTCATTAATATAATTGTACTTACTTTTCGAAGCCCAAAGTTGTCCATCGTAAAGGCCCTTCAAATAGGCCTTCAGGTCCTGCTCGCACTTGGGCGGCAAAGACAGGGTACCATTGTTGAGATACTCCGTCCACTTATGATGGTCCAGCAACGACTTCATCCACGCCATACGAGAACTCCCACCCAAGAGATGAGTAGAGTTTACATTTGCACCCACAGCACTCACTAACACTAAGATTGTCACGACTAACATCGTTTTACTATTGAACCTTTTCACGTACATTTTCTTTTTTCTTTTTCAACAATCAAGCATTCTTATACAACACTATTTTTTGTTTAACACACATTCACCATTTTGCAGTGCCTGGAACAAAAAACGATAAAAATTTAAACAATGAAAAGTCATACATACTGAATGAATCTGGATTCATTGTTAGGGTTCCGTATTTTGGAATTTAAAAACGGTACTCTTGGAAGATCATTCGTGCGTTATTCTGTCCGTCTATCGAACAACTTATTTGTACCGAATCTACTAGAGCGATTAAGTTGAAATATGTTCGACAATATCAACTCTTATGACCCTAAGCGTCATGCAAGCAAAAAATTGAGGCGAAAAACACCAGTGACCCGAATACTCCAACAATATGAAAGACATTAGTGCATGAAGTAATGAAAAACTTTAAGTTGTTTACTTGAACATATATTACATGTGAAGTCATAAAATAGAGTGTCTATGTTTGCGATTTTTTATTGAACATCGATTGAAACACATGGAAAATACCACTGTTATTCAAGTACCTACAATTTTAATTAATTATGTTCTTGTTATGAAACGGAACCCTCAGCAAGCTGAACTCACGTTTCACTGTTTTTGTCATAACTCAACCTACTTTGTTTTAATAAAGTGAACAAAATTTTGCGAGTTTCAAATACATGAGTGATACATAATATATAAGTTTCTGCGACAAAGGAATGCACGCTGCAGTTGCGAAAAGTTCATAGCTATGTTTAAAATATTTCATTTTAGTATAATTGTATTCTTTTACTACAAGACCTAGTAGTTTGAAAAATATGTTGTAACGTCCTCTAGATTGTTTACTAACCAAGCAAGCTATATAAATATAATTACTAAATCATTCCTACTAAGATCACACTTCATCATTCTTCATTCTAATATATAAAGGCGAAAGTTTGTGAGTGTGTACTTCTTCACGCAAAAATCACTGAACGGATTATGATGAAACTTTACAGTAATATAGCTTACACATCAAAGTAAAACATACACATCGACATACACGCGAGCGGAGCCGCGGGTAACAGCTAGTGTAATATTATAACTAAATTGCATTTTCATACTATGTACACGCAAGGGTTGTTTAAGTTTGCCATTACAGCTAATATCGTATTATCGATTCTTGTCCAGACATATTTCATGAAAATGTGTAGGTACTTAATTGTTAACATTCGCGAGTAATAGAAGCTTATTAATACATCATCTTATTGTTCTATTACCAGTATTAATATTACTAGACAGTAATACTCTTTCCGACATTTCAGGAGCATTAAGACGGCTATAGAAAATGATAAGACATATCTAGATGTCTGTAATACACAGACACTAAGCTTCAAATAAAAGAAAGCTTTTAAAATATGTTTGCACAGTTTGTACCAGAATGTTCTCTCTTAATGTTCGCAATAGATCTAACACCAAAAGACGTTTGTTCCTTTTTCTGCGTGCTCTCAAAGAATGGTATCACAAAGAAATTTCGAGAATGTCGGCTCGAGGCAAACATTTGTCTTTGTTGTATATTACTCTGGTGTTGTACTTAATTAATGTTAAAACGAACAAAATATGTAATTCAACAATAAACAAGGTATTTTAATAGCTTGGAAACGGGTCGTTCAGCTATTCTATTTTCCCTGGCCATTAAAAAAATGTTGACGTTCCGTTGATAATTAAAATCAATTTACGTCGTGATAAGCTGTGACTGTAATAACAATATTACATAAATAAATATAATAACAATAAATATGAACCTAAATTATATATTTTTGTAGTTACTTTTATACAACAATGATATTTAAACACAAATGGATAGTACATTGAATTTGACATACATGTTTTAGTTTTCGGCTTTTTTTATCATACCTTTTTTTTGTAATCTAAACCCTTGTCTGATTTCTTTATACTAAGATTAGTGATATTATATATCACCACTGCAGAACTTAGACCTCTCTTTAGTATGTACAGTACAGGTCCCAGAAATTCTCGTCATTTCAATACCAATGTCGATTTCTTTCTTTTCATTTTTTTCCCTCGACCTTAATGTACTAACACTTCTTGCTATAATACATGTACATATAGTATAAAAGCATGGAGTTCGCTTGACACTTTGAGTTCCCCATATTTTGCCCTAATTACACATAATATATTGCGACTCATATTCCGTTAATAGTAAGGGATTAGTAGCAATTAGTGAACCCGACCGTCCTGAACAAAATGAATTCTGAAAATAACCGTCACATTAAAAGAACGGAGAAAATATAAAATGTCGCACATTTTATCACAGATTTCTATTGCAATATTTTCCTGACAGGGTTATCTTTCAAAATCCTGTAATAAAGTCCGAGGGTGAACAAACAGTGGAGTAGGTACAATGGATTTATGACAATCGCTGTGTGTTGATTAACAACACAAAAGCGAGCCCAGCGAAAGGCAATTAGACGCTGTGAAGATGCCTTTTTGCATAAATGTGGTTTGTGTTGGTGAATATACAATCGTGACTTGAGAGTCGTTGTTATTCTGAACCTGTCAACAAACAATAATTGCATGTTCAATGGTACGTGTACTTCATTAAATTGAACAAACTTTTGGTAGGTTGCGTGAGTTGCTTTTCAAAACCTATTACCGGTTAGAACTGTCATTTCCGTTTATATTATGCTCGATGTGATATTTCGGACCGATCAGTGCTGAATTTTAGGTAGCCATTATTGGTATTTATTTGAGACTAAATAGCAAAGTGTTAAGCATCAAATCGTATTTTAGTAGTAACGATCTACGTGTAAAGTATTAAACATAGATCGCTAATTGTACTATGATTATATGAATGGTATCTTTACATAGTAGAAAATGAAATCATTTCTGCTGTTCGCTTGGATATTTTAAACTACTCAACGGATCTCAATTCAGTTTTCAGTAAAAGATTGAGTAATTCAAGAAGACGGTTTATATGGGTATAGCATGCATATTATATTATAGTACAAAAAATCGCTGGGATCACTGGTTCTAAATATAAATTGAATCCTTAATCTACTTTTCTTAGTAGTACTTTACTAATGTGATTTTGGTGGAATTTAAAGTATATCAGAACTCAATTTTATTGTGAGCATTGATCCTCTGAGTAGCTTGAAAAGAAATTTACGTGACTGTAAATGAATAACGTAAAAGAAATGTAGATGTAATGTGTTATAACAATGTACTAACAAAGAATAATGAGTGTAAGAAAAAATTACTTACCCCCTAGCCAAGTTGCATACTACAAACGTACCTATATGTAGAAAACTAACAAATGTACCGTAATATTATCTTCTAATGCTAAGACACATGGTCAAAACTAAAATATTAGCCAGAAATACAAGATGATAACTTTAGCGATTGTAGAAAAAGAATCAACGCAAAGCACCGCAATAGCACAGCTTGGCTAAGGGAGCTAATTTCTCAACACGTATTTACAAACACCGGCATTGGTTCCCATGAGCATGAGGTAGGTTAGTACTTACGTTACTTTGATAACTTCCTACAGTTAATAACTAATAAAAAATGTAATATATCATTAAATAGTAACAGTTCACTGATTTGCTTTACGGTTTGAATGTTGTTCGCGTTTTATTTTATGTAATTGCATTGTGTAACACATTAGTTGTTAAGTAGGCCCGCTGGTATCGAATGATTATTGCGGTAACAGTATGCATACATTGAATAATATGACTTTTAAGTATTGATTTTACAAACTCAATAAGCCTATAATAATCAACATTCAAAATTACAGATTATAATGTTTTCCAAGTAATTGGCATATTGCTTTTGGTGTTGTATCATTTGCAAAGACAAATGTCATACCTATTTAGTTTCCTTTATCGATTAAATAGGTATGAGGTGCTTAATTTTCGAAAAAGTTATTTGCTTTTTATTAGCACAACTGTCTTTTTCCGATAACTGAAGTATTTTGTCGATTAATAGATTTTTTCATTTAGATGATGACTTTGTGTTATTTGTTTATAAGATATATCTAATCCGTGGAGAAGAACTAGGTATGTAAATATACATATAATAAAAAAGAAATAGTAATGCTAAGAATTCTATATGTTTACAAAGAAATATAACATAATGATAACAAAAAAACAATATAATAAACAACCAAAAACAAACAAAAAAATAAAATATAATAAACAACAGCTTTTAAAGATGAAACGATCTTTAGTCCATTAGAAACTTCTAACCATTTATCATAAAACTTTAACCGTTCAAAAGATCTAATTACTACGTTTTAAATACGAATAAATTAATCTTTTATTACTAACCTTGTAATAAATTCTAATAATAACTTAGTTTATTTGAAAGTTTCGACATTCATAAATAGGTACATGGGCATTATTGCGTATTGAGAATTGCTAAATCACTATTATATATACTAATATATAAAGCAGAAGAGTTTGTTAGTTTGTTTGAACGCGTTAATCTCAGGAACTACTGGTCCGATTTGAAAATTCTTTCAGTGTTAGATAGCATATTAATCGAGGAAGGCTATAGGCTATATATCATCACGCTAAAACCAATAGGAGCGGAGCACCAATGATAAATGTTTCAAAAACGGGGGAAAATTATCACGCTACGGGTAATAGGAGACGCAAACGAGGTTGCGTGGGTCTGCTAGTTTATAATATTTTGGAAACGCCCTCGAAGATAACATGCAATTTGGATGTGTATGTATCAATGTATGGATATATTTCTAAACACAGAGGTACACCACGAATCCCCAGCATTCTATGGAAGTCTACAACTGAGTTAGATACTTCTGGACACTAACGTTTCATGTCAGTTACATTGAAAGAGATCGGCTTGAACCCCACTGGTGTTCGCGGGTTCTACCTGCTAGATCAGAGATTTTCACCACGATACTCGTGTTTAGGGATATCATTTTTAGGGGCCAAATGGCAAAAAACGGATTCGTCATGTCTGTCTGTCAGTCACTTTTTCTGAAACTATAAGAACTATAATGTAGAAAATTGATAAATAGATGTATTCTGTGGTTCACAGTTCAGTTCAGATTTTCACACAAAACAGAAAAAAAAAATGGGGTTTCCCCATAGTTACAGCTGAAACTCAAAAACTTTTATTTCATCAAACCCATACGTGTGGGGTATCTATGGATAGCTTTTTTATTACGTTATAAATCGTAAACCGCAATTTACCTTTCATTCAATTAACTCAAATATAAAAATGAAATATATATTATGTTAATTGCTGCTACGGAACCCTTCATGGGTGAGTCCGATTCGCACTTAGCCGCTTTTTTTTAATAACAGTTACTACACAAAATATGATCATGGCCTAGAAAAACAGGTGTTCCTTCAGTTTTCCTATTTGCACTACTAAACCACACGCAACTATTACATAAGTCGACGTAATACCTGTTTACTGTATCAATTTATTTAAACTATGGGAATAAAATAATTTGTGGTTGCAACCTCAGCAACCTGTCGCAATGGTGTGCCTCTGAAGCTTAAATGACCCAGTTTGTTGAATGGCACGCTTTCAGTATTGGATAGTAATGTTTCGCGGTAGTGGTCGACCGTATCCACAACAATGTGAATGCACGAACCTGAATAATGTGTTTATTCCATTATGCTTGAAATTAAGCTATACAGACTATCCCACAAATTTCCTGTATCTTGGTCACAGATTACCTAAAAATATGTGTGAGAAATATTTCACTAAATTGGAATACACTGGAATATTTGCATGCTTTTAACCCAACAGTTTAATAAAGATTACAAAATTATAATTATTTTTCTTTATTTATTTAATAGAGGGCTAAGTCCAGAATGATTATGTTGCCCTCATTAAAAATATAAATTAAGAACTATTTAAAATACACATTTTAGCTATATAAAATATAGTATTCTCGCTTTCTACGAGCAAGAGTGAGCGAGAATGCCATTTCATTCACCCACATTAAAATTAGGGTCCTTTCCCTTAGCTACGTTTCGGACGCATTTCATCAAAATATGATATACGTCTTCAACTATGTTACTTATTAAGTAGTTGGGAGAACCAACCTTACCAATTAAATGTGCTAAATGGTTTGGTACCAAATACCTTTAATCAGCGAACTTTTATCAAAAATGGATTACATAAATAATAATAAAAAAAGTGTTAAATGCTTGCTACTTACATTTTACTTAGTATCGGCTGTAAAAAATGATAGCAAAATTTTAATATTCTAATGAGTGTGTGATTTACAGAGCGAAGAGCTCTGTGAAAGATCAGTGTTACTACGGCCTCACAGAAAACCAGTGTGAAATAGCGCTTGCACTGTGTTTCACCTAGTGAGTGCGGATACCGGAGGCCCATACCCCAATCCCTCCCCATCCCCCTCCCCTGTAACGCCTCTGGTGTCGCGGGTATCCATGGGCAGCGGTAATCGCTTACCGTCAGACGATAAGTCTGCTCGTTTCCCCCTATTCCATAAAAAAGAAAGATAAGTCTCCTAATAAATACGAAGATCATTATTTTACGAATTTTTAAAAAAGTCAACCAATCCCATACCAACCCATCTGGCGAGCATTATACTATAGAAGGCCAAAATCCTATTGCTAAAGAGAGGAATATATGCAACAGTGGTATATTAAAGTCTGTTGATGATTGATGTTGATGAATGATAAATTAATAGATTTGCTGAAGCAAAATAAATCTCAATGGAAATTCTCAGCAAGAAATCGATTTAAATATTGTATTGCTTATCGGATCACGTGCAATACAATATTTAG
This sequence comes from Spilosoma lubricipeda, assembly GCA_905220595.1. NCBI lineage: Eukaryota > Metazoa > Arthropoda > Insecta > Lepidoptera > Erebidae > Spilosoma > Spilosoma lubricipeda. Next base: position 15,866,668 of record HG992275.1, read on the forward strand.
AGCTATATTGATTACTAGCTGAGTCCCGCGGTGTCACCTGCGGTTATTGTCGTACCGTGGGTGCCGCAGGGCGAAGCTAGTCCAAAAAAAAGTTACTCCTTATATCATCAGCTACCTATCAGTGAAAGTCCCGTCAAAAAAAACCGTCGGTCCATCCGTTCCAGAGATTACCCGGAACAAACAGACAGACAGACAAAAAATTTAAAAAATACATTTTTGGTATATGTACCTACCGTGTATACATACTTATGCATTTAGTAAAAAGCTGATATTATAATATTACAAACAGACCCTCCAATTTTATTTATGTGTATTGATATTATATATTCCTTTTTCGTCCTATTAGTTTTCGCCGATATCAATGTTATGACAGTTCAACGTTCAATACAAAAAACTGCCATAAATCTCAATATCGTTAAGTCGTTTATGAACCGATTTTGATGTGTATTTTTTTAATGGAAAGGAGATGTCCCAACGGTGGTACCATGATAAGGACATTAATATCTGATGATAGCATCCAAGAGAAATCGAGTCGAACCTTGAAGTCGGTTTTATTTTTGTTAAAATTTTACCTGTTATATAATACTATTGTTTGAGAAGATAACGTTGAAACTATGTTCGTCTATTGCATTTTACTTAAGAGTGTGAGCTAGCAAGTAGTTAAAGTTTAAAACAACTTTTATAGCAATAAAGACTTCAGTATCCGGATAAATTGAACTTTATGTTTTGACAGTATCACTCCGTTCAATTTAAAAATGTAAGATTGAAGTCTAGAGCACTGAAAATTTAACGAGTTTACCTTTTCGGAGTTTTGAAAAAAAGTATTACAATAATAAAAGTAATTGCTATAATACATTTTCACTTTCTGTTAATCGATATACATAAAAGAGGAAGGTGACTGACATACCCAGAGATCAACGCACAGCCCAAACTGCTGAACCTAGAATCCTGAAACTTTGCATGTAGGTTCTTTATACAACGTAAGTGAGCACTAAGAAAGGAATTTTTGAAATTCGACTCCTAATAAACAAAATAAATAAATATTTCGGACATTTAACACCCAACGCCATCTAGTCATAAGCTAAGCAGAGCTTGTGTTATGGATACTAGACGACTGATATAAATAAATATATACTTTTTTTTTGTAAATACATACATATTATACATAGAAAACACCCAAACTCCGAAACAAATAAGTATTTGCAGATCATACAAACACTTGGTCCGACCCGAGAATCGAACCCGAGACCTCAAGCACAGTAGTCCCATACGCTACCACTGCGCCACCGAGGCAGTCAATGGAGTATGTCAAGGGATGAAAGTCTGCGTGAGCGATGCCGTGTGCAAAAGCTAGTTATATATATATCAGTTGAAACTTATGTGCTATAAAATAATAAAATACGTGTGGATTGAAAACGGTTATTTTTAGTAAAAGTGAATTTCATAAGTCGCAACACTATGGTAAAGGAACAAAATACGTGACTTTTTACGTGAATTTATGGAAATGAGATCTGAAAAAAAAACGTCTATTGTATCTTTAACGTTTTCGTTTTTGCTTCGTTTTAAAGATTTAAATTTAGGTAAAAGGAATTATACATCTGGTGAAAAAAATAATATTAGCTTCATAGATCCACGGTTTAACGGACAAGGTTATTGATATTTTGTGAGTTACGCCTATAAAAAGTTGCAAGTTATTTGATACCACGGCCTTACAGCAACTGGTGTGCGCTTGCGCTATGTTTCACCGAGTGAATGAGGATACCGGTGGCCCACCACCTACATCCCCCCATATCTCCCATCCCCCAAAGGCGGGCAAAGCACTTGCGACGCCTCATCAGGCGGTACACCTGCTCGTTTGAACTATATTCCAAAAAAAAAAAGGATGAAACATCACGTTTTCTCTTAGATCACTATAGTAAACACTAATTACTGGATTGCATTACATTCCTATCTGGAAAAATACTAATTTGGACATGGTTACCAACCAGATCTATATGTATTGAGTTTAAAATAGTTTTATTGGTCAGTATGTCAGTTGGATCCGTGATTGTAATAATTATGACATAAGACAATTAAACCTTATGTATATATATTTATTATTACACATGGTTTCCTTGTAATAATTTTAATGATGTAATTTAACATGCAATGTATCCGTAAATAATTGTAAAAAAATTATACGGTTAATGACCGACCTTGACATAGTTGCCGTAATTCGCAAAAACAAAATAATAACAAGTATTCATGAAGAACTTTCTCTCTCAAAATCTATTCTTTGTTTTGTTGTTTCCTTTGTTTTTATTTGTACATGAACATTCTTACATACTCCACAAAACACGCCTTTTCTAAAAAATCTCGATTGATTGTAAACCAGTACACGAGATCACACATTAAATAAGTGAAAAAATTGCAAAATTTTAGGTAAGTAGTTTCAGAGTTGCAAAGTCTAGTCTACTTCGACTTTGAAATAGACTTATAACGTTCAGCGTTCTGTATTTTAGTCTCCTTCGACTTTGAAATAGCCTTCAGTGACTAACTAGTATACTTATTTCATAGAGGCTTTGATATTGTGAGACTAGTAATGAAGAAGACTTCTAGTTCATATTTACTTCGATTTTTTTTAACTAATTGTAAAATAATTTTGCCATTTCTTTTCACTTCTCGACGTAAGTTATTCCACTACGCAAGTTAAAAGCATAACCCCAGATATAGTTTACCAAAACATTTTTCGTCAAGTGATTCAAATTAACATATTTCAAAATTTGACTTAAATATTGAGTGTAAATCGCCTTTTAAGATCTTTGAAATCGAAACCCAAATTATAATAGAAGGATCACTTAGTTGTAGTTTTGTTTATTTCTAAGTCTAAGGCGCTTTTCAGCGACGCGGATGATCAAGGCGGATATCCGCGACGGATATGAAGCCTATATAGCGCGTTCAGTGATACGCGAAGCTATCCGCGACGCGGACAGCACCGCGCGCGGACGCCATTGCACGGTCCATGCACTCCGCGCCGGACTTGCGACGGACGCAAGCTCTAATCCGCGCGCAGACAGTATGAGTCGCACTGAATAGCGTCTTTTTATTACTAATCCAATCAAAAATGTAACTGGATTTTAAATATCAATTCATTTTTTTCTTGCCGTAAAAAAACAAAGAAATTTTAGTTACTTTTTAGTTTACTAGTTTTTTAAAACCTATTAGTAAAAAGTTATGAAAGAAAAAATCTCATGCTTAAAATTATGGATAATCTCACAAACGAAAGAATCTGCTCTAAGTTAAAGCTTTAAGATATCATATATGACTACAAGAAGCATAAAATATGCAAAATAAGTAAAATGATCGTGAAACTGTGGTGATTACATTTGACATTTTCCACAACGATGTTCATTGTGGAAAATGTGCTTTAGCATTTTGAGGTCAACAAATATCCGACGTACCATGTTAAAATTTTACTTGTTTTAATACTCATAAAGTTCATTTTTATCCAGCTATCTCTGTTGATATTCCCACCAAACTAAGACACGCTTAACTCTGAGATCAATTTTTTTTGAGGAACTTAGCATTCATGATGTGAATTTTTGCATAAATAACCTAGATACAATCAGCAAGTTAAATTACACATCTTAGCTCATATACCTACTTGCTAACAGTGTACCAGATTTGTAGAATTGTTAATAATTCCGCTGTTAACGGTCGCATAATGATTAAGCCTATAATTGTCTTAATGAAAAATCTATCGAAATAGAAAAAGATGGAAAATTTGCTGTAACGTTGTTTGTTCATTTTCTTTACTTCTTGCGCTATTTAATAAAAATCGACACATATTTATTACGATACCATCCGTTGAATAACGGATTAGAAATAGTGAGTGTCACCTATTCATCCCATGAGCTGTGTGACAATCGACTAAACGGAGCAAACTCCGCAGAATATTATCACTGGAAAGAGGAGGCAAATATAAAACCAACCAAAACCAGCAAGCGCTGTTTCACACCGGTTTTCTGTGACGGAATTTGTTAAGTTTCGATCCTAACTCACTCTAGAAACAAGGTTACACTCCATATTTATTCAGGTTTTCAGGTCATGCAAATAGGTATTTAGCTGGCGTGAAATTAACGGGTTTTGTAAAAAAGCCCAATTTACATTATCCAAAAAGTTAATATGTATTAGAAAAGTTATCGCCTTGCGGTCGCGGCGTTTGTGCAGTCCAATATTAATACAAGGGTGTTTAACGAGTTTTGTAAGTAAAATGTAATGTAAGCATATACTTCAACATTTATTTCATTGTCGGTGATTTATTTTACAAATGAATGTAATAATAGTGCCTTGTTATGCAAAACTTACATTAATTTAATTGAAACCTTAACTTTGTAGACGACACAGAATGAATAATAATTTTGAAGACAGAACTAAAATGGGTCAATAATTTGGTAAATTGTGATGTCACTACCAAAAGGGTTAGATGTTTAGAAAGGTCTATAACTTAATCGAAGACGTGACTGATTTCCAAAATTACTAGGGATTCCTTGCCTACTACATTTTTTCTGTTTTAGTACGCAACTAGTACGTTTTTATTGTACGTTTGTTAAAGAATCAAGTGGAAACTATTGTACGATCTTAACGTATTTGTTTGATTATGAAATAAGTACATTCATTTGGGTACGCTTCAAAAACGATATAAAAGCACGATAAACATACCGTTTCAAAGATGCCTTATACATTTCACAAGCTTTTTATTAACTTCCAATGCTTGTATGTTTCAGTGGTACTTTGCAACTAAATTTTGAAGCAGACGTCTTCAACCGATAGCGTGACAACACAATATTATAATGACATGGAGCTGATCTGATACTGGAGCTGGAAGGTGGCCATAACAACGTCTAGGCTCTGTAAAGAAACGTCGCAAGAGCATCGAGTATGGACTCGTTTCATTCGTCTCGAGGCATTACAGTAAAAGCTTTTTGTTTAATTTATTTCGTGTCAGTTTTATTTGTATTTCATATGAAAAGAACCATCGTCTGCTACAATGGAGCTTAAAGGGTCATCAACATCAACAACCTATAACGTCCCACTGCTGGGCTCGGATCTCCTCTTTATCATCATCATCATCATCATCAGCCTATCGCAGTCCACTGCTGGACATAGGCCTCTCCAATTGCACGCCACTTAGGATAGGGTTAAGGCCATACGTCCCCACGCTGGCCAAGTTTGTTCCGGGTAATCTCTGGAACGGCTGGACCGATTTTGACAGGACTTTCACTGGCATATAGCTGATGATCTAAGGGGTAACGTAGCTTAACGTAAGCTGGGTATAAGTTGTTAATATAATTTAAAGTTAAAACCTGCAGCGAAGCAACTAAAATTTTCTGCAGGCACTTTTATATACTGACTGCACACTTGACCTAGTGGCTTAAGCGATCGGTCCGAATGTGTTAATCACAGCAGTTCCCGGATCCCTCCCTTCTCAAGCGCAGACTGGTACACCATATAGTTTTAGTCGGTTCGATTCCGACACACCGCCTCGCCGCAAACCCAAGCGGGGTGAGGGCCCGAGGAGGTTTCGACACGTTAAAAAGAATTAGTTGAAGCGGTCGCCACGCAGCTTTCTGCATTAGCATTTATTTTATATAATTACAAACCCTCGATGAAAAATTTGCCTGTGTTACTTTCAAATAGGATATTATGAAATACGAAAAATAAATATTTAATTAACAAAGAAACTTTAACCTTAACAAAACATGTACCCTTGTTAACAAAAACCTTCCAAAGTAAATTATAAATAGAGTAGTTAATCTGACATCCGAAAATATTTCAAATAGAGGGGTTCTTGACAACTTTCTGATAACAACGTGCTTAATATTGTCAAGTAAAATATGTACGTAATGTTCTGCAATGTACGGACTACAGCTTATAACTCTAGGTGAACAGTACCTTTTACATTGGAAATAAGCGAAATGCGTTCATTGATATAGATGACCATCAGTACTTACTGGATCCCTAACTTTGGACTATGATGAATCATGTTTAACATGAACCCCGCGGTATTACCCGCGGCTATTGTCGTACCGCGGGTAACGCCACGGAATAAAGCTAGTTAAAAAAGTAGCTTACGTTACCCCTTAGATCATCAGCTATCTGCTAGTGAAAGTCCCGTCGAAATCGGTCCAGCCGTTCCAGAGATTACCCGGGACAAACAGGCAGAGAGACAAAACTTGAAAAAAATGATATTTGGGTACATAGTGTATACATACGTATGCATTTATTAAAAGCGGTTATTTTAATATTACAAACAGACACTCCAATTTTATCTACTTGTATAGATTGTTGTAGATAGACAAACGTGGTGTATTGTGAAAGGCTTTGATAATGATGATGACATCATTATAATTTGCGCACTTAAGGATTTTTTCAAGATAATAAGATTTGGTCTGCTTTGCACACGATATACAATATTGCTGTTGCTATTAGTGTAATTTAATTAAGAATGCCACGAAAGGGGCAGGAAAATTAAGAAATGAAGAACTAGACTAAGTAAGTAGACTTTTTATTATTAGGTCAGCGATTTTCAATCTTAATTATTCGAGATGAGAATTAGCATCTAATTAACTAATGTTTCAGGTTGTCCAAATAAGACTAATATTTTTAAACCTCATAATGTAGTAAAAGTAAACAATACTATAAGTACAAAGTATGGAGCAAGCAACTTTAGCTGTCGAGTGTCATCACAGTAGAACGTGCTGCCTCAACGGAGCCACAACTTATGCAAATTGCTGTTTAATTTCAACACGGGATTGCGATATGATCCACCGTAAACTGAAAGCGTATCGTTGTTACTATATTAGCTTTATTAAAATGCAGAAACTTATTATTATTTAATAGTACGGTGTGTTTTATATATATATGTGTATATACTCTATCCTATAAGCCCAAAGGGCTAGGTAGACCCGTATTAACCTCCATATTTTTCAAACTTTAGCTGCAGTGTAAATTTAATGGGTTAAGCCTGTGATCGTTATATTTAATATATTTGAAAAAGAAAAACATAGGAGGACAAGGAAAAGGAAGTCAATGGAAATACCTAAGGTTAGGAATGAGATATATCTTAAATTGATGGATTAAGAAGGGTAAGCTCAACTCAAATCGATATAAAGGTCAATAACATATACGAGCATGTGTATGTGTCCAAAATATTCATGTTTGAGTAACTTGAAGCTCTAAAAATCAACAATCTAAAATTTGCATGTTATCTAGATCAAAATAAGGTGCAAACGATAACGAAAACAACACATATTGTAAATCATATTTAATCTCACTTAAGCTTTTATTCCCAAAATAGAATGCACGAGACCCGACACAGACCACAATTATTTTCACACATCGTAGGTTAAAGCTGCGATTAGCTGTCACTTCCAGATTACACCGTTGCGTTGCCGTCTTTTATTATATCGTAACATTGTACCGGCGCGCGGCGCGGTGTTTCAACAGAGCTGTGAAGTGTGTAATCAAATGTAAACGTAAATTAATGACACAGCAATGGTAGTGTTAATATTCACAACGAATTATTCTAAACTCAACAATGCATTACGAGCTTTCTATTATTGTTGTCTTTAAAAGATACAATATAGTGTAATGTTCAAAAAGTTTTTATTGGCTTATACTTGACTTAGATCTCAAAAATGTGGTTATACAACTTTATTTTGTCTCAAAAGAGATTAACAACAAATTTCACTTCATGAGAACATTTAACAAAAGAAACAATATTTACATAGTAGTGAGCTTCATGACATTTTTTATTTTAAAAATATAGGTACCTATAGTAATACGTGCTTTAAACTTATTAGGTAACAGGTAAGCACTAGTACATACCTACGTTATGATGTCTTATACGTTCAACTATGTCCCAATAATAATCTGATACTAGCTGTAACCTCACTCAGTCAGGGCTTACAAAGAAATTAACACTTTATGTTTGAAAGTAAATAATACTGTTCTGTGCTCATGATCACAATAAACACGCTTAAATGCATTCCAGTGATAAAATACTACTCAACAAACAATATGGAATATGGAAGATTCACACGAATAATAAATAATAAGAGTGAAATAATAAATAACAAAATCCTTAAATCTTCAAAATTTTAATTATAAAACAGTTTGCATACAAAGTCCTATTTTCTACAGATCTAAGCCTAAATAATATAAATGTTTAGTTACTTTGTGTACTAAACCAATTGAGCACAAATAAAAAAAACCGCTTCAAAGACATGTATGGCCTGCCAAAATGACTATATTTTGCCTGATGGAAAGCATAAGCAGAGTCCAAGAGTGGTGGTCACCATACTCGTTGCTCGTACAGACAATGCAACAACGCAGCATGGTGACCCACACTATAGCGGCCTAGTGATGCTTCTGCATAATTGGGCCCCTGGTCTATTTTACAAATTAGTAGGTATAGTCCTCATTTCTCATCAATAAAATGTGCATCATCGAAACGTAGCAGATTTCAGTTGGGTCCTCATAAAAATATTCATAGGTACTAATAATGATTTAGTAAGCTATTAGAATGCCATTATTACCTAATGACCATGAATGACTTATTAGAACGTTTCGGCCTTAATGCACATAAGGCCGAACAAAAGCCATTTTCCTACACTAAAAATCGTCGTTAAATAGACCTCAACTCAAATAAATTATTATATTGCACTCAAAATTTTTCACTAACAACGTCCACTCATAAATAATTGTTTTAGTGCTAATACTGTATCGGTTAAAAGTAATTTTATTTAAAATCATCGGTCATACTGTCAATTCTAAATAAGAAATCAGAATGACAGTCAAAAAATATTTTTGTTCGATTAAAACTTTTGAGCTTTATCATAATACATTAAAGACATTTATTTTATTACATCAATTTAATTTTAAAAAATAATGTGTATTGCAATTTGACGTTAACAACATAGTAAACTGCTGTCTTCCTCGTCCTGATCATTTTTTCTATTATGCATCATATTTTCATGTGTTACACGTCAGTTGTTATTTCGTTTTTAACCGACTTCAAAAAAGGAGGAGGTTATTAATTCGACTGTATTTTTTTATGTTTGTTACGTCATAACTTTCGACTGGGTAAACCGATTTTAATGATTCTTTTTTTATTTGAAAGCTGCTGCTTCCCGTGTGGTTGCATATCAATTTGGTCTAGTCGGTTTTTTTTTTGTTAAAATTTGTAATTATATTAAAACATTTACCTGATAAATAGTACGCATTCTTTTCTGCAAATCAAATTATAATATAGGTTCAATACCGTGCCATTGGCTACGTAACGAACAAATGAGTTGACAATCACATCGCAAACACAATCAGCCGGGACGGCCTCTAATATTTGTTCTGATCTCTGCCATCTGTTACTGCCGAACGCCTCATGTCAACTTTATTAAGCCTCAATAAGGCACTGATTGGACATATCTTATTTGATCTATCATACAAATAAGCAAAATAAATGGCTCTGTTATTTAACTGAAATTTATTTATATATTTTTGAAGGAATGGAAATATAAATAAACTAAAGTATTAAAGAAGCTATGTATGTTTAGGTCATCACCCTTTGAAAATCTAGATAATTCATAAGTTAAATAAATATTTCGGACATCTAACACACAACGTCATCTAGTCCCAAGCTAAGCAGTGCTTATGTAATGGGTACTAGACAACTGATATAAATACATATATACTTTATTTTTTTAAATACATACATATTACTCGTATACATAGAAAACACCCAAACTCCGAAACAAATGTTTGCAGATCATACACATTTGATCCGACCCGGGAATAAAAGCCGGGACCTCAAGCACAGCAGTCGCATACACTACCACTGCGCCACTGAGGCAGTTCATGGGTAATCTAATATTTCCCGTATACTAGCCGCCATTTTGAGTTGTAATTTAGCTTATATAATAACTTGGATACATGGGGATTTCTTGAATCTAAAATATTTTTTTCTTTTACATGATCTCGGAAACGGTTAGTATGGCTGGCGTGGCGCAGTGGTAGTGTATGCAACTGCCAAATTTTATGGGTTGTTTGAACGTTTTCTATGTATAATATAATATAAGTAGGTATTTACAAAAACCTTATAACGGCAAGACTACGTAGCCACAACCCGCACTCGGCCAGCGAGGGTATGTATGGCCTTAACCCTCTATTGAGAGTTAATGATTTACAATAAAGAATTTTAGTATTTTATCAGTCAAGATGACAGTTATAGTACAAGCTCTACTTAACGTGAAGCTAGAGAGCTTGTGTTGTGTGTTAAAGATTACATTTTAATCCCCTTGGGGATTAAAATGGAATAAACATCTAAAAAGGTACCCCAGGGGATCAGTTTAGATAAAAAACATGAAGCAGTCAGGATTACTGCTGAAAGAAGTGAAAATTAAAAGATATAAACTAACGGATGTCATGTTTTTATTGTTTATGATATTCAAATTGTTTGATCTTAAATTATTAACGCGCGAAGGTCTTTGTATAATACGCATACACTATATAAATAAGCTCATGGGAGGCGTGCGATAACGATGACGCGCCTAAAGTAGTTTTCACTTCAAAAATTCAACTAAATCCCCCTTGAAATCTAGCAGGGCATCCTATATTTGGTGTCAATATGCCTAAAATATATGTATAACAATTTTAGGAATCAATTGTTCACAAGAGGTTTAAGGGCCACTTTATCAAACTGCTCTGGAAGAGCAAGCAAAATGTAAAGACCGAGATCGATAAACGATAATTCACAACAGAATCTACACCTGCATTGAGAACCCTGCAACCTTATTAAGCTAATAGTGTATCTAATATGTGTTTATTACACTTTCACTGTCTTTGTTACATTACAAATCTCGCATTAATCAAAAATTTAACCTTAAAGCCTGTTTAACAGATAAATGCATGTTTGATGAAGGTTCTTAATTACGCTGGACCCTTGTCAATTTTCTTTTGTTAGATATTTTAATATGAAACAGACTACCGTTACATGACCAAAACAACATTTATTTATTAAATGAAGGAAGCAGAATATTTTTTGAAATGTAAGTATAGGTATCTAAGTCAAAATACAACTCGTGATGTAACGCTGTAAGTAGCTATCTGGTAATTAATTAGATCAAACCTATTACATATTATCTCATCTTATCTAAGGGATTTTAGATGAGAATGCAATTGAACCTATAGATATTATTTCTTGGTGGTCGCTATGGTCGAAATAGGTTGTATTACATCATCATCATCATCATCATCATTATTTTCTTGTCTGATTTTACAAGTTTCACATAAAATTTGAGAAGGAACTTTGATTACGTTACTGTAGATTTTTTCAAAATCGAGTAAGTATTGTTTACTATAGAAACCCTTATCTTTCATGAAAATCAGTATTGTTTATAAATTATATTTACTAGTAAGAATTCACAGAAACATCCATCATCAGAGTATTCATTTTGAGCTTCCCAGGGAATACAAACTGCTATATATTTTCCGAACAAATAAACAGTGTTTTGTTGAAAAATAATGTCTCAGTTGGGAATATCCCTCTCAAAGAAAATGTAAGTTGGCGCTGAAAATTCATATTAAAATATTTTATCAGGAATCAAATTTTCCTATTGAAGTTTTGGGAATTAAGAAAACATACTTTAATTTGTTTATTTCAGAACTTGCCTAATCCACCATTAAAAAAATATTATTAGGGCCTTTGATAATGGAATCACAAAACAGGAATTTCTAGTTATGTGTTTTTTACAATGATTGTGTGTGCAATGTGTGTGTGTGTAAAAACATTTGTCCTTTCACCAAAAGGAAAGAGTAACGATTATATATAATGGTTTATTCAAAATAACAGTCCAGATCTTTGACCCTGCTGCTCATCAATTCATAGATGTTTAAAGAAAAAACATATTCCTACCAAATGAAGTGTATGAAATTCAGATCATATTAATATTTAATACCCGATAACTCGAAGTAAATTTCAATACTAAAAGAGTAATGGTCTTAAAAAGGCCCGTCTTTCTATAAAACCAGTATATTGGAAATATTATCCAACGCTGAGATTCACAGTTTGTCAGTTAATTTACATTCGTCACTCTGTGTGGTCACCGATCTAAATCTAATTAAGTCTCAAACCCAAATCGTCTAGAACTCACCACGTGAATTGTACCGGGTGAAAATGGGTTTTCCACGCTTGTAATTTAGATTGAAGTCGTTTGTGTAATGAAAGTTGGGTGATATAATCATGGCTACAGTCGTGAAGCCGAAACTGGGTGAGAACAATCATCATCAAAATAATTTGCCTACGACGGTACTTCTCGCTTTTCCAACATGAAGAAATGAATCTTTAGGACTGTTGAGGAAGACTTAAGTTTTCGCGGGTTATTAGATGACGTGACAGATCCCTGATTTGATTAGCTTTTCAAATCTACTACTAGTTTTTTTGTAAATTATGAAGAGGGTAATTCCCGTTGCGTCGCCGAGTTAAATTTTTACTTCCTAAGGTAAAATTGTGTTTTTGTTGTGTAAGGTAAAATGGCTTTTTGAATTGTGGAGAACAGTCTTATAGATCACTAGACACTCTATTGACGAATCGAACTAAGAGGTAAAAAGGAGATCTACCATCCATCTAATGGTTTAATCAGTAGACCATTGCTTTAGGTTAACGCTATCTGTTAGACTCATCAAAACGAATGATATATATATATGTGAGGCCGTGGTATCACTCCGGTCGAGCTGGCCCTTTCATGCCGAAGCGTGGCTCTCTCACGGTAAAGAAAGATTATCCCAATCTCGAAGTATTTACTAAAAGTTACCTTCCATATATTTCAGTATAAGAGCTCCAAATGCTGAATTAGAATTTCCAAAATTGACATAGATACACATACGCGTAGTTTCCATTTCGATGCGATAGTTACAAGGAGGTAAGTTGAAATTAACTTGGAAGGTTTATTTATATAGTTAGTATGAATTACTATTACAAACTGGAATACGATTACAAATTTACAAAGCCTACGGAATTACTAAGCTTGGTAGGTATAGTTTAATTAAATTTATATATCTGTTAGATTCCTAATATTGTAATCTACTACCAAGACAAAAAAATTGCAGGAAACAGTGTGATGACAAGATTTTTTCGGTATCTATATACCAATTTACCTTTAACTATAGTAGTTTGCATCATAAAGATTTTATAACATCATATTTTATGGTAACATATATTACGATACTCGTTTGACCTAAATGCTTTTGTTAGTAATAGCTGGCTCAAGTTCGGCAAGATACTAAATGCGATTCAAGCCGCAACGACAACCTCTCTATTTCTCATCCAATGTCTTGGCTATAAATTCTCAGCTCAGTTCGGTACCATCAATTAAAACGTTCAGAGATTAACGTTCGCCTTGAAAATTTGCACTTTAGTGAAGTACTGTATAATACACGTTACAAACGCCCTTGGACAGATTATTTTATGACAGCCGTTCGCATGATACTAACTTACCTTAAGAATGTAATGGACAAAAAAAACTATATTAAGGAAAGAAAGAGGCGAGATCGAGAGAGCTAGGGTAAGGGATACTGCTAAAATCGGATGACTCAAACGGGATTAGGACTGTAGTAGTTAAAAAGACCCAGGAATACATACCCACATGTTCTAATATCAATGGGAATCCCAATGAAACAGAAGCATCAACTGGCATCATCATCACACTTTATTACCATTATTTTATTATTTTTACAAGAAAGAATAATACTTGTGTTTAAATTTTAAGTCGGTAGTATATTTGTTTGTATTTTATAATATACTTTCTTTTTATTAGAACTGTTCACCTTTGTTCTGAGTACCTAAATAGGTACGCAAGCAGACGATATTGTAAAAATTCCAAACATTCTCCTCCAAGGCAATGTCAGCTCTTCGCAAAACATTATCAGAAACTTGTCTAACCGACCTGTTTCCTTGCTCGATTGAACCGAGAAATAACATTACCGTCATTTTATTTTCTCCGAAACGTTGAATGCAGCATGTATCGTAAAAAATAAGCTACTAGTTTCTAGTGCCGTTTTGAGTATATTTATAACTCAATACGACAATACACAAAATGACTTGATGATTTTTTAAATGCCATTATCTATACTAATATATAAAAGCTGAAAAGTTTGTTTCTTTGCTCGAACGCGCTAATCTAAGGAACTAACGGTCCGATTTGAAAAATTCTTTCAGTGTTAGATAGCCCATTAATCGAAGAAGGCTATATGCTATATATCATCACGCTAAGATCAATAGAAGCGGACACCCAAAGGAGGAATATTATCACGCTACGGGTAATAGGAAACGCAATCGAGGTTGCGGGGGTCATATAGTATTCTAATAAAATAGTAAACTCGATACTCAGTGCAACTGTAAACAATGGAAATAATTAATTTAGAACTTGATACTTGATTTTTTACTCCGTGCGAAGTTATATCTGATGGTACTCTAAATAGATTGATAACTATGATTCTTTAAAGAATAAAAAATTGCAAATATCTAACTAACTGTTGCTAATTCACTTCATCAAACTGGAACGTAACTCATATTCACAATCACTTACAATGAATTATACATGTATTCAGCTAATGTAAACCCTCTAGACAAACATTTATTAATTGAAAATGTATGTACACATAACCAGAATGAGTACAATGGAATAATACAGCTGAATATTGAAATTTAAGGTGTGAACAGAAATGATTTTATAACATTAATGTTTTAGAGAATTGGGCCACTGCGTCAGTCGTACCCTTGCCTCAAAGCCAGCAATCATTGTTCTATAATTAAAGTACAATTATCAGAAAAACTACTTGAGCGGGAAATTATTGACAAACGTAGTAGGACACAATATTCTGTCCAAAACTTTTTACAAATGCAAGTACATATCATTTTCATCAACCCGTTGCAGTTTATATAATACATTTAGGTGTTAAAAAAATATTTTATGAGTTTCACGGTAGCACAGACTAACAGAGTACGCACATAATAACATTCTTTACAAGCGTTGATGCACTTCAATCGCACTTTAGTTAGTTAGCGGGTGTGTGATACTTTATCAAACGATCAAACTGAGTTCAACAGCTACAATTATGTTAATGCAACTATATATTTTAGATAGTATTAAAGGCGTTTTATCTCACAATTACCTAATAGAAAGAGACGAATAAAACGATACACATCTATCTAACGCAAACTTATTCTCTACACCCTTGAATGTTCTAACATTAAAATAAAAAAAAATAGACACAGTTTATTGCAGATACTGGCGACTCAAACTAAATAGGAGTTCAAAGCGTTCGTTTGCCTTTGTAGTGTGTAATGAAAGCATGAAAATGGAGAGGGTTTCATTAGTCCGAACGGGGCTTTCTCACACTTAACAAAGTGAATCCTATAAACGCCGATAAGCAGGTGGTTGATGGTATTTCGGTCGGCAGAGCTCAGAGCTATAAGTTAGTACATAACTGATTCAGTTTCAATATGACTGCAATACTCCATGGATGAATAAAATAATTGTTCTTATTACATCTTCAAAATGACTTTTAGTTATTTGAAAGCTGTACTATATATGTATACTTAAATCCCTTTTAAATAAATTTAGTCTTTATTAAAAACAAGTTTTTGAAAAAACCTAATTAATATTATTGTCCTAGATTCTTCATATCACTTACACGAAATAGTGAATTCATAGAGCGACTGTTATTACAGGGAAAGATAGAAAGGACCTGGTTCCGAGGCAAAGGTATCCATACGCTGGATCAACCAGGAGAAATCCGTGATTGGAAACAGCGTGTTTAACTAAATAGCCGACAGTCTGCCAATAGGGAGAAATTGGCGGGAAATTTTAGGAGGGGCTTTATCCGCCTCTACCACTAACGTAAACTCTCTACGTGACCACGACCGTTCTACCAAGAGAAAAGAAGACTTCACGAAGAACAATATAATAACATGAATATTTGTATAAAATTATGTTGCGTTAGTAAATAAAATAAGCATTGCCGATAGAATTGAAAACTTATAACTTAGAATGTTAGTTGTAAAATTAATGTGTAAAATTCAGAATGTTTAAATTAAAATTATCAACATCAAACATTATCATGTCGGTGACGTGAATTCAGAAGATTTCCCCCTACCAAAAAGTGTTTAACGCGGCCAAAGAAGTTATGTGACGTTAGCATGTCGGTGACGCGGTGACGCGAACTCATAAGATTTTCTCTTACCAAAAAGTGCTCAACGCGGTTAAAGTAGTTTTCACTTCAAAAAATTAAGTGTCCGTTCAAAGTGAGATATTTTTCAATAGGAATGACGATAAAACTTCAGATAAGAATATATTACGCTTTGTTCCCAAATGTTAGAAGTAATGGCCTAGATGTGCTATAAAATGATGTTACACAAAATCGAAAACATTATGAGGACAACTGGTGATGGTTCTTCTTTCTAATGAGAGGCCATTGTCTAACAGTTGAGTATTAAAAGCTTTTGATGATAATGATGAACCTAAGATAGACCTAAGAAGTATGCTAGTTATAGTCCACAGCGTATTTATAGAAATATGAATGGGCACGAATATTGGAAGTTAAATCAGAACCATTTGATGATGTCCGATTGGGCTCAAATTTGTGTTCAAATCTACCTTCAGTAACAATTTAATAATTATGGTACCACGGGGCTGTTTTGATGATGGAATCGGAAGACTTGCCATAAGCACTTCTTAACTAAACAAGATAAACCCATTGAGTTTAAGCTTACTTGTGATTTCTCGATGAGTACTCTGGTGCTAAATGATGTGCTGAAAACACAAATAATTTATTAAAGATGATAATATAACTACGTATAAATATAAAAAAGTTCAGTGTTTGTGGTAACCAGATTCAGAAACGCTGCGCTCGAAAGATTAACTGAGTGGCATGATTTGTGATAGCTATTGCTTCTGACTAACAGAAAAAGAATAATGATGTCACGGTTTGTTACGTATATGATCTATGAACTTCTTCGGATGGGAATATTTCCTTGTCTTGCTTATGTAACTGCTTGGGAACCATTTATAAGGACATATTTTAGTAACTAACAAGCTCGGCACCAATTTGTCATTTGTAAATAAGCTACATAGTATAATGCTGTAACAAGTCTTTCAAAACAAATTAGTGGTAATATTATAGGTACTAGTATCTGGTGGATATTTAACATAAGAAAAAAATAAACAAAACTAACTTAGACAAATATTACTTTTCTATGGACTTTTAGCATTCTCAAAACAGTACCAAAAATACTGCTTATGTTGTACGCTTGATTTCGAATACAATCGATTAATATCTTAATTAAATTGAATTACCTTTCACATAACCAGCGATAGATATGAAATACTCAATAAATTTGAAATTGATTTCTTTATAAAAAGCCAGTCAAGTAGGTTTTGGAAAAAGTTTAAATTAATACAAAATACAGCAATTCCACGTAGAGCTATAAGCAGAAGTGCTTGAAGCGATGAGTGCGACCAGAGAGCCCCATTGTATCGAGGTATCTGCGTGGAGTGCTGGTATATAATTATATTATACATGCTGTGAACAAGGGTGATCGTTAACCCAGTTACGGCTTTGTAACTCACTATTACGTAACTGCGTCGAGTACATATAGCAAGCATATAATAAATGTTTTTAACATCATTATAAAAGTTTAACCATTTAAATTTATACCTAAGATAAAGTTTAAAATTTGCTAAGATTTCAGGAGTTAATTTCATTAACCAGATATCGCGTCAACGAGAAAATATCTGATTGTAATTAGGGAAGACAATTACAAGCTACTCTGGAAATAAGAAGATTACAGCGAGTCGTTTGCCGGTTGTTAATGCGACACGGGTTATTAACCTCACTAATAAATTCAGAAGAAACAACATTAAACCTCAAAGAGTCAAGTCGTAGAGCTCTGTTCTTATGTCCATAATATTTAGTTTTTTTATTGAAGAAGTTAAAGTAAACTATTATTGAAATTCCGACGCCGATAATTTCGGTTTGAACGAACAAATAGGTCACGACAAGTGATTTATTCGACACCTAAATCTTAAATCGAAAATTTTAATTTTCTTTTCACCTTTTTTACGTTAGGACTTAATTAAATTATGAAAAGGATTTTTATGTATTAGTGGGCAAACGAGCAGACGTATCACCCGATGGTAAGCAATTACCGCCGCATATGGACACTCGCAACGCCAGAGGCGTCACAAGTGCGTTGCCGATCTTTGGGAGATGGGAGATGGGGAGTGGAAGGGGGAGGGTAGGTGTATGGGCCTCCGGTATCCTCACTCACTCGGTGAAACACAAGCGCTACTTCACACCGGTTTTCTGTGAGGCCGTGGTATCACTCCGGTCGAGCAGGCCATTCATTCCAAAGCATGGCTGGCCGGCTCGACGGCTTCCACGGTTGATTTCAAAATATTATTAAACCAATTGAGTGAAAGGTTGGAAGTTTGTCTATGATTGTAAATGCAGGCTTAATTCAAATTAGTCTATTCCAAGTCCATCAAAAGTTCTTAATCAATTATGAAGTTCATGTAAGCGTTTAATTTCATTTCATCAAAATTATATTCAAATTTTCCTTGAAAAAGAAGTTAATTAAGCTTTGTAGTTAAATATCACCACTTCTAAGAGTCTTGACATGAAAAGTGGAAGAAACTGAAATTTTGCAGAATATATTGTACCTTGTTCGAGAACTACGACATAAGTACAAAAGTATAAAAGGGAAAAGAAAAGCTTGAATCGAAATACATCGTGAAGGTCGCGTAGGATAAACGACTACGTTAAATATTGCACAGCTACGTCCCAGTTCTGCTCGGGTCTGTAAAAAAGCGATACCCGTGCAAATTTCCCCAGGCAAGTATGAATTTATCATCGGCCTTAATGAATACTAAAAAGAAACTCAGGTATGAAATTCAAATGAATGTTACCGACGACACTTTCGAATTGGGTAAATTTAGAGAGGCTATCAGTAAGTTCAATTTATTCCAATATATTTCAACACAAGATTAGGATATAATGTTAATATTAATCCGTATGTTAATTTTGTTCCGGTGATATTACTAAATCTGTATCTGATATAAGCGGTTATTTAGTTGATGCCTAACTTTTTTATTTAAGTAGTTATAGATTTAACGATTGTTTATGAGGACAACGAGATTATAGTGTCCAGTTTAATTGATTCATACTCCAATGGCCAGAACCAGTACCTTGTAGGTAATACTGAGAAGAAACACTTATTTAAACATGACTTAAAAATATCACAGCATCCTTGATTTTGTCGTTGAGGAAATTTCGTTTTGTAGGTAGCGGAATTGCTGAATAGTCTATTAGGTTGCATGCGCTTGGACGCTATCGATAATGGGCGTGATCAATTGCTGGAATGGGGTTCAGAACCGATCGTATCAAATGCGGTCAATAGCTCACACAAAAACGGATAGAACCCCTCTCAACCAAACGACTGTCGTCGAAGGAAACCTGAATTGAGAATTCAAGACGTCATTTGCCATTCGATCTTGAATGTTATATATAGTTATATAAAGTACACACGCCTTGTTAGTGACATAAATGTGGTGACGCAACTTGACATCTTCGTCGGAGGAGCAAAACTAACAAACGGTGAAAGTTCATAATCGAAATCACTAGCTGCTGCGATTTCTACTTCTCGAGGTGTTAAAAATGTATTTCTTTGTTATTGCTATATTTTTTATCAACCACAAGGGAGATTTTATTTTCTGAGATTTCAGACAACATTTATTTTACAAAATGCACTGGTTGATTTTACAGCAGTTTTCCAAATTTATTTATAAAACGATATCTTTTTTTGAAATCGCAGAGTTATTGAGGGTACATTGCACCCATCAAAACTATGGTCCTTTCTTCAAAAGGCCAACCCAGATCCAATACTGTACTCGCATAGATTTTTATTTATTTTTGTTTTGTAATCAATGTTCTCAGACTTAAAAAAAAAGGACATCTGTGTGGTTTATTTCGGCATTTCTTCCTAGAGTGAGCCATAGGAAATGCCGGCCTCATCTAGCTGTAAAGTCCGACATGTAAAAATATCTGAAAAGATTTACTTACAAAAAATATCACTTAATTTCATTTCACCGTATGCCGACTAAATCTTATATATCATACTTCTAGTACAGAGTGCTTACAAAGTGTGATGTTTTCCACGTTAATACATTTTCCTTGCAATTGGATGTCTGAAATGGCGCGGCAACACGGGACTGGTTCTTTTTGTTCCACTTTGCGCAATTTGCCAACGCAATAATATTGCCCGAATTCCGCGGTGATGATTAACTCGGTTATGTTAAACGCTACCTACTTTTTAATAATGCGTGTGCATTATAACGAATTAAATGCCGAAATGATTCTAATGTAATATGAACAAACAAAATATTATGAAACAACGTTTTGGTTGTAGAAATTTTGTTGCCGGATTTATTAAGAACTAGCTGAACCCCGCGGTTATTGTTGTACCGCGAGTAACGCCACGTGACAAAGTTTGTCTAAAGAAGTACTCTAAGTTCCTCCCTGTATCATCAGCTACCTGCCAATGAAAGTACCGTCAAAATCCGTCTAGCCGTTCCAGAGAACAAACAGACAGACAGACAAAAAAATTTTAACCACATTTTTGGTACATGTAGCGTGTATACATACATATTCATTTAGTAAAAAGCGGTTATTTTAATATTACAAACAGCAACTCCAATTTGATTTATTTGTATAGATTGATACGTTTTAAGTTGAGTATAGAGAGCTGTCATAGATAATTTTTTTTTTTTTTTTTTTTTTTCTCTTTATTTTTTTTAAGGGACTTTTACCCCATTAGGGTATGCCAGTCCCATATAGATTATTTATTTTCTTTTAATTATTTTATAAATCCAATCAGGCGTGAATTTTCAAGTGTACATGTAATATTACTATCAGAACTAGGAAAAAAAAACTGTACCCTTTAAAACAAAATTCAGTTTTCACTTTTCCAACCTAACCTCGTTAGCTAATAAATCTGTGAAAAGAAATGACTGTCGGCAGAATTTTTATAGACTCATCGTCACAGTAATGAACTCTTTAACCCGACTCACATATGAGATTACATTTTATTTTTATAAATTAGTTTAATGATAAAAGTTTTACGATTCCTAATATTGGTTTAATTTCCACTCCCTTTAAACAATTTAAGCTATTATTTTAAAATTAACGAAGCAATTACATGTCATCAAAATTATTTTATTGATTAAAGTTACTTAAGGTTGGCCGTTTGATGCCTTGTACTAAAGATCGGGGCTAAGATTACTATTTTCCCTAAAATTCATACTTATACTTGTAACATAACTTTATTTACACTATTTTTTAAATATAGAGTCACATCTATCTTTATTGGTAGATCTATATTTGCAAAAGAACATTTTGAACAGCACTTGACGGTTGTTTTGACAAATTTTGCATAAAAATTACCAAACGTTTTATAAATAGTCGTATTATATTTAAAAGGGTTTATACGTAAAGGTATATTTATTTATATAAAAGAGGGTCGATCTGTGGCAACCCCGAGCTGTCAACAGCTTATTAGAATTAGTTCCTGTAATTTTAATTTAAAAAAATATTTATTTGCTAAAATATAACATCGAATAACCAATTTCACGCTAAACAATCTAGTATTTATAGTAATAATTATAAATTTCATAGTTATTAAGAGTTTAATACCCAAGAGTAATCATAAGTTTACGGGTAGGTACTACTAAGTGTGTGTATTTACAGTTTAAGTGATCACTGTGTGAATTTATTGTCATCTCTTTCAAGGTATTTACTGTCTTTTCATTCTTAACAACACAGATACTTTATTCAGTTACAGTTCAAGTATAGTTTTACAGAAATATTAACAGTCATAAAACGTTATACTGCTTAAAACTACCTCCCATTAGTTGATGACACCTCTTTTGGTTTTGAAATAATAAATTATTATCAAATTCATTTATAACATATTACAAAATGATTCAAACTCGCAAAGCATTGGCACGTCAGGAGGAGGCTAAACTCCAAATGACATTAAAAGAATTAAAAGTTACTAAGGAGAGATGTGATCAGCTGATGAAAGAGAGGAGTGACAGTGAACTAACACTGTTGGATACTTTACATGAAAATGATAGCCTTAGACTTAAGCTGTCTTCATTGCATTCACAATGTGTTGATGTCACCAATGCTCGGGACAGACTACAGCTCCTCGTTGACTCATTTGACACATGCAGGGATGAGTACGAGCAAGCTCTGAAACGCATCAGGCTTTTAGAACGCCAGCTATATGAAGCACACTGTACCATTACATCATTTGAAGACCTCAAGGACAGAATAGTAGCTGCATCAAACCAGAGTCTATACGAGGAGCTGGTCATTCCCAATTCACCATTGGTAGCTAAAAACCATAATGCAGCTATAATTATAGATCTTACAAATGACAATGACTCCTTCAGAGTTAATAGATCTCAAAAAGTCATCAAATGTAGTAAGAACAAATTAAAAAAGTACATTCGTGTTAAAAAATTTATTACAAAAACAAAAAAGCTAATTTATAAACATAAGTTCTTTATAGATAGTGTAGCATTAAATAGGCAGAGGATGCAATTAATAGATCAGGTTAATATGTACTCCATAGAGGTAGATAATATGTCTTCACAATATTTTGATGACACACGAGCTCTTCAAACAGAAATACATAAACTTGAAGAGCAACTGAGAACTATCAGTAGTAAATATGAGATTTCTCAAAAACAAAGTAGGGAACAAGTTATGGCTATAGGTAAATTAGTTAATTCATGCAATTGTAGGAATGATTCATTGTTTTCTGATAACCACAATGAAACCACTACTTCTTTGGACAGTTTGCCTGTAACATGTCATGCTAGTATATTGCCAACAAACAACAATAATATAATTAGTATACAAAATAGCAATAAAAATATTCAACATCAATTACACTATAGCAATAATAATATAGTAATGTTTAGCGATGAAATTGGTAAAAACATGGGCCATATTTTGTGTGAAACTTTGGGGCAACCAGTGACAAACTACTGTAGTCCTAATGCAAACTACTCTCAAATATTATCTAAAGTAATAGAGAACAAAAATTGTTATAATACAAATACTACCTTAATTATTGTTATTGGGCGAAGAGGAAATGCAAACATAAACAAATTTAAATTTTTCTTTGAAAATCTTTCTTATTTAAATGTTAAAAAAATAATTTTATTTGCATTTCCTTACTGTAAGGGCTTGCCACAGACGGAAAATAACATTAGATTTAAATACAATATTAAATTACAAACAATGACATATTATAATGATAAATTTGAATTTATTGACACTAATGCTGTTATTAACAGTAATTATTTTACGACAAAAGATAATTATTATCTTTCTGGATATTTTAGACGACAAATAGCTTCTTCGCTATCCTATTTTATTTTTAAATTAGCCAAGTCGTTGGCTGTGACTTCTGCTTCTATTGAGCAGAACAATACTAGTTGTAGTAGTGTATTTTTGCCTTTGACATCTGCTCCTATTGAGCAGAATAATACTAGTAGTAATAGTTGTAATATAGTCCTGACTTCAACATCTGCTTCTATTGAGCAGAACGATAGTAGTTATAGTGTACATAACCCTCAATCTATTTCTAGTCATTTAAACCAAAGATTACGACAATAGAGTGTACCTCTAGCAACACTGTATCCTCAAAAACTTCTAATAAAAACTGTATGAACAGAAACAAAAATTGTTTGAACCTGGTACATCAGAACATTCAGGGATTGATGAGTAAAGAATTAGAATTAGAGCTATATCTAGACTGTAATAATATTGATATTTTATGTTTAACTGAACATTGGCTTAGTAGTCATCAACTCTTGTTTAATTTCAATAATCACCAGGTTACTAGCTCGTTCAACAGAACCAATATGATACGTGGTGGCTCATTAATAATCACAAAAAAGAGTATTAAAGTAAATGAACGATCAGATATTGTCAGTCTGTCTGTTGAGCGAATTATAGAAATAGCTTGTGTAGAATTTGAGCGGTTCATTGTAATGAGTGTATACAGGCCCCCATGTAGTTTGTATGATGTATTTGATAAAATCCTTGAAGATGCATTATTTAGGGCTACACAATGTAATAAGACGGTTTTTGTCTGTGGTGACTTTAATATAAATATTCTAGTAAAGTCGAATATAACTGTAAAGTTTCTAACTTTATTGAAATCATATAATCTATGTAACCTTTTCTTTGAACCCACACGTATTACAGCCAATAGTGCCACTTGTATTGATAATATTTTTACAAATATCAAACCAATTAATAAGTGTCTTGTAAGTGAGCTAGATTCAGATCATTGCGGACAGTTCGTTACCTTTACGCGAACAAAACTAGAGGTTCAAAGGAAGAGTATTAGTTACGTTCCGATTACGGAGAGCCGCATGAGCCTGTTCAGAAATAATATAGCGGATAACTTGTTAAGATTGCCCTATGATAGTGACCCTAATCAAGCTTTTACTTTGTTATTTAAAATGATTAATAATGAATTTCAATTAATTTTTACATCAAAAACACTAACGATTAGTGATCGTGTAGTATTCAGTGACTGGGCCACTGTAGGTATCTATAAAAGTCGACAACGGCTATATGAGTTGTATTATGAAAAAACATATAATCATAACTTAGATTTTAAAGAGTATGTCAGAAATTATTCAAAGACGTTTAAACGCGCCTGTTATGTTGCCAAATCTTTATATTTAAAAAATAAAATAAAATCATCTGGTAATAAAATAAAAACCACATGGGATATTATAAACGCTGAAACCGGAAGGTCCATTGTACGAAATCGTAACTTCTATTTAAAAATTAATAATGTAGATATCAGAGCGGATGTGGAGGTTGCGACTGAGTTTGAAAATTTTTTTACCAACATTCCAATTCGAACTACCAAGACTCTCTCGTCATCCTCTGCCTCTGCTTGTTTCTTATTAGAAAATAGTGTAAACCGGTGTGATGGAGGTTTTGAATTTTCAGTTGTTAGTGTAAATGACGTTATCAAGGCTTTTAAAAGTATAAATGTAAAGAAAACAACTGATTTATGGGGCCATTCAGTACATACTATATCTGCAATAATTGATATGATATCCCCATATTTAGCAACTATTTTCAATTCTTGTATTGCATGTGGTGTGTTTCCTGATCTGATGAAACAAAGTAAAGTGATTCCATTGTTCAAATCTGGTAGCAGTTCAGATCCATCAAATTTCCGACCTATCTCAATACTTCCAACATTGAGTAAAATTTTTGAAAAATTGCTTTTAAACCAAATGCTACAACATTTTATTAAGCACAACTTGCTTCATCAAAAGCAATTTGGTTTTACTAAAGGTCGTTCAACTACGGACGCGGGCGTGGAATTGCTTAAACACATATATGGCGCCTGGGAGGAGTCACAGGATGCGTTTGGTATATTCTGTGACTTGTCTAAGGCCTTCGATTGTGTCCATCATCCTACACTCATCAGGAAGTTACAACACTACGGAATAAGGAATAATGCTCTAAATATTTTAACGTCGTATTTGAATCAAAGAGTTCAAAAGATTGACATTAATGGCAAAACATCTTCGGGATCACCTGTAACAATGGGCGTCCCACAGGGTTCTATTCTAGGGCCATTTCTGTTTCTCATATATATAAATGATCTAGCTTATTATGTAAGTGACAATCATGAGATTGTATTATTTGCGGATGACACATCTTTAATTTTTAAAGTTAGGCGCCAACTTGACAGTTTTAATGAAGTCAACAGTGCACTCTCGAAAGTGGTACATTGGTTTAATACAAATAATCTTCTCCTTAATGAGAAGAAAACTAAATTCATTAAATTTTCTACACCAAATGTTAGGCATGTTAAAACCGATGTTCGATTGAATGGACTAGAGTTGGATCCTGTGGAATCTACTGTATTTTTAGGTATAACTATTGACGCTAAGTTACAATGGGGTCCCCAAATAGAAAAACTATCTAGTAGGCTAAGCTCAGCGGCTTTTGCTGTGAAAAGAATTCGACATTTAACTGATGTTGATACAGCTAGAATAGTTTACTTCAGTTACTTTCATAGCATAATGAGTTACGGTATCCTACTCTGGGGTAACTGTGCAGATATTAATGCCATATTTCTTCTACAAAAACGCGCTGTACGAGCCATTTATCAATTAGGCCCTCGAGCTTCTCTCCGTTCCAAATTTAAAGAGATAAATATTCTGACTGTATCTTCACAATATATATACGAAAATTTAATTTATGTTCAAAAAAATATATCAAAGTTTCTTAAAATCAGTGACGTTCATTCGATAAATACTAGAAACAAACATAATATTAGTGTTCACGTCACTCGTCTCCACAAAATAGGCAACTCGTTCATGGGACAATGTATACGCTTTTACAACAAGCTCCCTATTACTATTAGGAATTTGCCATTAAAAAAATTTAAGAATACCATTAAATCGAAGCTATCCGCAAAGGGGTATTATACCATAGCAGAATATCTACATGATAAAACCGCCTGGGATTGAGCTGCCCACTCTGCACATGCTGTTTACCTTGAATGTTTAAAATTATTTTGACGTGACGATAATTTATACTTTGAAATAAATTGAGCTACTATTGTTATAGTTGACATTTTTTTTAAATTATCTTTACAGATTATTATAATTGATACAAATTGTAATTGTCGCTTTTTTTTATTGATATAATGTCTTTTGTTTTATGAAAATTGTCTGTATTTTAAAAGAGACGTTGATCCCTGAGTTTGTTTCGTCCTTTCTTCTCAGGGCTAGTCCAGTTAGGAAAGGCCGAACTCATCTGCTCAAAAAAAGTTTAACTTGCAAAAGTGTTTTGTATAACCTAATTGCAGAATAAATGATTTCATTTCATTTCATTTCGGTGACTGAAATACCCAGAGATAAACGCACAGCCCAAACCGCTGAACCTACAATCCTGAAATTTTGCATGTAGGTTTTTTATGTAACGTACGTAAGCACTAAGAAAGGAATTTTTGAAATTCCACCCCTAAGGGGGTAAATCAGTGGATGAAAATCTGCGTGAGTGAAGCCGCGTTATAAAGGTAGTTCTATAATAATAGATCGAAAATTAGAATCGAAGTTCATAGGTAAATTCATTGTATTCCGCACACGCGGGAACCTGATAGTTATGTTTGTATGTATGTATATATGTTTGTACAAAAAGTTTTTTAAATTTAATGTTAAATGTAGCGTGACGTATCAGATACGTCACTCCTCATCAATTAGGTAGGTACATAACAACACATTTGTAAAGTTTACAAAATCAAAGAAAAAGTATGTTATCATTGCCGGCTTATATGGCATTTACATTTCCATAAAATCAAAAATTCATTTATATTTGCAAATCGTTATGACGTTATGGATATAAAGAGGTATTGCACACAAGTCCCTCATCCTATACGTAAGATCTTTAATGAACATGTTACCATGTATATTTATTTATCTATCTATTTATTTATTTATCTATCTATCTATTTAGTATTTTTATTTAAGCTATATCACACATTTTAAATGCTATTAAATACATATATATCCACACACACATTATGTTACTAAAGAAATCGTTCATCTATTAAAACTACAATGAAAGTAGGCAGTAACGGATCAATTGAAAATGTACGAATGTCATGCCAATGTTTTCGTTTCAGTCTCAATCATCAATCAATGATTTATGATGAATGAAGATGGTTGTTTAAGAACTGAGATGAATTACTCTGGAAATCGAACGTAGAATTTTATATGAATATTCTATTGAACCGGCAAATTTGCTTCAGTGTGAATACGCCGTAAATGATAGGCTATTATGTGTAGGCATGTGAAGTGTAATCTTAAGAGATTAATTTCTATGCCCATAAGACCTAACTGCTAACAGCCTATTTAAGATAGTGGAAATATGAGCATCGACGCCCAAAATACTAAATGCCTCCCTCTATTCCAAATACTCAGCAACTTTAATAAACCAACCACTAGTGCTATGCCACTTGATTGTATAAACCCAGCACCATTACAACACAGTTATGAAATGGCATTCAAGCACTGTTTTACCCTACTCAATTCTCCTCTTCTGTGGTTTTACCCCACAACAAACGC
Organism: Spilosoma lubricipeda; assembly: GCA_905220595.1. Lineage (NCBI taxonomy): Eukaryota > Metazoa > Arthropoda > Insecta > Lepidoptera > Erebidae > Spilosoma > Spilosoma lubricipeda. Next base: position 15,894,945 of record HG992275.1, read on the forward strand.
AGTATATGAAAAATTATGCAAAGTTTTGCAGAGAAGACGAACAGCACAGACATTTTGCTTGTCAGCTTATGTTTAGTACAAGTTGTTGCTTAAAAGTTAAGACAGGCGGCAAACTTAACAACTTTGACGATAACTTCTGTTGAACACAAACGTATGACAATAATACAGCAACATATAATAGGTAATTATTTTCTCAAACTTTACGTTTATAAAGTAAGATCACTTGTTTGCAGTGTTTCATAACAAGTAGGCAGCTGTAGTACCTATGCGTTATTGTTGATTTGCTCTTGTTGTCTTGTTGTTTAAAAGTTTTTATATTCTTAATGTTGAAAATAATGTTACTTTATCACTATACAACAAAAACCATGAATCAATGTTCAGTAAATTAAAATATTTTACAATATCGTTCCATTAGTGTTTACCCGATTTAAATATTAAATTTGCATGATAGTTACATTATATATATTTATATATATATATATTTATTTAACACAGATCAATTTAATCGTAATGGAATGTGTTGTTTAATTCCCTGCTCAAATTATCAATTTTGAAAATAGGACCTTAAAAACAGAAACTACCCACTATGCTTAACAATTTGAAAATAGAATGTTGCCCTTAACTTTTATCATTTTCAGCCAGACCTTACGAACACAATACATTACAGAGCCCGTCCTACATTTCACATAAATGTGACTCTGACATTTCCTTTATAGGATAGTAACGACGAACCCGTATTAGGCTTACGTGGAATATTAGAAATCTATACATTCTAGTACCTCTATATTTTTAGGGTTTCGTCGTCATGTTACAAGTGCTTAGTCTTGTCCAATAAAAATACACAATACTTACTCGAATTGCAGTAATATATCCTCAAATATAATTTGTTAATAAGATTGTCACTGTAATTATCACTTTGTATACTGAAGTTGACAGCTTTCAAAACTGATTCGTGTTAAGCGCGATGTCAGCTCCGCGGTGAGCGGAAAAGGTCATGCGCCAGCTGCGCCAGAGTCGACGGTCGTACGGATACTGCGCGAGAGTTGCCTACTACCCACCACAGACCCGCCAGCAAGAAAGTGTGTTACATCAAATTAATATCATTTACAACGGATTACCTTAACAGTTACCACTTATTATGTCAACACACACATTTATACGCAGACGTCCCAACACTAAAACTATCTATCACATCTTGTATTTCAAAATTGTCGAACTCTTACGACAAATTTGAAACGTTAGGTCATGACATACTTTATGACAGCATAACTTTTGCACGCGGCTTCGCTCACGCAGATTTCATCCCCTGATTTACCCCCTTAGGGGTGGAATTTCAAACATTCCTTTCTTAGTGCTCACTTGCATTATATAAATAACCTACATGCAAAATTTCAGGATTCTAAGTTCAGCGGTTTGGGCTGTGCGTTGATCACTAGGTATCGTCACCTTCCCCTTTTATATATATAGATAGATAGATAGATAGTTACATTCAACTAAATAATTAATGTTAAATTGTACGAACAACCTCGTGAGTAAAATTACTTGCAAATTAATTGAACACCGAAGCTTCATTAAGCACAAGCCTTGAATAACAAAGAACTGTTGTGATGAATCGAGCACCTAATATTTACGACTTTGATAAATTAAAGTCTTTTAGTATTCAGAAACATCACCAAGTCTGTTCACTCTTGACGAATTTTTATCCCCAAAGTATTAACACTTCGGTAACATTACTGTTTATATTGAATCGTATGGTTTAATTAACTTACAAGATTACTTGAGTCTCGACAGCATACAATGAGAATCTAATTTAGAATTATTTTATTGTGTTTTGAATTTATTTTCCCGTCTAATGGCCCTATACCGAAATGTTTGTGGTTTCAGCCTGGTTCAAGCGAAGTTGAATGTTCAATGAATTTGGTTTTTACCGTATACGATTTTAATATTCTGTTCTAACTCCGTGTTTCAGCGTGATTTATCGTGTAAATTTGGGCGCTTTATTTGCGTTCGAATAGGTGTATGTACAGTAAGCATTCCCCTTTCTGGTTTTGAATCGCAAACGCTTAGTCGGCAGTCATTCGCTATGATACGAATTTACGCTAAATGTGGGTGGCTGGGGACCGCAGGTGTTGCCCTTTTTGCCAAGGGAGCGAAGCTAATGCGTTGCACAAGCGGTTGAGTTTACCCTAAACGTGTTTGGAGTTAATATGATGAACGTGTGTTCCTTATTCTTACTTTATACTAATAAAATAATCAAAATAATAACTTCTTTCAAACAAATTATTTAGCATGCATGAAAAAATAAATAGTATTGTATGAAGAGAAAAAAATTAAGTTCACAAATTTAATTTCATAATATAATTTTAAACAGTTAGAAAAATAATTAGGTATAAGAAAATAAAATTTACATTCAATCAAATTAAACTACATCAGATTAAAAATATTACGACTTTAAGTGATTTCACAGAAATCTGACTAATAATTCTAGAATTAAAATAGGTAGCGACTTTAATTCTTATAATTCTTGCAAAGTAAATGATGGTATCTACACATAATTTTATTGTAAACCGCTAAAAACCTACACGTTTGAATTTTTATGTCTCTAATTTATTTTTCCTTCCTTTCCTCTGTTTATATTTCCTTTTATGGGTGTGCCTTGAGGAGGAGGTAGTTATTTTTATTAGTCACGTCGAACATTTCCTACACAATTAAATGAATTCGTTAGTGTTCTGTAACAAAAACCTTTTAAATGTTTGATTATTACTCTCCACTCATCTTCAATAATCTTTTTTTAACCTCTTTTATCATCTTTTGTATATCAGTGTTAGTGTAATACGTGGACTGTGTCAAAAATAGTTGGCGAAATGAAAATTACCAAAATAACCGCCGACTCGTCTGCAGTGCTAAATTTTCGTCGACGAAGCATTTTTTTTTTACCGAAGAAAATAAAAAAAGTCGTATGGAGCAATATCTAGGCGTACGAAGTACTAGGTGTATGAAAGTTTAAGGCAGACAAACTTCGCTATACCATTCACTAGTTCTATGGTCTTCTAGTGGAATTACTGCTACTGATCCACTGCATGGAAAAAAAACTGCTATTATTTTATCCGACCGCGGACAACTTTTGTGGGCAAATCGTCCTTTTCAAACACCCATTGCGTAGATTGCTCCTTCGTGAGGGGATCGTAGCTAGCAAGTAACATAATATATTTTTTATTTCATTTTTATATTTGTGTTGATTGAATGAAATGTAAATTGCAGTTTACGATTTATGACGTATTAAAAAAAACAACTTACTAGATTTCGTTCAAACAAATTTTCGGTGGAAGTTTGGTGGGCGGGGGGATCCACATTTTACCACTTTGGAAGTGTCTCTCGCGCAAACTATTTATATATTTTTTTCTAAACTTAGTAATTTAGAAAAAAAATATATTACAAACCTCAATATCATTTTTAAAGACCTATCCATAAACACGTATAGGGACCCCCAAAATTTATTGTTTTTTTTTTCTATTTGTGTGTGAAAATTTTAACGCGGTTCATAGAATACATCTACTTACCAAGTTTCAACATTATAGTTCTTATAGTTTTGGGAAAAAGTGGCTGTGACGTACAAACGGACAGGCAGACAAACAGACGTGACGAATCTATAAGGGTTCCGTTTTTTGCCTTTGGCACGGTACCTTAAAAACCTAATAAATGTCTTAAAATTTTTATTAAAGGGCTTTGTCGCTGTGCGACCACATCACCCTTAATAAATGTCTTAAAAATCAAAATATGCCTAACTCTAAAATGTACATGATCAGATATTTGCTGCGGTTCCCACAAAATAAATAAACAGTAGCAAGCTGTGTAAAGTATTACCGTTATTACATAACTAACTGGTTGAGATCAGAAATACATTATATCGTTATACTAGTTACATTACCTGACGACCTGATTTTCTGTCTGTCTACAAACCGACTGCATTTTGTGTTTAAAGAATTTGTTTTTCATAAAAACTTTGTACTTATGACTAATACAATATTCATTTTCAGCGTATTGGAAGCTACGAGTATAATGTACAAATATATTTTTTTGGTGCGCTTTTAAATATTTGGCTACTAAGTATGTATTTATAATAACATCGGCATACCGCGCTGAAAGACAGCGGCTAGGAAATTGTTTACTTATTTACTTTTTTCGGAAAGTATCTGTTTAAATGCCGGGAAAATTATGTTGTAAAAGCCAATGAACACAGAGCTCTAACAAAAAATCATCGACAGGTCTGGTGCAGAACCGACTGCAAGATAAACGAGGCTGAGCTCGTGAAATGACAATTTTGTTTACAAAATATTGGTAGTAAACTGAAATGAAATAAAATTTATTATTTATTTCTTTTTTTAACCTTCATTGACAATTTCTACAGAGCCGAGACTGAAAAGAAACCCCGACAACCTACTATATTTTCATGCTACCATTCATTAAACAGAAAGAAACGAGGGTTCAACACTCAAGAAAAACCGATATGGGTTTTATTGGTGTTCTACGTTTGTTTGTATACTGTTTTTCTTATTAAAATAAATGACAAAAAAAAAAGAGCCAAAAACGACCAGACTAGCTTGCAATGGGAAAGAAAAATGCTACATACATACAGTTATTTAAAAAAGCTTCTTCAAGTTTGAATTTTTATTTAAGAAAATACGTTTTAGTCAGACAATATTATAATTAATTGACATGCTCTCTATTCCCTCGTGAAGCTCGTTATAGTCAAACTAACAATATTTTAAGTATAATTTGCTAACAAACAAGCAAAGTCAAGACCAGCCGCAGGCCTCAGATTCTGTAACACGAACACATGAAATTGCTTGTTAAGGGATTAATGAGCTCCGAATATATTGTTACTCTAGCTAAGTAACATTGTAGATATCTTATATTATATTTTAAGATAAACGTCAGTGCAAAATCAAAATACTTTTCGTATTACTAACCGGCTTAAAAAAGAGAAGGTTATTAATTCGACTGTTTTCACTATTCTCACTCAGCTATTCGGTCGAAACCCACGTTACTTTTTCGCATTTCCTGTCAATCCTTAACATATGCGTTACTCAATGAACATTTTTAAATTGCCTGGAATAGATTTAATAAAATCGGCTTAGATATGATATACTTAATATCTATACTAATATATAAAGCTGAAGAGTTTGTTTGTTTGAACACGATAATCTCAGGAATCGCTGGTCCGATTTGAAAAATTATATCACTGTTGGATAGTACATTTATCGAGGAAGGCTATATATCATCACGCTCGGACCAATAGGAACGGAGCACCAATGAAAAACGTTTCTAAAACGGGGGAAAATTATCACGCTACGGGCAATAGGAGACAAAAACGAGGTTGCGTGGGTCGGCTAGTATAATATATGTAGATATGATATACTTAATATAATATCTAAGCCGGTTTTATTAAATCTATTTCTAGACTATGAATTGGTGTTTGTGGACAAGTGGACTAAGACAGTTTTGATAATACCGTAAGATATAAAAGGACAATATGAATACAATTCAAACCACATTATAATCTCATTAGATACATTACCTAGTATTTCGTAAAGTATTCCTATCTGTAGAAAGATCGAAATAAAAGCAATTAGATTGAGGATTTAACGTTGAAAATATTCCCTCAAAATGATTCATAATTTTGAATTCATCGGGAATGTTGTGGGAGCCTTACTTTGTTTGAAGGGAAATCCAATTATTTACCTTCGTTAATGAAACTCTTTAATATTCCGGGCTGTTTTGTCCATCGGGATCTTCAATCTTTCCATCTATTCCATTAAATTGTTTATTCAGTGACTGGTTAGGTATTTAAAATATTCGAAATTATGTTTTCCAATATGATATTTAATGCCTAATATTACTACAACGTAACAAGATGCGCAAGTTCGTTCAGTTGAATGTGTTCAAATTAATTCATTCTTCTGGATGCGCCTCAAACTATTAATAAGTAAAAAAAATTAAGATCCCTTTTCTAATATTTAAGATATACCTAGACACTATATGAGGTTTTGGTTCAATTTCCATACAACTAGTAACTTCTACCCGAAAAAGTATCTTCAATTCTCAACCCTAAGTTGAAAAGTTTTCTCTGACACTCCACATAGGTTCGTGATCTTAAATGATAATCGTGCGTACGTGAAGAAATTTTGTAAAAAGTGAATATAAAATGCCGAGCCGCGAACTGCGAATAATTTCATACTTATGCGTCAAATGGGCCATTGTCTGTACAGCAGTTGTTAGTCGCAGTAATGGTAAGACTCTTACGTCCAACATTTCACTTGTGCGTAGTAATATTGCAATGAAAACCTGTTAGAGTGGTTTAACTGATTGTAGCATTACATAACTTTACTTCAACGAACATGCCTATGGGTCATGTTAACGTGCAGTTAATCAGGCAATAGGTTTAACTTATTTGCTAGATAGTGTATACACACTACAATCTATATCTGTCTATACCCACAGGCCGATGAGTGAGGTGGTTTCGTGACTAACCAAATAAAAACCATAAATCGTCTCATGAACAAGGTGTAACCTAGCATATATTTATGTCGGTTACTCTGACAGACTCAGGACTATCTACGGCTTACATATGACTTTCTCGTGTGTGAGGGCTATGGTGTGCTCTTCTTTGTAAGGACTAAGTGCCTCGCAACGTGTCGTGCCGACACCCCGCTAAACAAAAATACACCTGGCCTATACATTCAAAATGAGAAAGAGAAAGGTTTCCAAAACTGTTTTGACATTTTTTCATGTACCAAATGTTTTTAATATGAATGTAACTTTATGCTATTCTTTTTTTTTCGAAACAATAATGTAATACGTCATGGCATATATCTCATCAACAGAGCCAAGCCTGAGAGTAACTATTTACATCGTTAGGTAACTTTAGTACCCCAGCCTCTTTCATACTTGCTTGGATTATGTAAATGATACTGTTACTGTATTTTTTCAAGTCGTAATGGTCCCGTAATTATTTATAAGTATGAACATTTTTTCTTAACTGGCTTGCTAGTAATATCTACTTGTTTCTTATTTAAATCTGTTTTATTATTTTTATTCCTTAGTTACGAAGTCAACCCGTTAGATAGTTGATAAGCCACATCCCAGTCTATTCGAGCCGTAGCAGGAAAATCATTTAAATATTTACACAATCTTCGTCCTCGGGATAGTTAGCTACAGTTCCCTCAAAACTTGTTTAGCTAGGAGACTTATGGTTGTTAGCTCATAAAGTTAAATTCGCTAACAAAACGTTCCATCGCCTGGTTCTGTGTTTTTATTTGAAACGTCTGCCTAACTAGCTAGCGATGAATACTTAATGCGTGTATATTCTTGATAGTACGTCATCGAATTATGCAATATATGCGTGACGAGAGACGGAAGACGAAGCACTCGGCCAATGGAGCAGTGAACTCAATGTAACCACCCAGTCACATGCGAACATTAACGAAGGAAGTAATTTTTTATAAATATTACCTAATTAATACGGAGTGTAATGATTACATTATATAGTGCATCACGCTGGTACTATACCAACAGCATCAAGTATTTTTAAGTGTGTTTCCACCTCAGATAAAGAATACTCTAGATGGATCAATTTTAAGTTGAATATAGTTGCCTATCTTGTACTCAACAGTTTTTATGGAAATATCTCATGTGACAAAAAGAGATAGCAACAGCTTTTCCGAACGTCTAAAACCCCGCGCGCCACTTGCCGAAAAGCGTCATTTTGATTGTCAGTAAGCTGGTTAACACGTTTTTTGCCGATTTCATCAAATATTTTATCAAATTGTGAATAATATTATATTATAAGTGTGGTTTTCGTTTTGCTAACAATAATGACATGTACTGTGTCCGGTAGCTCTAATAGAGTTGGTGTTTGAAAGAAAATATGCAAAAAATTGTTTCATCGGTAAGTCAATTCACTGCTATTTCATTGTTAAAAAGCATTTTAAGCAGGAAGCGTTATTGAAAATAGTTGTCCTGATATAAATAGATAGACGCATCTGCGTCTACATTAAATAACAGTTCCCAATTTATTTTGTTGTTTTGACATAACATGTACTTCAGAGGGATGTACCTTTTATCGATAGAGTAAAAGTATAATCACATGTAAATTTTGGGCTCGTTTATAAAACGAGTAATGAAATAAAAACAAGATTTCAAAAAATCTATCTGATTTTTTTGTGCTGTCGCTTATAATGCGTTTAATGAAATTAAAACAATGGAGGTGGTTAGATTTAGAAAATAAATATATAAAACCTAATTAGACTCTGCTTCGGTCTCAGTCATTAAGAATTACTGAATATTATAGTATATAGTATATCAAAAGAAAGAATATCTCAATCCGACTTTTCCAAAATCAATTCATTATTTGTCAATGAAATTTTACTTTTAAATTCATTATATGTAGTTTTTATTATTTGCTTACAGGGTTCCTACGCATAAAAAATAAAAAATAAAGGTATAAAAAAATGTGAGAAGATACCGTAAATGGAGGCCTACACAGTATACAAGAAGATGTTCTGGTCTCTTCGAAGAATCTTGTTTGTAACCGAACGGTAGTGTTTGAGATATATACTAGATCAGAAATGTTCCCTCAACTGATGAGTCATGGTTACGACAATTGTGCACTTAACAATCAATAACATTTAATAATCAAAGCAGTTGTGGACTTGAATTTAAAAATTCGTATTCATCATGAATGCATAAAAGCTTCTGCATCCCACGGTAAAATTGTAAGAAATTATTACAACAAATTATTTTGCTTTAGAGCCAATAAAATTTGATGAAAACATAACTGTGATTAAAATTGTAGAAAATATAATTATTTTGAGAAATTAAACTGCTAAATATTAGTTGTTTTATTTAAATACATAATAGATCCTTAGTTGTAAACAAAGGAACTGCAGACTTGCAGCCTTATTGCTTATGAACAATCGACCTGTCAGGCAGTCAGACGAATATCAACATCGCGTCTTTCATATCGCATGTGATTGTTCGGTTGTTCATACTCTTTACCTTGCCGAATTCACGTACGCAATTAGGCTATAGGTTTCTTATAAAAAATGATGACATTTTAAAAACTAAACAATGTTAGGTATTGTCTAGTCACCTAATGATTATTAGAAATTAGCTGCTCCAGTAGAGGTTGTTCTGCCTATTTGCAAGGCTAGTTTACGTCTTAACCATAAAAGAACCCATTGATCGATTTGCCCTCGGTCCATTTCTTTACTGTGGGTGGCTCAAAACTCAGGTCACATTACCAATGTCATATCCGATTTATTTTAAATATTATTATTTCCAATTAATAATACAAAAAGTAAAACGTTATTGTTTTCTTCTATAGGTCACATTTTATAAAGAATTAAATAAGCAACTGCCATAACTGCCATGCCAATAAGCAACTTAAATAACCAATACTATAATATTTTTTTAGTTTGTTACATACAAACACCAGAGACTTTGCAAGACATACATAAAATAAATTAAACATAGAGACGGTCAAATAACACTTAAATAAAAATTATATTTATAAAGAAATGTTGATGTTACCAATCATATTAAAAAGGAATTATGGTATTTAAGAAACTAAATATAATAGACCATTTTTTGTGTTTATTGTGGCAACTGGTACTCTCTTGGCAATTTTCTATCGATATGACAAAAAACTATACATCACTATGTAGTGATATATCAATGAATAGAATTTTATAGTCAAACTGGCGACATTCGATAGTTTTTGACCCACCTGAGACACTATACCTCTCACTTTCAAGCAGATGACACTTTGCTTTTGTAAAAAGGAGAAAGAACATGTTTGTAAGTTCCGGTCATATATCGTCTATCTAGTGTTATTCTTTATCTGAGGTTTCCACTTATCAAACTACATGACTGATAATAAAAACCGTTACGACTTTAAGCACATGGCCTGCGAACGGTATTCTAGTTTTATTATTAAAATTAAGCTACGCGTAAATGACAAAACTAATTTGCTTGCGCCACAATATTTACCTACCTACTATTAACCTAAAGTAAAAACATTTTTTTTTACGTTTTAGCTGTAGTCGAGAGTTTTAGCTGCCAAAATGACTGCTCTGCCTGATGGAAAGCATGAGCAGAATCCAGGAATGGTGGTCACCATCCTCAATGTGAATAGGGACAATGCAGCATGGTGACCCACACTATAGCAGCCCAGTGAGATGCTTTTGCACGCTCCGCTTAAAGGACCCAGGATCATAATGTGAGAGAAACACGTACGCTGGTAGTCTAGACCTTAAAAGTATGTTTTGTAGATGGGCATTTCATGAGAAATACCTACGTCGAGACGTTGCTAACCAGGAGATATTTCTCACCGTGAAAATAATCACGCGAAAATGTTCTCGACTCTAGACGTATACCAACCACTGGACTGCTTTTTACTTATATAATTAATCTTGTTGATTTGAAAGATTTTTTATCCAAGAAAAGCGGACTATAAAGTACCATAAAGTTTATGTGCGAACACATAAAACGCCAATATTACATGATTACGGCTCTGAACTGCATCAACCAGGACATAACGAAAACTTGACGAAAAAAAACGATTAACTGTAAGCGTTTTTATTAATAACTAGCTCTTGTCCGCGGCCCCGCCCGCGTGTATGTTAGTTATCGCAATAGAAAGTATGAAGAGTGACAGATAGAGTTACTTCGAATTTATAATATAATATTAGTATACTCGTAGATTATAGGACCTATATATATATACTAGTAGACCCACGCAACCTCGTTTGCGTCTCCTATTGCCCGTAACGTGATAATTTTCCCCCGTTTTTGTAACATTCTTCATTGTTGCTCCGCTCCTGTAGGTCTTAGCGTGGTGATATACAGCGGAGCACCAACCAAAAATGTTTCGAAAACGGGGGAAAATTATCACGCTACGGGCAATAGAAGACGCAAAAGAGGTTGCGTGGGTCTGCTAGTATTAGTATAAGTAGATAGATTTGAACATCAGATATAGTTTTTGATGCGTTTTTTGCTACAACGCCTCTTGAAGAATTAAAAAAAAAAAAGGAAAATTTAAACGATCGAATTGAGAAACCTCCTCCTTTTTTTGAAGTCGGTTAAAAATAAGACACCTTGAACCATATATTTAGTTTTTCACACCGCCTGTCACAAACGATATTTAAAACTATACTCTTAAGGTATATTCAATTGCTTTAAAGAATATTGTGATTGTAAAATTTGTTATTTATTTGTCAGTGATTTCTAGACAAGAAATTACTACACATTTTTTGTGCACGATGTACAACAATGTGCACTAAGTGAACAACGGCTTAGCTAATGCAATAGGCAATCTCTGCAAATGCATCTTATGATGGTGAACAAATTAGTGATTATAATGCACTAATAATTGAACGATTTAATAGAAGTCATTGTTCAGGAAACTCTAAATTGTTTAGAAACGAGTGACGAGTTCATTGAAAAAAAAAATATATTCATCCGATTTTAATCTTACATTTATTTATTGTTGAAGTAGGTTATACCTTTTTGTGGCGGCGCGTAGTGTTCCCGTGCGCCCCTCTAAGAAGTTGCGAGGGGAATTCTTCCCTCGCTGACGAGAAGTGGCCCGCAGAGGCGGGCCGGCACCAGTCGGGGATTGCGGTTGTCTCTCAAGTTCCCGCGATCCCCGGCGTAGGTGAGAGCAGGAACACCGGGGGGTTTTAGTCAGTAGGAGTCTGACAGACCCCTTCGCCCTTTCCCCAGGGCGAAGGACATCCATGAGGATTTCCCCCCGTAAAAAAAAAAAAAAAAAAAAAAAAAAAAAAAAAAAAAAAAAAAAAAAAAAGGTTATACCTTTTTCAAATGTTCCTAAACAGTACAACATACTTTTAATTAGCTGTACGTAGCGCCATCTAGGTACATCTCTAAAGACTAAATAGTAATTACTACGCCGTTGATGCGCCTGGAAAAAATTTACAACCTCCTTATGCACATAGAGTATAGCCCCATAGAATAAGTATGTACTGTATAGCCCTTCATACTTATGCCTTTATGCAACATTTTATTTAGGTTGTTTTCTGTACTTTCTTCAAAGTTGAGAAGGTCTCATCATGTCCGCTCTATTTATCACCAGTATAATGTAGATAAAAATATTTCACCTGATGAAAAAGGCTAGACTGAAATCATTTTTGAAAAAGATAAAAAATCTTTTTTATAAAAACTTTTTCGAAACTATTTTTTTAAGTTAAGGTACTTTGAACCGAAATCGTATGCAATTAAGGTCATTGATGATGTAAAGCGGTGGGCTAGTGATACCGTTCTACAAATAGAAAGGAAGTTCTTACACAATAAGATGACAAACAAACCATGCATAGTTAGCGGTCACGGAGCTCCGTACCACACGTTGCACGCTGCATGGTTTTGCTCTACTAATTTATTAGATTAGAAAGGTTTTTTCGCGTTTTCTGTAAACATTAATAAGGTAAATATCGTGTAACAATATCTGTACGCAATAGACACAATACACATGACACGTACACCTGAATTGTGTATACCACATATAAATTTTACATACACATATAAATTTTGTTGAGATACCATAAAAACACAGTACCTACCTACTTTACTCTTCGTTGCCCAGTTCCACGCGTAAAGAGTACCCAATCCCAACGTCATTAGAATGTGATAGCAGGATAGCACCAAATTTCTATAATAGAACACAAAGACTGTAAGAAGTACAATAGCTTCAAATTTAAATTACTTTTAGTAAAATAGCTGAATGACTACAGCTAGGATGATATTGAGAACATGATGTTAAATAACAAAAATGAAACCGACTTCAAGGTTCGACTTAATTTCTCTTGGATGCCATTGTCAGATATAAATGTCCTTTACATGGTACCACCGTTGGGAAATCTCCTTTCCATTAAAAAAAGAATCATCGAAATCGGTTCATAAACGACGTCCCCGATCATATCCCCGAACACACATAAAAAAAATAAAAAATATATACGGTCGAATTGAGAAACCTCCTCCTTTTTTTGAAGTCGGTTAAAAAGGGAATAATTAGCTCAGGTCTACACAAGCACACGCGTACAGACACACTACACATGCATACAGACTCACTACACATGCACATACAAATATATAAACGGGCCAGGTGTGTGGTTTCTGTACTACTTCTGTCTATTTTGCTTTTTTTTCTTCTTTTTCCTTAATTAAGTTGATTGTCTTTTTGATTTTGACATACAAGCACCTATGTAGTTTGGAGCGAAGACACTGGTCCCTGAAATACAGTTTGCACTAGTTCAGGGGCCAGAGAATTCACATTTAATATACATATGAATATAGCTTTGTGTCAATAAATAAATAAAAATAATTAACACTTAATTGAATTGTTTAATAATTTCGACTATTATTCTGACAATTGTGGCTCATATTTTGCCCTGCACTTTTAACACCGTAGGTACATTAGCAAAGTAGAAGCTGAAGTGGCAGCGGAGTTCGACATTTCAGAACTATCCTATGTAATGCGGTGGACATCTGCCACAAGTCCTCGTTTGGCACAAATCTCTGAAACGATTATATCTAGATTAGAGATTATACTAGAATAAATCCGACTAATATTCGGACAATTTTGGTTCACATATTACGCTGCTCTATTTCACCGTACATTAGCAAAGTAGAAGCTTAAAAAGTGGCAGTGGAACCAGCGGAGCTCGAAATTTCAAAACTATATTACTACGTTTAATTTAAATTTGATTATATTTATATTTAATATCAATATAGTAGAATAAATCCGAGTAATTGCGCTGCTCTATTTACACCGTACATTAGTAAAGTAGAAGCTCAAGTGGCATAATGTTTTATAAACCGGGGAAAATTATCAGGCTACGGGCAACAGGAGACGCAAACGATGTTGCATGGGTCAGCTAGTTTCTTAATAAATATGATACCTTTAAGACGAGCAAACAAGAAACCATTTGGTGAATTTATACCGGAAAAATGTTTCCGTTGCCGACATAGCGAATACGCTCGGCCTTTATTAATTTACTTTTTTTTTACATCTTTTCACAGTTAGTGCGAGTACGTCGCACAAATACTGGTATCATGTGGGACCAGATAAGATTTTTTTTCAATGGGGCCAGGTTTTATTAAAATTTTCAAACAATTGTCAATTTAGTCCCCATTTGGTAGAAGCAGTAACTCAATTTTACAATCAGTCAAAGGTGGTCCCTCAATCGTGACTGATATCGATAGATATCGATATCTAATACACTAGTTAAAATTTACAACTGCTGTAAATAACTGCATGCTAATCTTTTAGTAGCATTTTTTCATTAAAGATTACTTTACTAAAGAGTTTAAAAAATGAACCGTTTTATTTCAAAATAGTAATCAAAGTAAACACTTCCCATCCATTTTCAAACAGATATACTATTTTATATATATATATTTTTTTAAGATATAGTTGAGCTACGCTGATTTCAGCAAAAACGGGCTAGTTCGACGGAGGCGGTACTACCCTCTCCTAGAAGACTATATTAGACTAAATTGATGACGGCTTTGACAGAGGTTTATTTTTTTTGACTGAGCGGGTAAACGAGTGGACGGGGTCCCTGATGGAAAGTATCGCCGCCCATCAAACCCTGCAACATTGGCATAGCCCCCGAAATGTAGGAGTCACAAAAGTGCCTTTTGCTAGCCTTTGAGAATGGAGTACGCTTTTTTCTTGAACCGCAGAGGATAATTTGTGCTTCAATATGGTTGTGCGAGCCAAAGTGTCTTGAAAAGCGCAAAATAGGGAAGTACCAATAATTGTCTAAGTAATAGGGATAAAAATTATTTAAGAAAACTCCAAAATGGTCAGGTTTGTAACTATTGAACTACGAGTAATTAATATACTGTCGCGCACAGAGATTCGCCCGCCAATACAATAAAAACAACAACGTATGCTAATGACAGATGGAACTTTAAGCGCTGTAACCGTCCGACTGTAAGGATCGTCCACAACTGAACAGGGTTTATTCCACTTCTAGTATATCATTTCGTCAGACCGTCTGGTCCTAAACTAGGCATAACCTATACTATGGTAACGAAACTGCTGATTAACTTACTTATCTTCTTAATACATACATATCATAGATAAATTACACCCAGACACAGAACAAATAATAGTGCTCATCACACAAACATTCGTCCTAAGTGGGAATGGAACCCTCTGGCATAACAGACAGGATGACTGTTATGCCAGAGATGAACCACGAGGCCAGCAGACCAGTCAGTTGTTGATCATCCGAATTGAACCCAGCTTCCAGTTCCCTTATTAAAGATGTTCTCAATGTTACAAGACAATAGAGATGCATAAAAACATAAAAAAGTGTTAGCACGTCATCAAGAATGGCTGGGTCCAGTTATTAGTAGTAGAACCACGCTGATTTCAGCACGAACGGGCCGGTTCGACCGAGGCGTTATTATCCTCGCACAGAAAATCAGCGTAAAATGACAGCGATCATGCTGTCGTGTTCCGTTGGTGAGTGCGAGACCGGAGGCCCAATGACGCAGAAGCATCACTAGCCCGCCATGGTGTGGGTCGCCATGCTGCATTGTTGCATTGTCTGCATTCGCAGTATGGTGACCATCACTCTTGAATTCTTGCTTTCCATCAGGCAGAGTAGTCATTTTGGCAAGGCCAAAAAAAAAATTGTATTACTAGTGACCCAGTCCAGCTTCGCACGGAAGTCTGAAATTCTCGGATTTCCTTTACTATTATATTGTCTTTTATTTTTCTTTAAAAAGACAACTCCCGCATTAGCAATCGCTATCGATATTTTGACCAAAAAGATTAGTTTAAATAGTTACTTTATCTTTGCACGGTTCGCACTGATACATAAAATAATGTCCTGACGTGTATAATCTACAAGTCAGTGTCTGTCAGTCATTTCGATTAACTTTCATAGAAGTAGGTTTCACTTTAGATTTTTTATCATACTTTTTACAAAACTATACTCACGTGCAGTTGAATCGACTCAAGTATACTGGCACAAGTACGTTATTTTCATAAAACGGCATTTTTATTAATAAAAACTTTTATTTTGTAAAGCCTGGTATTTTTCTTTGTAATACAGTACCTTTCAAATAAATTGTGACAGAACTTTATTTTAAAGGTTAAGCATTGCATTGCACAAATGACACGATGTGGAATCTACAAGTTGAAAGATTGTTCCAATTTGTTCAATTTTTTGTTGAAATTGGGAAATTAATTAATAAATACTCAACTGGTATTCATTAATAGGATATCATTTATACTGTAAACAATATTACAATATTACAAGTTTGATTGAATTTGGAAAAGCCGTTTAGCAAACAAAAACTGTTATGCTAATTTGTAAAATTAATTAAGTGTAAAATTTAGCAATACATAAAAAGTCTTTGAGTCTAACACCTTCTTTATGTCGTGTAAATTAAGTCCTCTAGGACTTTTTTGTTACATTGTTCTGCACACCTACCTGCAATAGCTGGTCGATAGACGAAGCTCTGGCAAACAAAACATCCCACTTAGTGTCAATAGGCTTGCTACGTGTTACGTAGGATGAAAACAATGGTGAAAAGTGGGAGTTTAATTTGCCTCTGCCGACCCCTTCAGGGAAACAGGCATGATTTTATGTATGTTGTTCCGTACCAGTTTATATGACCGCCGACACATTGTAGTTTTATTAATTTGTATTTACGGAAAGGTACTAAGGGTTTTTTTGGGAGAAATCAAAGGAATCATTTAGTCGTCGCATAATTTTATATTTGTAGAAAAATTGTATGCTTCACTCTCATACGTCATCTCGCCTACATATAAATACATGAATTATATATACGTTCCCGCAAACAGCGTACATTCAGAAAAATAACATTGGCTAATCGTGACTTTTAGCTAGCTTTATTAGATAATATCCTATTTATAAAATTCCATTAGAGTACGTATTATACAATACATCGCTTGTGACTGTTGACACAGGAATCGATATTGCATGTATTACCATAATCATAATAATATATGTCGATAGCATTCAGTTATATCTAAGTTTACATATTTTACACATCTTTATAACACCTACATCTATCTATTTTTGCTATAATTTCAAAATACTCAATGGCAAATAACATAAAAGCAAGATTACAACTAACATAAGTACGAAATATAAACTTATTACGTAAACAGCTGGCACAATGAAGATCTAGATGAGTTACACCACATTACAATTAAACATTACTCTATTACGGTACAGTTCATACATGAAAATATGTATGGGACATAACCAACAATATACACAATAAATAAGATCATGGAATGTTTCCTCTCTTGTTTGTCGGTGGCCTTCGCCGCGACAACAATCGGAATAGAAAGAGCACAATAAAAAAATAATGCGAACATTTTCGATACGATAAATTATAGCAAAAATATTATTACTATATGTATATAGGCCACGAAACGTTTCAATGAATGCGTGCGTGCCTCTCGTATCAGCCTTTCGTCTTGCACGCACGTACCGCACCGACAGCTTGGCGAAGCAAGCTCCAACATTGATCGTTGCATCTGGAAATTCCAATTATGGTTACAATCATACGAAATTTAAAAAAAAAACCGACTTCAAGAACTAGACCAAATTGAAATAGGAACATAAAAAACAGTTGAATTTGAGAACCTTCTCCTTTCTTGAAGTCGGTTAAAATACAATTTACATTTACCGCTTTTGTGTGGTTATATCATTACTTTAACAACGCGACGTCATAGTTTTCAATGAGCAATTTAAAAATAAATAAATATTTCGGACATGTGACACACAACGCCATCTATTCCCAAGCTTTTTTTTTTTTGTAAATCAATACATTAAAATCGTAACTGGTCGCTGTCAGTACATGTAAGATTTATCAGGAAAACTATTATATTTATTAACGAGTCCGCTTTATGAACGCAATAGAACTCAAAACAATGGTTTTTAGAATTGTCTGTATGTCTGTGCGTTTGTGCGCGCTAAACTCAGGATCGGCTTAACTGTTTTGAATGAAATTTTCACCAATCTGTTGTTGTTAACTTCACTTAACATTTAGTGTTTGTTTCATCTAACTCGATTCATAAATAAAAAAGCTATCTCAGTTTGAAGAACCACTGCAATATCCGACTTTTTACGCAGACGGAGCCGCAGGCGAAAGCTAACTACTCCGAAACAAATATTTGCAGATCATACAAACTTTTGGTCCGACCCGGCAATCGAACCCGAGACCTCAAGCATAACAGTCGCATAACCACTGCGCCACCGAGATAGTTAAATAAATAGAAACTTACAATATATAACCTAATTAAAAAAGTAACCAAACTAGGTCCAGGAGTTGAAGAGCAAAATACTTTTTTAAAAATCGGTCATATTAGTTCTTTAGATCAATAAGCTATGCTTGTAGTTTCATTTAATCTAAAAATAATTAAAAGTATCTTGTATAAGCGGAAACCATAAACGTGGGCCTAGTTGACAAGTGTAGTGTGTAGCTGTTATTATTATTAAAAATATATTTTTTCAGAATGAAATGAGATAATTAACAGATGTGGTAGGTTACCGGCTAGTGTGAGTTCGCATCGGAGTAGAGCGTGGTAGCGATGTATGTGGTGGGCACGAACCCCTCCTCGTGCGTGCGCTTGCGTCGCACGCGCGTCCAGCCGTCGCCCGCGTCCGTCTCCAGCACCAGCAGCTGTTCGCCGCACTCCATTTTCATGGTGGACCCACTGCCAATACCTGTCCATATGTTCCTTGTTAATATTGTTAGGCTGATAGTCAGTTACTTCTCTTTGGTGTTATAGATTTATCTAGTTACTATGATACTATCAGATTATGTGAAAATAATTTTGTTTAATGAAATATAATAAGTATTGCTATCAGTTGAAAATCCAGAGGCAGATTGAAGACAAGAAAGGAAGAGTGGTGAGGGAGATGAAAGAGTGTCAGGTTTCCAAGGACGACGCAAGGGAGAGGGCGAAGTGGGGAAGGCAGATGAAGAAAGCTGACCCCACCACCATGAATAGCATGGACAAGAGAGAGAAATACAATAAGACAAGCCAGTGCAGCGGAACTGAGTCCGCTTAATTTGTAATTGGAATTATTTATTAGCACGCTTAATTTTTTGTAATTGGATTTATTTACATTGAAAAACAATTCCAATTACAAATTAAGCGTACTCTGTTCCGCTGCACTGGCTGTGATGCGCATAGGTACTAATGGGCCCGTTAACCTGTGACCACAACCACTGGTACTTGGCTGAAACTACAAGCAATTCTATGTACCTATTACGTTATTTTGGTTAACCTTATATTACTCTAAAGAATTCAAGTGATTAAATGTTAGGATTTGTAAGTTACCCTCAAACGCATAAAGCGCCTTGCAGTATCCAACGGGCTGTAGGTCGGGCTCGCAGTAGTAGTAGTCGAAGTCAGATTCGTGGTCGTTGTCGTTGTCATTGTCGGGGTCGTGGTCGTGTCCGTTGGCGTGGTCGTGTCCCGCAGCGGCGAGCTCCCCGCCGAGCCCGGACTCGGGACTGCCGCCGGCCACGCGCGCCACCGCGCCGCCCGTGCCCGTGCCCGTGCTCACTGACGACTCGGACGCTGACCGCGAAAGAGATTCGCTGTTAGAGCCGATGCTGGAAACAAATTTGCTACTGTTATACGATTCACTCATAGAACAACACGGGCCGGCGGACCGGAGGTGATAACGTAGCCATAACGTCTTTTCCGATACAAAACGGTCTGTCATTTTTACACATACTCACATACAAAAATAATCATTTCTCATTACGAACTCAAACGTAACAATTAAAACGAAACATTCTGAATTTCACGCACATATATATACATTTCGTCATAATAGCGTAATGCTTAGGCCTATTTGGGTTTATTATATCTACTTTGACAGTATCTGTGACATAGTGTGTGCGTCAGCCCCGAAACACGACTAGAGTTTACACGCCAGCTTCTTTGCTATTATACGTTTTGCTTCGCTTTTTGATAAGCGTTCTAGCTCTCTTTGTTTTAATAGCTTGTTAGACGACATGACTAATGACAAATCGCTGCAGCGTAACGCCTATCACTTTTAGTTACCAGTCGATTTTACTATTCACAAAATTTTCATCATCAACAACCCATAACGTCCCACTGCTGGGCTCGGGTCTCCTCTCAGAAGAGGGTTAAGGCCATACGTAAATTTTAAAACAAATTTTCATACCGAGGGTTAAATATGTAAATCGTTTCTTAAGGAGTAAACTTCAATAAACACTTTATACATCATCAGTCTATATTGTAGTCCACTGCTGAACATAGGCATCTCCCATTGCACGATATTGTGATCGATTTTGACCCTCTTGCATCCAGCTTTTGACAGCCATCTTGCGCACACTTTATACGCTAAATAATGTAAGCATTTATAGTGTGCTCAGATATCCGAAATATATAAACTAATATCTTAGAACACAACAAACTCATTTAAAACTAGTATAGGTAACCATTATATCCAGACAGAGATGATCACAGTTATTTGTCCCGGATGGAAATCGAACCCACATCCACCGATTTAGCCGTAAGAGTGATTAACCGTTTGAGCAACGAGCCTGTGGTTAAAGAAATGTTGCAAGGCCAGCCTGTGCTGACGTATCCGTTATTAGTGAACGATGCTTACCTAGTGGCCTGGGTATGTCCCGTAGGTGGTTGTCCATTAGTCCTGGCGGTGTGAAGCGGCGGCGCTCCAATCTGACTGTTGGCCTCAGCCAACAGCTCTTCGAACTTATTCAACTGAGCGCGAAGTTTCTTTAGTTTATCGCAGCACTCGTTTAACTGACCTGCATAAAAGATTTTTGTTGAAAAATCGATGTATTTTCGTTGTTTCCCAGTTTTTGATCCCAATTTCATATTTTTGTATCACAAATTTAAAAAATGCAAGAGAATATATACGCTTTAGTGTCGTTGAATTCCAAAACTATTTTCGTTGAATCCCTTTTCATTATTTTCGCACAAGTAATAATCTTAAAGACGATTGCATGGAAAATAACCTTTCTTTTGTCCCTTAATCGGCATAGGAAAAAGTAAGTTACTTTTGTAATTAGTTCATGTTAGAGATCCACCCCTGTTTCGCATTGTTAAATCATCCAATAGGGAATATGCATGTCTTTTTTTATTTCTTAATCTGATCATTTACATCTCTATAACTTAGAAACAAATATAAATAGGCTTGAAAATAATCAAACTAATTTTCAAAGTTAAATTTAAAACACTGACTAAATTTGAGCTATTCAAAAGCCTTCATTTTGCGCGCGTTTTTGGACAAATACAATGACGTCATTGTCATTTAGTGTTTGTTTACTATCAAGTTTTTAGTTATTTTAAACTTATTTACAGTTTTAATTGCAATAAAAATCATGGAAGAAGTTATTTTTTCTAGCAAACACTACTATCACAGTAGGAATTTCGACGTCGATAATTTCGATAAAATACGAACCACGATACGAATCCACGTCACATTTCGTTTTGACCAATAAGACGCGTTTTGTAGGTTTGAATTTTCCTCCCTTCATTTTCACTTTTTATTAAATATTTTCTGGGTTTAAATAATCACTAAATAAAAGAAATACTTTTTAAGTATATTGCAAAAACAATAAAGAACCGAGAAAAAAAATTTTGAGACGAACACAAATTTTATACATATTCCCATTTTCAAAAATGCAACGATACTATCTCTTAAATCATTATCTATATTGGTATAAGCGACTTAATTTTCTAATAAGTAAAGATTTGGCAGGCATTTTCACTGGGCTGATAGGCTATTATAACAACCATAGTACTTGCGTTTCAGCCTATAATAGTCACTACCACAAATCCCGTAAATACAGTTGGTTTTTTTTCATGACTGTTCCAACGAACATAATCATTCGTTCAATCATCAAGAGCCACTGTCCACTGTTAAAAGTATTATTAGTCGATACTAATAATAAAATCTACTTTGAATGTAACGAAAACACAATTGCCTCGTAATGAAAATATTCGATTCCAATTCTGAATCGAGTATTTTTAATTTATGCATGATGTTCGTAACTACTTATATTTATCACATAACTGGTTACACTTCGCAAAAACAAAGCACAAAACACTACAAAATAATTGCTTGCATTTAGTATTTTTCCTCTTTTTTATGCTCGTGAGTTAAAGGGTTTTACCCGCGACAACTTTTCCTTATATTATCGTAAAATAAATGCCTATTTTTTTTATTTTTTTTACCTTCCACGGTCATGGGGTCTCCCAGCGCCGGGCTTGTTTCATATACTCCTTTCATTTTCATCAGTCCTTCCATTGCAGCTTGCTCTTGTGCCACCTACAACATCAATATATATTCAACACATAGGTATGTATCACACATAATGTTCCACTAATCCGAGTCAAACCAGTTTATTATAGAATTTCGTTTAAATAATTATAATGCCAACTTGACGTAAAATATTATGAAGCTACATCGACTAATGTTGTCATAATTTAATATCGCATTAATATTCAAGATAGTTGTATATTCACTTTCATTTTTTTAGAGCTAATCTGACAGACACGGAGATTACAAACACCATATGTTTTGTATAAACAGAATATAGTTCGCGTTCACTCTTTAGAATGTCCTTTTAGTATATGCATGCGTTTAAAACCCGCAAACTAAGTTAGAATTTTGTAACTGGTAGTTGTGAGTGATTTATAATGTGAAGTATTTTAAGTATGCAACGGCTTTTCGCGATCGTTTAGGTAATAAAAAAATTAATAATAAATAAATATTTTCGGACATCTAACACACAACGCCATCTAGTCCCAAACTAAGCAGAGCTTGTATTATGGGTACTAGACAACTGATATAAATACTTATATACTTTTTTTTTTGTAAATACATACATATTATAGATAGAAAACACCCAAACTCCGAAACAAATATTTGCAGATCATACAAACATTTGATCCGACCCGGGAATCGAATCCGAGACCTCAAGAACAGCAGTCGCGTACGCTACCACTGCGCCACCGAGGCAGCAGTAAGAAAATTGATTACGTAACACTCACCTGCTTGCTGAGTTCCATAACCTTTGCCTGAAGTTTCTTCTTCTTTTGGTTCGGTGGCAAGTCTGAGTAATCCTCCTTTCCATCGGTAGACATATTATTCTGCAACATACATCTACAGTTTTAATACATCATTTACAACAAACAATTTCTGTTCAGTGCAAACTGTGACCCACACACCACGGTAACAGCATTCTATAATTACAACCACATCGATAAAACCTAAGTACAAATAGCTCCATTTAAATTTTACAATCTGTTACAGTCTCTATTTTTCATAGCAACAGAGTTTAAAATATTTCATGCGTTATTGCACCTCAGTAGTTTCATACCAACTCAGATTATATAACCTGAATAATGGATCAATAAATAACCCACTAAAATTAGTATCGTTATACTACCTTTTCTTAACTTTTAATAACTAAATTCTAGACTCAGTTAAACCCGCCTCTAGCAATAAACTAAGTATAAATGACCTTGCATATGGAATACACACCAATGCACAATTGAATTGAGTATAAAAGATACGAAATATTATTGTTTTAAATATAAACATTAAACATATAATTAATCACAATACGAATAAAACAAACAATATTGCAAAGTGCGCTGAAAACAATGAAAGCAGTGCAAGCATGGAAATTAGAAGAAGCAATACGAAACCAACCGATCTGTGTACTAGAGAACGGCTATTGGTCACACTCACACCGACAGTTCATTATTACATTGAAAAACTTTTAAATATTACCTACAATATCGTCTAATATTGTTAGCAGGTTCCACATAATTAAATCGTACTTTTATAAAATATTGACAATGTTATTACAGTAACCAGTATACAATATGCACCTTTAGTTAATAACTTGAAATTAAATTCATACCACATTATGCTTTATCCTTATTTATACAGCCACCGTATGTGTTGTAATACATTTAGAGAAAAAAAACATTGAGAGATTATACAAAACTCCTGGTCATGCATCACTAAAACATTGATATTCAAAAATGAAACTAAATACGACAACATTGACTTCAATACCCCTTAACCCGGTTTGGCAAAAACTACCTATTTCGAAATAGATTTATTATGGCACGTCTCAGAAATGGATAAGTTAATGAAGTTTGTTAAGATATATGTAGTGTGTCAAATCGTACATTAGCATATTCATCATTATAGAACAGATAAAATAACAACATGTACAACTGTAATAGTCAGCAAATAAATTTACCCAACTGTCAAAACACAATTTTCAAGATTCTTTGGTTTGACTATTCCGGATCCCAGATTTAATTGAAAATTTGAGTCACAAAATATAAATTAATGACTCTTTGGGATTAAAATAATCAAGTCATTTACAAAAAAAAACTATTTAGTGCACTATTGTTACGCATTTATTTTTATAAAACATCTCTAGTTAGATCTGTCGATGTAGTGTTGTCATACTTAATTACTACAGATAATTAATCAGTGAGAGAAAATACTGCCACATATGACTAACTAACTAACTAATCTACAAACAAAATCAATCCTAAAATAATACACCTTTGCAACTTCAAACAATATAAAGCGACCAATAAACACCCTCAAGCACACAGACGAACGGAAGGCGTCACGCCGAACTGACCTTGATCGAGTTGCACGCCTCGACAATCTTCTGTAGCCAAAGCGATAGCCGCGCGCGAGACGTAAGGCAAACAAACAACATTAACATAAGGAATAAACAAAGAACAAATCGCTGGACTTCACCAAGCGATAGATAGCAACATAATATAAACGTGGGTGTCGTTTTGGTGTTAACATTTTGGTGCAAAACTCATTTCATTGATGAATGAAATGATGAATTTATTTGGTAGTAGCTTCGACAGGCTACCATGCGAAGAAGCAATGATAAACGCTAAGCTACTGTCAGGATTTCAATTCCTATCTTGGCTACAATTATGGAACAAGGGTAGACGGTTCATTCTTTCATTTTCTTATGTTATTTTATGTTAAACAGTAATAATTTAACTGACGGGAAATTCCCTTGCAATATAACTGAATTTTTGCGGTTTGCCGTTGCAGATAACAGCTTTTCGAAAAACGTAACGCCTAACGGTCTACAATATAATACAGGAAATCCCAAAACTGGTTTATATGAGTTTTTGAAAGCGTTTCTGATTGCGACTTCAAATAGTCACCTAAATATATTATGAAGAACTACTATTATGATAATATATATATATATATATATATATATATATATATCAATTTGTTATAGATTATTAATTGTTAAATCTAGTATTTAAAAAGAATATGAAATTTCAAATACGTTATAATCAGGCAAATAACAAATTAAACTACTTATTACGAGAAAAAGGGTAGATAATATGAATTGTGATGTGTTCTCTACAAGTTTTGTAAACTTATCTAACGGTCTTTAGAAATCTCCTAAAGCAGAATACATTATTAATAAACTCTAATGAAGTATAATTAGTTACTAAAGTTATTAGTCATGTCATAGAAAAAAATAATTTTAAATATGCAAAGTTAGAGCAATCTTATATTTCGGTACTAATAAAAAACAACGTATAAATAATGTAGTATGATATAATTTAAACATAAATGATTATTCAATATTAGGGTTGTCACTAGATATATGTACAGCAATATTGTATATTCAACTTTATAATACTTTGTTATTTTCGTTAACAATCTGGCACACTGTTTTAAAAAATGAACATCCTTTTTAAAAAGGACTAAAATTATTCAATAGTATATAAAAACGTCGTGTAAAAAGAACTGAAGCCAAGAGAGCTGTGAAAGATGTGAGTCGTGCATTATTGACAGTCCCATTACTGCGGACAACTTACTTTTTCCACATGACAAGCCACCGGCCGCAGACAGCCAATAATATCAATTGGTTGTTATTTGAACCCCATATTAGGTAGGGATCGAACAGGAATTGAAAGATAAAAATAAATTAGTACCTCCACTTACACATACGAATGTGAATAATTGGCATAAAGTCATAGTTATTTTTCACCAGCGATTCAAAAAGGATTTGAAAAGAAAAAATTGAGGATTGAGCAATCAAAAAATCAAAAAAAAACTGGCATTTAAGGAAAGCATAAATATTATTAGGTACTCGTTTTCGATCGGGCATCCCTAGTTCAGCATAAGTTGAAGTCTATTCAAATCTTATGGTAGCTCCATTTATCGCAAACTTTAAATAACACGACTTTACGCCATTTATTAACATTTATAACATAAGAAAAATAATGCTAATATAAACTTGGAATATAACAAAAAATCTAAATAAACGTAAATATTATAATAATGTTTACCATGCACATTTATATTTGAATAATTTAAGAATATATAAAAACATTAAGCTGATATAAAGCCCATAACATTTAATCAAGCACAGCCCCATAACCTTATGTATGCTTTATAATTATGTAAAATAAATGTAAATTTTCTAGCATGAACACTATTATACTGCTATATCGTAAAACAGCATCAGGCAACACATTTACTTTATAATTCACTAGCTGACCCGGCCTACTTCGTACCGCCATATTTACATATCTGTTTTAGCTTCCCACAGGTAGTGTACAGTCGCGATAAAAAAATAACTTTTCCCGTTATCTCTTAATTTTTCTTGTACACAAACCTTATCCTAACAAAAACGAAACACATTTTGTACTGTTAATATTACAAATGTAGGTAAATAGGTCTAATGAGCGAACCCATTGCCAAGAGGAAAATATACTGTTCAACTTTAAGTGTATTCGTATTTAAAAACGATAATGAAAAGTTGTTGCCTGAGATGTAATACACATATATATTAATACGTACCTGTACTTTTCATAAATATTATAAAGTGTGTGTTGTTCCGTCTTCTACGCATTGACACCTTTAGTTTTATTGGCATTACGTGAAAGTTTCTGACAGGATGCTATTGCACAGTTAGCAACGGAAGTCTCAAACTCGTATCAAACGTTTAATTTCTAGCACTGGACCAAATTAGGTAATTTAGAAATATTTAATTTGGTGGAATATTTAATTATGGTTAAAACATTTTTAAAAGTTTAACCTATGGCCATGGACTGTCATGTCATTGCACGTGTCAAAACACTTACTATCCAGTGATATTTTGTTCCGAATTTGTGTAAAGTTTTCGTTAACAGATTATAATTCTATGTAAATAAATAAAAAATGTAAATTATCGTTTTTTTTTTTGTAAATATAAGGTAAACATTACAAGAGCGAAAATCACCTTTCTATAAAATACATAATGCAATAACCGACAAAATTTTAAACTTTTGTTTTGTCACCTATACTATGACTACATACTTTCGTTGCTGACTGTACAAACGTAATCATCCAGAACTAGTCCAGAGAACAATAATCAAATTTGAAATTGGCGTCACACCAATAAAACATAGAAGAGCTACTATTGATGCCAACATTATTGCAACCAAAACTACTAATACATACTGCTATTACCCTCCAGAAGCATAAACCATATAATCCCAAAGCAATATTCCTGTTGTTGTTATGTTATCATGTATATTTGTCTCACCTTGTTAGAACTGAAGATGGCGAGTAAACCTGTTCGTTTCTTGATTTTGTTTCCTGAAACTGTTCCTCTGGCCGCTGTGAGATGGTTGTGCGTGTGATGATGTGTGGTCGAAGAGTCCGTAGTGTCACCTCCTGATGCCGTCTCAAATTGGAAGTCCTCGGGTGGAACGAAACCTGATTTATACCTGTCTATCACTAATTTAGTGTCCTGTAAGAAATATTAATTGGCATGTGAGTAAAGTGAGTTACGTATTATTATTTACTAACTTAGTTGGAGGTCTTTGGGCGGCTTAAAAACATCCAACGGCAAGATTACGTAGCCACAACGTTGTCTTGCCAGTCCCCAACTCGCACACGGCCAGCGTGGGGACGTATGGCCTTAACCCTTGCCTGAGAGGAGACCCAACCCAGTAGTGGGAAGTTACAGGTTGTTGATGATTATTTACTAGCGACCCGTACTGGCTTTGCAGTTATCTTTGAAGTTCTTAGTTTTTCTCTACTATGATAAGCATGTATTATACGTATAAAGCTGAATCACACCTTCATTCACATTTAATTCCGTTGGTTACTTTGGAAGAAACAAAAAACAACTTCATTTTACACTATATAAAATTATATTGAACGTTCGACCTTCTATATTATTTAAATTTACAAGAATCAGTTTTAATTTTATAAAACTACCGAGGTAAAATAGAACGATACATAACTATAAAAGATAATGTTGCCAATAGACAAAGGCTCTTTAATGAGTATTAAATGACTGTTAGGTTTATTTAGACTAATAAAATTTATTATTAAATTAGTGATGTATGAGATAATATTATTATTAAAACTTAGAGATAGGAATAGTTCGTCAAAATAACCGCGTCACGAACGTATCAAACATATGCTAAATCAACAAAAATTTAACATACTTAGATATTAGTCTAAACAAGACTATTAACATTAATGACTAATGCAAACGCAAATGATAACTTATACATTTATCAGAAGAATAAACTAAATTTCGTTAAGATGAATAGTAAACATACATGTATAAGATGATTATTTTTTATTATTCATCCGCTCTTGACGTAGTAAGTTCTAAAAATAAACATGTAACGGTCGTTTTTGAGATTCCTAGATTTCCACTCGAATAAAATTCCACAGCCTATGAAGTTTCATTCCAAAAATATAGTAAGTCACAAAATCCTATTTAACTAACTGTATGCTAAGTAACTTACTGACTGTATGCGTCAGCTAAGATCATGTGTACTGAACTGAACAAGTACATTTTGAGTCATAATTTGATCAAAATGCACATAAAGTCTATATCTTAATCCGCGTAGAATGTGACGTAAATACGTATATATACATTGAGCGTTACGATTTCTTGCCGATATGTATTACCTTACCGATAACATTATCCTCTTTCACTTACCTCTTTTTCATTTATACTATTCGCCGCCTGCTCCATACCGTCAAGACACTTCATTATAATAGGAAACACTTTTCGTTCTACGTCCACCGAACTCAACATGAAGTTCTTTATATTCTTTATTCGTTTCTCGTCTAAGTCCTGTAAATAATAATAAAAATGTTAATGGTCGACTTAAGGAATTGATTAAACTCGCAACTTCAACACCTTGGTGTATTATTCTACTACCAGCTATGTTAAGCTGACTCTTTACCGAACAAAAGTCGGCAACTTTTATGTTGTCAACACGTGTTGGTGAAAAAAGTTTCTGTAATTTTCTTGCGTTGGCAACAAAAATTGTCAACAAATGTTGGGAACCGTGTTCCTGTTTCAGGCGGTAAACATCAAAAGAATACGATTGATGCAAATATTTATTGCGATTCGATGTAGACACAATAGAAACAAAAGTTGTCGATTTTCTGAAGAGTTGAACAGTTGGAAACACAGAAATTGCCAATAAAGTAAAATTTTTAAGTATCATAAAGTTATAATGAAGAGTTTGGTATGTTTTATTTCTCTGTCTATCTGTTGGCTTCCTATTAATAGCAACAGAAGTTGGAGAACCGTTGAAATGATCCTTTTTCTAGAGTTCTCTAATGTGGTTAAAAGCGTTCGATTAAGTTTTACCAAATGTAAAGAATATGAACAGACGTAGCTGGATTTACTAATAATAATCAGAGCTACTACCGCCTTTCAAAAAAAACTATTGCGACACTATGAGATTTTCTGTCAAATTATAAAGTAGACAGCAAATGGCCCTTTATTGTCATAAAGTTCTAAATTAAAATAGTATTAAGTAGTTTCCCGTTTGACCCAGTTGGCGTCCCGCCAGTCTCCAAATATACAAAACTTTACTTGTACAATTCAGCACAAGATTTTCCCGTACTCTTTATCCGCAGAATGACTAATGTTTACGAAAGAGAAAGTTAACGACAGCTAATCCGTCGAGTATTACTACATTTTCAACGGACATCTTGTAATATTGGCAGTCTAGATTAAGCAATTAACATAATACCAATAATATGTGTTATTATAAAAATATAAAGCATATTAGACTGTAAACGTATGAAAATAAATAATAAACTGTTAAAAAAACTGACACACATAATTCGAATAGAATATAGTAATATATCTTGTGACAGCAAGTCATTAGCTACGTAATTTATTAATGGTGTCCCCAGTCGGATTTCGTTTCTTTAACTTTAATGATTCATATTGCAGAATCGGTCTAAAATATGCTACTCGAATGATACTGATTTAATAGGTCCGGAATTGGAAAGCTCGTCTCGCTCGAAAACATAAAATATAAAAACCCAAGACACGCAACTCGCAACGCAATTTCTCATCGAAAAGTTATAAGAGCGAATTATTACCTAATTTGTTAACTAATATTATTTGGTCGCCATATCAATATTAGACATCTTTATTTCAATAAACTAGTTTGATAACCACTTTGATATTCGGCCATAGCACTACTATCACATAAGAATTATCTACCATTTAGAAACGCCATTACAAAATCACTATAGGTATATAAAAAAAAAAACAAATTACGTAACTATTAGATCTCACAAGTGTTCCAATGGGACTTTATTTGCAACCCCAGACAGTACTTATAGTTTTTAGAATAGCATCCCTGTGTGTGATGGGAATGGTGCGCAACAAGATGGGCACCACAATTTTTACCATATTACTCAAACCATAATAACTCAGCTGCATTGTGTTAGTGGTATTATTTATGTCACGTTAAATTTACATACTGATTTTCCTCGTATGTGACGTAGGGTGTTAGTTCGATACTAGGGGCTAGTTCTTGTTGACAAGTATTTATATCATAATTGTGTTTCCATCAGCATCATTAAAATCTCGTTTTTAATACTGTTTAATACAGTTTTAAATATTGAACAGTTGTTCGTTTCTGATATACTTTTCTGAATAATCGTATAGAAAATAATTACTAAAGATTACGATATTTAGACGGTTTAATTCCAGTTAGATAAGAAGAATAATAATGAGGACTTTCAAAAGTGTATCTATGAGGAATTCTTCCATTATGCAATTTTATATATATGTAAGCCGTTTCAGAGGAGTTTAACTACAAACACCGCGGCACGATAATTTTATCAATAGATTTTATATATTAGATTGGTTTTAAACGTTTTAATGACACTTCAAAATAAGTAAATTGATCAAAGATAATGAATAAACTTTAGCAAGAAAATTAATTACTAAAATAAAGTTTTGCAACAACTAATAAGCATAAATTTTCAAATACAGATTATAGTAACAGTAATAGATTGAATTCACAATCGTATATGATGATATAATCTGTAAACCGACGGATTAATGAATGTTTGTTTGCTTCTAACTTATGTTATTTATATAGCTAATGGATGCTAATCGATGTTTACTGATTTGTGTTATTTTATTATTTTAAGTATGTAGATATTAATAATGTTGGTAGTAGATGATAAAACGCACATGGATTATTAATTTTCTGTTACTAGACAATGAAGTGTGTACATTATTTTAAGAGTAATGGCGGTAAGTATTTTGCGTTAACCATCTAAACTAATATTATAAACGCAAAAGCTTGTAAGATGGATGGGTGACAAGTTTCATCCAAATCCGTTCAGTAGTTTTTGCGTGAAAGAGTAACAAACATCCATCCATCCATTCATACTTACAAACTTTCGCGTTTATAATATTAAATAGGATATATTTAGACATTAAATAAAATTATTGTTGCTTAAGGAAACCTCTCTGAAATGTTTATCCTTTTATCCTGGTCATATTTCTTGTAAATCTAATGTCATAGTCTCCTTACAGTGCTCACAAATTAATTCTACTTAATCTTTATAAAACCTTTACTTAACGATAAGCCACTAGCTAAGGAGCTAACAATATATGGTGATGACTTCATGTTTTACCTTACTACATCATATTTCAGATCGTAATTTATAGAAAATGAAAACGTAATGAAAGAGCAGGTATCCCCACTATGGACTATTGACACCTCTACTCTATTTATGCAGTAAGCATCAAGCACATAATTAAATCACGCTCATGCATAATTAACTAGTAAGTGACAATGAACGTGATTCATTTCGATGACCATTGCTGGCAAACAAAGCAAGGTGTACATTTCTTGTTCGTCAGTAAGGTCATCGGAAAAATTTGGTAAACTATGGTCACTACAGGAAAAATTGATATGGTAACCTAATTTTATATTTAAAGATTTGCAGTCCTCCTTATTGTAAACTAGACTGCAAATATTGTACACCACATTGGTATATACAACACAACGATGGGTTCGGTAGTTTTCTTTTTTATTGTCTCTTCTCTTCTAATACCAGTATAAATATAAGGAAATTTAAAAAATAATTAAAATAATTTGAAGAAAATCAAAAAGAAGAAGAGCACAGTTGTGATTAAATCGCAATTGAAACTGCGGGGAACTAGTTAAAGGTAAAAGCGACACTATAAAGGCAGCTTCATTCTGAAACTAAAATTTCACTATAAAAGCATTTTATACGTACCTGTAACTGTTTGAATACGTGTGGCAGCCGTTGTTCGTAGTGCTGTCGCTGCGCTTCGTTTGTTTTCCGCAACTGCTCCATATACTCTTGTTTCGCATCCTCACAGGCTTGACTCCGAATTTTCATGTTCGCTTTTTGTTTTTCAACCTCCGCTCGACTGCAATACCAGAATCATATATATTGCAACGATCTTTGATAGCTCTTAACTGCTTCCATTACGTTAAGTTAAATCACGCAGCTTAAGAATTGGGCAGAAAATGTCAAAAAATCTTTCAGTTTTATAACTCAACTGAATTTAATAGCCGGTTTAATAGTTGTCTAAATGATAAAGATATAAATGTTACGACTGCGTTGGATGAGCTAATAGCATTCATATTGTAATACTTTTATGATATTTATCACAATTACTTTCATATGCACACACTGTCTATAAAAAGCATAATGTACAGCATTCTGATAAGAATTAATGAAAAAGATAGAAACAAGTTATAGGATAGGAAGTACTGTTTTTTTTTAATAAAAATAGGTACAACGCTTACTAAGGATTGTAATTTGTATTCCTATATTATGGCATAACGCATTGTCTTCGCTACTTAGAACTGAGTTTCTGCCAAGCCATTGTATACGAGGGCAATTTTATATTTTATTGTGGCCAACCTACGTCATTTAGTACCCATATTGAATATCTCAGAAAACATTTAAGCATGTATGACGTATATATATGTACATATCTAGAACTAGAAAAAGATCAAACAATCGGGTATTTTAATAAGGTACTTTTTTTATTGTGAATACTAAATTTTCACCTTACCACTTAATTATTTTTATTTATTTCAATTTACGTAATTTTTTATAAACACCTATCATTAAACCTATCATTTAACACAAGTTTATGACCTACTATACAATGCTGTCCAGGCGGCTTGGTAATGCTGAAAACAAACCCTACGGTTTGTTTCAAGTATTCCTTCTCTAAACAAAAAATCATGACTTAAATTATTTTTTATAAAAATAGGTCGGTCAGTGCCTAAAGCCGTTTTGTATTATATCTTCTGAGAATTTGGACTTCCTCGTCAAAACCACTCGTTTCTCTGCGTTCTAGATATTTTGCAAATGCCGCGTACTTGTAATATGATTATTATTGTACATGGCAAATTTAATAACAATATTAATAACAACGTACTATTGCTTAGTTAATTAAGTACTTGCGGTTGATCTAAAGCTTGGAATAATCCGATACCAACCGACACAGTCATATATATAAACTAGCTGCGCCCCGCGGTATTACCCACAGGTTTTTTTGCTTTTGAAACAAGTATTGTTCAGTATTTCATTGGTTTCCTTTTTTTTTTGCTGCTTTTTCTAACATAAAAGTAACCCAGCTACTCCTTATAACATCAGTCATTTGTCAGTAAAAGTCCCGTCAAAATCGGTCTAGCTGTTCCAAAGATTAGCCAGAAGAAACAGACATTTAAAAAAAAGTTTTTTTTATGTAAGTACCATTTATTCTTCCACATAAATGCATGAAAAGCTGTTAATTTGAAATTATAAACAGACACTTCAATTTTATTTATTTGCATACGTATAGATATTGCAAAAAGAAATAAAATCCATTATGTCATCTACTAATACCATTACATATTTTATGCATTGATTAAACACTTGTTAGAATCAGTAGGTCAAGATAATATTATCGGTAAAGTGGTCTATTAGATAATCACCTCAGATTAAGGTCAGCGTCTGCCTTTTGGAAGGTCTCAAGTGCTCGTTCTGACTCCCGGGCTGCGCGTTCGTATGATCTTCTCGCACGCTCTAAAGAACCTATCGACGACTGTAGTAGTCCCATTTGTTTAGAACCTTCATTCAAATGTTGCTGTAATAACAAAAAACAATGAGTTACAAATTTAAGGAACGTTAGATACTAAGCTCCGCACCTAATCGAATCGTTAACATTCGATTCCGAACTGTATTGATGTCATGGTTATTTTTAGAACGCCCTGTGTTTAAGGTGTTTGCCATTATAAGATGATGTACCTATGGCTCCTTTAGAAGTATAATATAGGTACAGAAGAGATTAAATACTAAAGTGTATTTTTTTATGGAATGGGGGGCAAACATAGCATAGCAGACCCGCCCATTGTCACCCGCAACACTATAGGCGTCGTCACAAGTTGCCGACCTTTGGGGGATTGGGAGTGGGAGGTTCGGCTTCCGGTATCCTCACTCACTCGGTCAAATAGCGCTTGCGCTGCGGCAACCGCTATTTGACAATTGTTTTCTGTGAGGGCGTGGTATCACTCCCGTCGGGTCCATTCATGTTACTGTCAATACTAGAATAAACCATTTCTTGTATTGACATTTTTCTAACTAATTGCTAATATAAACATGCCTCGACATGACAAGGAAAGGGAAAGGTGATAGATTTGCAAGTCTGTGTATGATTGTATGTTCACCATAGTGTCTAAAGTCTAAACTGCTCAACCGATTATAATAATGAGGTGTCAATCGATTCGTAATAATGGCTCAGGTGACAATATGCTATACAAATTTTATCACAACTTTTACGTAGTCGGGATAGTGTTTTAAACTTTTTTTTGTTTATAGTAAAGGAAAGGGTCAAACGAGCATACGGGTCACCTCATGATTACCACTATAAACATTTACAACTCAAAAGTATGACCGTTTTTCAAGTCCTCTAAAAGAGAGAGATAAGGGTTTTGGGCTCGAGCGGCGACACAATTTTTCATTTAATCTGTGAAAAGTAACGAAATACCGTTTCGCTGGGAATAATCCGGCCAAAAAGGCCCATTTCTGCCGAAAATAATAATACGCTAAAATATTAATTGAAAAACATATTGATTCTCACCTTTCTTTCTTCTCGCAACTCTTTGGCGAGTAGATGTAACTCTCTCACTACATTTGACTGCAAATTTTCAGCAACTACCTCCCGTTGTCCCGCAAAATCGGTCAACTCTTGAAGTAATTGTTTGAATGCTTTACAAGGTGTATATCTAAAACAAAACAGAGACGATTATAAAAAATATGCAACGAATTTACAAACAAAGTAAAATTATCAATATAGGTCATTAAAACAGAACGTACATTTATGTATGCAAGGTCAAGTTAATAAACATAGTTGTATCATATATTTTGTAACAAAATGCAAAATTTATTAATTAATACCTCATGTAATATTTTATAACCAGTTACATTTACAAAAACATAAAATATCCTCGCTGCTTTAATATTATGACCACATTTGCATTTACAAAATGATTTAGGTTCACCCCAGGCGTTATTATATATGTAATTCTAATTTTAATCTCTTCAAATATGTACCATAAGTGCCTCACTGTTTAATTTTTATCTGTTAAAAGATACAATCTTGAAGAATGACCGTGGGAGAGCCACGCTTTGGCATGCATGGGCCGGCTCGACCGGAGTGATACAACGGCCTCACAGAAAACCGGTGTGAAACAGCGCCTGCGCTGTATTTCACCGAGTGAGTGAGGATACCGGAGGCCCATTTTTTTTTTTACTTGTGCAATCCCCCTCGGGCCATCACCTCGCCGGGGATTGCGGCGGGGCGGTGTGTCGGAATCGAACCGACTAAAACCACACGGTGTGCCATTCTGCGCCTGAGACGGTAGGGATCCGGGAACTGCTGTTATTAACACATCCGGACCCCTCCCAGCGCTTGCCCGCACTGAAGCAGGCACCATCTGCTGGTAAAACTTTCAATTTAGGCGACGTACGGCACACGCGTACGTCGCCCCCTCGCGGGTGTCCACTAAAGCGGATGGAGGGGAAAATCTTTGGACCATCATCTAATTTTGTGAAAAGATGTGTTTTTTTTATGGATTAGGCGGGCAAACGAGCAGACGTATCGCCTGATGGTAAGCGATTAACACCGCCCATGGACACCTACAAATACCAGAGGCGTCACAAGTGCGTTGCCGGCCTTTGGGGGATAGGGAGGGGAGATAGGGGGAAGGGGTTTGGGTTATGGGCCTCCGGTATCCTTACTTACTCGGTGAAAATAGCGCAAGCACTAACACACCGGTTTTCTGTGAGGCCGTGGTATCACTCCGGTCGATCTCTGGCTCTCTGGCTCTCCCACGGTATAAATGTGTGATATAAATGTGTTGATAAAACGAAGAAATGGGCATCACCTCAAACGCAGTTGGTATGTGTAGAAGTAAATTATATAATACCTGCATCAAGAGCTAATCTTTCGCGTATTTTATAATTAGCGCATAAGTCTGATCCGGTCAATTACTTGTACTATTGTTTGAATTATCTATTGGCTCCAGCAAAAAACTTGCTTACGTTCGGTATGGAACTTGAAAGGTTTTATAGAGTAAATAATCTTTGACCTTCATAATTTCTTTAGATTCGATATGTATATTTTAATTTTAGAAACCATGAGAAAAAAATCTAATTCTATAGTATAAATAAGAGTACCACTGAACATCGTTAGCGTCAGTAAATAAATAATTTGTTGATTTGTAGTTTGATTGAATATACATAAGAATATAATAAAATCTTAGGTTAATTGAAAAATTTGAATAATTATTTATTACATTTCCGCCTGCTTTCATGCGATTAATAATATTATTGACCTTAAAAACTATGCACCAAACCTTTCTCATGAATTAATGTGTGTTGAAAACCGCATGAAAATATGTTTAGAAGTTTTTGATTTTTATCAACATATCACACCGATATTTAAAGTATTTCGATTAAAGGTACTAAGGATAACTTACTGGTATTCATCTTCTTCTTTTCTTTTTGGTTGATAGTTTTTGACAAGTCGCCTGCAACGATAAAATCATAAATTATAAACTTTCGTACATTACTATTAGAGAGTAATAATAGTCAATTAGAATTCTGAGCAGCAGCGAGGGAATCAAAAGAATACGAGGTGAAAAATCTTTGCACTTGAATGCAACACGTAACTTTTCATCCTATCTCAGCCAGGAAATGACGAAATGCAAAAAGGAAAAGGCGCAAGTCAGCAAATTGTGAGTGCACACGATGTTCTAAATTCAATTTACTTTATCCTCTAGCGGATAAAAACCTGCTTTTGCACTCAGATATCGAAGGGCAAAAATACTCTTTCCGAGATGGGGGGGATGACAAAATTATTTGTTTAGTAAACTTGATATACTATTTCATAAATTAAATTGATGATATAATAATACTATAACATTGTTGCTTTGTAACCGATTGAAGATTATCATAATTTGCAAAAAAATATAAACTGTAATGTATGGACATAATTGGTTTTAATGAAGTATGCAATATTTACTACCAATATATCGACTTTTACACATTATCTTCAATTTATATTATATATATAAACTATATCAATATATTAACTCATAAACAACATTAAATCAATTTTTGTAATCTTGGTTAAGGTTAGGTAAGCAGAATTCGGTACAAATCAAAAATATGTAAATTTTGTGTTAGCGTTCAACACTTTTAAATTTTGTTCAAAAACTAGTAATAGAATATGTTCCTTTATCTCTATGGAATTAATTTTATGTATTTGACAGCTTTATACTTCAGATATTATTATATTCTGTGAATTACACTACTATTAGTAAGTTCATTCACCTGAGTTTCGTTGCATATTCCAGTTCGATAGCACATCTTTCTTTAACGAAGGTTCCATATTTATCTAAAAAATCAATTCCTTTATGTGTGTGGGCGGCTAAGTTTTCATACTGATCCTGCGAACAAAGAAAATGTTTTATTAAATATTTTATTATGAAAACTTTAGTAATATTACTCATTATTCATAAAGCATTGTTTTTTAAAAGTTATTCAATCATTATAACTTATGTACTTATAGAGTACCTAATCGTTATTAAACGCCAGAGGAAACGAGTACCGATAGGAGGTCGGACCAGCGGGAAACCAGTGAATATATAGATAACTATGTTGTTAGTATAGTTATTTGTAACAAGTAAATCATAAATAACTTTGATTGTTATTTGAATGAACTAGCAAGGCTTTTGTGGATATATTTTGTTATAGGACCTTTTCCCACCGAGGTTGATCAAAAGTCGTAAATACATATTATTGCGATCGCGTGTTTTTGCGCACGCGACTGCACTTCCCAGTCGCCCTTGACTCCTCAGAGGCGCGACGACGAAAGTGCAACGACACAACCATCATTTCAAGCACCTACAATGTAAGGACACATGCCCATCAGTCTATTGCTTTTAAACCATTTTAAAATCAACAGCAGTGAAATAGTCACATTCAAATAACGGACGTGATAATATTTGACCGCCTAATAGCTTTAATTAAATGCGTGGCAACGCTACTGTACTGCGCTGCAAAAGCGTATTGTGGGCACGCATTTTGTGATATGTTAATAAAGTATGTTTAGCCATAACTCTCTGAAGTTAGTATGCAAAACATAGTAAAATAAAGGTCTAAAATGCTAGGATCGCTAACAAAACCATTTATACATTTGAAAAGTTGATACTTGTGTATGGGTACATTAATAAAAAAAAAGTAAAAACTAAAACCCAACTACGACAAAAAACGACGCTTAAAAAGTATGAAACAAGTTTCAAAAGCCGTAGTCACGCGTTGTTAAAGTGTTATGGACTATTGAACATTCCTCAGTTTCAAAAGCCGTAGTCCATGTCGTGTAATGTACCATAGTCCACAAAACTTTAACAACGCGTGACTACGGCTTTTGAAACTTGTTTCATACTTTTTAAGCGTCGTTTTTTGTCGTAGTTGGGTTTTAGTTTTTACTTTTTTTTTATTTAAAATGTTTTGGTGCCTTTATAATACTCATTGTTGTGCAAATTTTATTTCAATAGGTACCATAGAAATATCACACTTATCGAATAAATACGGACAAAGTCACGAACAAATGCTAATAATATATATATTTTTGAAAGGTACAAGTAACGCCCTTTCGTATGATACTAAACACGGCATATTTCTCTCAAATTAATTTTTTGAAACAGTACTTTACGTCGGCTAGAGGGCGCCACATTAGGTTAAATGACACGTCGTATAACCTATAACCAGCGGAAAATCAAGACGCTTCTAACGATACCTCATTTGTCTTATTCTGACTAGTAGCTTAGACAGGAGGGAACAAACGAGCATACCATAGAAATTCCACACTTATCGAATTAATACGGACAAAGTCACGAGCAAATGCTAATAATATATATATTTTTGAAATGTACAAGTAACGCCCTTTCCAATGATACCAAACACGACATATTTATCTAAAATTTATTTTTTAATGCAGTACTTTATGTTGGCTACGCACACCTGCTTGCGCAGCTAACTTCAGAAACGTCATAAAGTTTGGTTCGGACTATACTACCCTCGCACAAAAGATCGACGTTAAATGACAGCGTTCGTACTGTCGTGTTTCGTTGCTGAGTCCGAGGCTGGAGGCCACAATGATGCAGAAGTATAACTAGGCCGCCATGGTGTGGGTCACCATGCTGTCTGCATTTGTAATGATTATGGTGACCACCATTGGATTTGGACTGGATTCTACTAATGCTTTCTATCAGGCAGAGTCTGTTTGCCAGGTCCATACATAAAAAATCCATATTAAGATATTTGCATGATATTAAAATAAAACTAATAATAAATTATGTATTATGTATTAATTTTTTTGTGCTATGGACTATACATTTATAATAAATTAATAGGATCACTTTTTGCCACATGAGATACAAATAAACATTACAATACATTTTATGATAATCTAGAAATCTAAATCCCATTACTGTCGTATTTGTTATCTTTAAAATTATACACGTATTTATAGTTTACACATTGGAAATATGGATTATTTAAGAACTGATTGCCTTTAGTGATGAATGTGATAATTGATTAAATTTTGAATGTTTAATTTGATTATCCTTTTTGAAACGAAATAATTTATAATTATTCATTGTACTACTTCCTAACCTGACGGGTCAGTTATAATGATAAAGTACGTTTTTATTTATCTCTACAAAATACACAAGTCTTATTAATACAAGTTAACATAAAGGTTTGCTTAATTAATAATTTGTGGGAGATCTGTCGTCCACCATCCATCGCTTCGGTTCCTCCTTTCTGTGCCGAGCGGTCAAAACCTGGAACTCACTTCCAGCGCTTCCCACTATGATCCCGGGTCCTTTAAGTGGGGCGGAAAAAAACATCTCACTAGGCGGCCATAGTGTGGGTCACCATGCTGCAATGTTCTTATTCGCGTTGAGGATGGTGGGC
Organism: Spilosoma lubricipeda; assembly: GCA_905220595.1. Classification (NCBI taxonomy): domain Eukaryota; kingdom Metazoa; phylum Arthropoda; class Insecta; order Lepidoptera; family Erebidae; genus Spilosoma; species Spilosoma lubricipeda. The sequence continues at coordinate 15,935,912 of HG992275.1, forward strand.
GTCTAGTAAGAACTAGTTTTAACTGATATTCGATTTGAACATTAGTTAATTCTAGTATTAACAAAGACATACATTAAAAACTAGTTCTAACTAGGAAAAACTAGTTTTAACTGTAACAGATATATCCCGACATTGTACTACTTTTTTTATCGTTTCATATATTTTTGTTCAATTTATAAACTAAATTGCTATTGCTTAATAACTTTAGCAGTCTAAATTTTAAGTACATGTACTCGTAATAATCCATTATTTCAAATTCCAAAATCATTCATGTGCGAAATCATTTGCAAAAGTGCTTAAAAAATATACAAAGAATATTATTAGTACACGTTCTCCTCGCAAATTAATATAATGGATAAATAACACAAGATTGTATTGACCTAATTACTTCAGAGCTACTAGATTGGTTAGATCTAGAATCTTTACGTACCTACCGGTACGAGAGGTTACGAAGCAACGGCTATGGCAGCCAGTTTTTCGTCGTAAATCGTGGCCACCGTAAATTTCCTAACGGCACTAAACCATGTATATCCAAATTTCGAGAGTTGATTACGGTTTAGATATTAGACAAACGCCATACTTTTTACCATACACTACAAATGTACCGTTGTCTAGAAGGTACTGTTAACAGAATTTCGATTATAATTAATTAAATAAGTATAATTCAAATTCAAAATCTTTATTCCTAAGTGAAAAAAATAATCAAATATTATCAGGTTTTATTTAAAAAAATACCTTATCCAACCATCCATGAACTTCACTTACGGATTGGATGACTACTGATTTAAAACAGATTGTGTAAGTACTTTATCATTTATCGTCAATGTCACTTACAGTTAGTAGCGAAAGCATGTGCAGATATCATATGCCAAGTGTGTCGTACAATAATGGTAGAGTACAAAAACTGACAATAATCTCTGCATGGTGGGTCAGTTCGTTAACCCTGGTGGTGGAGTGACATCGCACAACGTTACCGCTGAATGCCTCATCTGAACGTGGGAGAACTGGATCTGTGACAAGCTCGATGCATTTCACAAAAGTTTAGTGCGAAATCGTATGTAATACTCTATGTGCAATTATTTAACGGATTACATAATTGCGTCTAGTCTAGTCTACTTAATTAGGGGCACAAGTACCCAGCATCGCCGTGTGTAAGAACGTGATTCTTGCTTTAATTTATGAATGTATAAGCCTGCACCCAAGTTATTTACCTTAATTAATCTATACTAATATATAAAGCTGAAGAGTTTGTTTGTTTGAACGCGCTAATCTCAGGAACTACTGGTCCGATTTGAAAAATTCTTTCAATGTTAGATAGCCCATTTATCGAGGAAGGCTATAGGTCATATATCATCACGCTAAGACCAATAGGAGCGGAGCACCAATGAAAAATGTTTCAAAAACGGGGGAAAATTATCGCGCTACGGGCAATAGGAGACGCAAACGAGGTTGCGTGGGTCTGCTAGTGTATAGCTAAAACCACAGTAGAATTTGTATAAATTAAGAGGCAATAACAATATAAGTTTCATTTAATTACTTTTTAACTGAACTAACTACATATTATTATATGTTTATAAGTATAGGCAGCGTTTTTGGGTAAAAAATAAAGGTAGAATTATTAACATAAATATATTAATTATGCAAACCGGTACTTTGGTAGTAGCAGCTTAAAGAACTTCAATGAAATAAACGACTTGGTCTAGTTATGACGGATAAATTACCTAGTATTACAAGAAGCGGACCATACGCTGTACCTCATGATAATGGTTCAAAAGGCGGTTTGTGGGCGGCGTTCGTCGAAGGAATGCGCACAAGCAATATTCAAACCATGATCGCAGTCATCAGTATGCGAAGCACACTAGGCGCGGTATCCGACACATGTACTCTTGGGCTACCTTGGCTAATTACTACGATTCAAATTCATATTTGAATATCAATATGTGACAATTTGCCATATATGTTTACGTTCCAATCAAGCATGCCATGTGAGTTTGAGACAAGATGCTATTCAAACGTTACATGCATAACAATTCCAAATTTTCTACATGTATCTTTTGGAGGAGGAAAACTCAGGTTCTCACTTGTAATTTTTTTTCTAATTTGACTAGATTAGGTTTTTTTATGATGTTTTTAATCCCGCCTTACATATCAAGTGTTTAACAATTCACATGTGTTTCGTATTTGGCAGTTAGAAGGGTGTCACTGAACCTGTCATATTAGTGTGACATGCCGCCCGCCAGCCGACAACGATGCAAACTACATCGATACTCGGTAATTGGAACGTCGTCGCGTCGCTGTAAGTGATAATCAAATATTGTCATAGCTACAAACTATAAACAAACTGATCAAAAAGTTATAAGTTAAAGAAACGTTGTTTCTATAGCCAAATAAGTACATATTAATTACAAATTATATGCAACTAGACAACTCCGGAATTTGATTTGCTTTTATGACGTCTACCTACTTTGAAAAAATTTGGCCTAGATACTTCGAATACGGATAGATGAATGGACCAAACAGCAGTGGCTATTTCGGTGACTTGATTGTGTATGATCGGTGGTGACTATTACAAAATTATCGAATAATAGAAATCTAGTTAGTGTGAATCGTTATAGTGTTAACAATATAATTACAATGTTGACGGGCATGACAATTGACCTTGCGTTCTAAGTATTCGAACGTCTCACCTGAATGCCAATGTCACACACACCACTATAAGTGTATCATATAACGATTTATGAGATTTTATCTCATAAGCCTATTAATCTACGGACGACGTGTGAATATTGGAAAACTTACGTACGGTCGTGGTGCAGCACGCATGTTTATTGATGCAGGGAGTTACTAGCAGTAGCCTTTCTCATGCATTTTGCACAATACCGACTTCCGTTATGTCTCGCACATCAGCGTTTATTGGAACTGTGGACGGCGGAGTCATACCGGAACAGGCGAACATCGTCAGCAGGCGAAAACGATGTTTAATCGGTTTGTTCGAGTTGTTGATGAGTCACGCAGGAGGAACGCCCTAACCTCGTCCTTTACTGATAAGCAATTATTACTCATCGTTTGTTAAAAATAATGGATGTATGGCTTAGATAAGATTACGCGAACTTAATAACATTGTAACTATTATATATTTTTATTATTTAGCAAGTCCCTTTATTATGTAATCTTATTTACAAACTTGATAATAAATGAGGACATTCTTGTTAATATTATCGAGTCTAAAAGTAATGCAGATAGAGAGATATTGTAACTACATTGGAACTTCTTAGTTAAAAATATGCGGGGCTTACTCATGTCTTGGAGCTAGGTACGGTACGGTAGGTAACTAAAAAGCAAAATCTGGTCTTGGGACATTTTGAGTATGAAGATCATTTGATTTCTTTGGTTGCGAAACTGTTGCCATTATGACCGTAGGTGCACTTGATCCCCTGCTTAGATGATCCTGTAAAAGATCCCCTAGGGGATCAGAGTGGACGCAAAATTCTACATGGTTCCTCCATGGGATCTCTTTGGATTTCAATTCCATTTTGATCCAACACGGGATTTGGAAGATTTTCGTTCAACTGGATCCCCTTAATTTACTGGGGGAATTATTTAGATTTTTTTCCACACCGATCCCCTTATCAAGTATGATACCCTGGTGAATTTTTAAGGACCATCTTTATAAACATTGTTAAATTTAGCCAGGTTAGTGGTGTCATCTAGTCTATACAAATAAATAACATTGGAGTGTCTGTTTGTAATATTAAAATAACCGCTATTTACTTAATTTATAATATGTATGTACACACGATACATATACCAAAATATTTTTTTTTTCCAATTTTTGTTCCGGCTGGACCGATTTTGACCGGAATTTCACTGATAGGCAGTTGATGATATAAGGAGTAACTTATGCTACTGTTTTTAGACTAGCTTCGCCCCACGGCGTTGCCCGCCTTACGACAATAACTGCGGGACCACACTGTAACACCGCGGGACTCTGCTAGTTCTTTAATAAAACAATAGAAATAAAAACCAGTGAATTTGTCCGTAATGAATAAAGTACGTAACGTGTAGAAAATAAAGTACCAAAACGCCCAGTACTTTATTTTTACATTAACGGTTTCGAAGCCAATTTGCTTTGAATTATTTGGTCAATTAGTACTCTGATTACTCCTTAACTGATAAAGCCTATGCAGCTATGATAGTTTTCTGTTTCAATTCATTATAATATTAAAAAACCGACAATTCTTCACGTCATCGTCAAATCAAAATGTATAAAAATTCCAAAAAGATCCCCTAGAAGATCGGTGTGGACAAAAAATCCAAATAAATCCCCCAGGAATCTAAGCAGGGGATCCAAGTAGACGGAGCCCTGCACCCATATTGACTGACGACTTGAAAGGTAACTGGGCTACTTTAGATCAGGAAGGCGGGAGATCGGAGGGAGGCTCCACCAGTAGACTACAATAGCCAGATTCCCTGGACCTTTTCTTCTTGTTGTTGTTATAGAAATAAGTTTCTAATCAATGCTATCTAGACATATTTAATTATTCCAACCGAGCAAACTGCCAAAACACATCAGAATTCAATAATTAAACAATTTAATCAAATCAAATACGAATTACAGAATTAACTTAGGTTAATTGCCAGTACAGTATTTAATAATCACTAGTACCATGCAGAAAATAGAAAGGCTTTCTCATAATTAACTATTCAGGTGTATAGTTTTAATTATAAGAAAAGGCAAAAAATCGTTTTATCTTTAATGATATTAATTAGTTGAAAATTAAACTGGTCTTGCTAAGTGGTGTAGCCTCAGCCGGTTCTTTTGAGAAAATTGCTGAGGATTATGAGCAAGTTTATTTGTTCAGTGTCCGAGTGTACTCTTTTCTATCTATATAATATATAAAAATGAACCGTCGAAATGTATACGCGCATAACTTGCGAGCGATTGCACCAAATTGGATAATTATCTTCTATAAGTTCGTCATTGATAGGACAAGGTTTGTGTACAAGAAGAATTAAAAGATAACGGGAATAGTCATTTTTTTTACAGCGACTGATATGTAAATATGACGATACGAAGTTCGCCTAGTCAGCTAGTTTTCTATAATACTAGCCGACCCACGCAACCTCGTTTGCGTCTCCTACTTCCCGTAGCGTGATAATTTTCCCCCGTTTTTGTAACATTCTTCATTGTTGCTCCGCTCCTGTAGGTGTTAGCGTGATGATATATAGCCTATAGGCTATAATATTAAACAATTCTACATTCAAGCTGAATGGTCCAAAATATTTGGGATTGAATTACTTACTTGAATTCTGAATAAAAACAGCGACCAGTTATGTCATTAAAATGTCATCATAACGTCAATTACAACCAGGCCAGTGTGTCTAGCTTTAGTGGGGGATTTAGAATTCACATGAACTACTTATCACTATTACATTATAAAATCATTTAAGTACCTCGGGGACTTTCTTTGAAAACCCTGAAGCATGTGACCTACTTTTTAACCGAATTCAAAAAAAGAGGAGATTTTCTATTCGGCCGTATCTATATTTATTTTGAATATTCGCGGATAACTTCGTCGTTTATGAATCTATTTTGATTTTGATGATTCTTTTTTTAAAGCAAAGGAGATATCACAACGGTGGTAGCATGATAAGGACACTAAGATCTGATGATGGCATCCAAGAGAAATCGATCGATTTGGTCGTTCGGTTTTTTATTTTGTTAAAATTTTACTTGTTTGTCATAATTTCAGTTTTTTACTTTTAATGCATAAAAATTATAATTAATGCAGAAAAGGAAACAATAAAATAACATAACATTTTGGGTGAAGGTTTAGATTTAGACTCGTATAAAGTTGCATAAAATATAAAGGTCAAACTGCATGTATGTATTTTCTGAATACATGGAAATAGCATTAGTTATTAATTAAAAAAAAAAAAGTTTTCAAAAACATAGGAATTCCATAACTATAAAATATATTAATTTTGCTAACATTCCTTGGTTGTTTTTTATTATATTTTTACTGTAATATATAATAATAAGAACATATCTAATCTGGGATTAGCTATGATTCATTTCGGTATCAATAAAATACGTAATATGTATGTATTGAATATTCAACTTGTTGTTTTGAGTTTACATCTGCTACGCATATTATGAAATAATTCGGCAGAACAATAGGTGTGTATAATCTTATCATTATAACGTCATAAGTAAACACGAAAATTAATATGCGGCATGATTGTTTCGTGTTCTGGGTTTAAAATTTTTAGTTAATCCTCGTAACCATTCAGTGCGTCAATATTACAGTATATTCCAGTAACTAATATATGCGGGTTCCCGAAATACTTTTATTTCATTTAGATAAGTAAATAAGTATTTCATTAACGGAAAACAAAAATTATTCCATCACTTAAATAGTGGGACAAGTAATACCTGCTATATTTCCTTTAGAGTACACAAATTGTGTCTGTGTCTTTTAATACTAAGGTTATACTTGAGTAAGTTCATAAATTTAAGGGAATTTAAGGGAAGTGAAGCGATTACACAAATTCGGCGTAAGTGAATGGTTTGCGTGTCGTCTGACACAATAAAATAATTTACAACGATCATGTATACAGTTTACATAACAAGCAAATTACACGGTACTAACAATATCGCTCACGAAGTTAAACTAAAGAAATGTGACTCATATCATGACGAACAAGTGTACACATTACACACCTGTCATTGTTATTAAAGCCAGTGCTTCCTTCAAGTAATTAACTATGCTAACAATATTATCATAATGTAGAAATTCAATCAAAGTAAAAAGTAAGGCACAGTCGATTAGGTTGGTACGGCCATATCGAAAGACGTGGGATAGTCCACTCCGTCAAAAAGACCCTAAGATTACTCGTTGACCCACCACGAAGAAGAGGAAGACCGCCCGTCTCCTGGTAGTCAAATGTCCAGAAATAAATCCAAAAGGAGAATCTGAGTACACGGAGCTCTCCCGAACAGAGCTCTACAAGGAAACTCGACACTCGCTAAAGTGGATAGTGTAGAGCGTTAACAAAAAAAGAAGAAGAATCATATGTAGAAATTCATGTAATATTGGCAAAAATAATATTGTAGCCCCGAGCACTGACACTGTTAACATAACGAGGATCTTTGAAATATCAACGGCAGATACTTGTTTTACACTTTATGCAATATAAGCAGGATTACATAATGTCACCTACAACAAGTGACTCAATTTATATCGACCGAGCAAGAGGAGCCTCGAACCCTATCGAGTTGACACTTTCCAATAAACGTTCCAGATTCGTTTCGGTGGAACTTAATTAATTAAGATTGAATTGGTTCACAAATCAGTTCCATTCTACGGTAAGTAATACGACTATTTTAGCAGCAGCAAGTAACATAATATAAAGGTTCTTGTAGTTCGTTGTTACTGTGATCGATGTTTTAATTATAGTGTTTTTGTTTTTGCGGTTTACGATTTATGACGTATTAAAAAAAACTACTAATTAGATCTCGTTCATACCAATTTTCGGTGGAAGTTTGCATGGTAATGTACATCCTATTTTTTTTTAGTTTTGAAGACCTATCCATGGAAGCCCACGAAAGGGTTTTATGAAAAAAAAATCTAGTTTCAGTTCTTAGTATTTAACCTCCAAAATTTATTATTTTTTTCTATTGTGTGAAAATCTTAATGCGGTTTACAGAGAACATCTTTTACCACATTTCAACATAATAGTTCTTATAGTTTCGGAAAAAGTGGCTGCGACATACGGACGGACGGCCGGACAGACAGACAGACATGACATGACCATCCATACATACTTACAAACTATCGCGTTTATAATATTAGTCGGATATACCATATCACCCATGAGTTAATATCACCCCTAACTACAATAAATACATATTTTTATACTAATAGTGTGTTCCTTAAACATGATTGGACCCCGTTATAATAAATGGTCAAACGATGATATCATTCCAGTGTAAAAAAATATTTAAGTATCAAGAATCAATGTCGCACTGATAAAGTACAAATGTCTTTGTGCTCTTTCTGATACACTTTTTAAGTATCGTCCCTACCTCCCCTTACAAATTTCAAGTTTCAAGCCACTCTGCTCTGGAACGTCACTTTTCTAGTGGGGTGCATTGTTATTACAAGGATTATTAAATTTCTTATATCTTAAGGAAATTTTGGGGATGTACACACCCATGTAGGTGTGAAAACTAATTAATAATTTTTACTGTCTTAGTAAATACTACAATATGCTTAAAATATTCTTCAACAGTTTAAATTCATTAAATCAAATCAAAAGGTAGTAAAGCCACGCTAATTTCAGCACGGTTGGGCCGGCTCTACCGGGGCGTTACTACTCTGGCATAGAAGATCAACGTAAAATGACAGCGTTCGTGCTGTCGTGTTTCGTTGGTGAGTGCCAGACCGGAGGCCCAAAGATGCAGCAGCATAACTAGGCCGCAATAGTGTGGGTCGCCACGCTGCATTGTTGCATTATCTGCAATGAGTATGGTGACCACCACTCTTGGATTTTGCTTATGCTTTCCATCAGGCGGAGTAGCCAATTTGACAGGCCCATAAATAAAAAAATAAAAAAATGATATGTGGTATGTATACATACATTCTTTTTTACTTCGTTTGCGATGACTGGTCTAAAAACTTTCTTTTTTGAAAATAAACTACAAAATCGTATGTCAAAAGTTCACTTCGTTTTCGACCAGGTAGGTTAACACTACTCAAATGAAAGAAGAAAGGTAAATAAAGTACATACGTAAACACATACATACATTGTATAACAAATGAGTAAAACTTTAATGCGTACAATACATTCAAGCTATTTATCTTCACGGTCGGCCAACTAACAACATTCACTGTATGAACCAAATATAATGTTCACATCCAAACAGTTCATAAACCTCTGTTAACAGCAGGTACTTCTAAAAGTTAAGCCAAATGGTTATTTTATCATAGATTATGCCTGTGGCTAAATTAGAGAAGTTATTTGTAAGTGTGTTGGGAATTTTAATTACCATTCACATTTGTATCGTCGTTATTTAGCTAATGGAAATGTGGTACGTTCTTTTTCAACTTAGTCTTTCGTTCATATTTCTTCATTTTATATTACAATAAGTGAATAGGTAATTAATTCAGAATACTGTTTTGAAGGTTTTTAGAAAGCTACACGAATTAGTTTAGAATTGAACGTGACCATGATCTCAAATGAACGAGAAAAACTAGCTAAATTAGTAAAACCGCTCGTCATTACTAATATTGCAACTGTAACGCAGGATTCTGTACCCAAAGCGCTTACCGTTTCGATGTGGCATAGTAATGTGCATCCGTTAGCCAGAATAAACTTGGAAAGGGTGAAATTACAATAAAACTCGACCTGTTTCCTTTCAAAATGTTTCACATTTCATTTGCAGTCTAATTTCGGTCGAAGCGTGGTTGATTTCTATAACGGTAGGTGTGAGTCACATTGGTGACGTCACGGGTGCTAGGGCGCGCACCCCAACCTGCGTCACCCTGCGTGACTCAATGTCGCACCACCCCCACCCGAGCGCCCAGACAACCGCTCAGACACAAATAAATATAAATTGATACCGAAGTGGTACGCGATATTTTACCTAAATAGACTGTTAAAGGACGACTTTGTATGACTTCTACCCAATTTGCATATTTTACAAATTAAAAATTTTGACATATAATCCACCCTTCGTTTTTGTCTTAGTTAGAACATTTGCGAGACCGATCTCTTTCATTTGAGCTCGCCTACGCAAATGTTGAGGTGAAGAGAAGCTGTAAACAGTTAAGTCAACTTTTAATACAAAACATAGATCATTATAGAAAGAAGAAGCTTATTATAGAAAAATGATTCATTCATACTCTGTATTCAAAGTTAGTAAATTACTATTAATCATTATAAAAAATTGTTTAAATACCTACTTATCTGTAGTTAAACCAGTAAATTTATTTAAAAGAAAAATACCTGACTGCGTCAATATCTGCCATCTTTATTAAATTCAGTTTTTTATTTAAGTATTTTTTTCGTTTTTTTTTAATTTTGATGAACCCACTCACGATTAAGACGACACCAACATAAAATACGACAAGCCGTTTTTTAGGCTCTAGGGCGTGCGAAAGAAATATATCTATTGACACCAACATAAAATACGACAAGCCGTTTTTTAGGCTCTAGGGCGTGCGAAAGAAATATACATAATCTAAGTCTAAGTGACGTTACGTACGACAGACAGACAGACCGACAGACAAAAAAAATTTTAACTACAAATTTCAATTACTAGATTTGACCCAAACAAACAAATAACCAGGGTAAGCTAAATAAAACCGTTAAAAAAACAAATTGCAAGTTTCAACTTAACGGTTTCCGCAGTCATAAGCCATATAGCCATAACCATAAGCTCGTAGCTTGTGTCGCAACAACTCTAAGAGGAGATTTCCGAGACCTTTTTCCTATAAAATTAGATTATCTTATAATTTTACCAAAGATAATCTAATTTTTTACCAAAATATGAAATTTTAATTACTTCAATTACTTTTTGAATGTTTATAAATAAATATCAATTAAATAATCTAAGCTCTAGATTATTTAGTTTCGAAGCAGTCTGTGACAAATAAATTATTACATACAGAATTATCAAACTGCTAATAACAGTATTATATAGATACAGATATAAATAGGTATATACCTATACAAGGTAAAGAGTGCAACATTGATTAAATATATCATAATTATCACTTTCAACTATCTTAGTATTGAGACCTTGATTAAGGAAAAACATTAATTCATATTTACGTAGAGGTCTAGCAGCGGAACAACTCAGAGATATAAATAACATAAAAATTTTAACAAAAATAAAACCGACTTCAAGGTTTGACTCGATTTCTCTTGGATGCCATCATCAGATCTTAGTGTCCTTATCATGGCACCACCTTTGGGATAACTCCTTTCCATTAAAAAAAGAATAGAACAAAAATAAAAAAAATATGCGGTCGAATTGAGAAACCTCCACCTTTTTTTGAAGTCGGTTAGAAAATAACCTCTGAATGGTCAGAAGTTGTAATTTCTATGGAAAAATTGTAAGTTATTTCATGAAAAGTTTATGATAGTCATCACTGGATATTAAATATCTATGTCAGCACAAGTATACCGTTTTAAAACACCTTGAGCCGATTTTAGTTTACTTAAGATGGGATGCGATTTTGCAAAGAAAATGTGATGTTATTTTGTAATGATATCTTCGCCTTCAAATGATTGGAACAAAATATTAATAATACTATCAACAATAAATAAAAAACTTAAACATTAACTCAATAGATTATAAAGGTGAGTTTATCACAAAGTTCACGTTCGTCGTCTGGTGTCGTTAAACTTATCTCATAATTTTGACCCACTTCCGGCCATATCAATGTAGGTTACGAAATATTACTTATTCGTTTTTTCTATTCTTATTAAAATTATAATGTCTGTGGTTGTATTTTTGTCTCAAATTAGTCAAATATTTGTGGCAATTGTATGTTCTAAGAAGTGGGCGAAAATATAGATATATAACCTATGCATATACTTATTATATTGAAATAAGGAAAAGGGAATGAAAGAGGACACAATATCTAAACATAGAAAATTACCACACGTTCATGCGTAGTTCTGTGGTTGCATATTTGAAACAGTAAATTGTGTTGCATCTGCTAACCACTCGGTCTTAAAATTATAATGTAAGGTTCTAAAATTTAAGTCGTAAGCTGTGCTTAAGCATACGTGTACGTGGTATTTATTCGAATTTCACAATCTCGCTAGTCTTCGAGGAAATAAAGCCGGACGTCACAGTATTACGCGAAAGTTATAAAGTATTATCTTACCTAATATGATTGATAAATTCTATAGCAATAAAAGTCTGAGGGGAATGATAAAACATTACTTTAAATGCACACTTTCTTTTTATAAAACTACACTCGGCACGTTTTGATGCAAGCCACGTCCTAAATGAACCTTTCCACTTTCATCTTCACTTACAAAATATAAATTAACTTACAAACTTCAGAATACAACTATTACATACACTGTAAACACACAAATTATGAACTTGCCTCTTTAGATATATTACACTTCATTAATTTATTTAACAATTTGCCTAATTCTTATTTTATATATATAGACTAGCTGAACCCCGCGGTGTTACCCGCGGTTATTGTAGTACCGCGAGTAACGCCGCGGGACAAAGTTAGTCTAAAAAAAGTAGCCTAAGTTACTCCCTCGATCATCAGCTACCTGCCAGTGAAAGTCCCGTCAAAATCGGTCCAGCCGTTCCAGAGATTACCCGGAACAAACAGACAGACAGACAGACAGACAGACAGACCGACAGACAGACAAAATTTTTTTAACTACGTTTTTGGTATATGTACCGTGTATACATACATATGTACTTAGTAAAAAGCGGTTATTTTAATATTACAAACAGACACTCCAATTTTATTTATTTGTATAGATTTTATATTAAATCCAAAAGAAGATATTTTGCTAGTACAGCTGTGAAATCTACATGATTGAATTTCTTCGAACAAATATTTGGCATTAAAATATTACAAAAAAAATACCGTCTTAACGTTGTTTAGACAGACTTCTTACAAGTTACGTAAACTACAACATTTACAGGTAGGCCATGTTATGTTAAACAAAACGTGCCATCCTTACGCTGCAGCGTGCACCTATTTTATTTAAATCAAATCTAATGAGCACGTACAATCTTTTATGGTCGTAAATTTTGGTACTTTCTACAGTAAATTTTACAAAGTATTTGTTGTCTGCACGTTCAGATAATGAATAATGATATTTACCTCATCGGAATTCTGGAGGACAACGAGAAATTACAGTAGGTATTACACAATTGAAATTTCTATTAAAATATTAACAAATTACAGTCTGGTTAATGTTAGTTACAATTTCGGTAAATAAAGGAATTCTACTGACTAACTAATGGCATATTATTTAAATACTTTACCGTATCCAGCTCTAAGTCAGCACAGAAAGTATAACAAAATGTATAATCATTTAAAAAAGTGAATGACGAATACAAATATGACCGTAAATTAAATGAGTATACAAGATCTGAAGTGCTGATGGGTTAAAGTGGTGAAAATCAACTCTCGCGCACGTAGAAAGTAATGCGAGGGCACCGTTTCTCATTAATAATGATTATACAAAAATAATCTTTTCAAAATGTATATATTTACTTAGTACCTTCTACAATTAAATAAGCAAAAATTTAGTTCTAGTAAATAAACGTTTGTTAGTAAATTTGTTTACGGTAAGTAACCGGACAAGGTCTTCATAACAAAACAGTTATGAAAGTCGCACAAGATCTGCTACGTGCAACGCCTTTGGTAAACTATGCCAAACATAATTTCGTTACATAACTCCTGATTGATTTGTTACAAAACCTATGTTAAGTCTAAAAAAATAGCATTCAATGTTTCAAATTGCTAGACGATTACTACTACACGCTTATATTCAAAAGATGTACTGAATAATTCAATGATATCTAAAATGTTTAGATGCTCTCTAACCGCATGGAAAGTTAAATGTACTCTGTCTGGTCCCCCTTCCTTTAGTATGACCATCATATCGTCAAACTAGCTCCCTAAGACGAGGTAGGTCGACGTTCTGATCCACAAAAATGTCGTACATTTTATCCTGACGGAATAGCAGTTTGTGCTTTTTCAATTACACTTCTAGGATATCTTAATAGTAGTACAAATAATTAATTATTGGGTACTGGAGGCCGCTCTTGATCCAACGGAATATTGTATCCCATCCGACTGATGATATAGTATTATTATGCTGAGGTAGTTAGTACGTAGGTGCGTTTTTAATATTGAACTCTGATATGAAGCCATCAATTGAAATGAAAGAATTTCAGTGTTAGGTTTCTTGGAGAGATGATTTTTGCAACACACTATAATATTATACAATCAGGGACGGTAGAATGGTACGTGGGAAGACGGACGAAGACAGCCGCGGGCGCATTGTGCCATGCCTGGATACTAAAAACGTTTTTGTCATTCTATTGCTCATTGTTGAAATACAAAGGGCTTGTTTCCTGCTATATGTTTATAGTTTATTCACATTACAATAGGGGCATGTATCGAACGTCATTTAATTTTTAGATTTATACGAATATAAAGTTTTGTTTGTTGTTTATAATTTGTATTTTTTACTAGCAGAAGTCGTTTTGAAATAAAACATCTATAAAAATGTAACTACGTAATGTAATTATGTATTTCATCACAAGAATTGAGAGTTGATTTAAAATCGTGAGAAAACTAATTTGATAATATCATTACAGACATCAAGTTAATTGAATGTGATCGTTTATGGAATGTGTATAATTGTAACCTGTATTCATAAACATTAAGTGTACAGAACAGCATACATGTCAAAATATAACGATTCTATGTCCTGGTGAAAAACAGATAGATTCACTTGTAAGTGATCGATTGAGTGACTCCAATATAAAGGCCCTTGTGTATTGGAGAAAGCATGATTCAATTAACAACCCTAAGACTTCTTACCCCATCGATTTGGGAGAACAAGAACTTGACTCACAACGAAATTATGTACAAAAACTTTACTGTACGAGATAGTTTATTAAACAAATATTTTAAAAAACTGAATATGTTTAGAAAAACACCGTATTTTTCATGTTTTATTTAGAAACGTCCGTTAAGTTTGTTTAGGATTCTTCATTGAGTCAATAAACATAGTTCCATGCAAACCATTCGCCATTTGGAGCAACTTATCGATGTTTCTTAAAATAATATACAGTACGAACATAGAATGTGGATCAGCACGAGCCTCCAGCCATTGTTAAGACACGCGTGTTTCCGCTTTCTCGTGGAAAAATGCAAGCGCATTGTTGGAAAGTAAACGTAAGCATACGTCGATTTTAAGAACGTGATATATAAACATGTTTATTCCCCTTAAGACATTCAACGCGTAATTACATATTTTTATATTCGCTTGGATTTGACGGTATTCAGCTGGCAAGTTCGACTAAAAGGGATCATGTTAAACCAGCAAACGTATAGCCGCTTAGCCTTGACAACTTCAAGGTTATCGCGCTCTAGAAATACCCGTAATTGGATTGCAGAGCAGATCTATTTCGTATAATCAACATTTCAACGTGGGTTTTAAAAAGTATAACAAGTTAGAGGGTGTAAAATCAACAGTGTGGGTGCTTGTACGATGTACACATACATATGTATATCGCGCGACACAGAGGCGCCAGCTTGCCGTCTACAAAAGCCCACTGTTCATGAAGTTTCAATGTGAGTAGCTGCAATTACATTAACGCTTTTACCCAACTGTCTGCGGTTATACAATCCACGCCATTACTTTAGAACAGTTTACAATTCATGATTTAGTAGTCACTAATACAATCAATTTTTGTCATAATCGCTCATATGAGGTATCCATATTGAGTCCAATATTTGTATGAAATTACCAATTAAATTGTGTATAGGCAGATGTGCACAATTTCACAGTAGAATGGACGCAGGACCGGTCAGAGGGGTCGGGCGACCGTAGCAGGTGTAATGACATCGTCTGACGTTAATACCTGAGTCCACAAGTTGTATTATAACTTCCCTGAACATAGTCTTCCGTATGAAAGTTTTATGGCAACAACATATTGAAAATACAACGTCTAATATAGAATTTAAAAAGGTATATTATGTTTCAAGATTACACAAAATGTTCTATTGAATTATACTAAGAAGTGTCGTGGTTTTATTTAAATATTTTGTTTTCTAATACATACAGGCGCTTATAAGACAGTAGTATTTCTAACACATTGTTCAAATGGCCTGTCTGACGTTAATATTTGCCGAAAACTTGATTGAGCGGCTATTTTGGTTTCAGGGCGCCCATATTACGATGACTGAACTGGCAAAAACGATCGGTATTTCAAGTGGCACGAATACTTCTGTTAACAAACAATCCAGTCTAAAATTAACATTTATATCTGTATCAAAACAGATGTTTCTAATTTGTGACGTATTTTTACCTTATATCGATCTTAAGAATTTCATATTTAGCTCGGTACAACTTAGAACTTTTTGTTCATATTTACAGCATATGCATTAAGCAGAACTCGATCAGGATAAGGAACCATATGTAAAAAAAGCAGACTACTCAAAAACATTTAAAATCAACAATTACGTTGGTAATTTGATTGAATTTTGTAATGCCATGTGTAAAACATAATTTAAAAATGCATTTTTAGATACTAAATGAAATCAACCCGGAAGAATATACAACGGATCGGATGAGCAAGAGTGCGTTCACCCAAGAGGCGGCCTGTGCTCACAATAATATAGACTAAATGTGTAACACGCAGGTTACCCTGGCACTGAAAGATACGTTTGTAAACAAACCAATTTAAAAAGCGTTAAATGTATTTAAAAGTATAACATCTGTGCCGAACAATATAACTCATGATTATTTTGGGTGTCTAAAAAGAGTTTTCCTTTAAAAAAATCTGTGGACTGATTTTGACAACAACATTAACATGTGGTTTGTCATAAAGAAAGGGATTTGTCATTTTTGAGCACGTGGCATTTAATTACAACTGACCTGCTAAAAACGCAGCCTAAATATGACTACCGCGAATAGGGTTTTGATAAATAAAAGAAGAAGTACTTAATTAAAATTATATTGTCTAAGCTATCTATGAGTATGACTGACGAGAGTAACCGTGCCAAAAAAAACTTAACTTCAACACTAGTATCTTTCTCAATCGACGATTAATGCAAATAGATCGATTAAGTACATTACTTTTTATATTTATTTATGAATTTAAATTTTAGTACATTATATATTTATAATGCAAACCTTTATGTTTTTAAAGTGTTTGTCCAAATGGAATGGATATGAAAATGTGCTATATTGTACATAGGTATACGTATACCTGTGTTCAATTTAACCATTTCCAACTATGCAATACCCATTCATTCGAGCTAAAGTGGTTGAATCACATGCAATCAAAACAACACATGCTTTTGTGCAAAGCACCAGTGACGCATTATGTATTTTTAAGTACATAGAGGAGAAAACTGTGACTAGGTGGTATTATTTCATCTACACAAGTTCTAATGTTTGTTGACAAGAATGTTCTCTTGAGTTAATTAGAAATTATGCGTTTAGATATATCATAAGAAAGAAATGTAAACAAATAATAATTGGGTTCCATCTAGTTATTATAGTAGACACTCTTGAAAAAAATCCAGTAAATTCCGTTTACTAGGTATTTAACGTAGGTTCCTTTCACAATTAAACCTTGAAACATACTCTTGGCAAGCAGCTGCGCAGACAGACGTTGTAATGTTTGAAGCTCGCAACATCGGTAGAAGGCAAATTCTCACGGAATGCGCGCAATCATAACCTTACGAAGAATTATGTGAACTCGCAGCTCAACACATACACCATTGTTCACAAGAGCAAGGAGAGAATACGTTATAAGATACTACTACAATTCAGTTAATCTATCTTTGAATAGCCTATTGACTTTAGTGTCCTAAGCGATCTTGCACAAATTAATTATCAAAAAAAACTACTGTCTTTTTTTAAATTTGATTTTTACCAAAGCATGACCGCTTAATTGCCTCTTCTCTAATTAAAAGATTTTAGGACTAATTAATGGTTTAAAAACAATATTAATTGTATAGTATACTAACTAAATATTATAATCATAGCTGTACTTTAGTTAACATTATGTCAGTCATAGTCCGCAAAATCCTCCATAGATCGAAGTAGAATCTCTATAACGCGTTTTGTATTATATTGGATACCTATTTGATATTAAACTATGTTAGCTTCTTCTGATCTGATCTGATCTTACCTATAGTGCGTCCAATCGTTTATTTAACTTTTGACAGATCACGCACATAAAGTTTTGTAATAATTTTTGATCAATGTACTAGAGGGAATACTGTACTTCATGGACGGGCTCCGCCCACTTAGAGATGTGTCATTCATAATGAATGACCACAGACTATAAAAACGGGTTTGAAATAAATCGATTATCGATTATATTAATAAAACATTCAATAACATTATTGTGATTATATTTTATATCAAATCACACGGTCTCTAAACTTGAGTCACTGATATAAGAGGCCCATTATTACAGCTCTCCTTTTCAAAGTATTCACGAAGTCGCAAGACAAACTCTCTTGTTTGTCCTTTGAGCACCTTAATTTTTGGCATTTTGACAGTAACGAAGGGAGGGACGATACGCTCAACTCAACCAAACGTGAGAATTCACAAATAAATCAATACGGAGGAATAAAAATACTCAACTCGACGTTTGAAAATGTGAATTATGACTAACTACAAAATGTCCGCTACGCGTCCGGTGTTGCGGTTTAATGATCGATAAAATTACGAAATTATCGGTGAAATAATGAGTGTGTTAAATCGATTAAAACTTCTTCATGTACAAAATCGATCGATAAAAGAAATCGAAATGAAATGAAATGAAATGAAATCATTTATTCTGCAATTAGGTTATACAAAACACTTTTGCAAGTTAAACTTTTTTGAGCAGATGAGTTCGGCCTTTCCTAACTGGACTAGCCCTGAGAAGAAAGGACGAAACAAACTCAGGGATCAACGTCTCTTTTAAAATTCAGACAATTTTCATAAAACAAAAGACATTATATCAATAAAAAAAGCGATAATTACAATTTGTATCAATTATAATAATCTGTAAAGATAATTTAAAAAAAATGTCAACTATAACAATAGTAGATCAATTTATTTCAAAGTATAAATTATCGTCACGTCAAAATAATTTTAAACATTCAAGGTAAACAGCATGTGCAGAGTGGGCAGCTCAATCCCAGGCGGTTTTATCATGTAGATATTCTGCTATGGTATAATACCCCTTTGCGGATAGCTTCGATTTAATGGTATTCTTAAATTTTTTTAATGGCAAATTCCTAATAGTAATAGGGAGATTGTTGTAGAAGCGTATACATTGTCCCATGAACGAGTTGCCTATTCTGTGGAGACGAGTGACGTGAACACTAATATTATGTTTGTTTCTAGTATTTATCGAATGAACGTCACTGATTTTAAGAAACTTTGATATATTTTTTTGAACATAAATTAAATTTTCGTATATATATTGTGAAGATACAGTCAGAATATTTATCTCTTTAAATTTGGAACGGAGAGAAGCTCGAGGGCCTAATTGATAAATGGCTCGTACAGCGCGTTTTTGTAGAAGAAATATGGCATTAATATCTGCACAGTTACCCCAGAGTAGGATACCGTAACTCATTATGCTATGAAAGTAACTGAAGTAAACTATTCTAGCTGTATCAACATCAGTTAAATGTCGAATTCTTTTCACAGCAAAAGCCGCTGAGCTTAGCCTACTAGATAGTTTTTCTATTTGGGGACCCCATTGTAACTTAGCGTCAATAGTTATACCTAAAAATACAGTAGATTCCACAGGATCCAACTCTAGTCCATTCAATCGAACATCGGTTTTAACATGCCTAACATTTGGTGTAGAGAATTTAATGAATTTAGTTTTCTTCTCATTAAGGAGAAGATTATTTGTATTAAACCAATGTACCACTTTCGAGAGTGCACTGTTGACTTCATTAAAACTGTCAAGTTGGCGCCTAACTTTAAAAATTAAAGATGTGTCATCCGCAAATAATACAATCTCATGATTGTCACTTACATAATAAGCTAGATCATTTATATATATGAGAAACAGAAATGGCCCTAGAATAGAACCCTGTGGGACGCCCATTGTTACAGGTGATCCCGAAGATGTTTTGCCATTAATGTCAACCTTTTGAACTCTTTGATTCAAATACGACGTTAAAATATTTAGAGCATTATTCCTTATTCCGTAGTGTTGTAACTTCCTGATGAGTGTAGGATGATGGACACAATCGAAGGCCTTAGACAAGTCACAGAATATACCAAACGCATCCTGTGACTCCTCCCAGGCGCCATATATGTGTTTAAGCAATTCCACGCCCGCGTCCGTAGTTGAACGACCTTTAGTAAAACCAAATTGCTTTTGATGAAGCAAGTTGTGCTTAATAAAATGTTGTAGCATTTGGTTTAAAAGCAATTTTTCGAAAATTTTACTCAATGTTGGAAGTATTGAGATAGGTCGGAAATTTGATGGATCTGAACTGCTACCAGATTTGAACAATGGAATCACTTTACTTTGTTTCATCAGATCAGGAAACACACCACATGCAATACAAGAATTGAAAATAGTTGCTAAATATGGGGATATCATATCAATTATTGCAGATATAGTATGTACTGAATGGCCCCATAAATCAGTTGTTTTCTTTACATTTATACTTTTAAAAGCCTTGATAACGTCATTTACACTAACAACTGAAAATTCAAAACCTCCATCACACCGGTTTACACTATTTTCTAATAAGAAACAAGCAGAGGCAGAGGATGACGAGAGAGTCTTGGTTGTTCGAATTGGAATGTTGGTAAAAAAATTTTCAAACTCAGTCGCAACCTCCACATCCGCTCTTATATCTACATTATTAATTTTTAAATAGAAGTTACGATTTCGTACAATGGACCTTCCGGTTTCAGCGTTTATAATATCCCATGTGGTTTTTATTTTATTACCAGATGATTTTATTTTATTTTTTAAATATAAAGATTTGGCAACATAACAGGCGCGTTTAAACGTCTTTGAATAATTTCTGACATACTCTTTAAAATCTAAGTTATGATTATATGTTTTTTCATAATACAACTCATATAGCCGTTGTCGACTTTTATAGATACCTACAGTGGCCCAGTCACTGAATACTACACGATCACTAATCGTTAGTGTTTTTGATGTAAAAATTAATTGAAATTCATTATTAATCATTTTAAATAACAAAGTAAAAGCTTGATTAGGGTCACTATCATAGGGCAATCTTAACAAGTTATCTGCCATATTATTTCTGAACAGGCTCATGCGGCTCTCCGTAATCGGAACGTAACTAATACTCTTCCTTTGAACCTCTAGTTTTGTTCGCGTAAAGGTAACGAACTGTCCGCAATGATCTGAATCTAGCTCACTTACAAGACACTTATTAATTGGTTTGATATTTGTAAAAATATTATCAATACAAGTGGCACTATTGGCTGTAATACGTGTGGGTTCAAAGAAAAGGTTACATAGATTATATGATTTCAATAAAGTTAGAAACCTTACAGTTATATTCGACTTTACTAGAATATTTATATTAAAGTCACCACAGACAAAAACCGTCTTATTACATTGTGTAGCCCTAAATAATGCATCTTCAAGGATTTTATCAAATACATGATACAAACTACATGGGGGCCTGTATACACTCATTACAATGAACCGCTCAAATTCTACACAAGCTATTTCTATAATTCGCTCAACAGACAGACTGACAATATCTGATCGTTCATTTACTTTAATACTCTTTTTAGTGATTATTAATGAGCCACCACGTATCATATTGGTTCTGTTGAACGAGCTAGTAACCTGGTGATTATTGAAATTAAACAAGAGTTGATGACTACTAAGCCAATGTTCAGTTAAACATAAAATATCAATATTATTACAGTCTAGATATAGCTCTAATTCTAATTCTTTACTCATCAATCCCTGAATGTTCTGATGTACCAGGTTCAAACAATTTTTGTTTCTGTTCATACAGTTTTTATTAGAAGTTTTTGAGGATACAGTGTTGCTAGAGGTACACTCTATTGTCGTAATCTTTGGTTTAAATGACTAGAAATAGATTGAGGGTTATGTACACTATAACTACTATCGTTCTGCTCAATAGAAGCAGATGTTGAAGTCAGGACTATATTACAACTATTACTACTAGTATTATTCTGCTCAATAGGAGCAGATGTCAAAGGCAAAAATACACTACTACAACTAGTATTGTTCTGCTCAATAGAAGCAGAAGTCACAGCCAAAGACTTGGCTAATTTAAAAATAAAATAGGATAGCGAAGAAGCTATTTGTCGTCTAAAATATCCAGAAAGATAATAATTATCTTTTGTCGTAAAATAATTACTGTTAATAACAGCATTAGTGTCAATAAATTCAAATTTATCATTATAATATGTCATTGTTTGTAATTTAATATTGTATTTAAATCTAATGTTATTTTCCATCTGTGGCAAGCCCTTACAGTAAGGAAATGCAAATAAAATTATTTTTTTAACATTTAAATAAGAAAGATTTTCAAAGAAAAATTTAAATTTGTTTATGTTTGCATTTCCTCTTCTCGGTAACGGGTCAGGGTATCACTATTTGATTAAGTATTAGAGCTGTCAAAAGTTAAATAAACGATTGGACGCACTATAGGTTTATTAATAATGTAAATCCAACAAGATAAGGTGTAAAAATATACCCCGCCAACGTATTTTTTTTTTTGATAAATTATATCATTATGTTACCCGGGCCTTTATGACGGGTCTATTGACACCTCGTTCACTAAAATCGCTTGTGTAGTTTAGACGATACAGTGGAACATACAAACATTTAGAAAATATTACCCTTTTTTTGGCTTCGCAGTTATATGAAATACCTTACAACGGAATGTCATGCATGCATGGACTAATAAGATAATGTTACAAATATCTGACAAAAAAATAAAGTTAACGGTGCGTATCAAATGATTTAAAGTAGCTAATCTTAGTTTTATATGTAGCCACAAACATAAGAATTTCTATGAAAGCGAGCCATGTGTGACCATTGCGAGTTGGAGCGCGACACATCACCCAGTTAGCGTCACCTCGCTAGGGAAGTTCGGTCCGCTGCGAGGTATAGTCTCGACTTCAGCACTTTCACTCATATATATCATCATATTATATCATGCTGATTTAAGTTATAACGTTTCATTATGTTAAATAACACATAAGTTAAAACTAACTTTCTAAGTACATACACATTTTTAAAATATAAATTAAATAATGGACAAGTACTAGGTCCAAATTTTTTATTGAACTTACTTTAAAATGATGGTAATGTTAAAGTAAATCAATCCACATATAGATTTAGTACCTACACAATATCATACTGGAGAAGATCGACGCACTCACAGGCATTCGTTAAAACGATAATATCTTTGTAACAGCCAGTGACCAGTGTGATGAATATGAATAGGAATGAACTGTCACAGTTATCAAGTACCTACGTTGTGTACTAACGTGGCCTTGTATCTGCCGCAGGATATTTTGCACTCATGCATGCGATAGAATCAAGAGCTATAAAATAAAAACATAGAATAAAATATGTCTATACACAACTGCACCGTGCTGGGATAAACCAAACCGGTCGTCTATCTTTAACCTCTTGCAACATCTTATGAAGAAATATTCTAGCGAAACAGCAGTTAAACAAAACATATCCACATGAACGAATATAAGCGAGATAGGTTAAGGGTCCGTCTGATAGCGATAGTTTAGTTATCTAATCAAACCAAACAAATGTGATAGGAAAAGGTAGTAAAGGTGCTTTTAGTGACGGACATTTACACACTGATCGAAATAGAATATGAAATAGAAGCTGTCCTAAAGAACGTTAATACCTTCCTAATATTGAATTAAGGGACATTAATTAAGATCAAACCAGTTGTTGAATAGGTTCAAGCCGTAGGAAAAATATGATGATAGGGGTCCCTTTTAATTATTTCTAACAGTTAGGCTGAATTGAAAAAAAAATGTACAAACTTTAATATTGAACTGTTTAATGGTGGACATGGACATACCTTACCTTTGGATCTCAAGGTGCAATCTCGTGCAGCCATGTACTACTGAAAACTTGGAAGGCGATGCGAACAGGTCACGGTAACTTTAAGAGCCAACTACACTCATTTAAATCAGTCTATTCACCATTGTGTCAATGCTCAACACCTGCCTCTAGCTGTGAACAGTAGATATGATTATATGTATCTCTCTGGGAATCTATATCTACAGTCAAGTACAATGAACGTAACATAATGCTGAATAGCTTACAAATGACATCTGGGGCGATCTAGGGGGTTCTTGTGTCAACTAAGGTGAATTTCCGTGCGTTTAAGCGATTTTACCATACATGCTATAATCAAATATAGCTCACTTAATAATATCCATAATATTTAACCGTGGTGCTTCCCGGTTTGAAAAAGGTTCCGTGTTGCTAAGGAAGAAAGTGGACATTTTATATTTCCAACTAATACAGTTTACTTCTTATTCCAAGGGTACTTTACTTCTTTTACGGGTTCCAAGACAGTTTCATTTTCCTGGGACATCCCGAGTGTCATAACTCGGTGTGCTCGTGACTCACTGCTGTTGATCCTGGTGTACCGGAGTTACAGTGATGGGCGTGTGGGCGAGATTAGTCCCAATCCCTGCCTGATATTAATGTTGTATGTGTGACTGCCACTAATTTACTACTTTTTACACAATTAATTGTTATGTTTTTGTGTTGCATATCAACACAAAAACATAACAATTAATTGAGTAAAAACAATTAATTTGTGTTAATTTTTAATTTTGTAATGTCCATATTGTGATTTCCCACAAATTGAAGTCGTACAAGACATACACATTTATTATAAAAGTAGTATTTAAGGTGCATTCCTTGTCGGAGGCCCAAAAAAAATTGATCTAAGACTCTCTTTAATGAATACGTGCATATTATTTTCTTCTTCCTTTACTAGTTGTACTTTACTTATTACTAAGTATTTGAAATTGTTTGAGTCATCATGTGATAAGGACGTTTATCACCAGTTTATGCAAAATTTTGATTATCCAAATGACATAACAATAAGGTAAATCGTCCCTTGATAATGATAATGTATTATATTACTTATAGAGGTTTCAAACAAAAAACAAGCGATATAATTAGAACGTTTACGTGGACTCTAATTGGAAGCGGGAAGCTCATTATGTAACTGGGCAGTTAGATCATTTCCGCAATATTACCTTGTGATCCCATTCGACCTTTAATTTGAATTAGACGCACTCCTGATAATTGTTTATTCATTGTTTTCATTGTCTATTGAACTTGAAAAATAACTATCAGTTACGGCATTTTGGAGCGAATACCTAACCTTGAACAAATATATAAACATTTTTCTAACCAATTTCATGGCTATACATACGTATATTGTGCAAACTATTCGCTTTCAAACATATACTAATACGCGTGCGAACGAACTGAACCATCGGAACAGACACGTGTATACTTAAAGATACTTTTAAAAATTATTGGTCCATATCCCGTATCTCCAACTAAAATAAGAAACATGCATACTCCCCGTTAGAAAGTGGTTACCTATAAACACTACACCATCGGATTATTAAACTTTTAGAATCCCCCTCTTCTCCTGTTTTGTAGGCACTGCGTTCCAGTCGTTCGATAACAAATTGACTGTAAATTCGATGTAGCTATCTTCTGAAACTTAATGTTTTTTTATTAATCTCCAACATAAACATTCCAACATTTATCTTTTAACCACAATCTACACTTCACAAACTAATACTCTTCTGACGTGTGTTGTATCTGTTATTTAAAGCTATATGTTATTCTTAACTCCAGTACAAGCAATGAACCTCAACTTCCTGTCCAATTTCAATTTGAGATACAGACTTGTACCGAGAACGCATTCAGCGCATCGAAGACAGGAAAGCAACACGATCTGACTTATGAGATGACAGCATTGCAACGTTGAGAGATAACTCCAAGTTATAGTAACTAGTACGATTACCCCACCTCGTCAGTTCACGTGTTTCAAACTTCCTGCTTGGAGCTTTGCGCACCATGCGTCACTAACGGTTTTGCAAGAACTACTTTTCTCTGCGCAACATTCCGTTACCTTAAAAATAATGGGATAGTTCCTCAACATGTACCTACGATACACTTGTGTTATCTTAACTGCACTTCGTAAATTTACGTGTACTACCAAATAACGGCCCTGAGAGTATTACAATAAACTCCACTTCTACTATCATACGCTACAACACACATGAAAAGTGTGTCAGTTTCTCTGTGACCATTTACTCAATAATATAAGGCCGATAACGTCGATAGGTTTCAATACAATCTTAACTCAAGAACTTCGTTGTCGTTTTCTACACAAACAATACCTATTTTTTAAGATAAGTCGACGTTCAACTTCTTTAGCAAAAAATCTCAAATACTATTCAAATAAAAAGTATATCACACAAGCATATCTCAAGGCGATATCAATAGACGTTATTTGTATTATCTTTGATTGGTATCTGATATTGTTCATTCCATAACCGACAATGAC
The DNA here is from genome assembly GCA_905220595.1 of Spilosoma lubricipeda. Classification (NCBI taxonomy): domain Eukaryota; kingdom Metazoa; phylum Arthropoda; class Insecta; order Lepidoptera; family Erebidae; genus Spilosoma; species Spilosoma lubricipeda. The sequence continues at coordinate 15,962,293 of HG992275.1, forward strand.
CTTCAGATTTATGTAATGAATATTCGCGTGAAGAATTCATTAATAATATAATCAATTGCAAACGGTAATCATTTAGTGTCACTTTTAATTGTTGCATATATTTAATCAAGAAGTAGAAAAAAAACTATAGAGAAATATTTTGTCTGCAGTTACTTAAGTATTTAGAACAAAACAGATATTTAACCACTACACCACAAGTGCGTCATTACTGTCGAATGCACTAATGTGTAAAACATTAATTCTCACAATATGCTTGATGTCATATTTATTAAAACAAATCCTTTGTAAACATGAAATAATAAATACATATATAAAAGAACGGTATAAATATTACAAATATATAACTATAAGAATTTGTGTAAACATGAAATTATTTACTAGTAAAATATATATACTTAATGTGAATGTATATTCTGAATATAACACTAGAACATTCTAAACACTTAGCAAAAACTTCATATGAAATGTGAAATTTCTTAATCGAGTATTTAAATGATTGCGTGTGAGCACACCAGTTTTGGAGCGTCGTATCGACTGCAATTGCTCCATCACCTTCTAATTGTAGGAACGCTTCACAACCACAGACCTCATACGGGGCTTGAATTGTTTTTACATGGGCTTGTTAACAAGCAGGGGTTTGATCGTACGCTATACACTCTCTCTACTAGAAAATAATTTTGAAGTTCGTGTGCATATTTGTGGTTTACGTAACATAATACTTTCAAGACGTGCCTCAAGTTATACAATTACCAAATGTCCATTTTTAAGTCTTACAAAGTTAAAAAAATATATTTTTCATATTTATTTGCTATATTGTGAGCTCGGTTTGTTTAAGAAGCGTGGGTTTTATAGTTTTTTAACTAAGTATGAATTAGTTACAGACTTTTTGTCGATACATCTTGGGCAAACCTTTAAATTAAATAGACACGTCGGCATGGTAAACAATACAATCAATAATGCTTTTTATCGATTACAGTTTTTTGATTCAATTCAAGGGGTCGACTTAAACAAAATTGGTAGGTATAATTATGCAATGACGTAGCAACTAAGAACGGTTAAGTAAATAACTTTAACCAAACAGGATTCTCTGTATGATGCGACTTTGTGGGTTGTTATTTCAACTCTGTGAAGAGCACAACTTTGAAAATTACACATAAGTCTTATTGTCAGTAGCTTCGGTTCTTGTAAATAGCATTTATCAATGTGAGTGCAGGAAGGAATTCTCTATAATTACTTATTTCTAATATTACTTCGCTCCGTATGACTTATACTCTAACTACTAAGTACTTTTAAAACGTGTCCTTTAATCTCCTTATAATTGTTGTCATACAAAAATTATGATGCTTTATTCAAGGAAGGAATAGTGAATCAATACATTTAACGAACACTTTCTCTCAATGTGCAAATATGTTCATACTTTCTCAAAGAAATTAAGTAACGGACCATGAACAGTGAGTGACTTCCATATGTAATGGAAGCACATTATTACGAGGTGTTTATATGTATAATTTGCTAATTCAGTAATAAAATATGTGTATATCTAATTAACGTAGAATACAGATACTCTTTACTATATATTTAGCTCTTTGCTTTAATAAGGAAGTCCGGCGGTAAATTTTGTTTCGATTTACTTACTCTAAAGTTTATTTGCCTACTTTTTTAGATTTTCAAAATGTATGCAAAAATCATGTTTTCAGTCAACTTTACTTTGATGCAACATAGAGGTTTTCTTTCATTTAACTCATGTTTAAACAACAGATAGTAAGGGTAGATACACACGAAACTTATTTCTTAAGATCATAAAAATAACACAATTCATAAGATGCTAAACCAACTAGACGTTCGTTCAATTGACCATATTAGTAATTTTAAACTTTAGTGTGACGAGAATAGAATTGCGTTTTGCCTGTTTTCATTCGCCTTATACTTAGCCATTATTTGGCGCGGTCCTGCTGATTCTGGTCGAACCGGTTCTACGCTTGGGCCTGAGACTGGACCTGCTACCACTCGCCAAATGAGTCGTGCGAGCGCCTACGCTGCGAATATGTTATGGTACGTTTGTATTCAACAGATCACCTCTAAATGTATTCTATAGTTTCACAAATTCAACTTTATCAACTGACACGAAGAGAAAATTTATGGTCGACCTTGGATCGTTACATTGGCAATAAAAACGCGCAGGTGTGGCTGCCTTCAATTTGACTGAAAGTAGAACCTAAAGGTCATACCTAAAACCTTCTTGAACGTGTCTACTTAAGATATACTATTACGTCGCCATTTTCATTGTTTCAAACTAAGGTGTCAAAGATGATCACCACACCACATGATGGCCAATAATTAAATTTCAATCCGGAGATTTCAAAATCTTACGTAATGCTGATTCACAGCATTAAATTATTTTAGTATCCATTCTTTAGCATACACTACACATAAGTATTATTCATTTACTTATTGCATATTTTAAAGAATAGATATAATAGGTACTTGCTTTTCCTGAATTTTAAATATTCACCGACTATTTATTAGAAGAGACAGCAAAATCAAAAGATAAAACATAATTCTAACTTTTCTTGGCAACACAGTTCTATAAGTAAAACAGCAACCTGACGATCTGTGCGAGAGACAAGAAAGAAAGCAGGTTAGTGAGCTTTTCAATAAGAAAATCTAAGCTAAATGAATGAAATGATTTTCTCTATTTTGTATTATGTAATGGAATTCTGGAGACCTGGGGAATTCCCATCAACATTATACCTACATTCGAACTGCCTCGTAAGCGACTGCAGATCAAGAGGTCTCGGGTTCGGTTCCCGGGTCGGACTGCTGTTTGGTTTTTCTTACAAGAAATTCTTAATAGCAGCCCGGAGTATGGAAGATTTCCCGCCCGTGCCTCGGAGAGCATGATAAGCCGTCGGTCTCGGTTGTCATGAACATCTATGGCAATCGTTAATAATCGTTAGGGTTGCGGAGGTCCGATGCCAGTCGCTCGGTCAACGGTCTAAAACTTTAGAACCAATACGTAGGTAAGTTGTATGGAATGTATTGATAAATTTAAGAAAAAAAAAATTGTGAATGAACACAAAGATAAAGAGGCATATAGCACAGTAGCTGCGGTTGTAAAGGTCGTCATCAAACCAACTAAAACCACAGCCGGTTTTTCTTGTTTTAAATTTAACTAAGCTAAAAACAAGAATAACCCTGTTTGCATTTTTTTTCATATACAGTTTTTGTTATTACCAAAATATTAATACCATATCCCTACTTAATGTATTTTTAATCACATGGTAATTATAGTCATTCGTTTCTAAAGATACTAATATTGTGTAACCTTACTAAACACACGTGGACATTTTCCAGACATCAAGATGGTTTGAACCTAGTTCCTTTCCTAAGTTTGGTAACGTTTGATAATATTGCAGAACGGTTTTAGAAAAAAAGAAAGCTGGTGAATTCAATGTATGTTTATTTCAGTTAGAGTTCTTACTACAAAGTACATGTAAAAATCAATTAACAATCACCAGTCGAGTTTTAAGCAGTCGACGTCCATAAAATTTTATAGTGTTTTTCACATCTCTGCACGAATCAAACGAATTGGTTGGATTTTATCGTTTTCACTTTTAGTATATTTATATCTGCTACTAATATTTTATAAACTAATGCGGTTCTACGAACGATATACGATATAATAGATCAGATACACGTGGGTATAGTTTATTAAGGGTTATCTTATAGATAAAAATCAATTGCTGTACGTTTCTCTAGCTAAAACTCGAGAACGGCTCGGTCGATTTAGCTGATTTTTGTTTTGAAATGTTTGTCGTAGTCCATTGAAGGTTTAAAATTAGAAATAACTTGAAAATCCAAATTCCATGTGTACGAAGTAGCGGACACAGCTAGTATATAATCATAAAATTAGCGATTAGTACTGAAATATAGTACCTACTGGTTTTTTCTAAAATGTGACACATTTATTAAATCAAAATATGTATTTTACCTTCATTATACATTGTTGGCATCTAATCAAAGTTCATATATGCCTTTCGATAGAATTCTGGGGATCTAAATTCGACAAACTGTATGAAAGTACATATTCCGTATTGCCTCTTGGGAAGATTTTTATTATTTTAGAAAATTGTCTACATCACGAAAATAATAGTAGTCAATTGGAGCAAGTTTTGGCAAGTGCGGAGGATGACGTATGGTTTCTAACTGCAGCTCCTGTAGAGTTACACTTTTTTTTTTTATGTTTGAACCTGCCATAATGACTCTACTCTGCCTGATGGAAAGCATAAGCAGAATCCAAGAGTGATGGTCACCATACTGCGAACGCAGACAATGCAACAATGCAGCATGGTGACCCACACCATGGCGGGCTAGTGATGCTTTCGCATCATTGGGCCTCCGGTCTTGCACTCACCAACGAAACACGACAGCATGATCGCTGTCATTTTACGTTGATTTTCTGTGCGAGGGTAGTACCGCCCCGGTCGAGCCGGCCCGTTCGTGCTGAAATCAGCGTGGCTCTACTACCTTGTGATTGTTCGCGCAGTGTGCGATCTTGCGTTATCATGGAGTAATAATGGTGAAGATCGATTCATACTTCGCTCGAAAATATCACACCATAAAGGTTTTATGTCAATTCAATCACCTATCTATTGGTATCAAACGGCAATTTCATACTTTATCCCCTATTATCGAATGAATTTACAAGTTTGAGTTCTATGCATACATAGTTTTTAATTAACTGTTTCAGTACTTGTGAATTTAATAATTTAGACGTACTATTTAATTCATAACCATCAAACACCGTGTAGTATTCAATCGTATTAAACAATAAAAAACAGTGTTATGATGATATCATCGTCCAACAAGGTGACCATAATAGGCAAACTCCTTTTTTCGTGGCGTTCGTCCCACAATCGCGATATCAAAACTGAGTCGATCAGAAAATAAGCATGATTTATTTAGTTAAGATAATATAATAATCATTTGAACAGTCAAACCATCTCTTATCACATTGGGAAGCACTGGAGATATGTATCGCATCATGGATAAAGTTTTATCTGATATTATAATAATTTTATTTATAGTCACGTACACGGGACACTATTTCTTCATGAAACTACACTGTACTGTTACAATGTCGCTTCGTTCGGACTAGATATACAAAAGTGTAACTATAAGCAACGGTAATGAAATATAACTGGGAGAAGATAACGATCTAAGCCATTCTAATGCATAAATTATACGCATTCGTAATCCTCAACTCATGACCTGTGATTGACAAATGTCTCGTATTGCTCTGCAGACCTTTTGTCGACCGTTATTTAAGAGTTAAGCTACTAACGAGATTAAGTTTAACAACGTTCGTGTAACAATTAATACATAGGTATGGATATCTTCGCTCTACTATGGTATATTTGCCCGAAGGTTGGCATTATTTAAATAATATCATTTATTACCTTCCTTATATACATTATTCTAAATCAGAACAGAATTATATTATAAAACACAAGTGCACAACAAGCTTCAAAGCTATTCACCTCTTTTTTCGTATATTTCTTGTATCTTCAGTAAACACATTTCGAAAAAGAAGTTTCGAAACTAAAACTCTTTTAGAGTTTCATTAAAAGTAAATTGTCGACTATACCTAGGTACCCGATACGTAGTACTCTCTCACAGAGCAAATGCCAAGTTAATTATGTGAATATGACAATACGACAACACGTCTACGTATATGAAAACTAATGATAGTTTGCTAGTCTGATACATTCATACGTACATTGCAGTTTATATTTTCATTTATTGCAACATACATTTAGTGGGGCATTCATTGTATAGTCTAGTTTATTATTAGAATAGTGTATTAAATTCATGCACGAATCGTAGTGAGTAGGTAGATACTACAATACATGTGTACTACTCTCTAGTATCAGTGTCTATTTAGCGCAATTTTTGTTAGGAAACCTATCCATGGTAAATTTGCTGTGAAAAGTGAATATATTAACTTTCTAAGTAATTTTTATTAACACTTTCAAATTAAACCGTTTGTTCTTTTTCACTTGATGATGAACGTATAAGACGGGCAAATAAGCGGATCTAAACGAGTCGAGCAGCTAAAACACATTGTATCAAAATGCGTCATTTGTAGTAATATTCAAGTCAAACGTGTTCTCATATCGCTAAGGTAAATAGTCATGCATGAGTAAATGTGTGTTTGAAAACAAACTGCAAATATCGTACAAATTGTTTATGTATGAATAGATGAAAACATTCATTCAAGTGTGTATGTATATTTATGGCTATTATACCATACAGTATAATACGCGTATGAGTATTTGCGCAAAGATCATAAAGGTCCGGCAATTCTTTTGAATTTAGTAAATATTCAACGCATGAGACGTATTTCTAGCAAGTTTTTAATAGCAGTAATAGCAGTGTGTTTTATTTAAGAAAGTTATTCGATGGAAAGCTAGTTTAACCGACATCCAACGGAGAATCAGTACGCTGAATGAAGTGGAAGAGGGCCAGTCGTGTCTCCAGACGAACCGATGGTCGCTGGAGCCAAATTCTATAGAGGGAGGACCATGATTAAGTAAACGTATTGTGGAACGACCTACGGTACGATGGACCGATAAATTCAAGAAAGCGACTGACAGCGGATAGATGCCGACTGCCCTAGACTTGGATATTTCTTGGGAGAGACCTTCGTTCAGCAGTGGACTGCAATAGGTTGATTTGAAAACAGTGCTTAGAGGTTACAAATAAGTACGTTATTTTTATTCGACTAGTTGTTGAACATCGGATTTCTGAAGAACATTCTATCGCTTTTCAAACTAACTATTGGAAACTACAAAAGTAACTTATATAGGAAAAGTTTAAGCCTCGCCGTCGAGTTCTAGCAATTGGATCTAGTCTAGACCGCCTTCCTTTTAACGATATCTGTTGAGTTTTATCGATCGATACATGAATCTAATTGGATGTTTCAGATATCTTGAATGAAATGTCCAGCCCAGTTGACGCAGATACAGATACAGTTTGACAAAACGAATATCATTTCTTTTTCAATTCTTTCTCAGTTCTTTTCTCAGTTTATCTTCGGCCAGCCATCAGGTCTTAATAAATGACATAAAATAAGTATTATCTAATTCAAAACGTGCTTCGTAATGAGTTTCTCTATTGAGCTTAAAACCTACATTCTTACTTTTACAAGTAATTCAATAACATAATTATACTTCCGTTACAAAATAGACATCTAAAAGTAGAAAGAAATAATTACGTATAAAAAGTTGTAGATTTGCTTCATCACTAGACATAAATGGAGATATTTTACACATACCAGAAAGTAAAAGTCGGCAATCAAAGTAACTGTTAAACTTTGCATCTTAATTCGAATTCATCGGAAGCCCTACTGTACTTCGATGTATGAAAATATGTTTTGAACGAGAAAATATTTTTGCAATAACGGTATAGGTTACGTCCACATGGAAGTTTTCATGTTAGTTGCAATCATGCTATTACATAACAAGTTAATTATACCAGAATAGGTAATTACATTTTGCACTGGCAGTATGTATTCATAGTAAATACTAAGGCTTAAGACTCTAATGTCTATGACAAACTCTAAAGACATTATGCAGAAAAACATTAAGTCATAAAAACAGTGACACTGCATAAATATTTAAGTATTAAAAATTAAAAAATGGTGAGTTCTGAGTGAGTAATCAGAACTCACCATTTTTTCACCACTCGAGTTTGAACACTTTTTACGAATTGGCAATTACGGCGTTTCGAAGAGCTTCATGTAAAAACTTTACAAAGGTAGCATAACAATATATTGATTTTATTTGTAGGTATTAAGTCTTACTTGATAGTTGATACTCATGCTGTACTTATGCTGTTGTCTCACTGAGGCCAATATCTAGGTCGTGTTACAAAACGCTTAGTGAACTAGTTCAGGGACACTCGCCGTAATTGAATTGTATACTAGCTTTTTTTTTAATTTTTGACAGTATAATAAAATTGCGATTTGTATAATTTTATCTTAGTAACACGGCTACGAAACATTTTAGTAAACTGCACTTTCTCTTGCAAGAAAAAGCTGAAAAAATGTAGATTATAAAGTAGTTACTGCCTAATTAACACAACCTTGCAAGGTGACTGGTTTTATGCATTTTTATTTCACAACCGCATACCGAAACGCAGTTCTCTTTTATACTACAAAACGCTTAGTGATATTTTGCATCAAGACTTTAAGATTTCATCTACATAATGATAAGTTAGGAACGAATGGACCATTTCACAACTAGGCAGCAAGTCGAGCGGAATGCGGGCAGCCAACGGCCTTGCAGCTTGCCAACACTGACCACTCGCACACTTATAGATCCAAATAGAAACAGTATCAGCGACATAAGGCGCCTCTGTACGTGTAAGGAGGACGATGAACCTTTCGTCAATCTTCACTATTTAGTCAGTCAATTCTTGTCAATGTCTCAAACCTACTTATTTTGATTGTTAAGTAGATTTTTTAATGGACACATATTCCGAATCCAGTCACAGTGTTTACTACGTGTACGATATTAAGATGATTATACCACCAGACAATGTGTAACTATATTTTTGTGAAGGACATTTATTTAATACTAGCTGAACCCCGCGGTGTTACCCGCGGTTATTGTTGTACCGCGAGTAACGCCGCGGGATAAAGTTAGTCTAAAAAAAGTAGCCTAAGTTACTCCCCGGATCATCAGCTACCTGCCAGTGAAAGTCCCGTCTAAATCCGTCCAGCCGTTCCAGAGATTACCCGGAACAAACAGACAGACAGACAGACAGACAGACAGACAAAAAAATTTTTAGCTGCATTTTTGGTATATGTACCGTTTATACATACATATGCATTTAGTAAAAAGCGGTTATTTTAATATTACAAACAGACACTCCAATTTTATTTATTTGTATAGATGTATAGACTAGCCGACCCACGCAACCTCGTTTGCGTCTCCCATTGCCCGTAGTATGATAATTTTCCCCCGTTCTTGTTTGCTTTTTAATCAATGCATAGGTATGTATACACGATACATATACCAAAAATGTAGTTAAAAAAATTTTTGTCTGTCTGTCTGTCTGTCTGTTTGTTCCGGGTAATATCTGGAACGGCTGGACGGATTTTGACGGGACTTTCACTGGCAGGTAGCTGATGATCCGGGGAGTAACTTAGGCTACTTTTTTTATACTAACTTTATCCCGCGGCGTTACTCGCGGTACAACAATAACCGCGGGTAACACTGCGGGGTTCAGCTAGTTAATATATATAATTCTTCTGTGAGTGTGTATGTCACTGAACTTCTCTGAAACGACTGGACCGATTTTGATGAATTTTTTGTGTGTGTGTTCAAGGGGATCTGGGAATGGTTTAGATTCACAATTTTGTCGGCTGGACAATGTTTTTTTAATTAATTTTTAATTTTTTAGTAGTTATGGCAAAACGACGTTTGCCGGGACAGCTAGTATTAATATGAGCAGCAAAAATTTTGCACCTCTTTGTACAAAAACATAGGGATTGGAGGAGTATGAAATTTGACAGAGTTAAAGTTTATAGAGGAGGAGTACAGAAGGCTGGAACGAATCCATTTCGATGCTCCATCTATACAAATAAATAAAATTGTAGTGTCTGTTTGTAATATTAAAATAACCGCTTTTTAATAAATGCATGTATATATTGTTGATATAGCAATCGCTCTTCAATCCGAAGTCTAGATTTTTAATCTATGGGCTGTAGCAAAAGTGTCAGTTGATTCACATATAAAGAATTGTTAGAAAAGAATGAAGAGAGCAAAAAGGAGTAATATTGTTAATTGTCTAAAAGAAGAAATAAAACTTATAAAATATTAAAAAGGATTTTATTAAAACGAGCAACCGAAATTAACATTGGTAGCAGCGCGAGGTTGCAGATGCGTTTGGATTTTATGAGAAAAATTTCGTGTTTCGGAATACGACATGGCAGCGGCGTCGGACATTAAATATTTTATAAAACAGTTTTCGGGAGCAGATTTCACTACATGGAAGTTTAGACTATTGAGTATCCTAAAAGAAAATGGTTGTGATGAAGCAATTCATAAGGCGACATTTGCAAATAGCACGGAGAACAAAAAACTTGAGGCACGTGCTCAGAGTATCATTATTTCAGCGGTTGCAGACAGCCACCTTGATTATATACAAGAAGAAAGCTCGGCGTACAACATGATGAAACGATTAGAACAACAATTCATGAAAAAGGGACTGAGGAGTAAGTTGTTCTTGAGAAGACAATTGAGTGACATGAAATACAATGAAAAACAACCATTATTGGAACATTTCCACGCGATGACTCACATCTTCAACCTACTCAAAGACTCAGGAAGCCCTGTAACTGAAGAAGAAAAAATTAATTTCATTTTATTATCCATGCCACCATCATATGATATAGTGGTTACAGCATTGGAAACTTTACCGGACGTTACATTAGATATCATTAAGGATAGACTTTTAGGAGAGGAAGAAAAAAATAAAAATAAAACTAAGAGTAAGGTAGATGAGTATAGAAATGCATTTTCATGCTTTACATGTGGAAAAGAAGGACACAAAAAGTTTCAATGCCGCATGCAAAACAGAGGCAGAGGATTTGGAACACCAGGACAAGGACACTCGAGGACAAATTACCAAGGACGGACACAAGGACAATTTAACACAGGATTAGGAAGAGGCTACCAGACAATCTCACATGTACGTGGACAGGGACAGTTCAGAGGAGCCAGCAGAGGATACCAAACTGGGATGAGAGGAGCTCAAACGTCATGGCGAGGACCCCAGGAATGGAGAGGAGGCACTAGTGGGGGCAATCAACATCAGTCATATGTGGCTGACTTGCCTTCAGACAACAATGCCTTTGTAACAAGTAAGAATTTATACTCTTGTAATAACATTTGTGATCAAAGTGAACTACTACAATGGTGCATTGACTCAGGTTGTTCTGATCATCTAATAAATACTAGAGAAGCTTTTTATGATTATATCGAGTTAAGTAAACCTAAAAGTATTTGTGCTGCCAAAAATGGCATAACCTTAAATGCTGTAGGAGTAGGAAACATTAAAGTAATATGCTATGTAGGAAATAGAGCAAATGAGTTTACCTTTAAAAATGTATATTTTGTACCCGATTTGAGAAAAAATTTATTATCTGTTTCTAAAATGGAACAACTTGGATTTAAAGTAGAGTTTTCAAAAGGAAAAGTTAGAGTATATAAGAATAATCAGTTGTCAATAATAGGTAATAATGAAGGATCTTTATACATAATAAAAACACAAATATTAAAAGCTAATTGTAATTATACCTTGAAAAATGATGATTTGATACAGCTCTGGCACAGACGGTTTGGACATTTAGGTATAAAAAACTTGACATTACTTTCACAACAACAAATGGTTACTGGATTGGGTGACTTAAGAACTAATAATGCGACTCATTACGACTTATGTGAACCATGTGTATTGGGAAAAATAACTAAGCAACCTTTCAACAGACAGGGTTATAGAGCAAAAAAACCTCTTGAATTAGTACATACAGATGTGTGTGGACCCATCAGCCCAGCAACTAAAGAAGGATATAATTTTTTTTTAACGTTTATAGACGACTACACCCACTTTGTTATAATTTATCTAATATCAAATAAACATGAGGTCTTTCAAAAATTTAAATCTTATCATAACTATGTAACTAGACATTTTAATTTAAACTTATTGAAGCTTAGGTCAGATAATGGAGGAGAATATGTATCAAAGGAATTTCAAACTTATTGTGATGAAAATGGAATACAAATGCAATATACAGTTCCATATAATCCACAGATGAACGGAGTTGCGGAAAGAATGAACCGTACACTAATGGAAAAAACTAAAACTATTTTATTGGATTCACAACTTGATAAATGCTTTTGGGGACATGCAGTTTTGTTTTCAGCATATGTAACAAATAGGAGCCCAACTGCGGGAAAGGACAAGACACCATCTGAACTCTGGGAAGGAATAAAACCAAATGTATCAAATATGCGTGTTTTCGGTTGCACAGCATTTAATCATGTACCAAAGGAGTTGCGTCAAAAATTAGATTGTTCAGGAAAAAAAATGATTTTTATTGGCTACTCAACATCAGGATATAAACTATATGACATTGACACAAGTAAGATAATAGTAGCAAGAAATGTAATATTTAATGAAAAAGAAAAAAAGGAAAGTAGTACAGTTCAAATACCAATATATGAAAATAGAGAAAAAGAATATAATATAGAAGAAGAAGAAGAAGAGTTTGAAAGCATGAGTGAAGAAGAAGAAGTACAAGAAAAAAGTGTTGAAACACCAAGAAAATCTATGAAGAAGAAAGATAAGAAATGTGAAAACAAAGAGCAAGAAGAAAACAATACAGAATGTAAAGAAAGAGGGAGAGAGAAAAGAAAAATTACTAAACCAAAATGGCAACAAGATTATGAAATAAATTTAAGTGAAGAAGATGAAGCCTGGTTTGCTCTCTTGACAAATCATATAGATGTTCCCACAAGCTATGAAGAAATTAAAACAAGAAGAGATAGACCTGATTGGGAAAATGCCATATCTGAAGAATTGAAAACCCTGAATGAGAATGAAACATGGAAAATAGTAACAAAACCAAAAGACAAAAAGTTATTAAATAGTAAGTGGATTTTTACCAGAAAAGAAATAGGAGAAGAAAAAATATATAAAGCCAGATTAGTAGTGAAAGGTTTCCAACAGAAAGACATAGTAGAAGATAATATATATTCACCTGTATTGAAGATACAGACATTAAGAGTTTTATTAAGTATTGCTGCAAATAAAAACTATTATATTCACCAGATGGATGTAAAGGGTGCATTTTTATATGGAGAAATACAAGAAGAAGTTTATTTAAAAATACCTCAGGGTCTTAATATTAAAGAAGGACATGCTCTCAAGTTAACAAAATCTTTATATGGACTTAAAAAATCACCAAAGTATTGGTATGAAAAATTTACAGAAGTAATCACAAGCTATGGATTTGAACGTTCGCAGAATGATTATTGTCTCTATAACAAGGGAGAGCTTTACTTACTTTTGTACGTAGACGATTTGCTTATTGTGGGACCAGCAGAAAATTCAATTAATTTAGTTAAGAATTTCTTGAAAAGCAAATTTAGAATGAAAGATATGGGAAGTAATAATTTAATGTATTTAGGTATTTCCATACAAAAGGATCACAACTATATCTCATTAAATCAAACTAAATATCTTATAAATGTCTTAAGAAAATTTAATATGCAAGAATGTAAAGGTATTACCTCACCTATGGAAAAAGACTTTCAGCTTAACTTGACTGACTCTGACATAGACATGACCTTGGAGAACCAATGTAGGTCTCTAATAGGTTCGTTAATGTATGCAATGACAGGTACTAGACCGGATTTAACAGCTGCTATCTCATATCTTAGTAGATTTCAATCAAAACCAAGCTTAAAATTATGGAAATCTTTAAAAAGAGTTTTAAGATACATAAAACACACGGTGAATTATAATATGATTTATACTAAGAATAATTCTAAAACATTAATAGGTTTCGCAGATTCTGACTTTGCTAGAGACAGTGATCGAAAATCCACAAGTGGATATCTATTTCAACTTTTTGGAAATACAATTACTTGGAGATCTAAAAAACAAAGCACAGTTGCTTTGAGTACCACTGAAGCAGAATTAATTTCCCTATGTGAAGCTTCAGTCGAAGCATGTTGGCTTATCAAGTTATTGTCAGACTTTCATATAAAAATAAATAATGTTATAATTTATGAAGACAATCAGAGCACAATTAAAACAGTTATGAACCCAGATCAAAAGAGATTAAAACATATAGATGTGAAATGTAATTTTATTAAGCAAAAAGTAGAGGAAGGTATGATTAAAGTTTTGTATATTCCAACTATAGATCAAATAGCAGATGTGTTTACCAAACCATTAACAGGAGAAAGATTTACTAAATTGATAAGAATGTTAAACTTGTACAGTGATTGTTATGAGAAGGTAAGACACTATTAAAACTTAATGTACTTAAAATAATAAAGTGTATTGTTACATTTACAAATGAGTGAAATTGTTACATTTAAAAGTAAAGTAATTACATAAATAAAATAAAAAATAAATATTTAAGTAATAAATAGGTAAGGATAAGTAGTATAACTAAATATGTTTAAGTTCATTTTTTTATGCAAACAAGGAAGTTTTGTATATTATTTGGTTATGTATGTTAAAGGTTTAGTTATACGTTTTGATAGTATAAATAAATGTAAATCTGTGTAACACTAATTTGTAATTTTGGATACATTGGGTTGAATGACTAGTAGAATACATTTGATTAGTAAGTAAATAGATGGAAGTTTGATATTGTAAGATTGTGTTTGTTCGGATTTGGAAAGCGATTGAGGGAGAGTGTTGATATAGCAATCGCTCTTCAATCCGAAGTCTAGATTTTTAATCTATGGGCTGTAGCAAAAGTGTCAGTTGATTGACTTTTAAAGAATTGTTAGAAAAGAATGAAGAGAGCAAAAAGGAGTAATATTGTTAATTGTCTAAAAGAAGAAATAAAACTTATAAAATATTAAAAAGGATTTTATTAAAACGAGCAACCGAAATTAACATATATTATACATCATACATGTAACAAAATAACAATTTTTAAAATTTTTGTCTGTCTGTCTATCCATCTGCCTGTCTGTTTGTTCCGGGTAAACTCTGTAACGGGTGGACCGATTTTGACGAGACTTTCACTGGCAGGTAGCTGATGATCCATAGAGCTTAGGCTACTTTTTTTAGACTAGCTTCGCCACGCGGCCGCCGCGGGGTTCAGCTAGTGAAAGAATAAAAATCATTGTCTCCCTTGTGTATTGTATACACAACACTAACTACTCAATAAGTTGGGTAATGTTGGCATGTGACAATAAAGTAGAACTCAAAGATATGATTTATACAAAACAACGACCACAGGATTAGCCCATATGATTAGCAAGATGAAGTGGCAGCGGCCTGGCCATATTTAGACTGTAGAACCGATTATCGGGGTAAACGGGTTCTTGAGTGGAGACCATGTCTTGGCAAACGTAGTGTAAGACGCCCAGGTGGAGTGATGATTTGCGCAAGACGGCTGGCAGGAGCTGGATGCGAGAAGCCGAGGATCGAACTAAGTGGCGTGCAACTGGAGAGGCCTATGTCCAGCAGTGGACTGCAATAGGCTGATGATGATGAATGAGCACTAAGTACATTTTCTGCTGTGGGAGAACCATGAGACCAGAGTAATACCAGTGTTAAAGCATTTTTTTCATAGCTTTAGTTTGGCAATGCAGATTTGGCTTTTGAGTTGCAGGTGTAGATAAACTGCACAGGTGCAAGTTTTTTTTTTTTAAAACACAACTCCCGCATTAGGAATAAACATCCTGTGTCGCAGGGAGTTTACAAACGTACAAGAAACAGACACAAAAAACACCCAGACTCAGGAAAACAATGTTTGGATCACACAAAGTTTTGTACCGCATGGGATTTGAAGCCACGACACTTGGCACAGTAGCAAGAGGCGTGGCGACCGCTGAAACCACTAAGCCAACCGTGCAGTCTTTGCAGTGCATTGATTGGGTGACCTTTGTACTTTTTTAGCCTCTATTCCTTAAAAAAATGCATTCTTATGGTATATATGGTAAATCAGGACTTACAATTTGTATTATCATCAACAGTCTTGCCTAAGAAAAGACGTTTAGGTTTGTTTAAAGGTTTCCCTTTTCTTTGCAGTAATGTTGTACTGCACAGTATTTTTTTTTTAATGTAATAATTCTATTTAATATCTGCTATCAAAATATTGAGTATGATATTATACCTGAATAATGGCGGAAAAAATGAAAGCATAATACCTAATTAAAAATATGAATGTAAAAGTACGAAATTATCCTATAAATTAATATTGTTTATACCTTAGACCATTAAGCACCTAACTAAGATTAGTTAGGTGCTTACTATAATAGGGGGAGGAGTTGCGGTATGGACCTCCGGTTTCCTAAGGCACTCAGTGAAACACAATGCAAGTGCTGTTTCACACCAGTTTTCTGTGAGACCGTGGGATCAGTCCAGTCGAGCCGGCCCTTGCATGCAGTAGAGTGGCTCTCACAGGGTAGAAGATCCCAGTCGTTTGTTAAGTTTAGTAGTCAAAGTACTATGACACTACAAAATTTATAATCAAAAATTAATTTGATTACATAAATTGTTACGATCCATATTTTTCCTAATCTGACTATCCTTTAAAGATCCACACACTTATTCATTTCTATCTGTAATGTATGTGTAGAAATTGTGGTGATTACAATATCGTACCAAATACTTAAATATGAATGCTCGGAGATGTTTAGTGATACTATCAAGTATCTAGTCTAACCATGATGTTCGGGGCACTAAGGAACCACACCCACTTCGGCAAACATGGAATTAAGTCCACAAGGAAGTTCTACTTATAATTCATTACAATAGGCATAGTAATGTTGAAACTGAACACAAGAATCTGAGTTATTTGAGGATGTGTATTTTGCTCATGAGTCATTTTTTCTTTAATATGAAATTAATGAAATATTTGACTAATTAAGGCTTGACTTAAATGAGGTACTTTAGTAATTTGTTAATAGGTAGTATATAATCACCTAGGACTTACTTAGATAACAGATAACATGGGTAGTTTAATATATTTGTAGATTGTAAAAATCATCTTTTTTTTAAATACCTTAAAATAGACTTTATTGCAACTATGAAGTATGAAATGAACTATAATATCAAGTCATAATCAAGGTATAAAAAATATTGTAATAGGTTACTCTGAACATCAAAATCTTAATGGAAAAAATATTTTATAGAAAGTGTGAAGACTTTTAATAAATCAATTTAATATGAGTTATTAAATGCATTTGATTAAAATTTAAATTAAGTCAGAAATAATTAAAAAAACAATAACATTAAATAAGTAATTCTATAATTGTTGTAGTTATTCATATTTATCAAACATGCTTTAGCTTGCCAAAGGCAAGAAACGAATGAATTGAATCTTTGAGCTTGCATTTCTAAGAGTATTTTAACAATATTTTATTACTTTCATTATAATAATCAAAATTCAATGCATATCTGTACTATGGCCATACCTTAGTTTTTACAACTAAACTATTCCTACACTTTGTAAACAAAAAGTACCATTTCTTCTATTACCACTTATATCACATAGTATGACCTTTTCAATCAAATCATATGACTTTCTGTTTATGTAATGGTTTACTACAAAAAATACTTTAGATTACTTGTAACTTTAAAAAAAATATTTTCAAAAATGCAAAAATAGAAGCTGTAAACATATGAAATCGACTCGCCTACCTAATACTAAAATAATTTAATTTTTGCTTGATTGCTCCCAAAAAAATCCTAACAGCAAATTTTTAAAGTACCCAGAAAAACTTTACGTACTTTAATTGGATCTGTTTTCACCAACTGTACAATATCAAAATTACGCTTTTGGTTCATCATTAATTAGAACTCACAATTTTTTTTTAAATATATTACTTATTTAAATAAAAAAAACATCTACTTTCCACAACTTTAGTAACATTTGTACGTTTATTACATATGGATAAACTTTTTAAGTACTGCACTAGAGAATTTCTCTAACTGTGATCATTTCCAACGTATACCCAACATATATTTACCTATAACAACAGTAACTACACGGTTTACAATTCGCGAGACAACCGACACGGAATCATACGTTGTAGACACTTACCCAAAGCTCAATACCCCAATTCATTTTCACGGCAATAGAATCCTCACTTACACATAAAACACATTGAAGCTTCACTAAAACACTACAGTTGTTAACAAATCGAATTTCAAAAATAATACCACTTTTTAAGTTGTTTTTTTATCACTACCACCATTTCAAAACACATTCTACAGAAATAAACATGGCTGACTGACATGACATTTCGAAAGACTGGCTACATTACACACTGCACGGATCGTGTGACGGACGGAAGTTAGAAAACTAAAAAGCTTGTTATCAGGATGTCTATGGATCACAATGTTGCCAAGTAAAAAAGAGATTATTAAAGTGAGGGAAAAATAAAAGTTGTTCAATTGTTTTGTGGTAATTTTATGTATTAAAAAGTACTATACCTTAAGACACGAATATTTTAATATGTCTTTGAGAATTATCAGAGCTACGAGGTTGTAATAAAGACCCATCTGATCCACGACGAACGAGTGCCGTTCGTCTAACTTCCTGTAAATACAAAAATATTTTGACTCATTGTACATCCCTAATATTATTGAATACAAAACACGTGAAACTAAAATAAATAACCTTAACAGGCTCCAAAATAGAATGATGACTTGATCTTCTAGATGTTGGAGGACCAGTAATAGATGATGCTCGAGACAATGGCAGTAGAGCCTATAATATAAATAAAATATGTACTAAGATTGTATGTTACACATTCAGTTATTATTAATCAAAATTAATGTACCTTTAAGGACGGAATAAAACCAAAATCTGATGGGAGGGGCTGCATTTGTACGTTATATGTTCCCTCTTCAGAAGCAATAGAAACGATTGACGGTCGGGCGGATAATTGCTGTGCCAATAGTATTGTGTCAGCATCTGAAATCAATGCAATGCAAAAAAAATGCATTTAAAATACATGTAAATAAATCTGTAGTATGCTAATTATGTTGATATATATTGATAGGACTTAATTACTATCCCAAATAATGCACATTTGACGCAGTAAAATTTAGTTACTACCAATGTTCATTCCTTTCGCTACTCTCCTTGCTTGCACAAGTCTTCCAGCACTTCTTCTAAATTTCATTCCCTTTTCAGCCTCTCGTCTTAACCTTTGGGCTGAGGCTGCTGACTCCGCAATTGATACTGCGACAGAACCCATTCCTGATCTTTTCAAATTAAGGTCTACGATATAACTTAAACATATTGCATTTGATAACGTAATATCACTGGGCTGTAACCAAAAAATAATAATATTTGGAGTCTTACAGATGCACAATAACAAATCTTATACATAAAAATCAACCAAATTTCACGGGTATGAAGTAGCGGGCACAGCTAGTTTTCAATAAAATTTCAAGCATACTCACGGAACCAATATTATTAACACTGAGGTCAAGTGTTCGTAGAGGGGTTTTGACTAATCCGATAGCACGTGCTAGTAAATCTCCACAGGTTGGAGGATTTTCTGCACTTGTAGCAGACCATACTCCAGCAGGCGGCTTACTCAAAGGTCCTGGCATTATTCCGCAGCCTGATATGTTTAAACTATGACATCATTTTAATTAGACTGATTATCGGTAGATCAGATATTTAAAGCATAATTGATATTCTGTAGAGCTTACCTAGTAAGATTACATCCTCTCGCCACAGCTACCGCTACATGCGCAATACCTTCAGATCCAAGTTTAGTATTAAGCCTTAAGTCTAAAATACGCACTCCGCATCCAGAATGATTAAGTGCATTTGAAATACTTTCTATGCCAAAAGTCCCTGATTAAAACAAATTTTTAAAATAAAATAAAAAAAACTTCGTTTAAAAAAACCGACATAAAAAACTAAAAAGTATCAAAGAACTTAATAAAGATTGAATTAAATACACCGTATATGCAAACCTTTAATATTGATGAAACACTATTATTTGCATGTGCTACCTATTCATAGGTTTGAAGTCGGTTTCAAGCCAAATGTAATACGAGGTACCTACCTCGTATTGTGTTTATATGTAAAATAGCGAATGTGGTACCTACCACATTCGCTATTTTCAGTATATTTCGAGACGACCGTCAACGACGTCAGCCTGCGCGTGTCAACCCGCTTGGGTAGTTTTGTTCTACACGAAAGGGTAACGCGCAACGAGTAGGTATCTACTATTACATTTGGACTTGGCACCGACTGCAAACCTATGCCTAACCTATAATTTATTTAAATTGTGTTTAAGTGAAATAAGCCCACTAGTGTGTGGAGATAGATTCATCAATAACTTCACAGAACAATAGTGGAGAAAGTTGCAAGTCCGATCGGAACCAATTCTATACCCAAAGATGTAGCTATATATTCAGATATGATAAATGTCAATCATAATATGTAAATTATGTAATTAAAATTACTATTAATAAATAGGTTGTACATGCAAATAATAGTGTTTCATTAACATTATATGTTTGCATATAAGGTGTAGAAGTCGACTTTTAAAAACGAAGTTTTTTTTTATTTGTAGCTTATTAGTCTTTCTAGGTAGGCAGTTTTCTTTTGATGTTTTTTTTTAAAGTCTGTTTAATAGCTTTGCATTACTACTAGTTATTAGATCGGTATTTTAAAGTTACATCTATCTTCTAACCGTACTGTCAGATTACCTAAACAACTTGAAAGAATACAACTAAGGCTCTATTCGTGTGTTTGGTACAATTATGGTTATATATATACGTATGAAATTGAAAGAGTTTCCCTCCAAATCCTACCTGTTAAGGAGTTGTACCTTCCATCATCAGTTAACCTAAATGACTTGAAAGAATACGAGTAACGGTAACTTACATACACATGACATTTTAAGATTAATCTTCCAATTCCATACCGTTAAAAGAGTTGTATCTTCCATCATTAGCTCATCATCATGTAATGATGACTACCAGGTGTAAATACTCAAATAGATTTAGGAAATATGTGAAAAACATAGTACGTGCCTAACAAATTTGAGGGTTTCCTTCGATTTACTTGGAATCCTATCACTAGATCCTGATATAGTGGCAATGGGACTACATGGGGAGCATACCTTTTCGAATACAAAAATAATTTTTAAAATCGGTCCACAATTGACGGAGTAATCAGTGTACATACATAAAAAAATACCAATCCAATTGAGAACCTCCTACTTTTGGAAGTCGGTTAAAAAATAAGCATGTCTCCATGTAATTTATTCTTTTCGATAATATTTGGTTAGCTTACCAAAAATGTTATCTGCTAAAATAAGGTTCCGTAAAGCATCTCGTCTCATAATAAACTTGGCGATTGACGATGCACCTTCGTCGCCAATTTTACAATGACTGAAATCCAGCATTTCTAAGTTACTATTATCAGATAGGCCCCGAAGTATGTACTTTACCCTTTGACAGTTCATGTCACTTCTAGTAATCCTGAGTAAAAAAATAAAAGTTACGAGTAATTAGAATGACACGGTATTGGCGAGTGACTGATTTATTTATTCATTATCACCTCAAAATTTTTAACTGTTCACATTTCTCTAATCCACGAGCCAAAGTTTTTGCGTCATTATTGGTGAATTGGAACTGATCTCTTCGATATTCTACCCCAATTGAACGTAGTTGATAAGTGAGATGCAATTCAGTTAAGTTTGTCAGACTTCCTAAAGCCGCATGCAGAGATATATGATCTAAAAAAACTATACAATGAAACATAAATAAATAAAGAGATATGGAACGTCAATACATCCATGAAAAAAATTTTTTCAAAGGTTGAAATTACCTCTTAAAAGAATTTCACTATCTTTTGAATGTAATTTACCAATATGTGGCTGACTTGTAACTAAGTGTGCCATTTCTGGAGAGGCCATTCTTTGAACTGGAATATCTGTAGGTACTAGACTACGAATTGATAATGTTTGTATATATGGACCACAAAGTTTTACTAGAGTCGTAATCTGAAACAATTTCATAATTGCAAGGAAACCATAAAAAAAATAGATACTTATTTGTATTCTTGTAATTTTACTTTTTCAGGATCGTAGTTTCGTGGATTCATATTTTCTAGTATATAAGCAAAGTGTCGTTCCATAAATGCATTAATCCACTTTTTTTCATCATCTAAAAGAGGAGAATCTGAAAATTTTGTTTGATAGCATCTTTTCCAAAATATATCACTTTTGATATTATCTACTAAAATTTGGAGCGGAATGTCTGTGTCTAGTATTTGAAGAAAGAGTTCACGATCTTTAGCAATTAACGCCTCTAAGTTTGGATAACCTGAAAGAAAATATTTTATTATTTTCTAAAGTCAAGTTCAAAAGATTATACAGACGAAAACAATCTAAAACGACAGACTTCCTGCTGACATGTTTCGTTGGTGAGTGCGGGGCCGGAGGTTCAATGATGCAAAAGCATCTCAATAGGCCGCCATGGTGTTGGTCACCATGCTGCATTGTTGTATTGTCTGCATTCGCAATGAATATGGTGACCACCACTCTTGAATTCTGCTCATGCTTTCCATCAGGCAGAGTAGTCACTTCGGCAGGCTCATTCATAAAAGAGATAATAAAGTGAGACATAAATTAACTAACCCATCCAATTTTCCGCTAGTTTTTCAATACAAAGAGATATTAGTGATTTCGGCATTCTAGAATCCCACTCAAAGTACTCTGCCTTTATTTTTCTTGTTGGTTCTAGGCCTCCATTTTGCTTATAAGCTAGGTAAGTGCTATACTTTACACCAACTGGAAACTTCATATTTAAAGTAAAAGTTATCCAAGATTTATACGTATTTACCTTACAACAACTAGACCTTTACCTTCCATAAATTTAACGTTAATGAATTAATAGCAGTAGCCTTAGTTACGAACACTGCAACCATAGTAACCATGTTTCATACTTTAGAAGTTAACGAGTTTCTTCTTCGCGCTCATTATTATATTGGATTTACTGGAAACGGAAATGTCCATAGATATTTTTAAAATCTGTGGGGAAATTATAATTTAGATTAGCAGCACAGGTGTAATTTTAAATAATTTAAAATTTTACCCATCATTTTTTTTATCACCATATTAAATTCATGTATAATTCCATTTTCACACACTACTTTCAGTTATCACAAGGTATTTCCACATATATAAATGTACATTAAGTACATTACATTGCAGCGTGGTGTAAACAAGTTCTTATTTTATCGTGTGTAGAACGAAATGTTTATATTGTTTATGGAACGGCTGATAGTGTGAGTGATAATAGAACCTGACTGTGACTGACAGTCGAATTCATATTTTGATATTTTCATTACATCAAATTTGTTTAAATTGAACAGGAACGGACTCTGTTTCTATAACATAGATATAATTCTTACATTAGATTCACGCAGAATGGATAAACATAACAGTTCAGAGTTATTAAGTTCGGATTTTTCGCTATCAAAGAATGCCAGTTCCGATTCATTGGACTCGGACTCTAAATCGAGTTCATTGAATTCTAAACACGGACAAGATTCCGTAAGTTTCCTAAAATGATTAATTTATTCTAATTGAATTTATGAAATAGGACTCCTTGCTTCCTGCGGTAAAGTTTAAGCATGCGATTAGTCACTCTTGTTCGGTCTACTAAGAATCTTTCAAAGCTGTTTCAAAAGTTGTTGTTGTAAAATCTGTATAACAATGAGTAGAAACAATAGAATTCATATTTGTTTGTTCGTCAATTGTATACATAATCACAGGCAACAACAGGAACTATCTAAGGCATGTATAAGATAATTGGTAAAGTTCTTGAAGTTATCTTTTCCAACTAAGCTAAATAGTTCTGCGACTGATTTTTCTGTTATTTATTGAAGTATAGTACTTCACTACCACTGCTTAGAACTAAAGGAACTTTTTACAGGTTGAAATGCATTCTTTTTGTTTTTTTAGCCTCATGTGCTGGGTGACATCTATTTACTGGATGGAGAGAAAGTAACAAGTGTTGCACGAGATGTGACATATCTTTGCCCCTACAGTGGTCCTTCCCGGGGTGTGCTCAAAGTGACCAATTATCAGCTACATTTCAGACCTACAGATGCAGCGCCGTCACAGGGTACTCTCAGTGTGCCTCTGGGTGTTGTAAGTTGTGGTTACCAGCTCTTTACTTACTTATACAAATATTTTTTTTTCCTTATCACTTTTACAAGTAATAACATTAAAAGTAGACCTGTTAAATACCAATTTGCATTTGAGAAGTATGCATAAAGAAATTATACTACATTTTATTTTATCTTTAGGTATCTCGAATCGAGAAAGTAGGCGGAGCATCTTCAAAGGGAGAAAACTCATATGGCATTGAAATATTTTGCAAGGTACGGTCTTATAAGATTCTTCTATTTCTATGTTATTTGCTCTTTTATATATTAAATTACAATGGCTTTTTTTTTTTCAGGATATGCGTAATTTACGATTTGCACATAAACAAGAAAATCACTCACGACGTGGCATATTTGAAAAATTACAACAGTTAGCATTTCCATTATCACATAGATTTCCACTATTTGCATTCAGTTATTCTGAGAGCTTCCCTGAAGATGGCTGGCATGTATATGAACCTATTGCTGAACTCCGAAGAATGGTATGACCCTATTTTAAAAGAGTAACTTGAAGTAATCCACTTTTGTTAGTCAACTTTTAAACACTGTTGATTATGATAAATATTTTAAATTAAGTAACAAAATTAAAATACCTATTTGAACTTAAAAATGAACTGTTTATATTAAACTGTAAACAATTAAAAACACAAAAAGAACAATTGATAAACATAGTGTAATGTACCACAATTATTAAACAAGTAATCATTATCCTTTATATAACACTAGCTGACCCATGCAACCCCGTTTGTGTCTCCAATAGGAGCAGGGCAGGGCAGAGGAAGGCAATAGCCCGTAGATTGATAATTTTACCCCGTTTTTGAAACATGCTCCGTTGGTGCTCCGCTCCTATTGGTCTTAACGTGATGATATGTAGCCTATAGCCTTCCTCGATAAATGTACTATCCAACACTGAATGAATTTTTCAAATCGGACCAGCAGTTCCTGAGATTAGCACGTTCAAACAAACAAACTCTTCCGCTTATATATTAGTACTAGCTGAACCCCGCGGTGTTACCCGCGGTCATTGTTGTACCGCGAGCAACGCCGCGGGGCAAACTTAGTCTAAAAAAAGTAGCCTAAGTTACTCCCCGGATCATCAGCTATCTGCTAGTGAAAGTCCCGTCAAAATCCGTCCAGCCGTTCCAGAGATTACCCGGAACAAACAGACAGACAGACAGACAGACAGACAGATGGACAGACAGACAGACAAAAATTTTTTAGCTTCATTTTTGGTATATGTACTGTGTATACATACATATGCATTTAGTAAAAAGTGGTTATTTTAATATTACAAACAGACACTCCAATTTTATTTATTTGTATAGATAGATAGCATATATCACATTCCTACACACTCACTCACACACAATTTATTTATTTATTTATTTAGCCATAAAGCTATGCCTATAACAATTTTTAAACTTATATTATTAACTTATTTCACTTATTTGTTAGATTTTATTCTTATCAATATGTTAGTTAATTAGTTTTAGTTTTTCTTTGCATAGTCCATTTTCGGGTATAGGCCTCCTCCAAATCTTTCCACTTTTTCTTTTCTTTTGCAGTTTGGAGCCACTTTTTTCCTGCTATTTCTTTTATCTCGTCTTCCCATCTCTTTTTAGGTCTACCTACTTTTCTCTTCCCTTTGGGGCCTCTCCATTTTGTTGTTTCAATCGTCCATCTATTATCAATATATCTTGCCAAGTGTCCTGCCCACCTCCATTTCATTTTCAATGCATGTTCTAGAGTGTCCATTAGTTTTGTTTTCTCTCTTATTATGCATGCATTTCTTATTTTTTGACTTTTTCGCAGCTTTAGTATACTCCGCTCCATTGCATGTTGCCAAGAATTTATTTTATTCATTGTTTTCTTTGTGAATGTCCAGGTTTGGCAACCATATGTAAGGCTTGGTAGAATGCAGGTGTCTAGCACTGTTTTTTTGAGTTTCAAGCTATAATTACCTTTGACAATTTCTTTTTGCGACCAGTTATTTTTCCAAGCTATACTAATTCTTCTGTCTACTTCTTGTTCATTACTATTTTTGTTAAATGATATCTGTTTGCCCAGGTAAATATAGCTTTCCACGTATTCTATACTTTTTTCTGCCACTTCGATTGATATTGTATTGCTATTTGTCATAAGTTTTGTCTTTGACGCATTCATCTGGAGTCCTACTTTTACGCTTTCGTTATTCAGCGATTACATTATCTTCATTTGAGAAGATGTTTCAACAAATATTGCAATGTCGTCTGCAAATCTTAAATGGCTTAAGCGAAAGTTGTTTATCAATATACCGGTCTTTGACCAATTAAGTCTCTGGATTATGCCCTCTAAAACTGCATTAAATAGTTTTGGTGACAATGGGTCACCTTGTCTGACTCCTCCAAGTCTGACTCACACACAAACTTAAACATATATACACAAACTCATATGCATACACTCACATACACATTAACAATTCCATGTATATTGCTGTCTAATATATTAGCTTGACTTTTAAACTAAATGGTGTGGGGACTGGTGACCCGTAACACAGGTATCTTATACCTATCACAGGCATCAGTCTCTACAAAATTTGATGTTCGAATTTATTAGACTCAAATATTATTGTAAGAACATTTTTCTTTGTGAAGACTAACACTTTTAATTATTTTAGGGTGTTAACAATGATATGTGGCGTATCACAAGAATCAATGACAAATATGAAGTCTGCGATAGCTATCCATCAGTATGGGCGGTACCAGCAGCTGCTAATGATGACTTACTTCGTGCTGTAGCCAGCTTTAGATCAAGAGGAAGAATACCGGTTTTGGCATGGATACATCCAAGCTCACAAGCTACAATTACCAGGTGCAGCCAGCCTTTGGTTGGGGTAAGTGTAAAGCATTATCATATTGAAAAAGTTTTATTAGATAAAAATTGGTTTTTATAGATACCTACTAGCAAAGCAATGTTTAATTAATTGCCATAGGAAGAAAACCTAAATAAATGGTTGTAAAATTCTCTGGAGTTCCATCTTATCTAGCCATTTATAAAGAAGGATAATTTATTATTAATGTCCTGTCTTTTCTCAAGTATATTGGGGTTTCCAATTTTCAATTTTACAAGTTTTCTTCGTCCGATATTCCGAAATTCCTTCCAAGGCTTCCTGAGTAGACACTCCTCAATGAAATGATCATACTCATCAAATTTTATAACGCTAATAGTTTCCGCTCAAAAATAATTAATCAGTCAGTTAGGACATGTTACTTTATAAGTATAGATAGTAGACCACCAACTTCGAGTGAGTCACGAAACGGTTGTTAGGGCTTCAAAGACAGGCTCCTCCTTATAATACGAGCCGTGCCAAGAAGGACTGCCTTCTGCATCAAACCCTTGATCCAGGCGTCTAACGTGAGTCTTAAGGTTTTGGTCGAGGCTCCTGGCAATTAATTCGTGAGCAGATGAGACTATCGGAATTCGGAACAATGATAAATCCAAATATTTTATTCGTTTCTCTTTTTAACCGACTTCAAAAAAAGGGGTTTTCAATTCGACCGTATATACCTATATATTATTTATTTTATGTCTGTTTGCGGATAACTTCGTTGTTTATAAACCGATTTTAATGATTCTTTTTTTAATGGAAAGAAGACATCCCAACGTTGGTACCATGATAAGGACACTAAGATCTGATGATGGTATCCAAGAGAAATTGATAGATTTGGTCGTTCTTGAAGTCGGTTTTTTATTTAGTAAAAAATTTACCTGTTCAATTTTCACGGGATTCTCGTCATGAGGAATGGCGATGTGGACAAACATTGCGCGGCGCTCTACTCTATCTATCAACACAATATCTGGCTTATTGGCAACAGTAGTCCTGTCTGTGATAGATAACAGATCGATCCCAATATAATGTACCACCATTCTCGAGAAATGGGTTGGTCACATACCTGTAGTATGGCACCTCTGAGTTCACAAGATGCGAGATGGTATTTAAGGGCAAGTTGCTGATGTACGATCCTGGCTACTTGGTTGTGCCTGTATCGCCGTTAGGAAGACGGAAATAACCAGAAATAATATGCCTGATGGATGCTCCAGGACGGTGTCATGCCCGACAGATATCAACCGTGCCGTCTTTCAGGATATATTTCCGATAGTTATTCGTCTTGATAACCTCGTCCATAATTGCACAAATAAAACTTCGGTTTCTGCGAAGAGATCACCATACCGTAGCCAAGACGTAGATTATTTGACGTCTATATCAGGCCCATTTAAGGCTCGATAAAACCAACCATGACCTCCTTGCGTTCATTAGTACTAAGTACTACAGGTTTGCGCAAATTTTGTTATTATTATTATAATTTTTGTCTGTCCGTCTGTCTGTTACGCTTTTACGGCTATATTGCTACACCGATTTCAACGAAATTTAACATGGGATACTTTGATTCTTCAGAAAGGACGCACGCTACAGAAACGCGGGCGGAGCCGCAGATAAATGCTAGTATAAAAGTTATATACTTATCGTTTACAATATTTCCGATGTTAACGTTTACTTCACAACTTTTATAATACATAGTTTCACTGCACTCAAAAACACGCTCATAGCTAAGTATCATAAATTATGACGACCTTTCTTGAGACGAATGTTGATTCATTAATACTTTCATACTTACGTCACTCAAGTGAGTATAGGTACTCAAAAGGATGTTGAGGCCTTGAGGGGCTCGTAGCTCCGTGGTAACCGAGTAGGTTAACACTTTGGATGGGTTAGCATTCTACGAACATCTTTGGCAATCGTTACGGGTCGGGTAGTTTGGAGCCCTAAAAAGTCCGACAGGGGTCTTTTTAGGTATGTATATACAAAATAATAAACTGTTTTTGAAACGTTATTATTATTTATTACAATGCGCTACAAACAAAACAGCATTATTAGTTGAACAGTTAAAATGTTTATCACATATCGTGTATTCAAAAATGAAACAAAAATTATACCTACTCACCTAATATCAATCAACTTCAAAAATTCCTCAAGTTTTTTCCGGTTTGGCACGAAGTATTTAATTGTTACGAAATGAGTAATCATGCGTCAACCAATGGTTAGTTCCTTTCTTATTCATTATTGACGCAATGTTCTGCTTAATACGATTTACTGTAACATTTATAATTCCCCTATTTTACTTACTGGGAATCCTATACCGTTTGTAGGTCAATTTACAATGAATTTTAGAAGTCACTGCATTCCTATACCCTGGTTTGTTATTGCCCTATGGTTATGACATAATTCTAAAATAGGTTAGCTATATTATGACTCAAAGAGATGGCCAATTTACCTAAGGCACTTTCTTAGAAATTAAGAAAAACATGTCTTGGTCATGAATGTCCCGGTAGCTTATTGTAGTGTTTAAAAACAGTTTAATAATGCATAAAATGGTAAAATAAAACTAATCAATTAACTCTACCTAATTTTCAATAAATAACTTGCTAATACAATGTTGGAAAATTGGTAAAATTATGTTTCACTGACACCGCTTGTCACCAGTCAAAGGTTAAACGGAAATAATAATTGCGATTAGACGTCAGAGTGCCGTCAGTTTTTTTTTATGTTTGACCCTGCCAATATGACTCTACTGTGCCTGATGGAAAGCATAAGCAGAATCCAAGAGTGATGGCAGACAATGCAGCATGGTGACTCACACCATGTCGGGCTAGCTGCTTCTGCATCATTGGGCCTCCGGTCTCGCACTCATCAATGAAATACTACAGCATGATCGCTGTCATTTTCATATGTTAGTTACTCTTTCACGCAAAAACTACTAAACGAATTTGTATGAAACTTTACAGTGAAATAGCTTATACATCAGAATAACACATAGACTACTATTTGCCACGATAACCGACATACACGCGGGAGGAGCCGCGGGCAGCAGCTAGTACGATACGTAAGTACATTGACAGTCTCGGTGGCGCAGTGGTAGCGTATGCGACTACTGTGCTTGATGGCTCGGGTTTGATTCCCGGGTCCGATCAAATGTTTGTATGATCTGCAAATATTTGTTTCGGCGTTCAGTTGTTTTCTATGTATAATATGTATTTATTTACAAAAAAAATATAAATGTATTTAAATCACTTGTACCCATTACTCAAGCTCTGCTTAGCTTGGGACTAGATCGTTGTATGTTAGATGTCCGAAATAATTATTTATTTCTTTAAGCTCACGTCGTTGCCTATAGCCGTTGTTATTCTTCGTAACCAAAGTTCGCTATACCTTGATAGATAAAGAAGCTTGTATGGCAGATGTATATCAAGTAATAGGATAAATGAGTACATACACATTACACATGTATGTGTGAGTTTGTTACTCTTTCACGCAAAGATTACTAAACGGATTTGGATGAAACTTTACAGTAATATAGCATACTAGCTTTTGCCGGCGGCTCCTCCCGCGTTTATGTCAATATTTAAATTAAAAAAAAAAAAAGCGATAACCGACATATATGCGGGCACGCGGGTGTGCGCGGGATAAGGACTCAAAATAAAATATACACTTGCAGAGAAATATTCTATTAATTCTGCTAACAAAATTTTGAAGAGCTTGTGAACTTAGAGTTTCGGAGTTAAGTGGTATTATTCCAATTGCGTTTGTACTTTGAAGTAAAAATACTACTACTGCTATTAATTTCTTTTCATTTCTTGTTTATAGGTGAGCGGTAAACGTAGTCGCGAAGACGAACGCTACATTCAACTCATAATGGACGCCAATGCCCAAGCGCACAAACTGTTCATCATGGATGCTAGACCAACCGCTAATGCAGTAGCCAATAAAGCCAAAGGAGGAGGGTAAGTTATTGTATTATTCAAATCCAGCTCTCCTCAGAGTTTCGCCTGTTTTTAATCACAGGTCTAACGGACCTTATCATCCTTAGTAAACATACATGGGTAGCGGCACGTAAGTCTAGCGCTGAGCAGAACGTTCAGGCGATAGCTGCGCATGGGTACTGTCGCGCACGCAAATTAGTCCGGTCAATTTAGACAATTGAAATAAAGAAAATTCCGACAGAGCCAAATCTTCGTAGAGACAAGGAATAAAGTGTCAAAAGTCCCAATCAGTCCCATGTGCGCTAAGGGATTTATTCGGGACCCAAGGTCAAAATTTTAGGTTTTTTTGATTTTTCTCGAAAACGGTAAGTTTTATCGAAAAAATACCTCAAAGCAAAGTTATAGATCTTAAAATTCTCTATAAAAGTGGTCTTTATGATATTTTCTCTAAGACCCACTATTTCCCAGATATTGCGCTTGTAAGAATCACGTTCTCATATTTAGGTACTCAAGCAAGTTAAAATGCCTACTCGTGTCTCCTCTTATGTATACATTATACTATTCTAAGAAAATATACTCTAAAAAGACCGCCGGTCCTTTACCGAATCAAGAAAGCAATAACTTAACAAAATCAAACTTAACAAAAAACAAAAAAATAAATTAACAGCGATAGCAATATAATTCAGAACGCGACTGTACACTGGAAGCACGCGGGGCGTCGTATTGGTGCAGCGAACGGAATGCGACTGGAGAGCCAATCGGTGCTGCGCACGCCCGCCCCTCGTCCCTCTTGCTCCCCCAAGATACCTGTTTTTTGACTTCTGCGCAACAACTGTCACCGCTAGAGTTACGTGCCGCTACCTATATTTTACATTTATATCTATACAATCTATACAAATAAATAAAATTGGAGTATCTGTTTGTAATATTAAAATAACAGCTTTTTAATCAATGCATGTGTATGTATACACGATACATATTATACCAAAAATGTATTTAAATTTTTTTTTGTCTGTCTGTCTGTCTGTTTGTTCCGGGTAATCTCTGGAACGGCTGGACGGATTTTGACGGGACTTTCACTTGCAGGTAGCTGATGATCCGGGGAGTAATTTAGGCTACTTTTTTTTAGATTAACTTTGTCCCGCGGTGTTACTCGCGGTACAACAATAACCGCGGGTAGCACCGCGGGGTTCAGCTAGTATGTATATAAAAATGAATCGCCGAAATGAATGTATTTTTTTTTATGAGATCTTTATTTTTAGAACAAGGTTTGTGTACAAAAAAATTCAAAGATAACGGGCAAAGTATTTTTTTTGTCCGCGACTGTACACTGTCTGTGGGAAGCGGAGACAGATATGTAAATACGGCGGTACGAAGTTAGCTAGTAATATATATAAACCTTGCTCTTGAATCATTCTTTCTATTTACGAAAACCGCATTAAAATCCGCTGGGTACTTCGGAAGATCTAAACGAACAAGAACAAAAAAAATACTATGTAAATATGTATAAGGTATCGGGTTTAAAGTAAAAATAATCTCTATCCTACGGATGTACAAGACACGCTATTAATAGTATCTGCCTGTAAAACTAGTAAAATTAATATATTTTACAGATATGAGTCAGAAGATGCATACCAGAACGCCGATCTTGTCTTCCTGGATATACACAACATTCACGTGATGAGGGAAAGTCTGCGGAAACTCAAAGAACTCTGTTTCCCTCAAATAGACCAAACCAGGTGAATGACCGATATGTTTTTGTAAAATGTTAGAAATAATTTTATAGTTTACTAGCTGTATTCTCCGCGGGTTTTGTTGATTTTGCATCGGACATTAATACAGTTTATGCATACGCATTTAGTGAAAAGCTGTGAATTTGAAATAACAAACAGGACCTTCAATTTTTTATTTGCATTTATCTATACAAATAAATAAAATTGGAGTGTCTGTTTGTAATATTAAACTAACAGCTTTTTACTTAATGCGTATGTATGTATACACGATACATATACCAAAAATGTAGTAAAAAAATTTTTTGTCTGTCTGTCTGTTTGTTCCGGGTAATCTCTGGAACGGCTGGACCGTTTTTGACGGGACTTTCACTGGCAGGTAGCTGATGATCCAGGGACTAACTTAGGTTACTTTTTTAGTCTAGCTAGGTTTAGCTAGTTTATAATAAATTTTGGTAACCTAATATTTAACAGACTTTTATAGTATTATGTACTAAATTTCTTGATTTAATCAACAATATTGATCGAAGTGACGTGCAATTGGAGAGGGCTATCTCGAGTAGTTTCCGCGATAGGCTGATGATGATGCTCCGCTATCTCTACCCTAAGTGGGTAATAGTGTAACGGATGATGATGAAATATGAATAGCATAATACTTTTCTATTTTGATGAGTATGTTATAGTCCATTCGCTTAGATACGGTCATCTTGATCGCGCCGTCGTCCCACGTGCGGCAAGCCGCCACAAAATTAAAAGCCCCGTCTCACCCCATTTAAACGAATGGACTTTACTCAAGTAGTTGGTCATGATTTCAAGCCAGGACTAATAATTATGTGCCTAATCGATATATTTTCTCAGTTATATAGATAAAATTACCAAGCATTTCTTTTTAATTTTAATATAAACAATGACTTTTAAAATTGACATACCAAAGTCCTGTTCATAGTCGGTCTATTATAAATAATTTTGGTTGTTTTAGATGGTTCAGCGGTATTGAAGCTACATGTTGGCTGAAACATATCAAGTGTATTCTCGCCGGAGCTGTACGAATCGTGGACAAAGTAATTTTTTTTTTTAATTTTTTTGGGTTTCAGAAATCTTAATTCTCATAAGAATTTGTACATTCACTTAAATGAGAATATATACATTGTTATCTACAAAACATTTCGTCGAGCATGCATTAGTATAAAATAAATACATATTCTGGGACAAAAAAGTTAAAGAACAAGAAACTTTTTCGCGGGTAGATGTGCAAATAGTTGACTTGCAACTCTTATTTGAAAAAAGTAAATAAAATAGTAATACTTAAATATATTTAATTTTGTTAACCTTATTAAGTGCTATATACCGTGATACAAGTGGGTTAGTGTTTGTGATATATTCAATGCATCCAGACACTCAATAATTGGATAACCACCTGCCGGCTTGTCACAGAGTACTGTAATATCTTGTTTTCAATACAAAACTTTATTTTTGCTTTCTTCGCACCATAAATACAATAACAACAATATGTCTCAACTTGCTGACATTGAAGCGGCACAGAGGAACCTTGAGGAGTGCTTTGCTAAACGGATGGGTGAACTGGAAGCTCAGATTCAGGGCGGTGTACCCAGCAAGGATACGGTTGCCAGAGTGGCTGAGGAGTTCCGCACGTTCAGGGAACTTATTTTCACAATGCTGGGGCTGCTGCGACAGCAGGTGGCGGAGTGCTCATTTATGGTGGACAGCATCGAAACCAGACATCGTCGTAAAGCTTTAATAGTGTCAGGAGTGCCCGAGACCGCTGGCGAGGACTGCACTGGGTTAGTTCTGGGAGTCATTAACGGCCAGCTGGCCATTACAGACACGACAGCTAATTCTATTGCAACCTGTCACAGGTTAGGCAATCCCAGTAAGGAACGTCATCGCCCTATTCTTGTGCGTTTCTCGACTGTGACCACAAAGGCAGCTATTTGGAAAACAAAGACCAGACTGAAGGGCTCTTCTATCACAATCAGAGAGTTCCTAACTAAGGGGAGACAGGCAACCTTCGCGAAGGCGCGACTGCACTTCGGCATGAGATCGTGTTGGACGCAGGATGGAGTAATCTATGTATTGGCACCGGATGGAACCAGACACAGGTTGACAACTATGGAACAGCTCAACGATATACTGAGGAAGTATCCCAAGAGCGTATCATCGGCCAAGTCTACCAGCACCGGCGCCAGGGCATCTTCGCGTCCAAAGTAACGTCTATCCATGCCAACATATTCACATGTCACATTGGTTATGCAGGATTGTTTAATCCATATTTATGCATGTAGTTACTACCTTCTTACACGTTATCTGTTATCACATGTCGCTTTCTTAATTCTTAATTTTGTACAACTGATTACACCTTCGTTCCGCACGGTTGGTCCAGTGGTTTAAGCGGTCGCCACGCCGCTTTCTACTGCGTCAAGTGTTGCGGGTTCAAATCCTTCGCAGGACAGCACTTTGTGTGAACCACAAATTGTTGTCCTGAGTCTGGATGTTTTTTGTGTCCCATGTATGTGTTTTTGTAAAGTCCCCCGCGACACAGGATGTATCTATATTAATGTGGGAGTTGTCTTTAATGAAAAACAGAGATGGTTTTGTTTTGATGTAGCAGAAATTCTTATTACCCCCGTGTTTTCACAATAATAATTTGATACCCCACTGATTACAGATAAGCTCCTATTCTTTATTTAGTGTTTTTTTTTTTTTTTTCGTTAGACAGTTCTGCTATGTCAACATAGACAACTTATCTCTCACGTCACCGATGTGGTTGTAGTTTAGTTATAGTAATGTCAGTAAGTTTTAGATTTATATTTCTCATCATAATTTTGTAGTGATATCCTTTTATTAGCGTGTTAATATTGGTACTATTATTTTTTTTCTCTCTGTTATCTACATGTCTCTGTTTTCGTTGTGACAGCTGGCGGATGGTTCAGTAACGATCGGCTCGCTGTTTTGATTTGTAGTGTGTGTATTTTTTTATTTTTTTTTAAAGTATATATTAGTATTTATATTTATAATTTATGTCTGACGACGATGTCTATCACTCAACCAACGATGATGACGATTTGTCCGGCGAAGGGAGTTTCTGTTCAGTTCCAGGTACACTGGGTGATTTTATTCATAATACCTTTAGCTTTCAATCGGACCAGCTGTTCAATGTATGCCACGTGAATGCACAAAGCATACCATCGCACCACAGTGAACTTCTCGAAGCGTTTAACAAGGGTAATGTTCATGCCATCCTAATCTCTGAAACCTGGCTCAAACCTCAACTTCTATCTACCTCTTACTCTCTTCCTGGCTTCAGCCTCGTCCGAAACGACCGGATTGGGCGCTGGGGTGGCGGTGTAGCTATTTACATACGCAGCGATTTTGGTTATAAAATTGTCACTACTTCTTCTTGCGCCTCTGGCGTTTCTGCGGAGTACCTCTTCCTCGAGATTTATTTTAGGGGTGTGAAAGTCATCTTGGGAGTGATTTACTGTCCTCCTACAGTTGATTACTTCACTGATTTGGAATCGGTTTTTGAATCTTTAGGGTCTGAATATGCGCATCACATAATCATGGGAGATCTCAATACTGACCTCCTTGACTCCCTCAATCCTCGAACCCGGAAGCTCTGTAACCTAATACAGTCTGCCAATCTTCATGTCTCTCCTCTCCAAGCTACACATCATAACAACTCTGGACATGATACTTGGTTAGACCTAATCCTTACCTCTTCTCCTTCTCTCGCGTCCTCTCATGGTCAATTTGCTGCCCCTGGACTTTCTCATCATGACCTCATTTTCCTGTCTTATATCCTGAGACCTCCCAAACCCAGGGCGAAAGTGTTGTTGACGCGTTGCTTCACCCGAATGAACGTCTCGGAAGTGCGCCAAGATGCCACCGCGATTGACTGGGAGCCCCTGGAGCGAGCAGCTACCATCGATGGCAAGGTTCAGGTGTTTACAGACATTGTTCGTAACCTATACGATAAGCACGCACCGGTGAAGAGGGTCAGGGTGAGACACGCGCCAGCACCTTGGTTAACGGAGGGTATCCGTTTGGCAATGCGTCACAGAGACCAAACCTATCGTAAATTTAGAAAGAATCGCTGTGAGAACAACTGGACCATTTACAAAACCGCAAGAAATAGATGCAACCAGATGATACGCAACGCTAAACGTCACCACATACACCTAAACATTTCTCGTTCCACGCCTGCCGGAGTCTGGAAGTTCCTGAGGAATTTGGGTGTGGGTAGAATCCAGCAACCGAGTACATCTCTGACTATTTACTTAGACGACATGAATCGTCATTTCGCCACATCTTCCTCAATGTCGTCTGAGGCCAGGAGCCGAACTCTCGGTTATATTGCTGGGCTACCACGGCAGAGCATTGAAACCTTCTCGTTTTCTCCGGTTGCCTCGAATGAAATCAAAATGACCATCCAAAAAATAACATCTAAGGCTGTGGGTTGCGACGATATAAGTCGCATTATGATAGTTACCATTTTAGACCAACTTCTCCCTGCAATAACCCACATCATTAACTTCTCCCTTTACTCTGGACACTTCCCAACCTTATGGGGCAAGGCATACGTTCAGCCCCTTCCTAAACTTCCTAATCCTTCATTCCCGACCCATTTCCGCCCCATATCAATCCTTCCTTTTCTATCCAAGGTGCTGGAGGCGTGCGTTAATAAACAAATCTCTAAGTTTGTCTCCCAAAACAAGATTCTCAGCCCATTTCAGTCGGGATTCAGGCCTGGCCATAGCACCGCCACAGCCATGCTCAAAATGACCAGTGACATAAGAAATGGTGTGGAAGACGGAAAAATTACTGTTCTAGTCCTGATTGACTTCTCCAACGCCTTCAGCACAGTTAATCATGACATCCTTTTATCTATCCTTAAGCACTATATGGTCTCCACTGAGGCTCTGGAATGGTTCTCATCCTACCTTCGGGGACCCCGGCAGTCGGTCCGCACTGATGGAGCGTCATCAAGTTGGTGTGACCTAGTTTCTGGCGTCCCACAAGGTGGCATCCTATCTCCTCTTCTATTTTCGATGTTTATCAATCTTATTACTCTCGATCTTCAGTGTGCGTATCATTTGTATGCAGATGACCTTCAAATTTACTCACAAATCGGCCCCGATAATCTCGTGGAGGCAATCGATCGCATCAACAATGATTTGAGGGCAATCGGGGACTGGTCTGAGCGATTTGGTGTTAGTGTCAATCCTTCCAAGTGCCAATCAATAATCGTGGGTGGCCCCAGAATGATAAGTAGAATAGACATGTCAAAACTGCCGGCGATCATTTACAACGGATCCATTGTACCAATCAGCTCAGCTGTTAAGGATCTTGGGTTATGGATTGATTCCAGCCTCACCTGACAACCACACATTGCGAACGTAAGTAAGCGAGTCACTGGAGCCTTGCGGTCACTTTATCGGCTAAAGAACTTCCTTCCACATACTACTAAGCTGATGCTTGTACGGGCTTTGATCTTCCCAATCATTGATTATGGTGATGTGTGCTACTTCGACCTGAGTGCAGATCTACTCAATAAACTTGACCGTCTTCTCAACAATTGCATTCGGTTCATCTTCAACCTCCGCAAGTACGACCATATTTCCACTTATCGAACCCAGCTGGCATGGTTACCCATACGTCAACGCCGTAGCTTGCGTGCGTTAACCACCCTTTATACTCTACTCAACAACCCTACAGCTCCCACTTATCTCACTTCACAGCTTAAATTGCTAAATTCCAACCATGACAGAGATCTTCGCTCCAATAATAATCTTTTACTCCTGTGTCCAAGACACACCTCTTCTCTTGTTCACTCTTCCTTTGCTGTACAATCTATTCTCCTATGGAATTCGCTTCCGGTTGAGATCAGGATGTCAACAAATCGCGACAAGTTTAAAGCCAAAGTTCGAGAATATTTCAAGAAACAACTGACAGAAATATCGTCATGACCTCGTCACCTCAGATATTATTGTATTTAGTTTATTATATATTAACCACATAAATATGAAGGTATGTCTATGTATTTTAAATAGCATTAGCATTATCTATAAGTTAGTGTATATTATCTTAAATGCCTTGTAAAGTAAATAATTATGTATGATACATATGCACCTGCCTTGTACCTTACTGAACCAATTCAAGGTTGACTGGTAGAAAATGCCATGTGGCATTAAGTCCGCCTCGTGCAATTGTAATGCAGGAAGTGTAAATAAATAAATAAATAAAATAAAAAATAAGAAATAATTACCTTTACTTGCACTACATAAACTTATTTTGCAATATGTACAATTCGGTTCGGTTATGAACTTAAATAACTTTTTTCAGCTGCTTATCTAAGCTAAGCTATATTTTTCATTTTTTCTCATGTAGAATAGAACACGAATAGAGAGCAAATACTCTAATAGGTATCTTAAGTTTTTTATGAGACAGGCTTGTTGGTTTAATGGTCAGTGACCTAGCTAAATCAGATTTTGTGGGTTCGATTCCCATGCAGGAGAAATGATTGTGTGAAAATCATCACAATTTTCAATCTTATCTATTTAGAAATATATTCTACCTGGTTACAATGATGTTCTCCTAGCCGATTTCAGAATCAGCGGCATGTCAATGTCATGTCAAGCCAATTATGCAGGATAAATGATTATTTATATTAGTTGGCGGGTCTTCATTGAGGACATACTTGTGCACTATAATTATTATAGTGCCTTTATATGCATAGTGCAATTATATGCACAAGTGTGTTTGCAAACACAGGTGCACTCTCCGTTCCCTTTGAATCCGATAGGACGGTTATCCGCCACGACCGGGGAGAGATCAGACGCATGAACGACTGAAGTGAAGTGAAGTGCTCTCCGAGGCACGGGGGTTAAGACCGCAACTTCCAAACCCCGAGCTGTTATTAAGCATTTCTATATTCAGAAAAAGTCAATAACACTTTTTGGCCAGACTCGGGATTTGAACCTGAGACCTCATAATCAACAGTCGCATACGCCATCCACTAGGTTAACGAGGCAGTCAGTACCATAGTACGGCATCGACTAGCTGGGCATTATACGACCTATATTAGATGTGTCAAGTTGTCATGATTAACTATCCTTATTTCTAGGTGGAGAATCATAAAACATCAGTGTTAGTCCATTGCTCAGACGGCTGGGATCGTACAGCACAACTGACCGCCTTGGCCATGTTGATGCTCGATCCTTACTACAGAACACTCAGAGGGTTCGAAGTACTTATCGAGAAAGAATGGCTATCATTCGGACACAAATTCCAACTGGTAAGTCATTTGATAATTTACTTTATTTATTTAGTAAATATAATTTATAATGATTCTTGAATGAAAAATCGAAGCCGATCGAGCCGAAGATGTTGCGCAATAAGAACTCATTTTTTTTTTTTTTTTTTTTTCTGTAAATGCCATACTAATACAAGTAGGACATTGCTATTACGATCTAGTCTACTGACTAATGAGTAATTTTACTTTGACCTAAATTAATAAAACAAAACTATAATAAGATTGTGTCCATTAACACTTTTCTTATTGTCTCTAATTAATTGAGGACACTCTGTTCATGTGTTCTTATATTACACTGCACTAAAATGGTAGTATTTTGTTCACTTCGCACTTTCACTTAACTAACTCAAAGGGCTTTGTCCTTTTAAGTCTTCTTGTAACGTTCGTATTGTCGAGGAGCTGGATAGCCTCAACGTTTACGTGATGATGAAGTCGGCGTTCATGAGCTTCGGCGTACTTCGATATAATGTCTGCGACGAATTCTACTTTAAGGTCCCGATGGAGGTCGTTCATTCGAATGTACCACGGTGCATTTACAATACCCCTGAGTACTTTATTTTGAAAACGTTGTATCATCAGTGTATTAGATTGTTTGGTACATCCCCATAACTGGATACCATAAGTCCATACAGGCATAAGGACTTGTTTATATAATAATATCTTATTATGTAGAGACACTTTTGAGTGTTTACCTAAAAGCCAATACATTTTTTTGTAGCGAAGATCCAACTCGTCGCGTTTCTTTTTGACATGTGCTTTCCAGCGAAGCTTGGCGTCTAGTGTCATTCCCAAATATTTGGCAGTATTGACATAGGGTATTATATGATTATTTATATATACCGGGTGATAGTTAGGAGCTTTATTTGTAAAGTCAATGTGAACCGATTTAGATTCGTTTAATTTTATTCGCCATTTACTCGTCCAATCACATATGGTGTTTACTGCTTGTAGTGTATGCGTGTATTGAGTCGCATCACTCGGTTATTCGCTAATGCATTCACTCACTCGTTCACCTATATATATAAAGACGTACAGTCTCACGCAACACAGTTAGTATTGAGAAAACCGCCGGCGAGGATAGACGTGAGTGCAAGTCTACGTACATCTCCAAGGGGAGGATGCTACAAGTGGCGACGAGGATAAACAAGGTACCTATTCATAACTTTATAAAAAAAAAAAAAAAAAAAAAAAAAGGGAAATGTAGGTGGGCGCCTTTCTTCAGCCAGCCTTTCAGGGTCGCTGGAGACAAAGCAATGTTTTTAAAGGACACCTAGTTGTTGCAAATTGTATTTAAATGCCAGAAAGTGGCCTATCTTAGATTGGATATTTCTGTGTAACGAAATCAAAAATAGTATTCACTAGTCTCTTTACCAAAGTACTGAGACCTGCTATCAAACGCGAGCTTGTTGTTCGTATTGCAGCGGATTTGTCTGAGGGACCTTTCAAAGTAAAGGTTATAGGACCTAGTAAGGATATTCATTATTTAAGATAAAGAATATATATCAAATTACAATACAATGTAATAAAGCGATTGGCTTCGATAATATTAGTTCGATTAAAGTCAGTGGATGGCGGTAGTAGTAAAATATTAAAAAAATGGAACATTCATATTTTTAGAATGTGTTATTGAATAAGGCCTACTGAGTGAAACTTTGTTGGTGTAGTGTAACCTCACCCTCCCTTAAAAGTATAGAATATGTGTTTGGTATTGAAGAACGAAATGTAAAGGGGAAACAAATTCACACACTTGGAGGTAAAATAATATTGTCATCATTACTTGTTTATGAAGTACCCCCCCTATATAGTATTATTATAAATGCTATTATTTTCTATAGTAAATAATATGGCATGGAGACATAACTGTCATTGTTAGATAATATTCGTATTATCAGATAGTATTATACTACCTCATAGCTGGTCCACCGCTCACTTAGATCCTGCGTATTGG
The DNA here is from genome assembly GCA_905220595.1 of Spilosoma lubricipeda. NCBI lineage: Eukaryota > Metazoa > Arthropoda > Insecta > Lepidoptera > Erebidae > Spilosoma > Spilosoma lubricipeda. Next base: position 16,004,076 of record HG992275.1, read on the forward strand.
TGAAATCTGTAATTTGGAGGAGTGTATAGTATAGTTGATATAGGTACCTACACTGAGGCCTGTGTCAAATGTAAACACGATTTCTCGAGAATTTTCTAAAGAAAGAATCCACAAACTATATTACAAAGAGACCGCAGAAGTCAACGGATTCTTTACCAATACTAGTGAACTTTATCAAATAGAACAAATTATCTATTCCAGTACCTAGAAACATTTTGTTCGATATGCGAGACTTTCTGTGGTGTGGGTTATTGACAAGTAACAGTACCGCGCACTTCACGGCACTCAATACTGTACCAACAAGTTGTTTGAGAGCAATAGTTAATTTTTGTAATTAGTTTATGAACTACTTTACGAACAATATTATGATATAACCCGTGGTCAGTAACCTAAGTGCCAATTTATTCAAAAACATTAGATAGCAACCACAATAATTGTTTTGTTTAGTAGGATCGTAATAGTTCAAACAACTTTTCTACAATTAAGGGGGTAGTACAATAAAATATGCAAAGATGTATTGGTATGTAAATGACCACGAAACTTTAAAAGAATTTAGTTTAATTTACTTACAAACATATGATAAAATGTGGTCATTAGCCAACAAAAGTGAGCTGATACCATAAACTTAAATCAATCTATTCTGAACTAATTTAATAAATGCGAGAAAGTAATCGTATATTTGTTAATCCCTTACTTCTAGTCCCAGTAAAAGGTTTTTACGAAATTCAAAGAGGTGAAAAGATTAATGAAACTTTGTATGGAAAAAAAAAGCTATGAAAACAGGAAAGGAAGGAAGAAGGAAATAAAAACTAAAAGTGTAAAAAAGAATTATCACCAACGATTTCTTGTATGTTAGATTCTCTTAATTCACGAACAGGTGAAGGAGGTAGTTGGCGATTCTAAAATAGTTCTATAAATATTATTGGTTAAACGATGTTCTGTAACCTAAAATACTTGTTAAGTGTTTTAAAAAGTTCTATAGTTTGGTGTTTTGTTGTTGTGTGACAAGATAGATATGTACAAATTTTCTAATACAATAGTAGTACTGAAAAAAGTCTGAGAACTCTTAATGGTGTTGCCAGTGTTTAATACTGTACCATTCGGGACGCACTGTAGTGTGCGATCACATGACTAATTCTAACATTTATGAATATAATTATAAAGTCCTTGTTATTCATAAAAGCTTAAAGTAGTGTATAGTTGCTGAAATTAATTCGGTATCGATATATTGTTTGGATGGATTTTAAAACAAGGTTATGCAACAAAGTACAAGAAAGTCGCATCAAACATATCATCATAATTAGACATCGGACTTTCATTCAATTGAGAGTATGTAGTCCATTCAATTGGATTAGACATCGCACTTTCATTCAATTGAAAGTATGTAGTCCATTAAATTGGATTAGACATCGGACTTTCATTCAATTGAAAGTATGTAGTCCATTAAATTGGATTAGACATCGGACTTTCATTCAATTGAAAGTATGTAGTCCATTAAATTGGATTAGACATCGGACTTTCATTTAATTGAAAGTATGTAGTCCATTAAATTGGATTAGACGTCGGACTTTCATTCAATTGAAAGTATGTAGCCCATTAAATTGGATTAGACATCGGACTTTCATTCAATTGAAAGTATGTAGTCCATTAAATTGGATTAGATGTCGGAATCTCATTAAATTGAAAGTATGTAGTCCATTCAATTGGATTAGAATTTATATCAGACCTTCATTAAATTGGAAGTATGGCCATGTTACATTGAACCTTCAATAAATTAAGTGTTGTCAAGGTACACATTGGACTTTCATTAAATTGAATTTCTGACGTGGCTTCTTGACTTCGTGTTTCCTTTAAATAAGAGGACTGTACATTTTAAGATTTCTTATCGTCCCTTGAGGCAAGCCACATCGAAGCAAAGACTAGAATGGCCTGTATAACTTTAAATCAGTGTTGAAGACTAGTTTGTAAAAGATGGGGTCTTAACCCAAAGATCACACTTTGGTTATACACTGCAGTTATCAGATCGTCCATTACCTACGGATCAGTTGTATGATGACCCAGAACGCAACTATCCTAAGCACTAATCCTACGCACTGAGATCAAACGGACTGTGGAAGATAAACATAGAAGCAACACACTCAAAGGTTCTGCAAGGGATCCTAAAGGAAATTCCACTCCTCGAGGCACCCACGGACAGAACCTCATGTCAACATATCTTCGATCGAATTTATTATATCCAACTATCCGCAGAAACAAAAGATAGCTCTGGCGTCGGCGAAGTTAGGATATATACAGAGGGCTCCAAAACACAAAAACGGTACAGGAGCTGGCGTCTTCTCGAACGACTTAAAAATCACGATATCAACTACTCTAGACAAGCTAAACAGAATTTTCTAAGCAGAATGTGTTGGCATGATCAAAGCAGCAAAAGCAATTGCAGCCAGAAATATGAGAGACCCAAACATCAAAATTGTTTCCGACAGCGCATCCGTGCTTAAAGCTCTGCAAAACAACAAGATGAACTCTGCCCTCATCAAGGAATCTCATGACAATCTCCAGTCCATTGCAACCACAAACAAAATTACCCTGCAATGGATAAAAGGGCACAGTAACTCAATGGGTAATGACGCTGCAGATGAATTGGCTTAAAGGGGATCAGAAACGACCGTTTGTGGACCGGAACCACTACTGCCTTTGTCCTAAACTCAAATAAAACATGGTTGCGCGCCAAAACCAAAGAAAAACACAAAACAGAATGGAAAAACAATGAAGGATGCAGGCAACCAAAAAGTGCAGTTCCGGTGGCATCAAAAAGACTAGCCCGCAACCTGATTAGACTAAAAAGGGACAATCTCGGGAAGGTCACAGGTATTCTGACAGGGCATTGTCCCCTGAACAAGCACCTATTCACTATAGGCGAAACAGACAGCCCTTTGTGCAAAGGATGCATGGAGGCAGAAGAAACACCGCAGCACGTTCTCACAGAATGTAGAAGTGTGGTAGATCAACGGGCGGACATCCTCCAATCAACATCACTCCGGAAGCATGTAGTGACCTGAAAAGGCTGCTGAGCTTCTAGGATAAACTAGAATGGTTGGAGAGGGAAGATGACAAACTCGCGTACAACGGCCCAATCAAGAGGCTAAGTGCGGAAATGGCCTGGTAAAACAAACAAACAAACAATCGTCCATTGAGTTGTTTTAGTGGCGTGTGCGGCTGCTGGCTTGGGGTCTCGGGTGCGATTCCCGGGTCAGTGTTTGTATAACCTGCAAATGTATGTTGTGGAGCTTGGGCGTTTTCTACATGTGGTTCGTATGTACTTGCAAAAAATAGAAATTATATATTTTTATTAGTGTCTGGTAACCATGTTACAGGTTCTGCTCGGTTTGGGACTAGATGGTGTCGTGCGTTAGATGTCCGAGGTATTTGTTTATATATTTTTAATAATTAATTAGATTATTTCCCAGATTGCTTCTACTGGAAGGTTGCTTCTATCAGTATGGTAAGTGCTGTCATCAATATTGTAAGTAGAAATTCTACACTTTAGAACATTTACATTTCACAAGTTACAAGCAACACTTATAAGTTATGTTACACTTAAATCCAAGTGTCAGAATGTGAGTAGAATTGTCAGCATGGATTACATTAGAATCAATGTTATTGGACACTAGGTTCGAAAAAAACTGGACGACTACCAGAACAGAACAGAGCTCACAAAAAACATGTATTAAGATAACTGGAAGAAACGAGAACGATCCATAGGCGAAATACAAAAAAAAAAAAACAAAAAAAAAGAGAGTGGAAGGCTATAAAAGACGAGATACACCTGTAAATAACAATGGTTTTCTTGAATCGATCTGTTTTGTTATTGCTATAAAATTATTCATTTCAAAAACCTGAGTTTGATTAATTTGCTGGTAGTAATGTAATAAAGAAAATTAAAATAAGGAAGGGATGTAGTGTATGCGTGTATTGAGTCGCATCACTCGGTTATTCGCTAATGCATTCACTCACTCGTTCACCTATATATATAAAGACGTACAGTCTCACGCAACACAGTTAGTATTGAGAAAACCGCCGGCGAGGATAGACGTGAGTGCAAGTCTACGTACATCTCCAAGGGGAGGATGCTACACTGCTATTTGAAGTTTATCTACTGCTTCCTTATGTGTAGACCCAATGGCCATTATAGCCGTGTCATCCGCAAAGGTTGCAATGATATTTTCGTCTAATTCTGGCATGTCAGAAGTGTATAACAGGTACAGGACCGGGCCTAGAACACTTCCTTGTGGTACCCCAGCTTTAATACTTTTCAGATCTGAATATGCATTTCCTTCTCTTACTCTGAACATTCTATCAGATATATAGGACTTTAGGATGTCTGCAAAGGATTTTGGTAGTACTTTTCTTAATTTGTGCACAAGTCCATCATGCCATACTTTATCAAAAGCTTGTGCTACGTCTAGAAAGACTGTGGAACACACTTTCTTTTCTTCTAAAGTTTTTTCTATGATGTTAGTAATTCTGTGAACTTGGTCTATGGTAGAATGTTTTTCCCGAAAGCCAAACTGATAGTCGGGTATTAAATGCTTTGATTCTATTATTGGTTTAAACCTTTTTAATAATAGCTTTTCAAATAATTTAGATATTATTGGTAATAAAGAGATAGGCCTATATGAGGTTGCTTCATGAGGTGGTTTGCCAGGTTTTGGTAACTTTATTACCTCTGCCACTTTCCACATGTCAGGCACATATTTTAATCTAAATGATGTATTAATAAGCGTGGTAAGCTTAACTATTGCTTTTCGTGGTAAATTGTTTAAAACCTCCCCAGTTATTAGATCATAACCTGGAGACTTTTTACGGTTAAGCAGTTTAATTTCTCTGCACAGTTCTTTTGGAGTTATAAGCCTTATATCTTCTTCACGATTTCCATTTCCGTCTTGACATGTTTCGACCACAGTATTTGTTACATTCGGACGAAATATTTGTTCTAAATGACCAGCAAATCTCGAGGCTTTCTGTTCATTACTTATAGCCCATTGCCCACTTTCCTCTCTAATAGGTGGTATCTGCGTAACGGGTCTTTTTAAATTCTTTGTGACCTTCCATAAAGAATAATCTGTAGTGCGGTCACCGGTTAGTTGGTTTAGGTAAGTACACATACATTCATCTTTGAACTGTTGTATTACTCGAGTGAGCTTTTTTGTGAGATTATTCAATAATGTTTTGTCCGGAGGGTACCTTGTTTGCTGCCACCTTTGTCTTTGTTTTCTTTTTTCGCTGATTAAATTTCTAATCTCGATTGGATATTTAGTACTCCTAATTTGACGTTTTAACTCTGGGGTATTTTTCCAAGCGCAACTTTGAATATTAGTTACAAAAGTGAATATTTCTGATTCCAACTGTTGTGGAAGCTTTAATGGGACCTTTAAATTAATAGTAGACTCTAGGTCATACTTAAAACTTTCCCAATCAGTCAATTTGTTTACTAGCGTTGGGCGAATCTCTTTATGTATTTGTTTTTCATTTATTGTTAACATGATCGGTGAATGATCCGAATTCATATCACAACAGCTTTCTATACATAAAAAATCAGATATGTTCTTGTAGATAAAAAATCTAAGAGGTCGGGAACTTTGTGCGGGTCAGTTGGCCAATATGTGGGCTTTCCCGTAGATATAACGTTACATTGTAGATCTCTAATTGCGCATAACAGTTCTTTCCCTTTGGATGTAGTAAGTCTAGACCCCCAGTGGGTGTTTTTAGCGTTAAAATCGCCACCAAGGATAAATCTATTTCCCATTTTGTTTAGGAGGTTTTGGTATTGGATGGATTTCAAAGAATATCTTGGTGGGCTGTAGATTGAAGAAATTGTTATGGCATACCTTTCGGTCATAACACATACAGCGACAGCCTGTATCTCGAGCTCTTCGTGCTTGAATTTCTCGTAATGAGAAATAGTATCTTTTATTATAACTGCGCTATAATCTTTTATTATAAGAACTCATTGACACAAACTTATTTCTAGCCTGTATTAATCATAATCCCTAGATCATTTGGAGTCGGCTTACCTGAATTACAGTTTTTTCTTAGAGCGACTGGTATCGGACCTCCGCCACCTTCAGGAAGAACTGACTTCTAAGGTTGAACTAGTTATCAGTACATTTGATGGCACTGACTTCCCAATAAAGATTAGTAAATATATTTATGACAACCGGGACCGAGTGGTTCAAGCTGCTTTTTAGCTGCTATTAAGAATTTGTTGTAAAAAAACTCTACCAACACTTATTGGCTCGACCCGGGAATTGAACCCGAGACCTTTTGATCGGCTATCCTAATGTCTAGACAACCCATTAACAAACATTTACATTTATTTTATGGGTTCACATGAATAGTAGTGAACGACTTATTTCTTAATAGATTTGAGTTTTAATTAACTATGTGTTGTAATTTGTAAGTTGTAATAAAATAATGTTTCGTTTTAGCGCATCGGTCACGGTGATGAACGTCACTCTGATGCGGATCGTTCACCAGTCTTCGTACAATGGGTTGACTGCGTGTGGCAGTTGCAGCAACAGTTCCCTACAGCCTTCGAATTCACAGAGAGACTACTCATCACCATAGTTGATCACTTATACTCGTGTAGATTTGGAACATTCCTCTTCAATACGGAAAGGGAAAGAGTAAAGGAAGGTTAGTTTAAATTGTATCTTATTATGTGTACGTGAGAATTGGATGTTGCTATGCAGTTATGATAAAATCAACTATTTACAAAAATGTAAGTTTCGATGTTAATATCAGTAATAATGAGACTAAACTCATTTACGTACGTTTTGCGATGAAAAAAGATTTGTAATCATTATAATTAGGTATTTCCTTAGAATAATTATAATTTATAATTTTATAGTTTTGATACTAGCTGACTTGTAATTTTTTTTGTAAATATTTTCAAAATTTCTAGTAAATTTGTTAAGGTATATATATCCCCCGCCTCAGCTTCCCATGTGTAGGTGTACAGTCCTGAATTAAGAAAAAATAATACCTTGTCCTGACTATTATTAATTTACTGCCTAGTTGGCGCAGAGTTAGCGTACGCGACTGCTGTGCTTGAGGTCTCGGGTTCGATTCCCGGGTCGGACCATGTTGTATGATCTGCAAATATTTGTTTCGGAGTTTGGGTGTTTTCTATGTATAATATCTATGTATTTACGAAAAAAAAGTATGTATGTATTTATATCCGTTGTCTAGTACCCATAACACAAGCTCTGCTTAGCTTGGGACTGGATGGCGTTGTGTGTTAGATGTCCGAAATATTTAAAAAAATATTTATTAATTTAGATTTGAACAACGAAACTTAGTTTTTTGCAACTATTGATTAGATTATTTTTATATAACATCGTCCAAATCTAAATACCTCAGTTTCTAATGCCTTTGCATTCTCCATATCTACCTATGAGTCATTTGCAGATAAACTCATGAAATAAATACTTTAATAACAAATGTTAGTTGCATGATTCACACAAGAATAAACCTGAATGTGTATTTAAAATTTATATTACATTTTTTCGTTTATCTGATTTGTTATTCTCTTTCCGAAAAGACTACAGACAGACCAAAATACATATGTATGTCTAGTGTTAGTCTTAAAAAGCTTAAGTGTAATTAAAAAAAATAGACAACTAATACATCTGCTGAAGAGCAGCCATAAGGCAGCTTTATCAGCTTCACGCTGTCTTAACGCACAATGTTTTAGGGTTCCGTATGTAGAAAATAGTCTCGTTAAGTACATTCAGGTAATGTGCAATCCACCACACAAAGTTATATTATTAGTATATATATATATATATATATATATATAAGTTATTATATTATCCACCACACATATGAGCCAAAGAATGATTCTTTTATTTAAAATGTGTTTTTGTTTCAGAAGTGAAAACCAAGACTGTTTCGCTATGGTCGTACATTAATAGTCGCCAAGACTTGTACCTAAACCCGTTGTATTGGGGGCCTTCTTCCTTCGGGGCCAGTTCACCGCCCTCGCCATATTCACGTCCTCAAGTCGTCTTGGTCCCTGTAGCATCGCTCAGGCTCATTAAATTGTGGAAAGCTCTGTACTGTCGGTGGAATCCTACTATGAGGCAACAGGTATAATTAAAATTTAATTTACAAACAATAAAAGATAGCAAATTTGTTGTGTGTGACACTCTATATATATATTTACAATTTGTATAAAGTCTAAATTACACATATAACAGCACTAAAAATTTGTTGTTGAAAGTAGCAATACCTATAAATACTAAACCTCGAAATTTTTAAAGAGACGAGCTCAAAAGGCTATGACGCACTTGGAACTCGAGTCGTAGAGCTTCGCTAGTCACATACCATCAAGCGAAGGCATTCCGTCTGCCTGCTATCTCCCTTTTACCGCATAAAACTGTTTTCACATTTGATTTGCTTGTTAAACTCGATACTCATGTATTTTGTGTTCAGATTTTCGATGTATAATCCATATAAATAAATAAAATTGGAGTGTCTGTTTGTAATATTAAAATAATCGCTTGTTACTTAATGCATATGTATGTATACACGGTACATATACCAAACCTGCCTTGTTGGTCTAGCGGTTGACGTATGCGACTGCTGATCGAATGGTCTCGGGTTCGAATCCCGGGCCGGGCCAAAAGTGTTATTGAGTTTTTCTGATTATATAAATACTTAATAACAGCTCGGAGTTTGGAAGTTGGGGTCTGCACCCTGTGCCTCGGAGAGCACGTAAAGCTGTCGATCCTGCGCCTGATCTCTCCCCGATCGTGTCGGTTAACCGTCCCATCGGATTATGAGAGTGAGGGAACAGAGAGTGCACCTGTGTTTGCGCACACACTTGTGCACTATACTATCTCCTGCGTAGTTGGTTGGTCTCTGTTGAGACTGGCCGCCGTGGCCGTAATCGGCTAGGAGAACATCACATATACCAAAAATTTAGTTATAAAATTTTGTTTGTCTGTCTGTTTGTTCCGGAAAGTCTCTAAAACGGTAGCTGATCATATAGGGAGAAACGTAGGCTACTTTTTTAAGACTAACTTCGCCCCGTGGCAACCGCGGTACGACAATGACCGCGGTTAACACCGCGGGGTTCAGCTATAAGTAATATAGCTACTACAGCACACTAGCGACTCGACCTCGCTTCGCACGGAAGTCTTTGAAATTCTCGTATTTCATCTACAAGTATTACACATCTATACTAATATATACTGGTGTTGCGGGTGTCCACAGGCGGCGGTAATCGCTTACCATCAGGTGATACGTCTGCTCGTTTGCATCGTATTCCATAAAAAAGCTGAAGATTTTATTTGTTTGCTTGAACGCGCTAATCTCAGGAACTACTAGTTAGATTAGAAAAAATATTTTTGTGTTAGATAGCCCATATATCGAGGAAGGCTTTAGGCTATATATTATCACGCTAAGACCAATAGGAGCGGAGCGGATGAAGAATGTTACAAAAGTGGGGAAAAGTTATTACGCTACGGGCAATAGGATACGTAAATGGGGTTGCGTGGGTCTGCTAGTAATATAAAATAGGCTTGTATTACACAGATAAACCTCACTCGAATCACTATATATTGCTGAAAACTGCATTAAAGTTCGTTGAGTAGTTTTAAAGATGTAAGCAAACTGAAAAAAGGAAGAGGTTTCATTTTATGCTATGTAAAGAAGCCTGGGCGGCTTAAAAACATCCAACGGCAAGATCACGTAGCCACAACGTTGTCTTGCCAGTCCTCAACCCGCACTCGGCAAGCGTGGGAACGTATGGCCTTAACCCTCTCTTCTGAGGAGACCCGTGCCCAGCAGTGGGACATTATGGGTTATCGATGAAAGAAGCCTGGCTAGTTCGAAACTAGATGGCATTGTGGCAGATGTTTAAATTTTTTATTTTTATTTTAGCACAGTGTTTCTATAACGATATGAATGTTGGTTTCTGTAGGACCCAATCTACCAGCGGACCCGAGAGTTGGTAGCCCTTCGTGCTCAGCTGGAGGCGGCTGCAGCAGCTGCAGCTGGTGACCACGCCGCTCGACAACACCGCCTCGGTCTCACTCCACCCAGGGTCGCCAGCCCACACCACGTATGAAACCGCCACATTTATCTGTCCCACGGACTTACCGACTATATGTCTTTAAAGGACGATGACTTGTCCTTCTAAAAGGAAATTTCTATTTTAATTCTTGACCAAACGTGTGAAAGTTGTGGTGTATATATCTAGACGCTCTTACTGATGGATGGTATCTCGCTTTGTAAACAAATCTGATCGAAAGTAATGTGAAAAGTATTATATCCTCTACCGATTGAGATAAAAGTGGCCACATTAAATTCATGTAAATAATAAAAGTTTATTCTGTAATTCTTTTTAATTATTTTTTTCAAATGCTCTATCGAAAAAACGTATTTTTGTTTATTTGTCTTTGATATATATATATTTTGAATGTGTGGTAACAATTACAATATTATGAAAAAAAAAAACAAGAACACAACTCCATTTCTTATGAGACGATCAATATACAATTATAAATGGTTGCTTGATTGATAAGTTAGCATGTTTGTTGTTTATCGTGATAAACATTGAATTATTTGTTAGATATTATGATAATGTATAAACCTTTTTTGTTAAAAATATGGGATTAAAAGCAAATCAGCTGCATTTATTTATTAAAAAAATATTTAATCTGTTCTGTATTTGAATATGTTCTATTACTTTTAGGATATAACATTATTGTTTAGAAATAAATAAGTGAATGTTTGAAAATAATAATATTTTTGTTTTTGTCTCCGAGGCCAATGATGTTGGTGATAGCGGCTTGATGTCAGTTAGTGACGTTAGTTGTATGAAACAATTATATCTATAAATATAACATTTTGTATTTAAGACAAGTGATAACTTGTCTGGTCGGCAGATATGTCGCACAGTCTCGAGACGTGATTACATATTTCGTGTAGGTACATTACGAATAATGGATGTTTGTTCGTTTATCTATACCTATACCTACATATATGAGTATGACAATCAACAGTATTCATAGGATGCATGAGTAAATAATTTTTACAAATATTGACATAGTGATATTACCAGTGTGCTTTCGTAGTTTAATAACTTACATCAAAATTATATAATATTTTTGTTAAATGTCCTTCTTGGTACTACAAAATAAACAAGTTTTTAATCAAAATAATAGCGCATAAAAATTGATGTTTAAAAAATTTTTTACAAAGAGTAACATTGTAGAATTTGGTTTGAAAACCTACCATAGTCAAGAACACTTGTTCCAGGGTCAAGAATTATTAACAGACCGTCTTCTGTCGCCTCTGCTAGTTTACTATTTAAAAAGTTGAATTTATGCGTCTCGATGTTTATATGTATAATATAGTTATTTTACTTTTATCAAACAATGTAAATATATTTTTAATTAAATGTTTATTTGAATTTTTTGTTTTATTTTTATTTCGTAAAATTGGTTTATTTTCCATTTTAAATCATAGCATATCAAACCTTATAAATACAAATATATACTTATTACACTTTGCTTAGTAGGAGCCATGTTGATATTAGCATTTCACCGTCCGGCTCGACCCGGGGCGATACTACTCTCTCACAGAAGACTTACCTAAAGTGACAGTATTCATCCTGTCATGTTTCACTGGTGAGTGAGAGACCGGAGGCCCAATCATGCAGAAGCATCTCAATAGGTTACCATAGTGTGGGTCCCCATGTTGCAGTGTTGTTGCATTCGCAATGAGTAGGGTGACCACTACTCTTGGATTCTGCTGTTTTCCATTAGGCAGAGTGGAGTTACTTTGGCAAGCCCATACATAAAAATACTGTAATGTTTAAATAAGTCGTTTTGCTAAGTAACGTTTATATCATGGTAGTAATCCACTTTTAAATAATAATAATATTTCGAACATCAGACACACAACGCCGTCTAGTCCGAAACTAAGCAGAACTTGTACTATTAAGACAAGTAATATAAGTACATTTTTACTTTTTTTGTTAATGCCTAATTATTATATTTTTTTGGGTGGTTTTTTGGTGGTTTTTTTGGGTTTTTATTGGGTGTTTTCTATGTATAATATGTATGTATTTACAAAAAAAAAGTATATAAGTATTTGTATCAGTTGTCTAGTACCCATAACACAAGCTCGGCTTAGCTTGGGACTAGATGGCGTTGTGTAATAGATGTCCGAAATATTTATTATTTATATTATATTTATTTATTATATATAGAAAACACTCAAACTACAAAACAAATATTTGCAGATCATATAAATATTTGGTCCGACCCGGGAATCGAACCCGAGACTTCAAACGCAGCAGTCGCATACGATACTGTGACTCATTCACTCACTGCATTTTCACTATTTAAAAATTCTCAAATTAACCAATCGCCGTCCATTGCTGAACCTCCTCCCCTCTTCCCCTAAGGAGCACCGAATAGCAGGGATAGTTGGTCTCTGGACCAATCCAAGGGTGTCTCGTCACGTCTCGACTCGCATAATGTTATTACGTGTAGGACAGTTTCAGGCTACTAACTTAAAAAAAATACGGACTTTCAGACTATTCTATGTACGCAATGTCAACCCCTATTTCACCCCTTAGGGATAGAACATCCAGAAACGCTTAAATGCGTTAAAACTTATTTTTATTCTGTAGCCTAAAATAAAGTTTCATGTTAGCCTAAAATAAAGTTTCATGTTTAAACTTTAAAAATTACGAGCTTTCGTACAATCTTTCAACCTATATTTCACCCTGTTACGGGTAGAATATCCAGATACTTTAAAAACTCAGCATAAAGATTGCATTGAAATTATTGTTTTAAGGCCTTAAAAGACAATACACAAATTAAATATTTTCATTAATTAACATTTTAGGTTTTGTTCTATTGCATGAAATATTCGCTGTGTACAAGTATGTAGTATTTTATAAAGCTGTTGAAATCAAGAAATGTAATCAACCGGAAAGACGGATGCCGGCTATCCACATCTTGGAATCCTGATATCAGCGGGTGCAATCCCCAACCCGTAGGGACGAACAAAGAGTGCAGACATCCTAAGTGTAGTTGTTGAAGTACCGACTAACAACCAACGCGACCAAGTGCGGGTAGTCACAATCATAACTCGTGCTTCACTAAGGTATTTCTAAGCTCACACCAGTCTATCCGTAACCACGAGCGGTGTTATCCTTTCGAAACGTCGCGTCGGGGAATAGAAGGTATTGTAACCTATTTAATAATTTTATCGCGAATGAGTTCCGCTATACAACAAAATCTATGTGTAAAAGTCGCGAAAGTCTACAAACAGTTATTTCAAACCGCTAAAGGTAAAGTTTTCTTCGAATTCACTGTTCGTTAATGAATGAAACTACTATTTAAATAGTGTAGTAAACTTTAGCGCTTAGGCGGTTTGTTTTGAAATATAGGTTATTATGGAAACAATATTAAAGTTGAGATGAAAAGACAGACGAACATTTTATTAGTAAGTAATTGTGTAGGTACTGTCTGACACAAAAATAAGTCCAAGTAGGTAGGTATATTTATTACTAACAAGGGTATTTGAATGTCAAATACAGGATGAACTTAAAGTCATTATACCTACTATTTAAAATTTATTAAAATAAATTATTTGAAACTTTTTATTTACAATAAAGAGGCATTTTTTTAATTACGTCATCCATAAGTGACCCTTCACTATTTAAATACTATTGGAACTGGAACCCTGAGCCGAAATTTTGAATGACGGTATTAGGTACACGTGTTTTGTGAAATTTTTTGAATTTGTTAGCGTATATGTTCCCTATGATTCCTTAAGAACCATTAGATTGCTGTTGAAAATTTTACTTTTAAGGTATCCTCAAAGAAAAAAAAACATTGGGGATAAATCTGGCCTAGTAGGTGGCCAGCTTATGTCACCGCCTTCGATCAAATATTTAAATATATATTTATAATTATATAATGAAGGTCACCCTAATGAATATCATTCTTGTCCATTTTTCGTTAGCAAACTGAAGCCTGTGAGCATGATCCTGAGGTTCTAATTCCTGCACCATCTGAATTCTGTAAGGACGTAAAAGCAAGTGTTCGTGGATCGTGGAGAATGCGGTTCAAACATGTCATGGTCAATTGGCCCAAAAACATGGCCAAATATGTCAAACATGTTTAAGACTTAAGACTCTAGACCGTTTTCGAGTTGAGAGGCCAGGTTGTTAACGAACAGACGCTCTTATATGCTCCTATATACGGTTTCAAAACGTTTATTACTTAAAACAATAATATATTATTAGCTTACATTAGAATTCAAAACTATTTGGTAATTCGTAACGTCAGGCTGTTTTCAGAATATTTCAGGAAGTTTTCCCAGGGGCGTCTTTGACTATAGGCACGTTCTAATAGGTGCGTTGCACACCAGCGCAGCAGAGTTAGGGCCCGCGGCTTTCAATAAATCTGCGCCCTTACTGAAGATCGCTACTGTCGCTACGCTTACTAAATGATTGCATACGGGCGCTTCACGGGCTAGAGACGCTTCTAAGTCAGCAGCATCGTGGTTCTTTGTTGAACGTGTCTCCTTTAAGTTGTGCACCCATTTTCTAATTTATTGTATCGATTGAGCTTAATTTTGACGTCGTATGTTTCCCATTTGCTGTTCTTACTTTTCGTAACTTCTTCGCTTCACTTTGCCGTCACTACTCTACCCAGCTAGAGATTCAAAAGTATACAGACTTTTGGTCCTGTACATAGATACTACAACTAAGAAAGTCAACTTTAGGTGGACCAAGACATTAGTTAAAATGGGTTCCCAGAGTATTGGAGTCCCAACCATTTTTTATTTGCCTCTTATACCTATTCTAATCCAAGAGGAGGATTAGGCATGGACTTGGTACCTATCCATCTGCTCGATAATTCATAATATCATGAAAATATAATCGAACAGAAATTTCAATGCAAATAATACAATAGAAAAATGTGTCACACAGTCACACATTAATAGATGTATTACCTACTTACTTACTATTAATTTTTATTTAGTTTTATTACTGAATAAACTAAGTTTTAAACTTCGAATTCGCAGATACGCACTCGCAAAGGTCAAAAGTAGTAGTTATTCTAACGCTTGTTATACGTTGTGGCCTTTAATAGTATTTTTCTAGTATGGTAATAGATCTACAGGGCGTGTTAGACCATGCATCCAAATACTATAACAAACCGCAATATATACTTAGCTTGATAAGCGAAATAAAATGAGTAGGTACTTGAACTTAGATAACTTAAGATGATAACTCCAATATATATATCACATATATTACCATTTAAGAATAGACAGTCTTGCAGTCAAGACTGTATTTTGTTTCATTATTTTTAAAGTATTCGACAATGTTTAAAATAGTGAAAGATTCAAGTATAAAAACTAAAGCAGTTAATTATTTGAGACAATTAAGATATGAGAAGAGATCGTTAACCACACAGCAAGAAGTGGTGTCTTCTGCAGATGTCGTTATCATTGGTAAGTGAAACACTGTATTAGTTTAATATATATATCTAATGAACCCTTTTGAATATTCTTCTAGTTGAGAGCTGTCGAAAGAGTGTATCTAGAGGTCATTGCACTAATTTTGTGGTTAGAGTATGTCATGATATATTGTTTTCTTTCCAGCCAATCGTATTGCAAGCTATCATAATGCTGCGTCCATGATTATATGTCTATCCCTTTACGAGTAGTACCTAGGTATTTTATGGTGTAAAATCTTTGAAAAGATTCCGTGGAAAACTACTTTATCGCGTTATTCTACATGATCTTAAATACTTTTTATTAGGTAGAAAATAAGAGGTTCAAATATTTGGTTTGGTAAACAATCTGCATCTTCGAAGTCCTCAATGCTTACTTCTATGACCCACCTCAATTATGATGATTTCATGATGGAACTATTGAGGTTCGAATCTGACATATCTAATTAATTGGCCTCGGTGGTGCAGTAGTAGTGTAAGCGACTGCTGTGCTTGAGGTCTCAGGTTCAAATCATGGTTCGGACAAAATGTTTGCATGATCTACGAATATTTGTTTCGGAGTTTGTGTGTTTTCTATGTATAAATTGCATGTATTTACAAAAAAAAAGTATATTATTATTCTATCAGTCAATCTAGATTTCTTAGTACAAGCTCTGCTTAGTTTGGAAACTAGTTGGCGTTGTGTGTTAGATGTCTGAAACATTTATTTATTATTATTTATTTACATGGTTCCTTTAAAGCTAATGAGAGTTGAAGTTATTTAAAGAAGTCACTTAACAAATATCATCAATACATTTACTTGATTTTGCAGGAGGAGGCATTGCGGGATGTAACACTTTGTATCAACTCACGAAAAGAGGAGTGAATGCAGTTCTTCTGGAACGAGCAAAATTAACCAGTGGGACGACATGGCATACTGCAGGTATAATATCCTTGTTGTGTTTTTGATGCTAATTCTGTTGATGCGTTCATTAATTAATGACATTCCAGAAAAAATGTCTCATCTGGTTCTCGGATAAGTTAATCTTCGTAGTCTCTTGCACGATTAGAACGTCGTTTGACAAGACAAAACTCATTTTTAGTGTTTTTTTGTTTGGTTTGGAGAGTTTTTTAATAACAAAGTCAGCACCATTGTAAGCTAAACCACGATCAAGGGCCCTAAAACCTATTTATTCCAATTCCAAGTCGTTATTCAGGGCCTATCTTCAAGCAGTAATGGGTTACATAATTTTATAACAATGTTATCAGATTTATCTTATAAATCTGTTTGTACCAGTTCGTTATACTCGTACTGTTAAATAAAGAAGCGACTCGAAATAAACAGGCAGAAGAAAAAATATTGGATTAAATAAATGACTGCTTTTGTAAGTGTTCGTAATTTGGCTCACTAAGAGTGTACTTTTTCATTTTAAAATCAAAACATGTATTTCTTGAGACAGTTGTGATTCTTTTATTGGATAGTAAAGAAGACATGTTTAAATTCAGTATGGAATAAAATATCCGTCAATATCCTTTCCACTTTGATGATAGGTTATTACTCTTTATATGAAATTTTCTATGAATATTTCTGGATGAGGCTGTAATAATAATAATAATCTATTGTATAGGCCTACCATCTACCAGATGCATTCCAAGGTAAGCTTAGATTAGAGAAATACTTTTCACCCGGAGGCAATCTCTTACAGGCAACCATTGTAGAGATAGGATAGGATGTAGAGAAAACAGGATTATCAGATAGTGTAGGGTGTAGGGTAGGGTCTGGTGTAAAACTAGGTAAGACGAATAAATATAAATAAAGTAATAAAGATTATATTGTTATAGTAATATAAAATATGGTTTATGAAATAAATACAAACAAGGAATAAGATAAATACACTTATACAGTTAATTACCTACATACTCAAATGTTGTAGTGTGACCTAATTGAGTAAATTTATCTATACTTTAATATTATAAACGCGATGTAAGTATGGATTGTTGTATTTGTTGTATTTGCTTCGTGGTATGCATGGATAGATGGATGGATGTTTGTTACTCTTTCACGCAAAAACTACTGAAAGGATTTTGATGAAACTTTACAGTAATATAGCTTATATATCAGAATTACAAATAGGCTATTTGCCGCGATAATCGACCTATACGCGGGTGGAGTCGCGGGCAACCACTACTGAATAACAAAATTTAAAAAAAATGAGAGTTAGGGGACATTGATATCTCGCAGGTAATGCTCCTTTACAAGTCTCTTGAAAGCAATTAGTGTTAGTCCACGTGTAATTGCGACTGGTAGGGCATTCCACAACCGAACTGCTTGGACACAAAAGTAGTGGTCGAGAAATTTTGTAGAATGGCCAGGTATTTTCAGTTTCAGATTAATTTGGGACGTAATTTGGGGTGTGAGTCGTGTAAGAAAGTGAACCGTGTTTTGAAGTAGCGTGGGGTAAGAGGATTAAAGAGAATGTTATACAGAAGCGAAAGGGCCTATGCATGCCGGTGGAGGTGGATGGGTGACCACTTAAGCTTTTTACGATAATAGGAGACATGATCATATTTTCGTTATTCGAATATGAATATATTTCACCGATGACGTCTTTGATCTCGGATTTGAGCTCAGCAATTGTTTATTTATTATTATACTTATTCTCATACACCCAGGATTTCACATTCACAAATTTACTATTTATTTATTTATTTTATATCGATCCAAAGTTTGAATTAAGTTTACACAATTATAGCGCGTTGTTTTTTCGTAAAGAGCTCCATTTTTAATAATCGGAATAAACACATGGTACACCTGCAAAATTTCAGAATTGCCACATGCACAAAGAAAAAAGAACATTCTGGTGGTGATTGTTATCATCACTAAACTAAAAATTACTAAAATATTTTATTTTAATCTTATCTGCTTACAGTCCATTTTTCAATATCTCATGTTGATACATGAGATATTGAAAAAAAGCGGATGAGGTTAGAGTATATCACCCAATAACAAACTGCCTGTTTGGTCGCCGGTAGCGCATTAATTTTGAAAATACTGTTTCCTCTTGGTGTATCACTACAGCCGGCGTACCACAGGGCGACGTGCCACTCCCCTAATTTTCTCTGATTTTTGTCAACACCATCACTATTGATCTGTCTGCTTTCATGATCTCCAGATTTATACCAGGGCATCACCGGTTAATCTGATTTATGTTGTTAATGCCACAATTGCTAACGTGAGTAAATATGTAAGTGAAGTGTCATCCTAAGACCTGAAAAACCATTTGACGTTGGAAGCTCGCGAATGGCCTCCCAAAAGAATATGTACATAATTAGTCATTATAAATTAAAATTAAAAATAAAACCCCTACGCAGCATCAGAGTGAAGTTTTCATTTAACAAACATACTGGCACGCGTGTAACACTAAATCGAGTAACCATGCGCCAAAAATGCCTTACATCATTTTGGAAAAGGGCTGACACTCCTACAGTACTGGACCGATATTGGAATCATACGCCAAAAATGCCTTTCATCATGTTGGAAAAGAGCTGACTCTCCTACACTGCTGGACCGATATTAACCAAACATAGTTAAGAATCACCACAAGGAAATTGGCTTTCTTTCTCTTTTTGCGTCAGGAGTTAAAAATAAAAATGACGATACTAGAAGCTCGTGATTCCTCTGAGTTAAGTTAACCTCAAATAAGGTGCTTATGTTTTTTAAATTATCCATGCTGGTTTTCCTAGTAACTGGAATTGTTACTGGAAGCTGTAATCACACTCGTCATGATATAAAACCACAGTCAATAGCGTCATCTTCGTTAAATGGATATTATATAATATCAATTATATTTCTTCGTAGGGTTAGTTTGGTCGCTCAGGCCTTGCGATTTGGAAGTCAAACTATTGAGAGATTCAAGAGAAGTATATAATAATTTAGAAAAGGAGACTGGGGACTACGCAGGATGGATAAACAATGGTGGATTGTTTATTTCAAGGAGCGAGGTAAACAAATTGTACCTAATACCTGAACGAGTATCCGATTCTGAAGTACTTGTTTAGTAAATTAAGTGTTATTTAATGTGCTATTAAATTTTTACAGAATTCTCTCAAAAAATAGTTTTATATTATTTATAATAAGTAAGTTTTGAAAGCTTAAAGTAATTCATACAGTCCTTATCTCGGATTATCTCATCTCTTATCGTCTATTTTTATAATTCCGAGTTTGTTGTATACGGATACCTAAACTTTAATTGCACGTATGAACAAATTTTCTTCAGGTTCGAACACAAGAATATATGAGGCTACATACATTGGGAAAAGCTTTGGGAATTCCCAGTCAAATTCTAGATCCCAACGAAGCTCAAAAGATATTCCCTCTTTTGGATCCATCAGTGTTCCAAATGGCGCTGTACTCTCCAGAAGATGGTACTATAGATCCTTCGATGGCATGCAACGCTCTGGTTAAGATGGCCACCAAGAATGGAGGAAAAGTAAGTTGTTTGTGTTTTTTAAATATCGCTAACTGTGTAAGAATCAGCAAGGTTAACATATTGCAAAGTTAACCAAAGCTCCAATTATTTCTTAAAATATTGACACTTCCCCGTGCCCCGGACAGCACGTTAAACTGTCGGGATCCGAATTATTTTTGGTAATCACACAAACATTTTTGGCGATTGTTAAGGCTAGTTTGAGTCCTAAAAAGTTCGACAGCAAAATAAGCCTAAAAAAGTTTTTTTCTACAGAACTACAGAATTTCTACAGAACTTCGTTATCACTGTGATGGTGACATCGAAGTTTTGTGGTGAGGACGTCAATAGGTAGTCGTTAACGTAAAAAATAGTAGTTCAGCCAAGGCGTAGTAGACTTCAAAGTTCAATTTGAATGCTGTTGTTGTTTCTTACGTTAGCTTTTTTGCTTTTTATTACCGCCTACAAACAGAAACAGTACAAGACCCACTCGTTTTCGTCATCTAAGTAAATTGATATGTGTATAATAAATGCCAATTATATTACCGCAATAACATAATAATCAGCCTTTATTAGTCCACTGCTGGACATAGGCCTCTCCTTAGAAATGAGGTTTTGGCCTTACCACTTTGGCCAGATGGGTTGAAATATGCTTTGTTTGAAATTTTCCTTCTTTTTGGAGTGCTGCTGTCATCTTTGGTTTTCTCCCTTGGTCAGCTCTTACGATACCTACGGGATGAATTAGGCATTGTGACACTCCTTCTTCTTAATCTGCCATAACATGTACGATACGGCGGACTGCAATAATACCTTATTTATGTCTTATCTCAGATCTACGAGGACTGCCCTGTCCTTGATATCCATTATACTCACAATTTGCTAGGAAACAAAGAAGTAACAGCGGTACACACTGACAGAGGAATAATCAAGACAAAATGCGTAGTCAACTGTGGAGGTAACCACTTTAGCATACATACATAACACTAAAATATGATTACAGAACTATCAGCTAAATTAAATACCTATACTAAGAAAGAACCTATCGTTCCATTAGGTATTTAGTCGATAATCCGACTACAAATTCAGTAGGTACGTATATTATTACACAGAAATATATAAACAATGTTTCTTTTGTATGTATAGGTATAACTACCTACCCACTATAATAGGTACCTACGGTAATTTTGATAAGATTGTCATGAACTATTTTTAGAAATTTCCGTTATTGCCATGACGTTACCGAGTTCAGGTTATGTTACTGGGTTCAAGGAATGACGTATGACTGCCGTACAGCCGGTTAGTCGATAGCTGGAATAGCAGCTAGCCACACCTGTTTCTGCAGGAGCCGAAACGATGGTGTTGCCAGACGAGATTAGTGAATTATTTGAGATAGATATTCTTCTCTGGCTGACGGATTCCAAATGTATATTCCGACTGGGTCGACGGACACCTTCTTGAAAATAAAGGCTGCACTCCACTGCAATAAGGTCTCCGTCTATAATTAGAAATTAAGCAGTCAGACAGACTGTACGGTTGTATTCCTAATCCGAGAGTTGTCTATAAAAAGGCCATTTTAAGTCTATGTATTTTAAGTTTTAATATTATATATAATATATAAAGATGATTTTTTTTACTAGGTGCATGGGGCTCACGAGTCGCTAGATTTGCAGGGATCCCAGCACTTCCCGTAATCCCATTCAAGCACGCGTATGTCGTATGTGATGCTACACCGGAAATCCGCAATGCCCCTAACCTCAGAGATCATGACGTCAACCTGTACATCAAAGTCCAGGGTGAGAGTTGTCATGTTGGAGGTTATGAGCCTAACCCACACATTTTGGACCAGGTAAATAAGAGAACTCTTAATAGTTGCGATACAAAATCCTTTTTCGTGTTATTTTTTATTATTTACCTACCAGGTACCAGACAACTTACAATTCCATATGTACGATTTGGATTGGGATGTATTTGGAGTACATATGAGCAGCGCTGCGTCCCTCTGTCCGAAATTGTCTAAAATTGGCATCAAGAGTACGGTATGCGGCCCCGAATCCTTTACTCCTGACCACAAGCCCGTACTGGGAGAAGATCCTAATGTGTTTGGTGAGTATCTCGAGAAATATTTGTTGTATTATTGACTAATGTGCAGTTTTTCGTTAATCTGTTAATCTATCACATCACCATGCCTTCTGTATTGCGTTAGAGTTTCGGGCAAACTGAAGTTATAAAATCGTGATATTTATTGTGTTATCTGGTACATATATGCCTTATATGGCATTCAAACTATCGTTTAGAATGCCGTTTTAATGAGATCTTTGTTTTTTTTTTTTTATGTTCGACCCCGCCAAAATGACTCTATTTTGCCTGATGGAAAGCATAAGCAGAATCCAAGAGTGGTGGTCACCATTCTGCGAATGCAGTCAATGCAGCATGGTAATCCACGCCATGGCGGGCTAGTGATGCTTCTGCATCATTGGGCCTCCGGTCTCGCACTCACCAACGAAACACGACAGCACGATCGTTGTCATTTTACGTTGATTTTCTGTGCGAGGGTAGTACCGCCCTGGTCCAGCCGGCCCGTTCGTGCTGAAATCAGCGTGACTCTACTACCTTTGTTGGTACTGTTTAGGGTTTTGCTACTAAAGTGAAATTCTCTGATGCGAAATAAAACAAATGATAATAGGTAGGTATAGCAAGAGACCTAACAAGATATCGGGTACTGTTCAGATATAGGTACCTATTTAAGACCTAACTATTTAATATTAATATGTAGGTACCTAATCTTATATCGGCGAAACCGGTTAGATAGGATTAACTAGTTATTTTATATTTTTGTTTACCACATCTCTGATTTCGTTATCACTCTGACGCAACTTACTTTAATTATATATTATGTAACTGTACATATTTGTTTACATAGTTTATACCTTGAAATTGTATGGTTTATTTTTATGTTGATGTATCACATCACATCAACAGCCTTTAACGGTCCACTGCTGGATATAGGCCTCTCCGTAATTTATACTTTAATATTTCTTAGTGGATTAGAGAAATAGTGCTACCGTCCAGCATTTTCTGTATTGCTACTTTTGGATTCCGTACCTCAAAAGGAATAAACGAAACCCTTATAGGATCACTTTGTTGCCCGTCTCCTGAACTCAGAATATTGGGAGACTACTGCAGTGATCTAAAATCCGTTAACTTCGGAGTTCCGCAGGGCAGCGTCCTTGGCCCGACACTATTTATTATATACATAAATGGCTTATGTGCCCTAAAACTAGAACAAGCAAAAATCGTTACTTATGCAGATGACACTGCAGTGGTCTTCTTTGTCAAAACTTGGAACGATACCCAGGTCAACGTTGAACAGGGCATGCAAACTATTGCTAACTGGTTGCAGCTGAATCTCCTTACTCTAAATATTGACAAAACCAAAGCTATAAATTTTTATGTGTCAAAGCGATCTTCTCCCAAATTCGTGATGAACCTAAGACTGCACTCGTGCTTGGCGCTGGAAAGCTGTCAATGTCCTTTAATTGAACAAATTAACTCCATAAAATACCTTGGGGTCCACCTGGATAGCCAGCTTACATGGAGCACTCATCTCAACGCACTACACACTAGAATTAGAAGGCTTATGCCAATTTTTAAGTGTCTGGGTAAAATTGCAAATGAGAAGACCTTAAGGATGGTTTATTTTTCTCTTGCTCAATCAATTCTTATCTATTGCATTACTGCATGGGGAGCTGCTAATAAAGGCCATATGATGAAAATAGAAAGAGCACAACGTGCACTCCTTAAAACTACATACGGCCGGTCGTATAGATACCCTACTGACGCACTTTATTCAGAACTGGGATTGCTCAGAGTACGACAATTATATATTATATCCACCACGCTGCGCTTTCACAAAACCGCCCTGAGCAATGCCACACTCAGTCGCTCAGGACGCAGGTTAATATGGAATACCGTGAAGTGTTGTAAATCAATTGGAGGGAGGGTGTTCGGATTTATGGGCCCCTACCTGTACAGGAAAGTTAATGCCAAACTAGATATTGTACAGCTAACAAACCATTGCTGTAAAAAAAAGGTCTACAATTGGCTGGTTGAGCTTGACTATAACAGCACTGAACAACTATTAAAAATCATACGATAACATGCACACAAGTAAACCATGAAGCACACACACACGCACACATACTTGCCCCCCGATGCCCACACACGCATACACACACTCCCATACATACATACTCACACACACACACACACACACACACACACACATACCCACTCTTACACACACATACACACTCGCAAACACACATACACACTCGTAAACACACATACACAAATAAGCAAAGCACACTCGCACAATCGACTGTACCTGGGCCTAACCTTAGCACTAACAGTCGATGAATTTGCAGCACTTCCTAAGTTGCTAATTTTTGTTTTACTGTTATTATTATTTTTATTACTTTGCTGATTTCTAATCTTTATTAATTGTTATTTTTTGGTTATTTTTTGTTTACATAATTACTGTGTACATTTTGTTTGTTTTGTTAAAATTAATTTAATTGATTAAGTCTCATAAGACGCCTGGGCGAACAGAGACTGGATCCCACGACACAGGGAATCCTAGTGTGGGATCCAGGCATCAAATTTTGTACTTGTAAAAAAAATTTTTTTTGAAACAATAAAGAATTTATTATTATTATATTATTATTGAAATTTGGTGCGAAGGTTTAGAGCACAGATAAAGGAAAAATTGCGAAAAGTATAAATTTTTAGTTACATCATATAATATACCTATAGGTTTGTACGGAATCCTCGGTGCGCGAGCCAGACTTGCATTTGGCTGGTTTTATTCAAATGAAAGTGACAACCATACATACATCCACAGCCCATAACGTCTCACTGCTGGGCTCGGGTCTCCTCTCAGGAGAGGGTTAAGGCCATACGTTCCCACGCTGGCCGAGTGCGGGTTGGGGACTGGCAAGACAACGTTGTGGCAACAAAAAACAAGTGATAACCATATAAAAGCTAAATAAAATTAAACGCCAAATCCTATAATAGGGATGTTGTTTAATACTTCTTTTGTTTACAGGTTTATATCATAACTGCGGATACAATTCAGCCGGTATGATGTTCTCAGCTGGTTGTGGGATACAAATGGCTGAGTGGATTGTCAGTGGAAGGTTACTATTCAATTTATAATTTTCCATTTAAAAGTAATCTGCCACTTTTTACTAAACGTTTTTATAACATTACAGGCCTCACTACAATATGTTTACATTCGATGTCCGTCGCTTTTCCCCCGGACAGATGTCCCGCAGTTATTGGATGAGAGAAAGTAGCCACGAGGCTTACGCCAAAAACTACAGCGTTGTCTTCCCGAATGACGAACCTCTGGCCGGTCGCGACGCAAGCCATGATGCTATACATCAAGAGTTAGTAGAAGATGGAGCGGTCATGCAGGCTCGAGCGGGATGGGAGAGACCAGCATTCTATATGCCCGGAGAAAAAGTAAGCAAACCTTAACAGGCAATTTAATGTAACTTGTTCATCTTTAACCTAATCAAAACTAGAAAAACATTTGTTTGTTGATTTACATTTATTAGTCCTTCATACACTACTTCCATACAAGTAAAATGACATCTTAGTTGTTCACTTTTTGACCGCCGGTCTATTAAACATTTTTCACCAACCCGTGACCACGTAATCATCATTAACAGTCATCAACAGTCCATTGCTGGAGATTGGGTTCTCTATAGAAATGTTTTTTCCTTCTTTACTACATAATCCAAATGGGTTGGTGTAGTTTGTATTAAGTTTTCCTTTTCTTTGCAATTCTGTTGTCCATTAGTTTGCTCCGTTTTACCTAGGAATGATTAAGGGTGTTGACACTCAGCATTTTTAATTTGTCACGAATCAATACAAATTTCATAGATCTACGGCCTGTTCAAGCTATTAAAAAGTTAACACAATTAAACCTTTGTTTACGTTGACTTACAAGTGGTAGTTTTATGCCATCATAGTCCGTCCGTTTGTTTTGTATTATTTGTTTACTAACAAACTATCGAATGTACTCGAAATTTCGTTCTTTTTCTTCATCAGCAGAATAAAGTCTTATTATTTTACAGTTAAGGGTCCAACACTACGACTGGGGCGGCACCCACGACTACCCCAGAAACATGGACCAACGCTATGAGAATGTTCTCAAAGGAGATTATACCTTCAACTTTTCTAAACATCACGAACTGGTAAAGGCCTTTTCAAAGTTTCATGCAACCATAAATCTTTTGGGATAGTTGACTTCTTTCCTTGACCAAAACGAACTAAACTGACTTGAATTATAAGTCATAATACTGAATGTAGAGTTTTACTATTATTTGATGGAAAATGTGAAATGTGAAAAAAATGGAGAGGAATGGTTTTGCTCTCCGGTAACTTCACTTACTCTGCAGAAAGCAATGAAAGTACTGCTTACTTAACATAGGTTTTCTGCTGTACTATCACTGCGGTCGAGCATGGTCTATATGTGCCAAAGCATGGCTCTACCACGATAAAGATAAAGGAGATGTGCCATTTGCCCATACATTTTGGGTGAAAAAGCATATTATGTAAAAGAAATGTGTGTTTTAAAGATATTGATTACTCCATTTTTTCGGTTCGGCTCGACCCGTTACAAAAGCTTATTTTTAAACTATAATTTACGTTAGCTCTTTTAGTCGTTAAAGATGATATTTATCTAAATCGAGTTCCAAGAAGTCGGTTACATAAAAACAAACAAACATTCCGATTAAGCTAATAAAAGCTTGTTAAAAAATCTGTTTTGGAAATTAATTTGTTTACATTTAAATCCATACATCTTCACTACACATTTTTGCGTATCTCAATCTTGAGTACTAAAGTGATATTATTATTATTAAGGTGGTGATATTATGATTGTTTTTGCCGTAATACCAGATCGGGTCGGAAGCTCTGGCGTGTCGTAACGCAGCCGCTCTATTCAACATGTCGTACTACGCGAAATTCTACCTCACTGGTCCCGATGCACAGCGCACTGCTGAATTAGCCTTCACAACGGATCTGTCTAAGTCGAACGATAAGTAAGTAACTGTGGCTACGGTTACAAATATATGTATATCTATACAAATAAATAAAATGTTTGTAATATTAAAAGAACTACTTTTTAATACAAACATGGATACGTAATCTCTGGAACGGTTAGACAGATTTTGACGGGACTTTCACTGGCAGATAGCTGATGATCTAAGGAGTAAGTTAGGCTACATTTTTAGACTAGCTTTGTCTCGCGGCGTTTCCGCGGTACGACAATACCCGCGGGTAACACCGCGGGGTACAGCTAGTGTTAGAATGTAAGTGTTTGTTAAAATGTACTTATAGCTATGGAAAGTATTACTGGACTGACGACGTATATTCATTTCCCTCTAATAAGAGGTAACCCCTAGTATGGTGCTGGTATTTTCTTTCCCTTTCTTCTTTCTACTTACAGTTTACACCATTTTTGAGAACCGTAATGTTCATATACGACGTGCCTATACGTCATTAATCATAGCCTAGTTTTTAGTGCGAAATACTATGTACTATGCTAAGCTAACTGTTTTAAAGAATAAACTTCAACATGTACCTATGATATCTACAGATATATAAGTAGTTTACAGTTTACTATTTTTACGGGAAATAACGCGATCACTTATTAAAAGGTAAAATAATTGTACCTAATATCATGGAACGCGAAAGTTTAAAAGTTAGTAAATTAACAACTAACTAAGATAAATTAATTCTGATTTCAGGGTCGCCTACACTTTAATGCTGAATGAAAAAGGTGGTGTAGAAGCTGACGTCACAGTCAGTATCTTAGATGGCGGAAGTGGCCAGCTGCACGAACCTATCTTCAAGGTAAAATATATCAATTCAGCTAACCCGGTAAATGTTGTTTTGCCCTATAAAATATTCCTGAAATAGTGCTTGGTGGTAATGGTGGTAGAAGAGTAAAAGTATTTTTTTTGTGCCAAACCATCTACACAAATAAATAAAATGGAAGTGTTTGTTTGTAGTTTCAAATAAACCGCTTTTCACTTAATGCATATTAAAGTATTTATAGAAGGTATTTAAATAAAAAAAATGTCTCTCTGTCTGACTGTCTGTCTGTCCGTCCATCTGTCTGTTTACTTCGGCTAATACCTGTAATAGCTGGTCCGAATTTGACGAGACTTTTACTGGCAGAGAGCTGATGATATAAGGAGTAACTTAGGCACCTTTTTTAGTCTAGTTTCGCCCCGCGCGCATAATACTGCGGGGCTCAGCTAGAAAAAATTGACAAAAATATTGAAATTGGGATAAAGGTAGATAAAGATTAAGTGGGTTTGGAAGAGGTTGGTTACAAACACTGTGGCACGAGAATGTTAAAACCTAACTTTGAACGGTTGTTTCGTCAAGTCTGCCGGCGCTTCAAATTTAGCCAAAAATAACTCCCATAATCTGCATGTGACATATCATTCTAAGTTTATGCAATGTATATAAGCTTATGTTTTTTGTTAAATCTACTTTATATTGCTATAAACAGGGTCGCGGATACTACATAGTCTCGAGTGGATTCAGTGCAACTCACTCATTGGCTCACTTGAGACGTATCATTCAAAAACACAAGCTAAACGCAACCGTTACTGATGTCTCTAAACAACTGTGCATTTTAAGTGTGCAAGGACCAGAGAGGTAACTGGTTATTCCATAACGTACCTAATACTCCGTGCCCTTCCCCACAAGTCCTAAGTTACTAACAAAGTGGCGGATATACGTATAGGCTGTTAAATTTTTGCCGCCTTTTCTAACTCCTGCAATTCAATACCCATTTTATGTGTGAAAAACATTTAAAGCCGTCATTCTACGGAGGCTTGCGGGTAATGTGTCGAAATCGAATCGAGTGCAGCTAGGGTGTTTCAGATTATGTCTCAATTTAGGCTAAGTTAATGTTAGTGCCTTAATTGCACGGATTTATAATTATCTTCATCTGCGCCATCAGACCCTTATTTCTGTGACTCAGCTGAACTCAAGTTGGCCTTCTACCAGTTTCTGCAGGTGAAGAAAGTTGTTGAAGGCGTACAACACAGTTGGAACACACGTCCACATTTATAGCCTCCTTAGCCGGAATCAAGGAGAAGAACGTGGATGATGTACGGTGGTACATACCTCACGGATGTGGCGATAGGAGCCGTTACAAGACCACACTAGCAGCCCGTGTCTTGGTCCCAGCTTCGACCAGTCCTGCCAATAGAAGCCGGGACGGCCTGCTGATTCAGTCACGGCCTATAGGCCCATCGTGTTGATGGACAAGGAGGGCAAACTGTTTGAGAGGATACTCTCTGCCCGCATCATCTAGTCGGTCAAGCCGGCCCGTTCGTGCTGAAATCAGCGTGGCTCTACTACCTTGAACTTGGCTTGTGTAGAACCAGTTCTGTTTAGTTTGAGGCTTGATAGCATCGTGTGCGCCAGGTTTCCAAATATATATTAGTCATCTGTCTAGCTATTTTAGAGTAAAATGTAACATACAATCTTTGTATTTTCAGCCAACATATCCTCCAGCGGTTTACCGACGCTGGGTTATCCAACGACGCTTTCCCTGTCAACACTCATCGCAGCATTCGCTTCAGCAAATCTTCCAGTAAACGTGACGATAAACAATATACTTGCCGTGCTCTTCGTGTTACATGGTCCGGGGAACTTGGCTGGGAATTGCATGTACCTTCATCTCACGCTATACCTGTGTACAAAGCATTGAGCCGTACGGAGGGAATTAAGAATGCAGGATGGAGGGCGCTGACGTCACTCAGTTTGGAGAAAGGTAGAGTTAAATCACAAGACTACTTAAATGAAAAGAAAACAATTTTCTAAGTACCTATAAAAATTGCCCTGCGATTTTTTCTAAAATTGCAATTCCGAGCAAGTAATAGTGTTTAAAGTTGCTAGACTGGAAATGTCCACCTCAGAACACAGTACCTACTGTTTTGAAGTGTTTTGACACTTTGTATTTTTTTGTAGGTATAATTGAGGTATATTATAGGTACATTTGGTCTTACACCGCCATTTGCAAGATAGCTAGTGTTGCCATTATACAGATAATATTAATATTATGATACTTCTTTTTTTTTCCTACATATATGATATAATGTCCAATGTAAGTGTCTATCGATATGATTGGCGTAAATGTGTTAAATACATACGTCATTGCAAATTATAGGTATAAATGAAGTTTCAGTGATGTCTTAGATAGGAAAATATATATATTTTTTAATATATGCCATTGCACTTGCATGCCTAAAGGTATTGTTTTCGTTCAATTCTTTATGATTTTCATACATTTTAGGTTACCATTTATGGAATGCCGATTTAAGAACTGATGACAACCCTATCGAAGCAGGTTTGGGATTCACTTGTAGAAAGGAAGGCGATTACATCGGAAACGATTTCGTCACTAAAGCTAGGAAGAACGGAGTAACAAAGAAATATGCTTACTTTACTTTACATGATAAGGTATGTAGCAGAAAACCCCTTATTTGAAATCCTCGTAACAATACACTACTTTATGCCTACATCAGTTTTTATAAAATACCTCGAAGATTCTATCTAGCATCTAGCTATCGTTCCCTTACGACCATGATCATCAAGTTATTCAGATACCTATGTGAGATGCTTACTGCACATCTTTCTAAAATTAAACCATTGTAATTCATATATTTTAAGTATTAATTTATTATTGAAACATGACAGGAAAATTAATTAATTTAGTTATCCAATAAATATTGATGGTACGTATAGTAGTTAACTCATCGGAAACTTAATTTTTATAATTTTAGGTACTTTAGCTAATACTTAGGTATTATAATTTTATTAACTACGAGTAATATTATTTTATAATGTCATATAAATGTAGGGATTCCAAAGCATAGAATTAATTTGAACCATTTTCATTGCAGGTAGCAATATTTGGTCAAGAAGCAATATTCAGAAATGGAGAACCCGTTGGTTACCTAAGAAGAGGAGATTACGCCTTTTATTTGGACAAGCCAGTCGGAGTTGGTTACGTTACCAATAAAGGCGACAAAGTAACCAAAGAATATTTGAAAGACGGTGAATATGAGATCGAAGTACTGGGACAACGCCACAAAGCGACATTGCATTTTAAATCTCCATTTGATCCTAACGGTCAAAGAATACTGGGCAATTATGGAAATGATGAACATATTCATGAACCGCATGCTGG
Organism: Spilosoma lubricipeda; assembly: GCA_905220595.1. Lineage (NCBI taxonomy): Eukaryota > Metazoa > Arthropoda > Insecta > Lepidoptera > Erebidae > Spilosoma > Spilosoma lubricipeda. Next base: position 16,035,359 of record HG992275.1, read on the forward strand.
CCAAAATGAAAGAGCGGGTGGTGTTGAATAAAACACTTGCACCGTAGTTGTGATTAAGTCATAATAATATTACATAATAATATACTGTTTTAAACTTTCATGCTCAGTAACATTAAAATTCCATGGTCACGGAGTAACAAAGATACTCACAAACAAAAAGGTACATGGTTGCAATCCTGCAGATTTATATTTTAATAATAATAAACGTTTATTTTTCTTCCGCAAAGGTTCCTTATTAATATTTTCTTCCTTAAACATTAATACATATAAGAATCCGTATTTGTTAACTCCTTGGTGGGAGATTAGTATCCGTACTAGGTGTCCCTGTCACAGAGATTACTAGAATACTTTTTAACCGACTTCAAAAATGGAGGAGATTCTCGATTCGACTGTATATATATTATTTTTTATGTGTTTGCGGATAACATCGTCGTTTATGAACCGATTTTGATGATTGCTTTTTTAATGGAAAGGAGGTATCCCAACGGTGGTACCATCGCATTTAAGATAAATCGATCAATTTGGTTGTCCTCGAAGTCGGTTTTTTATTTTGTTAAAATTTTACTTGTTCTTTCATTTGTCTTTTTCTTCTACCACCTACAACTGTAAAAAAAGAAAATCGTTATATGCATTATTAATGTGATCATTCTAATGAACAATTATTGGCATTTTTATATCTCTCTAAATGTGTGTTATCTATACACCTATACAAATAAATAAAATTGGAATGTCTGTTTGTAATATTAAAATAACCACTTTTTACTAAATGCATATGTATATACACGGTACATATACTTTTGGACTAGCTTTGTCCCGCGGCGTTACCCGCGGTACACAGCGTTCAGCTAGTGGTAAATAAAATATATTAAAATGGTAGATTAAAATTAATCAACTGTTCCTACCTATACAAATTATTACAAGCATTAGACACAACTCTGCTTAATATACATTTTAACAAGTTCTTGTTCATTGTGATTTAAGTATACCAGGAAAAAAAAAAGATGGTTTATATCTAGTTTTTCTGTAGGTAAGTACACAAACTAAAAATTTTGTAAATGCTACTTATTTAATATCAGTTTAAAGCTGTAGGTAAAATGTGTGAAGCAAACCAGTATTTTTATTATAATTCGTCAAGTTAAGGATAATATAAAAAGTAAATCGATGAAGCTGAAGTCTCCGCCTTCAGCGTTGTCGATTCTATGGGTCTATGACGCACATTTGGTACCTAATTGGCGTATTTATGTACAGCAATAGCCTGTTAAATCGAATTGGTCTATTTTCAACCGACTTCAATAGAGGAGGTGGTTATCAGTTCGTTTTTTTTATGCTGTTTACCTCATAACTTTCGACCGATTTTGATGATTCTTTTCTTATTTGAAGCTTCCCGTGTATCCCATTTCAATTTGGTCCAGATTGAAGTAATTTTTTTTTGTTAGTGATAATGAAAGATTACTTTTAAAATTTTTGTTTGTCTGAACTGTTTTTCCGGCAAATCTTTGGAACGGCTGGACCGATTTTGATGGGACTTTCACTGATAGGTTGCTAATTATATAAGTAGTTATTTAAGTTACTTTTTAGACTGGCTTCGTTCGTCCTACGGCGTTACGGGTAACACCACAAGGTTCAGCTAGTTTTAAATAAAACTATTCCCTCATTTTAACATAACAAACACTGACCAGGGTTTCCTTCCCAATTACGTCATAGAGGATAGACATGTTTCTTACAGTGTAATGATGCTACGCTGCGTGTCGATGTCAGCAATTCAGCAGTAATGTAAAAACAATTGCTATGTACGGGTTTGTTCAAGTTCTTATTGAATCAGAAAAATAAAGACATGAACGTATTTATTTATTGACCTTAGCGACATTTCCCGCCAAATCAGTCATGCGAATTGGTGTGTGCGCCCAATAATCAGAAGCTTGTGAGAGGCAGACAGACGCTAACCAAACTCGGTCTCTCTTTCTACTCCGAACACGCCTTCCACCCGTTCAGCTGCCCTTTCAGTTATATAAGCTCTAACAGAAACAAACTAGAGTGTAATAAGCGCTTATTGCGACGTTATGCCGAAATATTTTCTAGTTGGTACCACTGACACAGAAATTCTGTTGTTGACGTCTACTGTCATGTAAAGACGAGAGGTTATGTTTATGTTATTGTGAAGAACAACAGAGTTGAGCGAAAGTTTAACGTACAAGTAATGAATAAACGTGTAAAGACTGCAAGTATATATTTATAACTAGTAAAACATGTCAGTCACACTTCATACTGATGTTGGAGACATAAAAATTGAATTATTCTGTGAACAGTGTCCAAAAGCTTGTGAGAATTTTCTAGCTTTATGTGCTACTGATTATTACAACGGATGTTTATTTCACAGGAATATTAAGGTAAATGGAACATTGACAATTGATATTATTACATACGTACGGACAGAGCATGATATGTACTATTTCTATTTTTGTTTAGGGGTTTATCGTACAAACTGGCGATCCTACTGGAACTGGAAAAGCAGGCTCATCTATTTGGGGGCGAAAATTTGAGGACGAGTTCAAAGAAGAATTAAAGGTATGACAATATTTTGTTCTATTTGTATGTCTTAAATTTACCATGCTGTACCCTATTTTGCATTATTTGTTTTTTTTCAGCATAATGCAAGAGGAATGGTTAGCATGGCCAACAACGGACCCAATACTAATGGAAGCCAATTTTTCTTTACATATGGAGAACAACCTCACTTAGACCTCAAGTACACTTTATTTGGCAGGTGAGACAGCAATGAGTAATAATTAATATTCATCATGTTACAAACAACCTGTAATTTTTGGCACATGGTGTTTTCAGTTTATGTCCATACTAGCAGACCCATGCAACCTCGTTTGCGTCCCGTTTGCCCGTCTCTTGATAATTTTCCCCCGTTTTCAAATCATTTTTCATTGGTGCTCCTTTCCTATTGGTCTTAGCGTGATGATATATAGCCTATAGCCTTCCTCTATCTAACACTGAAAGATTTTTTCAAATCGGAGCAGTAGTTCCTGAGATTAGCGTGTTCAATCAAACAAACAAACTCTTCAGCTTTATATATTAGTATAGATTAAAATGGCGCTTTGAGACAGAAAATACTTGGTTGTGAATGAAAATGATTAAATTTCATATAAGGCTTGGCATTAAACAGATAAACATTCTAATAATAAACATGATCATACACACAGAAAGATACATGGGTATAAGCTGGGATTGAAAGCAGTAAAAACAGTTTGAAAAAAATATATACGGTCGAATTGAGAAACCTCCTCCTTTTTTTGAAGTCGGTTAAAAAGAAAAAGGTCACAACCAAGGTTCTAGTCAAAGCGACATAAAACTTTTAAATAAGAAACTGGAATAACTTTTAGACTACTGCATAAAAGTCTTTATTACCTCTATGTTTAGTTGTGCAAATATCATGATTAAGGCATACCTAATTCAGAATTTTTATGAGCCACAGCCGTCACATGGCATTATTCCAATTCCAATATAATAAAAATTTTCATGTATGACTTACATATGTATAAGTTAACTTATGAACCTATAACTTAGTAGGGACTGTGCGTGCGATTATTATTAATTATAACAAATGGTTTGTTTCAGGATAATAGATGGATTTGAAGCACTTGATGATTTGGAGAAAATGGCAGTAAATCCTAAAACATATAGACCTCTCACCGAATCAAGAATAACGTCAGTCACTATACATGCTAATCCTTTAGCTGGTTAACTATATAATTTATAAAAAGTTTTGTAATAATATAATATTTGAAATTATCTTGTTTTTTAAATTACTAATATTTCAAAGAAAAATAAATTCAGGGTAATAACTAGGTTTAAAAATAATAATAAACAAAGTAGTTTTTTAGCATACCTTCTTTAATTCTATATTAATGATAGTCCACTGCTGAACATAGGCCTCTCCTTAGTAAAGGAGGTTTTGGATTACCATGCTGGCTAGACAGGGTTGGTATAGATAAGATTTATTTCAAGTTTTTCTTTTCCTTGCAAAGTTCTTTAGTTTGTCTTTTAGTCGCCTCTGAGAACACCTATGGGTTGGAAGAGTAGGGATGGTGACACGGTATCCTTAATCCATTACCTCACGACTTTAATTAACTCTTACACTTATGAAATAATTGGAGAGAACAAACTGATTTTTTTTTTAAAAACAGCCTACTCCTAAGCTACTCATAAGCCAAAAATGCCTTGCATCATTTTGCAAGAGTGCTGATACTCTTACACTCGTGGACCATTATTAAAAAACTTAGCTAAAAACCACCACAAAGAAACTAGTTTTTAAATGAAAAAAAGACATCAAAATCGGTCCATCCGTTTGAGAGATAGCCACAGACAGAAATCAAACTATATAACTACTATAACACCCCTCTTTTTGCGTCGGGGGTTAAAAATAATAAACCATGATAGCATTGTTTTAGTTAACCACTGAACAAATAAATATTTAAAAAAATACTCAAAAATACCCATCAAAGCTTTTAAAGATCTCTTATAATTATAAAAAAAAAATTTTTTTAAGTGGACAACATTTATTGCTGATAAATATTTACATATTTAAAGTCAATTGCCTACATAAAGGTTCATTTCTGTGTATCCTGGCCGATTGCATGCTTGATCCTGTACTGTTGATGCGTGCTGCTTAGGCGATAATAGTCAGAGTATGAAGGTGTATGGCGACGGTTCCCAGTACGGTTACGACTGACAAAGCGTACTTATTGTGTATTTCGAGGGCTCCAGTGTTCAACTGTCCTTGCTTGTCGTACATATCTATCGAAGTTATCGCCGAATTTGGGTCCAAATCTTACTATCATTGCACAAGCCACTAGCGTCGCGATGTGGCCGCTATCGATCGCGTTGTTTAGAAATGGTTATGGCTATTACATAGGATCAACAAGGAGATGCATCATGTATAGTTTTTTAGATGTTGAAAGTACAATTTGAAGTTGCTATTACTTATTATATTAAATTGGTTGATATTGAAATGTATTCTAAAAATTTGCAATTGTAATGGAGTAGGTATTTTAACACAATCAAAGGATAGTCTATTTTCCTTACTAGCTTTTAGGAAACAATCACTTTAGGACAGATTCGCTTTACTGTTCCAAGTGTAAAACAAGTACAATTTTAACAATAATAAAACCGACTTCAAGGTTCGACTCGATTTCTCTTGGATGCCATCATCAGAAATTAATGTCCTTATCATGGTACCACCGTTGGGACATCTCCTTTCCATTAAAAGAAAAATCATCAAAATCGGTTCATTACGAAGGTATACGCGAACACAAATAAAAAAAAAATATATACGGTCGAATTGAGAAACCTCTTTTTTTGGAGTCGGTTAAAAACGACAGTACAAATAAATGAATATCAAGAAATTGACGACACTTCTTAACTAGAAATAAATAACACAAGGACTAGTTTATGTGGGTGTCAACAATCGGAATAATGAGTAATATTTTTATTTATATCAACTTCAAAAAAAGAAGGTTCTCTTTTTTTTTTATGTGTATTCGCGGATAACTTCGTCGTTTATGAACCGATTTCGATGATTTTTCTTTTAATGGAAAGGAGATGTCCCAACAGTGGTACCATGATAAGGACATTAATATCTGATGATGGCATCAAAGAGAAATGGAATCGAACCTTAAAGTTGGTTTCATTTTGTTAAAATTTTATAGATACATATTGCACTTAAGTTTTAAGAGGCATCAACACACCAGACCCGAAAGTTCCTTCATTCTAAAATTACTTGCACCTATTTTTTCAATATGCACCACATAATGGGCAAGCAAAATTAAAATACAATACACCCATACATTAGTTCTTGTAGTGAATCTGTCATAAAGTGAACTATTTGACACAGTTCAAAAGGTATAAACAACATTAATATGAGTTTTTATTACTGTATGCATACTATGTATAGGTTTATGTATTAATATGTCTAACATCAAAATCATGCAATATGTACCACAAGTCCCATGGGACAAGTGACACCAGTATTTCAGTCCCAGAAGCCTAATAACAGTCTTTACATGGGACTACTGAGAGAAAAGTGCTATGTGTCCCATGATGGGACTAGTGGGACAGAATGCATGTATTGAAATTGCTATAATGCAGTGTACGAGTTTATTTACATACATATTCAGTGGTAGGTATCTGAATTTCAATAAGGACATTTATTAGTAAAACATAATGGTATAAATTAATCAAATTGAATCATTATTAACTATCTAATCTAAAGTTATCACTTGATAAGAACGAAATTTGTGCATGATATTAATTCTCTTGCAACTTCTATCATTACCATAGTGGATAAAATATTTGACTATAAGTTATCATTGATAAAATCTTTGGATAAAAGAAATGTTCCGACACTTTCTTTAAAAAAAATTGCACCAGGTATTTTCACTAATCATGCATCACTCATTTTGCGTGAAACTGCTTGACAATAGGAAATAGACAATTAAATTTTAAAAATACCTAATATTGAATAACATTCAGATCCAATAGTGGAATGGACTATTTAGTCTATGAAAAGGACCAATAATGTTGACTTACTAAAATATTCTAACTTCTACTTATTATATGATAAAAGTAATAGTTTAACTATTATAATTAAAAAAAAAATCAGTCATTTCAAATAAAAATTTACAGTAGTTTTTGGTAATACCTCAATATGAGAATTGTGAAACCTTAATATTAATTAATATGTATAATGCATATATTACTGAACATGAGTGGGCTTATGAAGTTAACATTTTTTTTTTAAGTTTGTAATGCACAGGTGATTTGTGAAAGCACTTGAAACATATACATTTTTTTTATCTAATAATGTGAATTATAATGCCCATCAAACCAGTGTATGTGCTACGTATAGATGAAGTATATTAAGTACTAAGTGAACAATGAATTAAGTATGCTAATAACATTGCTGTGGTGTAAACTATGAAACAGTTGATAATTGTTCTTGGTGGCTTTCTAACTCTCAAGTCTCCAAATCATAGAAGTTTTCATCAAGAACATACTCATCTTCTTTTTTTATTTCTATTTCATCCATTTTTTCATCAAAATTGTCAGAGAAATGGGACTTTATATGTGCAACTAGATCAGCTTTCTTTTCAAATTTAACACCACATTCAATGCAAGGCATATTCACAACCACACTCTCATGAGTCTCTTCATGTTTATCAAGTTTATCTTTCTTAGTGAATTTCTTATCACATTGGCTACATGCAAAAGGTTTCATACCGGAATGGAGAGCCGCATGACGGTCCAATTCCCTCTTTCTTGGGAACTTCTTAAAGCAAATTTTACATTGGAATACTCTTGAACTCATATGAGCAATAGACACATGTGTTTTATATGAATCTAAAGAACTAAATCTCTTAGGGCATTGGTGGCATTTTATGTTTTTGGGTCTATTTTTATTTGATACACTTGGTTTCTTTGGTGGTGAACTTTGTGTTGGTTTACTGGCAGTTGAATTTTTTTGCACTTTCATAAAACTACTTTCTCCAGAAATGTGATCTGGGACTCTAGGTAACTCATATTCAGTATTGGATGAATCTGGATTAGGTTGAGTTGGAGAGGTCATGAGATTACTAAAAGGATTAACACTGACAACCATATCATGTGCATCATTTTCATTGTCATATTCTGTCTTCACAGGACTAATAGGGCCATGTTTCATCTCGTGCTTGATTAATTTATCACGTCTACCAAATGTAAGTGGACACTTTCGACAAGCAAATGGCTTCATTCCAGAGTGCACTAGTACATGCCGCTGTAAATCTCCTTTTGCCACAAAACTTCTTGGACAAAGGGGACAGACATGTGGCTTGTGTCCAGCATGAATACGGAGATGTTTGCTTAAATTTGTGTTACGGGAGAAGCTCTTTAGGCAATACTGACATTGATATGGCCTAATGCCAGTATGTACAATAGAGTGCTTTCTCAAATCAGAACGTCTGCCAAAACATTTATCACATTCAGAACAATGGTAGGGTTTATCATTGCCATGCACCTGTTTGCTATGCTGCACATATTGACTTCGCTCAGCAAATACTAAACTACACTCAACACATTTGAAAGGCAGATTAGGATCATGATAATTTTGCTCATGCTCGGTACATTTCTCTTGTGATATAAAAGCTTGATCACAGTATTGACACATAAACACATTTTTCAAGAAAGATTCACCCATGGGTTCACCCTCTGGTGTATTGTCTCTTTCCACCACTTCTTGTTCAGCCGGCTCCACATTTTCAGATTCTTCTGAAGAGTCATAATCAAGACTTGGGTCAACAACCATTACAACACTGTCCTCAACAATGTAATCTTCAGGTTTTGGTGGTTTTATATCCTGGCTATACTGGTAATCATTAACTTCAGATGAATTTGAGTTATCCAATTCACTCAAGCGGTTAGTAATTTCTCTTAACCGGGCTTCATTTTGATGGCATAGGTGTTTAAACTTTGAACATTTATCCAGTTTGAATAGACACTTGAAGCAAATTTTTCCAGGGAGGCCATCATTAGGATCTATCTGTAAAAAACAAATAAACAGAATAGTAAGGAGCTCATATAAATCTGCAACCGTCATAGTATTCGACGTAAATAGGAAAGGACTAAACGAACCTGTAATTCGAAACATTCAGCTATTTTGGAGGTTAAAGTAACATTAGATTCATCGTCAGGCGCAGCTGTGAATATTGATGTAGTGAGTGAACTTTTCGTCAGACACAACCGACATAGAGCGTGGAAATTTGCGATAATGTAGGAATCTTCCATTTTGTGCACAACTCTACATCGAATCGGGAATGATTTCAGAGTCTTAGAGATTGCAAATATGACAGGATTTTGATTTTATATTGTTTTATTATTTAAAATTCACTTTAGGAACACCGCAATTGTTAAAAAGATAATGATTGAGCTCAAATCTTCAGTCAGCTGCGCGACTACGCAACCGCTCGATCCGAAGGGACAACTGGGGCGATGTCCGCCAGGGCTGCGCTAGCGGAATTTCTTACGGTAGTCACCGCTTGCTCTGTCATCGCACAGGACACGAACACATTAATGTGTACTAAAAAAAATATTTATTTTTAATAGAAGATTGCAAAGAAAGCTTAATTTTCACTTTTCTGATCACGCTCCTGCAATATTATATTCAAATTTGAATCAATGCCATCACGAAAACCGCGCTTATTTGGCAGAAAAATAAAACTGTTTTCACAAATTGCAAAACAACAAAACAACTACATGATTGGTCACTTTATATTTTAGAAATAAATACACCAATCAAATATCCTCTTATTAGTCTTATTTTTCGAAAATGAAGATTAGAATTTGTGTAAAACGTATTAGAATTGCCAGTCTTGAAAACAATATTTATGGCCCGAAAACAATAAAATTGGATTTGGTTTTAAAAAATGACGGTTTTTTTTGTAAAAGAAAAATAATACTACATGTATTTATAAGTGTGATGAGATGTAATGCACTGATTTTTATTTAAATCTACGTAGTTGTTTCAAGTGATATTAAATTTTGTTGCAGCATCGCTGCGTTTTACGAAACATGAAGTTTGGTTTGCCAGGAATAGGAAACCATTACAAGTTAAGCAGGAAGGGAATTTAATAATTTTTAAATAAATTTGTTTCCTGACGTTATCTTTAGAAGTTTAGAAATTGTATAACTGTACGTTATCTTTGGAAACTGAAACCGTACACGAAAGGAGAATTGCAGATCCTGTACCGATAGCAATATGTGATGTTGTTCTCATGTATTTATAATGTTTTTTGAACTTTCTAAAAATATTTTGAATTCTTTTCAAACAGTTGTTATAATTGCACTATCGAAACGCATTCCTACCTTTCCCAAAACTTGCCATTCGTAAAGTCCACTGAGCTGGAAAATTAGATGGAGGTTTGGGAAAGAGATCCGAAAATATTTTTAATATTTCTTTAAAATTAAAATATAGCTATTTACCTATGAAATTGCCGTTTTGTATGCAATAAGTGAAAGTACTTATTTTTTAAAACTTTTTTATTTCTTTACTCACTGGTCTCGTAACCAATTCTTAGAGAGACCAGGCTATTTTGAAGGACTAAACCTTAAAACGTAATGTAGTAACAACTGACAGTCTAAGTCTAGTACTAGGTTAGTTATCCTAGTTATTGAGCCAGAGGTTGTGGATCGATTCTCCACCAGGTCAATGTGTTGAGTATGATTACTTGTAGCGTGAAGGGGTACCTACCTACATAGTAGTTTCATAATTAGTATGTAAGTAGTCTAGTTATTATATTATGGGCTGGCTAGTTTGGGTTAAAAAAAAATTATGATGTTTAAAATACCGCTGTTTATTTTAATTATATAATATTCAAATGATCAAAGTTCGAAACACATACAAGAAATTGCAGTCACAACATACAGTAGGTATGTCTTCTCTAATGTTGTGATAACAATTGACTGGGCTAAAGGAGACAGCTAAGCGGTTAAGACCAGTTGAATTGTTTCTTCGCTTTTGTACACATAATTAATTTGATGCTTTAGCGATTGCTCCACTAAATCCAGTGTTCAGCAACAACAGAGAGGGTAACAAACCACTTTCCTCGATTTAGTTATTAGCTTTACTGAGTAGTTTATCCCATGGTCGAATATTTCAACTACACTGCATAAGATGCACAGCCTTGTACATAAACAGAACTAATGCACGATTGTGATTCCTCATCAAAAGCCAGACCACGCTCACAGCTCAACAGTCGAGGATATCCTCTTTGGCACGCTATGTACTGCGTGCATTGGTTCCTATATCTGTAACAAAACGAGACAAGTTATAAGATTGTACTCTGGTTAGATTTTTATAGGATAACAATCAAAATGTTATACAATATGTACATACTTGTATTTCATTATGATATCTGTAGAAACACCATATTCATCCACAGGGGGATCCGGGCAAGTATAATCCTTGAACACTGAAATTAGAATAAACATTTATTAGGTATACCATGATTAGTTCTTAATTATAGAAACAGGTAAGCATGTCGTTATATTATATTTACCTTGAGGGCTACATTGCGGAACGTTTGCTACCCAATCGCAACTTTCAGTGGATGGGTTAAAAACTAGGCCAGCGGGACAATTCATGATGGTTGCCACGCCTACGTTACACATTATGTACTTGCTGCAGTCGCCGTCATTCATTGAAAACAATCCATATTGTTTAGGACATTGCCTGGTAGCTGTGAGTGTATGTATTGTGTTTTCTGTTAAAATAAACATAACCATATTATTAATTGGAACAGAAATAATTTGTAAATACGAATTAAAAATTCGTGGAAGGACTTACGTTTCCCGGTTGAATTGGTACATTGCACCTCTGAAGGATAAGTACACGGGTACTCATTATATTTGGCGGCAGGGTTGAAATAAAGGCCGTCGGGACAAGAAAACTTTATAGCCTTATTTTTCTGAAAGAATAAATAACAGTTATTTTATAACAAACACTAAAGATTTTAGTTTCAAGAGCATGAAAATAAAAAGATACGTTAAAAAGTTGAGTTACCTGGCATAAAATGTACGCATCGCATTCATTTTCAACAGTATAGTATCCATTTCCTTCCTTGCAAACGAAGTCGAGGTTGAAAGATTTAGGTCGTTTTGATTTGACAAAAACTTTGTTTGAAGAGACTTCATTTGTATTCTGTGCGATTTCTATAATTGGAATCGCGGTGGTAGATGGAGTATCCCGACCATAACTGGGCTGCCAAATAGCATAAGGCTTGGCAAATATAAATGGAGCTGGAGTGGACTTAACGCTTGGAGTAACCTTAGGCATGTAATTTGTAGATAAGGTTATTGGGTCCTGGGTATTGTAATAGCGGCCATAGACTAGATCTCGAACCGGAATAGGCCTGCGTAAGAGCGGTGTTAAAACTACAGGTTGTGATTTTAGAGATACATGTTTCCATGCTGAATCAGGTACAGTGACAATGCCATCTTGTGGTCTTATTTTGATTGGATATGTATAGGGCTTATTGAAAATTTCTACCTCTGGTTTAAAAATCTTTTCTGATTCAAAATCAGAAGCTATCTCTGAGTTTGGTCGAGACTCTAGTTTGAATACTTGTTGAGAGGAAAGTTCCGACTTGGAATCTGAAACTTCAGAAACAGAAAACAACTCAGGTTGGTCAGTGTTTTGAGGGACTTTAGGTAAACTTGACTTAGACTCAATAACTGTTAAAGGTTTGGAAAGTGGAGTTACCGGTAATTGAGGAGCAACATTTAGAGAAGGTTGGGGAGGAACCTGTAGTTGTACAATAACTGTTTGAGGTTGATTATTAGAAAGAATATCCGACTCTGGAAGGGTAGTTGTTGCTTCTACCATGGGACTAGTAGTCATTATTGCTGGTTGACTGGTAACCATAGATGTTTGTATAGGAGATATTTCTAATAGTTGTGATTTGCTAGTAATAAGTGTTTGATTTGTTGCATTTGCTTGTATTTCGAAAGTGAAAGACAATTCAGAGATGTCATCGCCTCGGAGTGGTGGTACCGTTGTATGTTCTTTTATAAGTTCCTCGTCTTTCGATTGTATCATTACTGACAATGAAACTGAATCAGGTGTATGTGAATTTAGTTTTGACTGAGCAGTTGGCTGATCGGTTGTTTCTGATTTTGGCAGAGTAATGTGTTCTGGTTCTAGTTGTGTAGTAGATTTTGGTGCCGGTTGGGTATTGGATTCTGGTTCTGGATGAGTAGCCTGCCATACATTATAAGGTATTGCAGATATGAAAGGAGCTAGTGTAGGTTTAGTGATTGGAGAAACCTTAGGCACATTATTTGTCAATGAGGTTATTGGATATTGGTTGAAATAAAGGCGGCCATAGGCTGGCTCCCGATCAGGAGTAGGTCTGGGTAAGAGCGGTGGTAAAACAACAGGTTGTGGTTTTAGAGATACATGTTTCCAAGCTGAATCAGGTACCGTGACAATGCCATTTTGTGGTCTTAGTTTGAATGGATATGCATAAGGCTTATTGGAAATTTGTACTTCTGGTTTAAAAATCGTTTCTGATTCAAAATCAGAAGCTAACACTGAGTTCAGTCGAGAATCCAGTTTGAATTCTTGTTGGGTAGAAAGTTCCGACATGGAATCTGATACTTCAGTAACAGAAAATAACTCAGGTTGGTCAGTGTTTTGAGGGGTTTCAGGTACACTCGACTTAGACTCAATAACTGCTAAGGATTTGGAAACTGGAGTTACCGGTAGTTGAGGAGCAACACTTAGAGAAGGTTGGGGAGGCATCAGTAGTTGCACAATAACTGTTTGTGGTTGATTATGAGAAGGAACATCCGGCTCTGGAAGGGTAGTTGTTGCTTCTACCATGGGACTAGTAGTCATTATTGCTGGTTGACTGGTAACTATAGATTTTTGTATAGGAGATGTTTCTAATAGTTGTGATTTGCTAGTAATAAGTGTTTGATTTGTTGCATTTGCTTGTATTTCGAAAGTGAAAGACAATTCAGAGATGTCATCGCCTCTGAGTGGTGGTACCGTTGTATGTTTTTTTATAAGTTCCTCGTCTTTCGATCGTATCATTACTGGCAATGAAACTGTATCAGATGTATGTGAATTCAGTTTTGACTGAGCAGTTGGCTGATCGGTTGTTTCTGATTTTGGCAGAGTAATGTGTTCTGGTTCTAGTTGTGTAGTAGATTCTAGTTCTGGTTGGGTATTGGATTCTGAGTCTGGATGAGTAGCCTGCCATACATTATAAGGTATTGCAGATATGAAAGGAGCTAGTGTAGGTTTAGTGATTGGAGAAACCTTAGGCACATTATTTGTCAATGAGGTTATTGGATATTGGTTGAAATAAAGGCGGCCATAGGCTGGCTCCCGATCAGGAGTAGGTCTGGGTAAGAGCGGTGGTAAAACAACAGGTTGTGGTTTTAGAGATACATGTTTCCAAGCTGAATCAGGTACCGTGACAATGCCATTTTGTGGTCTTAGTTTGATTGGATATGCATAAGGCTTATTGGAAATTTGTACTTCTGGTTTAAAAATCGTTTCTGATTCAAAATCAGAAGCTAACACTGAGTTCGGTCGAGAATCTAGTTTGAATTCTTGTTGGGTAGAAAGTTCCGACATGGAATCTGATACTTCAGTAACAGAAAATAACTCAGGTTGGTCAGTGTTTTGAGGGATTTCAGGTACACTCGACTTAGACTCAATAACTGCTAAGGATTTGGAAACTGGAGTTACCGGTAGTTGAGGAGCAACACTTAGAGAAGGTTGGGGAGGCATCAGTAGTTGCACAATAACTGTTTGTGGTTGATTATGAGAAGGAACATCCGGCTCTGGAAGGGTAGTTGTTGCTTCTACCATGGGACTAGTAGTCATTATTGCTGGTTGACTGGTAACAATAGATGTTTGTATAGGAGATATTTCTAATAGTTGTGATTTGCTAGTAATAAGTGTTTGATTTGTTGCATTTGCTTGTATTTCGAAAGTGAAAGACAATTCAGAGATGTCATCGCCTCTGAGTGGTGGTACCGTTGTATGTTCTTTTATAAGTTCCTCTTCTTTCGATCGTATCATTACTGGCAATGAAACTGTATCAGGTGTATGTGAATTTAGTTTTGACTGAGCAGTTGGCTGATCGGTTGTTTCTGATTTTGGCAGAGTAATGTGTTCTGGTTCTAGTTGTGTAGTAGATTTTGGTGCCGGTTGGGTATTGGATTCTGGTTGTGGATGAGTAGCCTGCCATACATTATAAGGTGTTGCAGATATGAAAGGAGCTAGTGTAGGTTTAGTGATTGGAGAAACCTTAGGCACATTATTTGTCAATGAGGTTATTGGATATTGGTTGAAATAAAGGCGGCCATAGGCTGGCTCCCGAACAGGAGTAGGTCTGGATAAGAGCGGTGGTATAACTACAGGTTGTGGTTTTAGAGATACATGTTTCCAAGCTGAATCAGGTACCGTGACAACGCCATTTTGTGGTCTTAGTTTGATTGGATATGTATAAGGCTTATTGAAAATTTGTACTTCTGGTTTAAAAATCGTTTCTGATTCAAAATCAGAAGCTAACACTGAGTTCGGTCGAGAATCTAGTTTGAATTCTTGTTGAGTTGAAAGTTCCGACATGGAATCTGATACTTCAGTAACAGAAAATAACTCAGGTTGGTCAGTGTTTTGAGGGATTTCAGGTTCACTCGACTTAGACTCAATAACTGCTAATGATTTGGCAACTGGAGGTACCGGTAGTTGAGGAACAACACTTAGAGAAGGTTGGGGAGACATGAGTAGTTGTAGAGTAACTGTTTGAGGTTGATTATTAGAAAGAACATTCGGCTGTAGAAGGGTAGTTGTTGCTTCCAACATGGGACTGGTAGTTATTACTGCTTGTTGACTGGTAACTGTAGGTGTTTGTATAGGAGATAGTTCTATTAGTTGTGATTTGGTTGTGTTAAGTCTTTGATTTGTTGCATTTGCTGGTATTTCGAAAGTGAAAGACGATTCAGAGATGTCATCGCCTCTGAGTGGTTGTACCGTTGTATGTTCTTTTATAAGTTCCTCGTCTTTCGATTGTATCATTACTGACAATGAAACTGTATCAGGTGTACGTGAATTTAGTTTTGACTGAGCAGTTGGCTGATCGATTGTTTCTGATTTTGGCAGAGTGATATGTTTAGGTTCTGGTTGAGTAGTTTGTTCTGGTTCTGTTTGAGTTGTGCGTACTACTTCGAATTGAGAAAGAAGCTCAGATTTAATTTTGATTTCGGAATTTGTCACATCTAAAGCAGGCTCTATCTTAGGCAGAACAGTTACTACTGATTTTGGCCTGTATATGGGAAGTTCTATGTGAGCAGTCGTATTGAATTGAATTGAGGTTTCATCTGGGGGGTAGATAGCCGATACAGAATTCAGAGGCTGTTGAGGATCTGTAATAAGCTGTATTACTACACGAGGTGATGTTATAACTTGGGTTTCAGTTTCAGTAAGTGGCAGTTTAGTTACTAGTGGTGGTTGAATTTCTGTAGGAGTTTGAGTGGTCGTATTAATGATAGATGAATATGTGATAGTATTTACTGACGATGAATTAGTGGCTATTGATAGTAACTCAGTGGTTCCAGCTGCTAGTTCCTCTTTTTGTGGTGTTTCTGTAGTTGAACCCTGATTGGCTTCAGAAATGTTCAAAAAAGTTGGTACGGTTGTACCTGGTTGTTCCACTGATACGGAATCTAGAACTGGTACTAATGTTATGTGTGGTCTTAGTCTGGTTGAGTGTGATTTATGATTGACTTTAGATAAACTTGGAGTTGATCTAAGAAATGACTCTGTTCTTAGTTGAAGGTCTTGTTCTTGAGGAGATGCAGGATTAAGCTCTGGTTTGGTCTGAAGTATTGACTCTAATTGTGGAGAGGACATAGGTTCTTTTTCTGATAAATCTTCAGTCGTTAAATCAAAAGACACTGATTCTTTTTCAGGTTGAACTGCTGCTGGAGACGCATTTGGTCTAGAAAAGTTTTCAAATGGCGGAACCGGTGTGAGAGTGGGACTAACAAATGCATTTGGTATGGACATTTCAATGGTTGATGTTTCAAAAGTAGTATTTATAGGCGTTTGGGGACCAGATATAACTTGTATTAATAGCTGAGGGGCGGAAACTTTTGATGGTTGGGAAACAGAAATGAGTGATGGTTGAAGTTTCACCAATTGTTTATCAAGAAATAAATTGGGTTGATGTTCAACTACAGTGGATGTATGTATAGGCTGTTGCTTTGGCCTGAATCCTAGTTTGGGACGCCGCGGTAGTATAAATGGTTTTCGACGGGGTATATATATTGGGCCTGATGAAGTTGTTACATTAACCCGGTTGATTTGAGGCTGATCAGCAGTTGGTGGAGCTGTTTTCGTTGTCGAAGGTGGATTATACGTTGCAGTTGAAATTGAACTAGATTGCGATTTTCCAGAAAGATATAAAGATGGCGGATATGTCTTCTGGTAACGAACATTTGATGTTCCAAAATACCCGATTCCATTGTTGCCTAGTTGTTCTGACACTGTAAGTAATGACATTTCATTTAGTTATTAGAAAAAATAATGTTTAACTCGAACCCGCGTTAGTATAGTAAAATTATACTGATTTATAAACGGGGTTGACGGGGTTTTACTACTGATAAAATCAATGGGTAGTTAAGCTCAGATAGTTCTAAACATTTTTGACCCGGTGAAATAACAAAAAAAAAAATAAAAAATACATAAAACCCGACAAATAAAAATCTGAAAGCAAACCAACGTGTTTATGACAGGTGTCCACGGCCATTAATTGGCCGTATAAAAACATCGTCTATTGTGTCACCGGCCAGCCACTGGCCGGGCAATGACCGCGAGTCGGGAAATTATCGAGGGAAATGTTCGGGAAAATGGAATTATTAGTGACACTCAAGCTATGCTTATGTCAAAGTGACGTGACACCTGAGGGGATATGTATATTTTTTTAAACGTTTTAAAGTAATTTGAGAAGAGAAATAAAGTTGAACAATAATAAATATTTTGGACATCTAAAACTCAATGGCGTCTAGTCCCAAACTAAGCAGAGCTTATATTATGGATACTAGACAACTGATATAAATACGTATTTTTGTTGTAAGCACACACAGAACAGACTTATAAAACACCCAAACTCCGAAACAAATATTTGCAGATCATACAAGCATTTGGTTCGACCCGGGAATCGAACCCGAAACCTCAAGCTTAGCAGTCGCAAGTGTATGGATTAAGCATAGGTTGAAGAGAAAGACCGTAGGGGTCGAGAATAGATTTTATGATTTTAATACATATTTAAGTTATTTGATAAATACTATTGTTGATGGAACCAATAATCTAGATGACTGTATCGTAAATAAATACCGATGTCTCCTTCATCAAAACGAACATAACAAAAAACCTCCGAAAATATAATTGTTACAGTTTTTCATTTTCATTACAAATTTTAATCAAATAAACATTTAAATTCATTGCTCAATTGAGTGGTCTAAAACAGTGACGTCATAAGTTTGTATTTAGTATATTTTTTCATACAAAAGTATCATTTTGACAGATGGTAAAAAGTAACTAATTTGACTAAGGTGCCATCTATCCTATTAAATGAAAATACCTAGTTCCGTAGTCCCTATTGCAAATATTGAAATTTAAATGTATATTAATTATGAGGCCACGAGCGCTACTTAACAGAATCTTAAGAGAAGTCTTACTTCATCGGTGAAAATTAACATTTCTTTTTGTAGAACTGATAGGTAATTCCGTTCAGTTCACCATACCATGTACAATACCATGGCTATTAAAGAAGATAAATTTGTTAAATTGAATTTTAAAATTGACTCGTAGAACTTCGTATCATCTAGAGAAATTGATTTCTGAACGCACTTATAAACATTTGACCATCAATAAGTATTGCGACTCTTCGTCCGACATTATTTAATTGTATTTTTAAATTTAAATGTTCAATAATCAGAATTCCTAATCATCTATCTATTTGAAAAGCTTCTTTTAATGTTATTTTATATTATTTGAGGAGACCCGATATTTTGTATAGAAAAGCAAAATTTTGTTTTTAGTATTCTTTCTGTATTTTCTCATAATTTCAACGTTCCCTGAGCTTCCACAAATATTTAAAGTTAAGCCAATAGGCAATACCCGAGTTTTATTAAAACTAACGAACAGCAACTTATTTCTATATAAGTGTAAGATTAACACAGGTATAATAAAAAAGAATAAAACTTACCAGACACTACCAAAGGCAATAAACACAATAGGGAAAATTGATACATTCTTGGAAGTTTTTTAGGTTCATAGATATATGTGCTTACAATTTGACACAATACACTTCACTGAAACTCAACTTTAAAAAACTTCTTTACTTATAAACCTATACAAATCGAATTGTAATTAGGCAATGAACGTCTATTAATGAGGTCGTTTAAAAATTTTACAATTGATCTAATTAGTAAAAAAAATACTTTGGGATTATGTAATACAATCATACATTCTAATAAAACAAATTAATCGTTGTAATAGAATTTATCATTGTAACGTAAGTAACTAACTAACTTAAGTAGCTGATAATGTTCCGTCAAAATTTGCAAATATTAATTCATCGCAAGTTTACTGCCTGAGTTTTTATCAATGAAACTCATAGGATATATAGAGTGAGCACGACTTCGTTAATACACTTCGCTTTCTAAGTTCGATAAAAACTATATCATGAGGCTTAGAACTCACTAGCATATCAACTCTAAGTAACCAGAAAATAAAAAAATGTTAAATATACACACAACGACCCTTATAGTCCAGTAACTTTAGGTGTTATCTGCGAGAGAATTGAATTTTTGTAAACAACTTTAATACGGCGTTGTAATGAAGATGTGAAAATGTGTCACTGCCACTGGTGACTTGTCGGTAGCCGCGCCCGCGCCAAACACCCGCCTAATACACCCCCTTCCTATACTATTTGGATATTGTTGGAACATATTCTGATTGCAAAAGAATGGTGCGATTGAAAAGTGGAAGAAACTTATCGAAGGGTTTTGCAAAACCAAAATCAGAGTTTTGTGGAAAGGTTTTTTTTTTACTGATGGTACTTAAGTGGATGCCTAAATAAATGCATCCTTAATGAAAAGCGTATTTATGACCGTTTTTAATTACGATTATAGCTGTATCGATTTTTATAAATAATAAATAAATATTTCGGACATCTATTACACAACGCCATCTAGTCCCAAGCTAAGCAGAGCTTGTGTTATGGGTACTAGACAACTGATACAAATACATATATACTTTTTTTTTTGTAAATACATACATATTATGCATAGAAAACACCCAAACTCCGAAACAAATATTTGTAGATCATAGAAACATTTGGTCCGACCCCGGAATCGAACCCGAGACCTCACGATCAGCAGTCGCACACGCCAACCGCGAGACCAACGAGGCAGTCAAATATATCAAAAATAATAAAATATGTTAAAAGCAACTCGATCCACGTAAAAATATCAAAAAACCGGCCAAATGAGAGTCGGACTCGAACACGCACACGAAGGATCGGACCCCTTAGTAAAGTTAGATAATGGTACGGATACTAGGATACAATTATGTAATTACAAATTACTAACAAAAAAGAGCAAAAAAAAATTTGTTTATTGTATGGCAGCCCCCCTTAAATATCTGTTTTATATTAATTTAATTAATTATTTTGAAGGTGAACTTATATCACAACATAAACATTCTGTGAATATTTCAAACGTCTAACTGTTGCCATTATCATTAACGAGCAAAATCGTGCAAAAAAATCATGTTTGTTGTTGTAGTGGCAACAGAAATACATAATCTCGGAAAATTTCAACTGTCGAACTATAACCAGTGCCGGTTTTAACACTACCAGCACCCTGGGCGAGATTTCTACGGCGCCCCCCAACTGCAATTAAAACCCATACGTAAAAAGGGAAATGATATAATTTTGTATGAATGTATTAAAAAAACAATTATTTATTATACAAAAAAACCTTTCTGGCCTTTCCATCAGTGAACTCTTTTATAAGGTTATCAAAGTCGATGTTTTCAACAATTTATTTTTCAATTGACTAAGTTGCTAAGTTTGTCAATCTAGATTGAGATATTATTGATCGAAGATAGATTTTTATTAGCATCAGCTATGAAAAACTCCTCTCCCCACTAGCAACTATTAAGGTATAGTCAAAAATATGCGAAATGCTATCATTTGAATACTTTTCTTGTGGGTTGTGATCTTTGATAAAATTAATTAATATAAGTTATCAATAAATATTGATACTGCTTTATTTTCCTTTTATAAATTACTCTCTAATGCACCAGACACTACACTACTCGTATACGTCTGCCCAATAACGTTATTTATTTCCATCCCACGGTTGCCTGGAAGAGATTGCCATTGAGCAATAAGGCCGCCAGTTGTACTACCGACCTACCTAGCTTTAAGTTATGTACTTAATTATCTGGTGTACAATAAAGCGATTTATTATTATTCTCTTTATAATATTTATATATACATATTAATCACATTTTTTAATATAAAAACAAATACATTTAAAAATATAACAAATAGTAGACCACCGACTTCGGGTACAGGGACCAAGAAACCGGTGGTTAGGGCTCCAAAGACAGAAACCTCCTCACAATACGAGCCTTGTCAAGGAGAACTGACTTCTGCATCAGACCCTTGATCCAGCCATTTAACGTGAGCCTCTTAAGGGTGTTGGTCGAGGCTCTTTGCAATTAAACCGTGAGCAGATTATTATTAGATTATTATTATTATAAAATTTAAAACAAAAATAGGAAACGTTCTGATCACTCAAAAAAGATTTCAGACTTACGAGTTTAGTACATAACATACAACCATCTATGTTTGATTTAGAGTCAATTTTAATTGGAGATCCCCACAGACTTTGACAAGGTCAGATTTCGTACTAAGTTAACTGTTCGAATTTATCATTGACTGAAATTAATATAGTGTCCAAAATACAGTTGAAAAATTAAAATTCTGAAATCTTAGATGTTCAGCTAGAGTAGTAGTCTCATGAGACACTTGAACATCAGTTCTCTGGATTTCAATAGTAAAGTTATGTAAGCATCATGGATGGCAGTAATTTGGTAACGGACTGCTTTAACACTGCTTATTCTTGCTTCCCAACGTGGTCACTGAGTTTTTTTTAGTTTATAGTTCCAAGTGATTAGTTAGAATTTTCCATGGATGATTGTATTTATTTTACATCATCAATGGAGTCATCCTTGTATTTTTTTCCTTAGCGGAAGTCCCTCTGGACGGGATCCGCCTTGCTGGTGGCATGTCGGACTCGAACCGGCTAAAACCGCATGCTTTCTCGGGTACTGGAAGCCGGGAAACCAGGTGCACTCTAGAAAGGAAAACCCTGGAACCCCGACGTACCACGGGCCACCTACGATATATAGATGGCCCCCTACTGTGTGGGAACTCCGATGTTCTCGTTGCTGTCCTCAAAAGGCCCCCAACCGGGCCTGCTTCTGCTAGTGTGACAGTTGGCCTCACCTGTCACTCTCAGGCTTGCGTTTATGGAGGACGGAGATCGTTTTACGATCTCCAGCGCCTGAGTTGTCTGCGGTACCTGGGCCGGGCCTGGCGAAACGAGAAAGTTCTAAACCTCTCCCGGCCCCGCTTCGCCGTCACCTTTGCAAACATAACTTGCTCGCATAAAGAGACGGCGGAGTTCCACACGCTCTCGATCTGCAACATGGCCGCAATCATGATACCGAGCGAGAGCACCCCGATGGCCGTCACAAGATCACGCCTCGGCTTCCTACACGCCGGACATTCTGCCAGCATGTGGAGTTTGTTCGCGGATAACTTCGTAGTGTATAAACCGATTTTGATGCTTCTTTTTTTAATAGAAAGAAGATATTCCAACGGTGGTGTCATGATAAGGACACTAAGAAGAAGAGAGAAGAAGAAGAAGAAGATGGCATCCAAGAGAATCGAACCTTAAAGTCGGTTTTATTTTTGTTAAATTTTATTAACTTATTATAACTTATAAAAAGAGAAAGACAATGTGTTTCTCTATGATTGGAGATTCCCGATAAAATTAACTGGATGCAGTGCTCCGTTCGAAGTGTTTGATTGTGTTGTGATTCAAGTGTTGCAAACAAAGATTTTTTTGATAAATCTAGGGAATTTACGAGTAAGTAGACCTTGAACTATGAGCGATGGGTTATAAAGGGGCGCCTGTGACGCCCCTTTTTTCTGGCGCCCTGGGCGATCGCCCACCCGCGCCCTACCCTAACGCCGCTACTGACTATAACGGTTCTTGAGATACAGCCTGGTGACCAGGGAAACAGATTTTCGTGACCTTTTGACCTTTATAACTTGTTGTGTTGTATATGTCTAGATTGAAGTTGTCTTTTTATTTTTTATTTTATTCTTGTGCTGTAGTGTTATTGTGAGAAGGGTTGTGGGTATTTTTATTTTTAGCACTGTTTATTATGTGTATTGTTAATTTTAGTCTTACACTGTTGCATTGGATGTAATCTGTAATGAGATTGTATGGTATTGTGCTAAATAAGTAAATAAAAACTTTTTAGTCGGGACGATATCAATATTGATTTTTCACAAATTCATTACAACGCTGTAATAAAAGTGTTTCCAAAAATTCAGCTTACTAGAAATACTTCCGCAGTTTGCGGTTTAAAATGCCTAAAATGACTTAACTATTAGGCGTAGAGCACTCGCAGTAAATGTACATATGAAGTGTATTTCTATAAAAGATGGAAACACGTATCCATACAATAAACAATAAACAAATTTAAAATCGGATTGAAGTGGCGAACCCAGGAATTTATTTCGGGGCTGGCGATACCGTCTTTTGTGAACCTTTCAAATGCATAAACAATTAAAGTATATATGTTACCGGTAATATGTATAATTCAGGTATTATATAGAATGCCTAGGCAACTTATAGGTGCAATACATAAATGCGCACCTCAAGCTCGCCAGACGATATGTAATGTGTGAAGTATTATTAATTTTATACTTTGTCCAGATATTCAGCCGGTAATGTGCTATCTACAGGAACAGGTCAAAAAATATTCCACTCAAACTGCACTGCGTTTGGCTTAGTGGTTTATTGTATATTCCTAACTAGCAGACCCTCGCAACCTCGTTTGCGTCTTTTATTGCCCGTAGCGTGATAATTTGTATTTTCCCCGTTTTTGTAACATTCTTCTTTGATACTCCAGCCCTATTGGTCTTAGCGTGATGATATATAGCCTTCCTTGATAAATGGTACTATCCAACACTGAAAGAATATTTTAAATCGGACTAGCGGTTCCCGAGATTAGCACGTTCAAACAAACAAACCAACAAACTCTTTAGCTTAATATATTAGTAATAGAAGTAATAGATGCGGGAGAGAGGTCTTTTAAAGAGAAAAATGCTCAACTAATCCAAATGATTCAACAACAACAGAGTGGATCTGGGATGATCATTGTTCTAACCTATCCTAAATTTATAATCTATACTAATACTAATATCATCATACTTATCACACTAATATTATAAAGGCGAAAGTTTGTGTGTGTATGTTTGTTACTTCTTCACACAAAAACCACTGAAACTTTACAGTAATATAGCTTATTATTATAGCTTATAATATTGCTATTGTGTAGGATACCGGATTATACAGATTGCCGATGCCGATAACATATAAATATATGTAGAGAGAGAGATAGATAGAATACAGTTAAACGAATGGATCGTACGATCTCGTATGAGACGGCGACGATCCTGGCGCGATTTCCACCCTTCGACATTCTGGCCGTCATGGACAAAACGGCCTACAACCGAATTCGGTCGGAATGGCGTAGAGACAGCGCCGGATCATGAGCCCGGAATGCTTCGTCGGAACGCACATACGAAAGCCCTACGGACTTATCTGGCACGGCTCGAAATCCATGGCTGAGCCAGCCAATGCGCTGTCGGAGCCGTTCTGCCGAGATTCGAAGCTTAGATAGGGAGAAGTGACTGTGTCACCTACCGATTCACTTATATCATCGGGTAATTTCCACGACCGGTAAACCCGGCTACGCACAGGTAATATGTTTATACAGTATGGCATTAACCTATATTTTTATAACATCACAATAAGCATTTCTGTAGTTATCGGTTCTCAAGGAATATTAAAGGCAATGCAAAGCATAGATTTGTCTAGCATCATACATTATGTAAAATCAAATGAACGAGTACAAATACCCAAAGATATTCTAATTCGAAATTTAAATATTATTTTCATCGCCTGCTTTTCTTACTGGCCTATTCTAAAAATCTTCAGTAAGTCATAAATAAAGTTTGAAAATAGCATGTTTGAACAACTAGCTAAGCAACTGTATGACACTTCTCGCGACCATAAGGCCGGCCTTTTTCTAGCACAGAGAATCAGCATTGCCATTCAACGTGGGAATGCTGCCAGTCTTTTGGGAACGGTAACAGTGGAACGGCGAAGATGTAGTTTTTTGACCCTTTATGTAAATATTGTTACTGTTCTTTTTACTTAAGGTTATGTGCATAGGTTTCTATATTATATGTGAAATAGCATAAAGGTTGAAATAAAAAAAAGTAAAAACTAAAACCCAACTACGACAAAAAACGACGCTTAAAAAGTATGAAACAAGTTTCAAAAGCCGAAGTCACGCGTTGTTAAAGTGTTATGGACTATGGTACATTACACTACATGGACTACGACTTTTGAAACTTAGGATTTTTTTATAAATTTTTATAGGTTTTAGTTTTTACTTTTTTTTATTTAAAATGATTTGGTGCCTCTATAATACTTATTGTTGTGCAAAGTTTATTTTAAGTAGGTACCATAGAAAAGTAATCCAATTATACCAAACACGGCATATTTATTTCAAATTTAGTTTTTAATACAGTACTTTATGTCGGCTAGAGGGCGCCACATTCAATTCTGTGACACGTCATATAACCTCTAAGCAGCGGACAATCAAGACACTTCTAACGATACCTCGTTTGTCTTATTCTGACTAGTTTAGAAAGAATGAGGGAACAAATAAGCATACCATAGAAATATCACACTTATCGAAAAAATATTTTTCTAAAATTTAATTTTTAATACAGTACTTTATGTCGGCTAGAGGGCGCCACATTAGATTCAGTGACACGTCATGTAACCTATAACCAGAAGACGATCATGACGCTTCTAGAGACACCTCATTTGTCCAAATCTAATGAGTAGTTAAGGAGCTAGGAGGGAACAAATGAACATACATACATACATACATAGCCTGTCAAAATCATAACCCTCCTTTGGCTTTGCCGTAGTCGGGTAATAAGCACAGAAAATATTTTTACAGGTAAACCAGAAGTAAGTCGACACAATCAAATTGGAAGAGGAACTTTTGAATAACGTTTAATAATACATTTATAATAAACTAGTTGTTGCCCGCGGCTCCGCCCGCGTATATGTCGGTTATCGCGGCAAATAGTAGCCTATGTGTTATTCTGGTGTATAAGCTATATTACTGTAAAGTTTCATCCAAATCCGTTCAGTAGTTTTAGTTTTGAAAGAGTAACAAACATCCAAACATCCATCCATCCTTACAAACTTTCGCATTTATAATATTAGTGGGATTAGTAGGATAATTTTTAATAATATAATTTATAATAAGTTTTAAAATAAGGTTCTTTTGTGAATATTACTGAATCTATTTTTTGAATTACTGCTGTTGTAATTTTTTCTTAAACTACGCAGTAGAATCAATTAATTCTTAGATATCATACATTCTATCTCGTTGTACACACTGTACAGGGAGAAAAAATTATTAATATATATATATATATAATATATAACAATCCTGTGGCTCTCCCACGAATTGATATATATATATATATATATATATATTTATCAATCCGTGGGAGAGCCACGCTTCTGCATGAATGGGTTGGATCGACCGGAGTGATACCACGGCCTCACAGAAAACCGGTGTGAAATAGTGCTTGCTGAGGCCCATACCCCAAGCCCTACCCTATCTTCCCCCCATCCCCCCAAAGGTCGGCAACGCACTTGAGACGCCTCTGGTGTTGCAGGTGTCCATGGGCGGCATTAATCGCATAGCATCAGGCGATACGTCTGCTCGTTTGCCCGCCTATTATATGATGGGATGGTATACCTGTCACATTCCTCAAAAAAATAAAACATGTAATTACTCCAATTTTAACACAAATTTTTAACATCTGTTTGAGACACGGCGTATTTCCCGACAGTCTGAAACGCTCACTGATTCATCCAATACACAAAAGTGGCAGTAGAGACTGTGTCGAAAACTATAGACCAATACCGTACCGTATTGACCGGAATCTCCAAATTGTTTGAAAAAATTATCAACACACGTCTTATGAAATTCTTTATTCAGGAGAACATCATCTCTCAATCTCAATTTGGCTTTCAACCTAATAAATCAACTGAAGACGCCGTAACGAAATTGGTTAATCACGTCGCCAGTACCTTGGATCAAGGAAAAAAATGTTTGGCTGTTTTCCTGGACCTCGCCAAGGCATTCGACACGGTCTCTACTTCCACCCTCTTAAAAAAACTGGAGGCAATTGGCATACGCGGCATGGCCCTAAAACTTCTCCAAGACTTCCTGACGAATAGATTCCAGTCAATAAAAATTGGGGATCTGATTAGTACAGCCCTACCAATCACATGCGGCGTCCCACAGGGAAGTGTCCTTGGCCCAAGTCTCTTCCTCATTTACATTAATGAACTCTGTCAGTACAATCCATCTAATGGCACTATATTTTCCTATGCCGATGACACAGCACTCATATTTCATGGAGAGACTTGGGCTGATGTTCAGTCACATGCGGAACGGGGGCTCTACCAGACATCACTATGGTTGAATAAAAATCTATTAACATTAAACACAGCTAAATCCAAATATATTACTTTCTCCATCAGCAAAAACAACCGTCCAAGTTTAAGTAATTTTAGAATAAAATTACATACCTGCCATGATCTAAATTCACAGACCTGTTCCTGTACACAATTTGAAAAAGTTGAAAGCATAAGATACCTCGGTGTTCAACTGGATGAACTGCTATCATGGGCATCACATTGATCTTATATCGACCAGAATGCGTAAAGTGATTTGGATTTTTAAAAGAGTTCGTAATGTACTCAATCCTAAAATACTGAAAACTATTTACTATGCTCTTGTCCAATCAATCCTCTCCTACTGTATAGCGGTCTGGGGCGGTACCTATAAAACTAAAATAATAAAAGTTGAGCGGGCCCAACGACCAATCCTCAAGGTTATGCTTAGGAAGCCGTTCCTCTACCCGACAACAAATTTGTACAAGGATGCCAATGTCATGACAGTTCGTCAAATTTTTATTTTGTGTAGTGTTATCCGTATACATAAACTGACTCATTATGACCCACATACTACGTACTCATCCCGAAGAAGAAATCGAATTTGTGATACTGTTCAACATAAAACTGCCTTTCTCAGACGACAACATCTCTTTCTTGCACCGTACCTATATAATAAGCTTAATCCAATTTTAATTTTTTTCTCAAAAACTACTTTTAAGTGTAAATCTATTATTCAAAATTATTTACTCAATCTGTCATATGCCGACACTGAATCACTCATCACCATAGTAAGGTGACGCAGAATAAAGTAAAAATAAATAAAACATTTGTATTACACTCATACCTACACGAATGCACAAACTCACACACGCACCACACACACGCAAACACTCACACATAAACACTCACACATGCACGACACACACACGCACTCACACTCACGTTACACATAGTAACGCACCACAGTTTATCGACAGACTATACTGAGCTGGTGTGAATCCTGGAGTCCTGAAATACAGGTCTTGACCTAGTTTAGGCTCCAGTCCACCCCAACCTACAAATTTTGCCTCTGTAATAATTTATTGATATTGTAAAATGTATTCTTTGTGGTGGAAAAATAAACATATTATTATTATTATTATATAAAAAAAAGTTAACTTAAGAATTGCAAAAAACCCCGCGGTGTTACTCGCGGGGTTTAGCTAGTCTATACTTATAAAATAACAAGTCCTGACTGTCCTGACAAAGAATGACTGACTGACTGACTGACTGATTGACTGATTCATCATCGCTGAGTGTAAACTATGATAGTTACAGCTATGACCTTTTATTGAGTAGACACCCACTAAGAAAGGAATTTTGGAATTTCTACCCCTAAGGGGGTGAAATAGGGGTTGAAAGTTTGTATGGAAGTCCGTCATTTTTTAAGTTAGAAACCAGAAACTTTATTTTTGGGCTGCTGATTAATAATAAGTAAACACGTATTTCAGCGTTTCTGAATATTCTACCCCTAAGGGGTGAAATAGGGGTTGACATTTCGCGTTTAGGTTAGTCTGGAAGTCTGACATTTTTTAAGTTCGAAACATGAAACTTTGTTTTTGGGCTACTGACTAAAAATGAGTTAATACGTATTTAAGCGTGTCTTGATATTCTACCCCTAAGGGGTGAAATAGGGATTGAAAGTTTGTATGGAAGTTCATCATTTTTTAAGTTAGAAACATTTAACTATATTTTTGGGCTACTGATTAAAAATGAGTAGATACCTGTTAAAGGTTTCTGGATATTCTACCCCTAAGAGGTGAAATATGGTTTGACATTTCGCATATAGGTTAGTCTGGAAATCCGTCATTTGTGAAGTTCCAAACATTAAACTTTTTATTGGGTTACTGTTTAAAAATGAGTAGATATGTATTTAAGCGTTTCTGGATATCCTATCCCTATGGAGGTGAAATGGGGGTTGCAAGATTTCATGGAAGTCTGTCATTTTTTGAGTTAGGAACATAAAATATTATCTTTGGGTTACTAATTAAAAACGAGAATATGCAAATTTAAGCGTTTCTGGATATTCTACCCCTAAGGGGAGAAATAGGCATTGGCATTTCATATAGTGGTTAGTTTGGGAGTTCGTAATTTTTTTAATTTAGCAGCCTATCAACTTTCCTTTTTATGTTTCTGATTACAAATAGATGAATACTTATATCAGTATTTATGCGAATTCTGCTCTTAAAGGGGTTGAAATATGGGTCGAATGTTTGTATGATAGTTCTTTTAAATGGGATAATGATCAAAAATAAATAAATAAATACGTTTAAAAATATGAATAAATTACTGATACATTCTTTTACACAGTTTTAATTAAATGCATATAATCAATTTCCACGCGAGCAAAGCCGCGGGCAACAGCTAGTAGGGTATATAATGAAATCGGATTGTATGGATACGTTAATAATGTACGGATTGGAAAACAAATCTTTCTATATGTGACAGCGGTACTTTCAAATTTGATTAAAAAAATATATTGATTACTCAATTACTAATAAGATTCTGTAGACTTAAATAATATTTAAGTAATTACTAAATAATTGTTACTTTTGTAATTACTTTTCTTTGTTTTATTACTTAAAAATTACAATTATATCAATAAGCAGCATTAATGTACCCATTATTAATTGATTTTAGATGCTAAAAGAATCACTTATAAACGAAAAAAATATCTGTATAATTACAGTCAGATCTACGTTGTCTAGCTACAAACACTTCGGCAATATTAAATATTGAAGATGCTTCGGTTTACGCTCCTATTCTTACTTCCATTGGTGCTAACTGGTAAGTGTCAATATTCTTTATCTACTTAAACATAACTGCACAAAAATGTTAAATACATGCTATATTTATATAAATGTTATCGAGCTTAGTGTACGCTTAAAAAATGTAAAAAAAATATGCACTAATTGAGTTCAAATTATGTCATGTCATATAGCTTAAAAGACTGGCATTTAATAGTATACTTTTATTTTACAGTGAGAGCCCAAGATGGTACTAACCAGAGTCTACGTCGGCAACGGCCGGTACCGAAGCTAGGTCGGCCGCTTCCTATTAGTCCTGTTGCAGTTGTCACCCAACCACCCTTTCCCGCTGCTACGCAACCGCCAGTAGTTGTAGTCACCCCACTGCCAGCTGTTGCTAGCACTCAATCACCACAAGTAGTTTCTGCTCCACAAGTAATCATACAACTAGTTGGGGGTACTCAAACGCCGACAGTCTCTGCTCTTCAATCATCACCAATAGTAGTACAACCTGAAACTGTTTCGCTGCCACCTGCAACAGACCAACCACCATTAGTTTCTGATGTCACTTCACAACACACACAAACCGATGCCTCTCAAGTACTTATTGAAGCTAAGGAAGAGAATGCAGATTATGAAGTGAATCCTGAGCCAGAGCAACAACCACAGTTAGAGCCTGCACCAGAACCAAAACCAGAGCTAGAGGTAGCACCCAAGCCGCAGGTTGCACCAGAACCAAAGCCAGAGCTAGAGGTAGCACCCAAGCCAGAGGTTGCACCAGAACCTGAATCTGAACCAAAACTTCCGTTAGAAATAGTAAAGCCACAAATGAGTTATGTTTCAATCCAAGCAGCAGCAAAGCCTCTAACTAGGCCTGCACCCTCAGTTTTATCACCACTTTTACCTAAACAACAGCCAGTACGAGAATTAGTCTTTGGTCGTCAGACACGACCTGTAACTCGAGGCCCAATTACAGTTTCGACACAGCGTATGACTAAGACTCCCCCAATTATAATAACTACTTCAACTCAGAAACCTGGACCCTTGAAACCTGACTTAATCTGTAAGGATAGAAATGGATATTATGCAGTTGAAAATGAGTGTGACTCTTACATTGAATGCAAGGTAGCTAAATATTTATATATTTATTGCTCAAGTTTTCCGTTTGCATCTCTATACAAATTTTAATTGACTTGTAAAACTTTAAACATTTTTTTCTATTTCAGTACAACAAAGCGACCCAACATTGGTGCCCGGATGGTCTTCATTTCAATCCTGCTGCTAAGCGTTACGAGTATCCATGTGCCTATCCTTCACTCGTACAGTGCACCGCAGGAAGGGAAAGACGTAAGTTTTTATTTTTTTATGAATAGAGGATAAATAAGCAGACGTATCGCAACACCACAGTTCACTTTTATAAGAAATGTAGATGTCAGTTATTAGTACTTCAAGGTAATAATTTATAATGTTGTTTCCAGAAAACCCAAATCCAACAGGCCAATGTCCTCGACAGTACGGATTTTACTCGACAAATGATGGTGATTGCTCCAAGTACGTTGTGTGTCAAGAGGGCGAGGCTACCATCATGGATTGTCCAGCTGGTCTGGTTTTCAATCCAACTCTTCAAAGCTGCGATTATGTTGAGAATGTACCTCAGTGTAACCCAAATGGTAATTTAAGCGACCTTCTATATTTACTTACTAGCTGTTGCCCGCGGCTCCGCCCACGTGTAATTAATAGTAGCCTTTGTATAAATGTAGTGTATGTAGTGATGTATAAGCTATATTACTGTAAAGTTTCATCCAAATCTGTCAAGTAGTTTTTGCGTCAAGAAGGAACAAACATACACACTCACAAACTTTCGTCTTTATAATGTGTGAAGAATATTCTTTATGCATTTTCATGCATCAAGCATGAAAATCATTAGTAAAAAGAAAATATTTATCATCTGAGAGTCAATTACAAGTTTACACGTCTTTTAGTTTCAGATCAACAAAGTAATTTTAAGCAAATACAAGTATTAAAAAAATAGTGTGTCATGAATAAACATATTTAATTTGCAGTGTTCAAGGATTACGTATGTCCCGAGCCCCCGATTGATGAAGATGGTTTGATGTCCGACATAATTTATAGATACAGGTAAGTCTCATCTTGTAAATACATATATAAAATATATGTATAAAATGTATGTTTATATATATATATATATATAAATATATATATATATATATGGATACCACTATCATAACTGTCATAAATGTCATTCATCTATGTGAAAATTTTAAGTAATTCCATAGCTACATGCATAGATACCCGTGACATAGATAACAGACATATTTTTTCGTTTTTTCGTAGTGCAGTCCCCATTTCTTCTCATCCACATTTTTTTATCATTAATTTCATCACGACGAAGACTTAAGACTTAAGATTTGAAGACTTTAAATACTTGACATTGGCAGAAATAGCTGATTGGATGGTTGCCATCTCATCGAAAGAAGAAGAAGAAATATATATAAACATTAATTTACATTTTACTTTCTGCAGATACGAACAACACTGCAAGCTGTATATCGCCTGCCACAAAGGGTACCCACGGCTCTTGAGCTGTGAGCACGGGTTATCATTCCATGAAGATTCCCAATCTTGCATCGAAGAAGAGTTAGTTCTAGACTGTGCTAGTCCGCGTAGATAATTTATTGAAGTATAAACCTGATAATGTACCCAGTAAATAAATATTTATTTATTTAAAAACATATTTTGATTTGTTTCCTGTATTTGGAAACCTTCATGATTTACCTTAAGACCTTTAGCACTAACCAAGGTAGCTACTTTAAAAAAATTAAAAAATATCATGACTGATATTTCTTCTTACTATCATGTTTTTTGTGAACAACTTCAATAAAATTCTTATTATTACTACTCTATCTGATTGAAGTTACTTAAAAAACGGTCAAGTGCGAGTCGGACTCACGCACGAAGGGTTTCATACCATCATATATCTATACACCGTTAATACTACATTATTTTAAAGTGAATGTAAATCTAAATATTCGGTACCTAAATATTTGAGGCGTCTACCTGTTACCGTTATTAATATCGATCAAATAACGGCAAATAAATCACGATTGTTGTATGGGAGCCCCTTCTTTGATTGGATCTCTTTTTATTTATTACTAGCTGAACCCCGCGGTATTACCCGCGCTTATTGTCGTACCGCGACAACGTCGCGCGACAAAGTTAGTCTAAAAAAAAGTAGCCTAAGTTACTCCCTGGATCATCAGCTACCTGCTAGCGAAAGCCCCGTTAAAATCCGTCCAGCCGTTCCAGAGATTACCCGGAACAAACAGACAGACAGACAGACAGACAGACCGGCATACAGACAGACAAAAAAATTTTTAACTACATTTTTAGTATATGTACAGTGTATACAACATATACACTGTACATATACTAAAAATGTAGTTGTATGTAGCTTTAAAACATATTCGCTTTTCGACATAATCGTTTTGCGACATAAATTGTACAGTTGAGTACCAAGTCACAATGCAGAAAAAAATCTTTGTTACGAGCGAGCATTAGCGAGAGTCAAATTTCTAAATATATAAATGCTATTACGGTGATGGATGTGATAGGTTACCCTTAAAGTGGGATATTTTATCAATTATATGCCTTATATATAACCTAATGATTACCAAACGATGATGTAGCAAAATGTGTGCCCTTAACTTACATACTCATATGTAAAAGACTATTTACTATAATGTGAGATCAATTTTCAATAAATCTAGGGATTAAAATAGTCAAAGTAAATACTCAAAAATCTAATATTCGTGTTAAGGTTGTCTGGAAGAAAACGCCGTGAACGATAGCCGCCCGATAAGTCCGCCGATTGTTACATTTATAAAAATAAATAAACAATAAAGATAAATAAATAAATAAAAAAAAAAAATATTAGGTGTTTTCTATGTAAAAGTATATACCCTATGTATAAGTATTTATATCATTTGTCCCAGTACCCATAGTAGAAGCTCTGCTTAGTTTTTGACTAGATGGCGTTGTGCGTCATGTCCGAAATATTATTGTATATCGAGTTCACTGGTTTTCTATCGTAAAGCGAGTTTACCATAAAGCGAACAAGATAAAAAGACCACTATACGTCTATCTTCTATGATTGGCTCGCTACAACCTTTTTCAGGTAAACAAATTTGTTCACGCTACGGGCAATAGGAGACGCAGACCTAAGCAGCATCATCGCATACGCTGCCACTGCAGCTCCGAGGCAGTACAATGGCAAGTCTCTTTATTTATCCTTCCAACCTGCCTAAACCATCGCAGCATGCTTTTCTTTCCAAGTTTATGTCATATCAACTTCTTTCAACTTGCTTATTTAAACTCCGTTTTCTACTTTATCATTCTTCACTCTATATATTTATCTTACATTGTGCATATTTCTAAGCGAATGTATTTTCAAAGTATTAATTTCACTTTCATGTTTATTCTTCACTCAACTCTGGATACTAAACAAAAAAGTTGGTGCCAACACTAAGTTCTGAATCGCCAGAGACGCAATTGGAGATAGTTATCTACGTTCTGACCTCCTATGAACGATTTTATATAGCGTTCACTAAATTTCCCACTTGGACTCCTTTTTCAATATCATCTCAATAGCCATATACATCTAAGGGAAATAAACGTATTCTCTAGTTTCAAAACTCTCTAACAAAATAATATACATATAACAATCAGAGCTAACTTTTAAAGCTCAATACTGATATAAGAAAACTTGCGTAAACGTAAACATTGGTATAAACTATGAGACTAAGTAAACGTAAGAAAAAGCTATGCATGTAAATTTTAAATTCGTAATAATTCGTAATTTAAAATGATGATAAGCTTTATAATGCTTTAAAGTAGTAGTTAATATGGTATAACTGCCTCGTTGGTCTCGCGGTCGGCGTGTGCGACTGCTGATCATGAGGTCTCGGGTTCGATTCCCGGGTCAGACCAAATGTTTGTATGATCTACAAATATTTGTTTCGGAGTTTGGGTGTTTTCTATGTATAATATGTATGCATTTACAAAAAAAAGTATATATGTATTTATATCAGTTGTCTAGTACCCATAACACACGCTCTGCTTAGCTTGGGACTAGATGGCATTGTGTGTTAGATGTCCTAAATATTTATTTATTTATTTATTTATATTAAACAAAATAAAAAATGTCTTGCTCTTTTGAGAACGTTTCATTTTAGAATTCATACCATGTTATGACTACCGCAATAAGTACCGCAATCATAACTTTGAAAATCTAAAAGTAGTTCAGTAAATATGAAACTACGGCATTGACGTTGACGTTTTCTTCCTACGAGAAAATTGATATATTGCACATAATTTACTAACCCTTCGACAATAAATAATATATGAAGCCGAAAAATGCATTTATTTGAAAGCATTTCTGTATGAATAGAAATTTGAAGAGATTTGAGTGACGTAAAGTCAACAAATCTATCTATACTAATATATAAAGCTGAAGAGTTTGTTTGTTTGAACACGCTAATCTCAAGAACAGTTGGTCCGATTTGAAAAATTATTTCGGTGTTGGATAGTCCATTTATCGAGGAAGGCTATAGGGTTATATATCATCACGCTACTACTAATAGGAGCGGAGCAACAATGAAGAATGTTTCAAAAACGGGTGAAATTTTCACGCTACGGGCAATATAAGGCGCAAACGAGGTTGCGTGGGTCAGCTAGTATACTATATTGCTACGACTCGTTAAGTGAAAAGCAAGGTGTAAACTGAGTCACTCATGCTCTGTGAAAATCTAGCTTAGGAAAATTAAAAGAATTGTTTTGTTGAATTGAAATTTAATGTTGCGTTATATCACCAATCTGTTCTTCTAATGACATAACTTAGTGCGCATACGGTGCAGAATATGGAGCAGTTTATAGAGCAGCACAGTTTTGAACGTATTCCTCATCGACGCACGATTGGGAACCTTCATCAAAAGACAGGCCATGGTCACAGCTCAGCAACCGAGGGAAGCCTCTATGACAGGCCACATACAACTTGCAATGATGTTCGTATCTACAAGAAGCAAAATATAATTCATTTAAAATACACATTAACTTATATGAGTGTCTTGTACGAGGCAAATAGAAACGTTTGTTATGCAGATAAAGACCAAAATTTATACACTGGTTCAAGTTCGCCAAATACCCGTGTTTCGTAACTATTGATATCGAGAGGTTGCAAAATGAAATAAATTGAAATGAAATGAAAAAAACATTCTTAGAGAAAGGAATATACCAAAGTGAATTAAATAAATATATAAATTGAATTGAATTGCCATAACACTTACCTGTATTTGTAAATGATGTCGGACACCAAACCGTTTTCATCAATCGGTGCCTCGGGACAAACGTACTCCTTGAACACTGCAAGTTAAAAAACGTTTATTTTGTGTGCAATATTTCTATGACACTCTTATTTTACTCGTTTACTTACAATAACTTTTATTAGTGTAAAACTAGAAGTATAAACTTGTAATTGACTCTCAGATGATTAATATGCTTCGTTTTACATTATGTATTATAATTTCATAAAGATTTTCATGCACCAAACAAACAAAGTTCTTAAGTAAATAAAGAGAGGTGTTTATATTACCATTTGGGTTACACTGAGGTACGTTCTCTACATAGTCGCAGCTTTGAAGAGTTGGATTGAAAACCAAGCCAGAAGGACAATCCATGAGGGTGGCCAAGCCTTCTTGACACACAACATACTTGGAGCAATCACCATCATTTGTAGAGTAAAATCCGTATTGTCGCGGACATTGGGCTGTTGGATTGGGGTTTTCTGCAATATAAAGTAACTTATGAAATAAAAGCTTTAAAAGGTTTTTTCAAACTTAGTTTTTTTTTGTGTTTTAAATAAGTAAAAGATATTTTTAAGAAATTTTAAAAATAAAAGAAGCAAAATACGTACGTCTTTCCCTTCCTGCGGGACAATGTACGAGCGAAGGATACGCGCATGGGTATTCGAAGCGTTTAGCAGCAGGATTGAAATGAAGACCATCTGGACACCAATGTTGGGTGGCTTGATTGTACTGAAATAGAAGCACAGCCGTTTTATTTCTTCTTTATAGATTCCCAACATTAAAAAAAAAATTAACGATTAATATTTAGTTACCTTGCATTCAATGTAAGAGTCACACTCATTTTCCACTGCGTAATATCCATTTCTGTCTTTACAGACTAAATCAAGTTTCAAAAGTCCAGGTTTTTGTGTTGTTGGCGTAGTTATGACTACTGGAGGAGCCTTAGTCACACGTTGTGTTGAAATAATAATCGGATATTGACTTGTTGGAAGTGGTGGAGTCTGCCGGCCAAAGATTGATTCTCGAACTGGCTGTGGTTTAGGTAAAAGTGGCGGTAAAGCTACTGGCTTTGAGACTACAGCTGGAACTGAAAAATAGTTCAACTGAGGTTTTAAATTTTGTGGGGGTGGTTGTGGTTCTGGCTTTGGCACTGGCAGTGGTTCGGGCTTGGGTTCGGGCTCAGGCTCGGGTTCTGGTTCCGGCTCCGGTTCTGGCTCTGGCTCTGGCTGCGGTAAGGGTTCTGGTTCTGGTTCTGGATACAGTTCTGCAAGCTCCTCCTTAGCTTCAATAGGCACTGTAGGAACCGCGGTTGCGGGTGGTGAAGGAATAGGTGCCGGAACAATAACAGGTTGCGCCACTGCTGGTGATGATTGAACTGCCGGTGGCTGATTGCTCGTTACTAGTTGTATAATTACTTGTGGACCAGATGGTACTTGTGGTGGTTGAGTGGTAGCAACCGCTGGAGGTTGTGTGACAACAACTGCTGGCGGTGGAGTGACAGATGGTACAGGTGACTGTGTAACAACTGCAACAGGTCTAAAAGGACGCGGCCGACCTAGTGTCGGTAAAGGTCGTGGCCGACGAACGTTTGGACCAAAACCATTTTGAGCATTTACTGTAAATGAAAGACAACAATTAAATCAGTGATTATAAAGAATAAATTAATAAGTTTTTATAAAGTTATGAATATAAAGATATTTGTAGAGAGATTATGAAGTGTTGCTATGCACTCACCACTGAGTAACAAAGGAAGTAAAAACAAAAGTGTAAACCGAAACATGTTGAACGATTTTTGTTTTCGGAGGTGTTAGTGTACAGACTACGCGTATATACACCCCACTGTAAACATATAGACAAATATCTGGCTTTTAAGTCAATTTATTTAATTTATTATCTATTATTAACTAGTTTTAAATCACTTTGTAATCAGTAAATTAATACTAATGATTTAATTATTATTTTTAACTTGTGGTTTGCTTGCAGGTTGTTATTATGTAATAAAGTGAACATGCCTAAAAGAAATGCTTCCTAATTACTCTTTATGTTCACAAACAGTTGCCTGTAAGTAATAGCTTTTTAACGAGAAGACCGCCATTTTTAAATAAACTACTAAAGTACTAAACTGGAATGCAACAAAGTTTATTTTACTCTAACGGATAGATTTGATGTTGAGATTAGTTTTGTAGTTGAAATTCTTCTTATCTTGCATAAAGAAACTGGCACTGGCACGTGTCACCAATATCATTCTTTTTTAGGAAATTTATTTTAAAAACTATGAATATAAAGAACTGATTACCCCAAAAGCAGGACTAAATAAAAATGCTTAATTCTTGATACCACAACATTTTGGTGTAATATCCTGATAACCAATTCACGAACAACTTAATCAAAAGTTAACAGCTCTCAAAAGACACCCAGGCAGTTGTGGTTTTCCTCCTAAAGATCGAATACTTATCATTAAAAAAAATCTAATCAACAAAGACACTTTTAAATTGTCTGAATGATTGACTTAGTCTAGTGCAATCACCATCATTTGTAGAGTAAAATCCGTATTGTCGCGGACATTGGGCTGTTGGATTGGGGTTTTCTGCAATATAAAGTAACTTATGAAATAAAAGCTTTAAAAGGTTTTTTCAAACTTAGTTTTTTTTGTGTTTTAAATAAGTAAAAGATATTTTTAAGAAATTTTAAAAATAAAAGAAGCGAAATACGTACGTCTTTCCCTTCCTGCGGGACACTGTACGAGCGAAGGATACGCGCATGGGTATTCGAAGCGTTTAGCAGCAGGATTGAAATGAAGACCATCTGGACACCAATGTTGGGTGGCTTGATTGTACTGAAATAGAAGCACAGCCGTTTTATTTCTTCTTTATAGATTCCCAACATTAAAAAAAAAATAACGATTAATATTAAGTTACCTTGCATTCAATGTAAGAGTCACACTCATTTTCCACTGCGTAATATCCATTTCTGTCTTTACAGACTAAATCAAGTTTCAAAAGTCCAGGTTTTTGTGTTGTTGGCGTAGTTATGACTACTGGAGGAGCCTTAGTCACACGTTGTGTTGAAATAATAATCGGATATTGACTTGTTGGAAGTGGTGGAGTCTGCCGGCCAAAGATTGATTCTCGAACTGGCTGTGGTTTAGGTAAAAGTGGCGGTAAAGCTACTGGCTTTGAGACTACAGCTGGAACTGAAAAATAGTTCAACTGAGGTTTTAAATTTTGTGGGGGTGGTTGTGGTTCTGGCTTTGGCACTGGCAGTGGTTCGGGCTTGGGTTCGGGCTCAGGCTCGGGTTCTGGTTCCGGCTCCGGTTCTGGCTCTGGCTCTGGCTGCGGTAAGGGTTCTGGTTCTGGTTCTGGATACAGTTCTGCAAGCTCCTCCTTAGCTTCAATAGGCACTGTAGGAACCGCGGTTGCGGGTGGTGAAGGAATAGGTGCCGGAACAATAACAGGTTGCGCCACTGCTGGTGATGATTGAACTGCCGGTGGCTGATTGCTCGTTACTAGTTGTATAATTACTTGTGGACCAGATAGTACTTGTGGTGGTTGAGTGGTAGCAACCGCTGGAGGTTGTGTGACAACAACTGCTGGCGGTGGAGTGACAGATGGTACAGGTGACTGTGTAACAACTGCAACAGGTCTAAAAGGACGCGGCCGACCTAGTGTCGGTAAAGGTCGTGGCCGACGAACGTTTGGACCAAAACCATTTTGAGCATTTACTGTAAATGAAAGACAACAATTAAATCAGTGATTATAAAGAATAAATTAATAAGTTTTTATAAAGTTATGAATATAAAGATATTTGTAGAGAGATTATGAAGTGTTGCTATGCACTCACCACTGAGTAACAAAGGAAGTAAAAACAAAAGTGTAAACCGAAACATGTTGAACGATTTTTGTTTTCGGAGGTGTTAGTGTACAGACTACGCGTATATACACCCCACTGTAAACATATAGACAAATATCTGGCTTTTAAGTCAATTTATTTAATTTATTATCTATTATTAACTAGTTTTAAATCACTTTGTAATCAGTAAATTAATACTAATGATTTAATTATTATTTTTAACTTGTGGTTTGCTTGCAGGTTGTTATTATGTAATAAAGTGAACATGCCTAAAAGAAATGCTTCCTAATTACTCTTTATGTTCACAAACAGTTGCCTGTAAGTAATAGCTTTTTAACGAGAAGACCGCCATTTTTAAATAAACTACTAAAGTACTAAACTGGAATGCAACAAAGTTTATTTTACTCTAACGGATAGATTTGATGTTGAGATTAGTTTTGTAGTTGAAATTCTTCTTATCTTGCATAAAGAAACTGGCACTGGCACGTGTCACCAATATCATTCTTTTTTAGGAAATTTATTTTAAAAACTATGAATATAAAGAACTGATTACCCCAAAAGCAGGACTAAATAAAAATGCTTAATTCTTGATACCACAACATTTTGGTGTAATATCCTGATAACCAATTCACGAACAACTTAATCAAAAGTTAACAGCTCTCAAAAGACACCCAGGCAGTTGTGGTTATCCTCCTAACGATCGAATACTTATCATTAAAAAAAATCTAATCAACAAAGACACTTTTAAATTGTCTGAATGATTGACTTAGTCTAGTGGTCGTTCCTTATTGCTGAGCCTGATGTGGCTTCGATTCCCAACCAGATGATATATTATGTGATCGGCACGTTTTTTTTTGTGTATCAGGGTCTATACTACTTCCTGTTACAAATGCGAAAGTGGGTGTTGAGAAGTTTAATATTGCTTAAAATAGTACTA
Source organism: Spilosoma lubricipeda (assembly GCA_905220595.1). Taxonomy (NCBI): domain Eukaryota; kingdom Metazoa; phylum Arthropoda; class Insecta; order Lepidoptera; family Erebidae; genus Spilosoma; species Spilosoma lubricipeda. The sequence goes on from HG992275.1 coordinate 16,076,803, forward strand.
AGGTACAAGTTTTTGGCTGCCTTTTTGCTTTAAGGTACAAATTTTCATACAGGTCACTGAACACAATTTCTTGCCTGTATCGATAAGTAGACAGTGCACTTGATTATTCTAGTTCCACATTAACCACTTAATCTATCCAAATCGAAACAAAATTGAATCGATATAAAATAAAGATATTATTTTAAGAAATTATAGTACCTAATAATACTAAGTGAAACCGACAGATATGAAATGTGTTTTTTGTCATAATATAAAAAATAAATATACCCGAATTTCTGGTGCTTCGCTATCCTCTCTTGAGTTACAAAACGCATTACACAAAATCATTCAACATGAACAGAGGATTCATTTCAAAGATGAGATAACTAGTTTAAATATTAGTGAAAATGTCAAAGGTTCACTGAAATAAATTACACCCATTTCTCGATGGAAAAGGTATACGTAGAGTAGGTGGTAGAATTGAGAACACAGCTGTATCATTCTCGCAAAAACTTCCTATCGTCCTACCTAAAGAATCTCGCATCACTGATCTTATTGTGAATCACGAACATGTTCGGTTGTTACATGCTGCTCCCAGGTTATTGTTATCTAGTCTAAATCAAAGATACTGGATTGTGAATGGTTACAAATATGTAAAAAAGTTAATCCATAAATGTATACTTTGTTTTAGAATGAAAGCCGACTGTGCAAAACAACTAATGGGTTCCTTGCCGCCTTAAAAGAGTAACGGCATGTAGACCGTTTCAGAAGATAGGCATAGATTTCGCGGGTCCCATTTCTGGTAAAATCTCGAGTGCGACGGGCTATACAGACGAAGGGATACATTTGCGTATTCGTCTGTTACGTTACAATAGCAGTCCACCTAGAGCTTTCATCAGATATAAGTACAAACGGTTTCTTTGCGTGTTTTAAACGATTCATAGCACGGCGTGGCTTACCCACAGATGTGTTTTGCGACAATGGTAGTTGCTTCAAGGGCGCAAGGAACGAATTAGTTCGCTTGTATGCACTTCAGGCTTCACAAGCTCATCAAACACAAGTGCAAAGTGGAGGTCAGCCGCAAACTATTTGCGGCAGCGGGTTCTCTGCGAAGGTTAAGTAACTTCCTTCCCACAAATACCAAAGTTGCGCTCGCTCAATCTCTTCTTCTTCCTATCCTTGACTATGGTGATGTCAGCTATCTGGATCTCATCGAAGACCAACTAAATAAACTTGAGCGACTCTAAAACCTCTGCATTAGGTTCATATTTGGCTTACGCAAATATGACCATATCTCCGAGTTTCGTTCTAAACTCAAGTGGCTCCCAAAACGCTTTCGCCGGAATGTTCATATTCTTTCTCTTCTTTACAGTATTCTGTTTCTTTCACACACTCCCTCTTATCTTAAGGAACGCTTTCAGTTCTTACACAACACTCATTGTAGGGACCTGAGATCATCGGAGAATTTAAAACTTGAAATGCCAAAACATTCCACCCGGTTTGCAGATAAATCCTTTGCTGTGCAAGCAGTAAGACTCTGGAATAATTTGCCCGAAACAATCCGTCGTGCCAAAACCTTACCTGTGTTTAAAAAGCTAGTGAAGGATTATTATCTGTCATTATAATAATTTGTTAAATATTGTTTAAATTTTAGTCAATGTATGTATGTATTCGTATTTTAAATGTGTGATGTGATTAGATGTTTATTTGTGTGAATGCTATAATTTTCGAACTTTAATGATTTTATCTTTATCTTTGTTTGCTATAAAATTTTAAATCTGTGCACCCTACTATTCTACCTTAATTTTTTTTATTGTTTAATTATCCATGTAAAGGTTGTCTGTAAGAGATCGCCATGAGCGATAAGACCGCCAATTGTCACGTTCGTATGTTGTTATTCTCTTTTTTTATATCTTTTATGTGTGTACAATAAAGATAAAATAAAAATAAATAAATATATATCTACTGTGTTTTGTCTATGGTAATAACAAGAAATATAGAAATATTTATGGACGCAACTTGCTTAAGTGTTTTATTTATCCAAGTCACAAGAACAAGCACAAAAATACTACACGTCTACAAATACGATAAAATTAGATTACAGTCAACGTTGGATGTTTAACAAGGGTGGTGAAATTCTATACTCTTCTCATTGTTAATCCGTTACCAAATGGATAAGATCTTTTTTCGGGTTCGTATTAGCATATTAACACATCCAGCTATTATCACCTGTAACTATGATACGTAGTGCATGCAAGTCACCTCTGTAAAACTTTTCATGTATTCAGCAGCACCAATCCAATTAACAAAGATTTTATCTCTTTGACGTCCTTCTTGAGAATCATCAGTGACTTTGTTTCGACCACCTTTAAACTCATTAAACTATTTGTAGACATTGGCACAAGATGAGATTTCGTAATGAAATGCCAATCAAAGCTTATGGTAACATTGAAGTGCAGTAAGACCGCAATAAAAATCGCAACATATCATTGAGTGTCATTTTTCTCCTTTCAAACCCATTTTTGAAGTGAAAGCTACTTTAGCGGCGTTGTGCACTTTTTTGGGATGGGTAAAAAACAATGAACTCGCGTCAGAACACGTGAACTGATCAAATAATCGTAAGACGGAGGCATGGCGTAGGAGAGGAAGTAATATTCGCGCGGTGAAAATGTATGGCTGCTCCTGCTGTTTCGTTTAAGCGGGGTGCGGGGCGCTTGCACGAGTGTGTGTAAACCCGGCTACGCACGGGTATTATGTTTATACTGTATAGCATTAACCTATATTTTTATAACATCACAATAAGCATTTCTGTGGTTATCGGTTCTCAAGGAATATTAAAGGCAAAGGAAGGCGTAGATTCGTATAGCATCGTTCATTCTGTTTAATTAATATTTATATATATTAAAAAAAATATAAAAAATCAAAAATGCACAACGTTAATGTTCAAGTTTTCACTTCTGCCGGCACTCCCGGAGTGCAACCCGTTGTTTTTTTTCTCTCCCAGTTAGGCAGTAGAACTTGGCTCGCACTTTTGTGCCTTTGCGAGCGTCAAGTTAGCTCCATTTTGATGCACAACAAATAATTTTAAATTGCTGCCAAAATATAAAAACAAATGAACATGTACAAATATCCAAAGATATTCTTATTCGAAATTTAAATGTTCTTTTCATCGCCTGCTTTTCTTACTGGCCTATTCTAAAAATCTTCAGTGTAAGCCATGTTAAGTTCAAAATAGCATAAAGGCTAAGAATAAGAACAGAAAATATTTTTACAGGTAAACGAGAAGTAAGTCAACGCGATCAAATTGCAAGAGTGTAAAGTTTTAAATAATGTTTAATGCATATAATATAATAAGTTTTAAAATAAGGCTCTTGTGTATTTAATTGCATCTAGTTTTTGAATTACTGCTGTCGTATTTTTTTCTTAAACTGCACAGTAGAATCAATTAATTCTTAGATTTCATACATTCTATCACGTTACTTAGACTGTACAGAGATAAAAATATCTTTGACTTAAGTGAAACAAATACTTTTTTTTTTTAAATATTAACAATATTTTACTTAAGAATTGCAATAAAATGTATCGAAGCTTATCTTAAGAGTTAAACATGTGAAAATATATTATATAAGGGCATTTTGATGAAAGGTGAATCTTAGACATAAGGGAAATAATAAAACGCAGTATTTAGGAATTAGACTGTCGACGAGGACGACTACTTGAAACTCTATAGTTATTCACAATCGACTTTCCTTAGGCTTAGATGATTTTTTAACCATGTGATTCACTCTTGTACGCTTTTCTTTAAAAATATTCGTTAAGGCACCTAAAGTATAATAATAATAATAATAAATATTTCGGACATTTAAACACACAACGCCATCTAGTCCCAAGATAAGCAGAGCTTGTGTTATGGGGTACTAGACAACTGATACAAATACATATATACTTTTTTTTTGTAAATACATACATATTATAGATAGAACACACCCAAACTCCGAAACAAATATTTGTAGATCATACAAACATTTGGTCCGATCCGGGAATCGAACCCGAGACTTCATGATCAGCAGTCGCTCACGCCAACCGCGAGACCAACGAGGCAGTCAACAGACCCTCAAACAATTGTTGAGGTAGATCATTTATTTTACCTAAATTTAACTTTAATTAAGTAATAAAGAAGGTCGATGGAGAGGTATTTGTGCGTAGGTAGGTAGTTCACGAACCCCTCGTGATCGGTAGGTCAGATTTCGATACATCACTTTGCCGCAATTACCCCGGTGTGGTGACGAACGTCGACGTCGGCTCAGACAGATACGGAAAAACGTAAGTTTAAAAAAATAAAGATGACAGGTTTAAGATCGGATTAAAGATTTTCCCTTTTTTGTTCACGTTTGAGACAAGGTGAATCGCAAGAAGGAATTATTTACATACAAATGTCCTTATATATAAACCGTACGGAATTCCTATGTTAGGTAAGTGCGAAAGCCGTATCGTCGAATTCCTACATCCATTACCAACGTTTAAGTCAATTAGAGTATATAATATAATCGGATTGTGAAAACAGATCTTTCTTTATGTGACAGCGATACTTTCACATTTAATCAAGAAATTATATTGATTACTCAACTACTAATAAGATACGCAAGACTTAAATAATATTTAAGTAATTACTAAATAATTGTTACTTTTGTAATCACTTTTCCTTGTTTCATAACTTAAAAAATATAATTATATCAATAAGCAGCATTAATATACCCATTATTAATTGATATTAGATGCTAAAAGAATCACTTATAAGCGAAAAAAATATCTGTATAGTTACAGTCAGATCTACGTTGTCTAGCTACAAACACTTCGGCAATATTAAATATTGAAGATGCTTCGGTTTACGTTCTTATTCTTACTTCCATTGGTACTAACTGGTAAGTGTCAATATTCTTTATCTACTTATGTTTATGTACAAAAATGTTAAATACATGTTATATTTATAAATGTTATCGAGCTTACGTACGCTTTAAAATGTAAAAAAATGCACTAATTGAGTTCAAATTATGTCATGTCATACAGCTTAAAAGACTGGCATTTAATAGTATACTTATATTTTACAGTGACAGCCCAAGATGGTACTAACCAGAGTCTACGTCGGCAACGGCCGGTACCGAAGCTAGGTCGGCCGCTTCCTATTAGGCCTGTTGCAGTTGTCACCCAACCACCCTTTCCCGCTGCTACTCAACCGCCAGTAGTTGTAGTCACACAACTGCCAGCTGTTGCTAGCACTCAATCACCACAAGTAGTTTCTGCTCCACAAGTAATCATACAACTAGTTGGGGGTACTCAAACGCCGACAGTCTCTGCTCTTCAATCATCACCAATAGTAGTACAACCTGAAACTGTTTCGCTGCCACCTGCAACAGACCAACCACCATTAGTTTCTGATGTCACTTCACAACACACACAAACCGATGCCTCTCAAGTACTTATTGAAGCTAAGGAAGAGAATGCAGATTATGAAGTGAATCCTGAGCCAGAGCAACAACCACAGTTAGAGCCTGCACCAGAACCAAAACCAGAGCTAGAGGTAGCACCCAAGCCGCAGGTTGCACCAGAACCAAAGCCAGAGCTAGAGGTAGCACCCAAGCCAGAGGTTGCACCAGAACCTGAATCTGAACCAAAACTTCCGTTAGAAATAGTAAAGCCACAAATGAGTTATGTTTCAATCCAAGCAGCAGCAAAGCCTCTAACTAGGCCTGCACCCTCAGTTTTATCACCACTTTTACCTAAGCAACAGTCAGTACGAGAATCAGTCTTTGGTCGTCAGACACGACCTGTAACTCGAGGCCCAATTACAGTTTCGACACAGCGTATGACTAAGACTCCCCCAATTATAATAACTACTTCAACTCAGAAACCTGGACCCTTGAAACCTGACTTAATCTGTAAGGATAGAAATGGATATTATGCAGTAGAAAATGAGTGTGACTCTTACATTGAATGCAAGGTAGCTAAATATTTATATATTTATTGCTCAAGTTTTCCGTTTGCATCTCTATACAAATTTTAATTGACTTGTAAATCTTAATTTTTTTTTTTCTATTTCAGTACAACAAAGCGACCCAACACTGGTGTCCGGATGGTCTTCATTTCAATCCTGCTGCTAAGCGTTACGAGTATCCATGTGCCTATCCTTCACTCGTACAGTGCACCGCAGGAAGGGAAAGACGTAAGTTTTTATTTTTTTATGAATAGGGGATACATAAGCAGACGTATCGCAACACCACAGTTCACTTTTATAAGAAATGTAGATGTCAGTTATCAGTACTTCAAGGTAAAAATTTATAATGTTGTTTCCAGAAAACCCAAATCCAACAGACCAATGTCCTCGACAGTACGGATTTTACTCGACAAATGATGGTGATTGCTCCAAGTACGTTGTGTGTCAAGAGGGCGAGGCTACCATCATGGATTGTCCATCTGGTCTGGTTTTCAATCCAACTCTTCAGAGCTGCGATTATGTTGAGAATGTACCTCAGTGTAACCCAAATGGTAATTTTAGCGACTTATATTTACTTACTAGCTGTTGCCCGCGGCTCCACCCACGTGTATGTAAATACTAGCCTTTGTATAAATGTAGTGTATGTAGTGATGTATAAGCTATATTACTGTAAAGTTTCATACAAATTTGTCCAGTAGTTTTTGCGTCAAGAAGTAACAAACATACACACTCACAAACTTTCGTCTTTATAATGTGTGAAGAATATTCTTTATGCATTTTCATGCATCAAGCATGAAAATCATTAGTAAAAAGAAAATATTTATCATCTGAGAGTCAATTACAAGTTTACACGTCTTTTAGTTTCAGATCAACAAAGTAATTTTAAGCAAATACAAGTATTAAAAAAATAGTGTGTCATAAATAAACATATTTAATTTGCAGTGTTCAAGGAATACGTATGTCCCGAGCCCCCGATTGATGAAGATGGTTTGATGTCCGACATAATTTATAGATACAGGTAAGTCTCATCTTGTAAATACATATATAAAATATATGTATAAAATGTATGTTTATATATATATATATATATATATATATATAAATATATATATATATATATGGATACCACTATCATAACTGTCATAAATGTCATTCATCTATGTGAAAATTTTAAGTAATTCCATAGCTACATGCATAGATACCCGTGACATAGATAACAGACATATTTTTTTGTTTTTTCGTAGTGCAGTCCCCATTTCTTCTCATCCACATTTTTTATCATTAATTTCATCACGACGAAGACTTAAGACTTAAGATTTGAAAACTTTAAATACTTGACATTGGCAGAAATAGCTGATTTGATGGTTGCCATCTCATCGAAAGAAGAAGAAGAAATATATATTAACATTAATTTACATTTTACTTTCTGCAGATACGAACAACACTGCAAGCTGTATATCGCCTGCCACAAAGGGTACCCACGGCTCTTGAGCTGTGAGCACGGGTTATCATTCCATGAAGATTCCCAATCTTGCATCGAAGAAGAGTTAGTTCTAGACTGTGCTAGTCCGCGTAGATAATTTATTGAAGTATAAACCTGATAATGTACCCAGTAAATAAATATTTATTTATTTAAAAACATATTTTGATTTGTTTCCTGTATTTGAAAACCTTCATGATTTACCTTAAGACCTTTAGCACTAACCAAGGTAGCTACTTTAAAAAAATTAAAAAATATCATGACTGATATTTCTTCTTACTATCATGTTTTTTGTGAACAACTTCAATAAATTCTTATTATTACTACTCTATCTGATTGAAGTTACTTAAAAAACGGTCAAGTGCGAGTCGGACTCACGCACGAAGGGTTTCATACCATCATATATCTATACACCGTTAATACTACATTATTTTAAAGTGAATGTAAATCTAAATATTCGGTACCTAAATATTTGAGGCGTCTACCTGTTACCGTTATTAATATCGATCAAATAACGGCAAATAAATCACGATTGTTGGATGGGAGCCCCTTTAAATATTTATTTTTCTCAAACATGCATGAAAATATTGTCATTAATATGTCATAATAAAGAACACGCGAAGTATCTAATTTACGGATAGCGAAAAATAAATCCATTGCAGGAGCGTTTTTTGAATTTGGAACATTACAACGCTCCAGCAATGTTGTATGAAACGACGTGCTGGGGTTATTATATATTCTTTGATTGGATCTCTTTTTATTTATTATTCTTGGCATACCAAAATCTCAGTACAAATTGCGTTCACGTGGCTGTATGCGTAAATGCGTTTGCCGAGAAAATCGGCGACAAAGGTGAAAATTCGTCTTGATTTGCTATTTAAATATTTAATAAATATAAATTGAATAATTAAAAGGAGTTCCAACAGTTCCGAGAGTGAAATGGAAATTATCACTTGAGCAGATGGAAGGGAAGACCCGTCCTGACCATCCGGGATAGTAATAGGACCCTGTTTTAATCCTTTGAGTATGGAACCCTTAAAATCACTATCCACGTTCATGACAAGCATGTCTGAACAAATGGCGTAGTGTAGTTTAAGAGTTGCCACGCTGCTCTCTACTGCGCTAAGTGTTGTGTATTCAAACTCTTTATGGGAAAAAAAAAATGTTTTGAGTGTAGATATTCTTTGTGTCCGTCTTCTATGTTTATAAAGTGCAACACATTATATTTTCAACTAACTGGGTATTAACCCCGGATATTGTTGCTTTTGAGTCGGATATTAATCACTATTTCTTTGCTCTTAATTTTGTTTTCTAAAATAAAATAGCTTATATAATAACATTAGCTATACGTCAGTGAAAGTCGCATCTAAATGGCACAACCGTTTCAGAAATTATGCGGAACCAACAGGCAGACAAAAATTTTAAAAATTGATTTTTGATGTAAGTATCGTATATACGTGGGCTGTTTCAAACATAGTGAAATGAAAAATTTTATTTAAAAAGTTTATTTAGAGCTTTTCAAAATATCGCCTTCCAATCCCAATGCTTCAAATAAGGTATCCATCGCGAAGCTAGCTTCCTAACTTTAAGGTGTTCATGTAGGATGGTATCTGCCTGTGATCCAATGTTTAGTTCAGCCTGTATCTCTCGGTGTGTAATATGTCTATTCTCTCGCAATAGCCACTCTACCCTGATGATGTTTTCATGAGTTAATGCAGTTGGTGATCGGCCAGGTCTGGGGCCATCGTTTAAGTTTTCTCGACCATGTCTAAACTCACGAAACCAATAAGTAATTGTCGCTAACGCAGGAGCTGACTTCCCAAACGCAGCTTGGAAATTTTCTTGATATTCCTTGAAGTTTAACCCTAGTTTATAATCATAGAAAATCATAGCACGTAAAGCTTCAAGTGAGACGTTCAATGTGGCGAACAAAAGAAGAGTGACAGATAATCTTTAAACATATAGTAAAAAAAAACTACACACAGTGATTTTCACAAAAGAAGTTTGTTTCACAAACATAATCAAATGTGGTAGTCACATCTTGTTTATAATTAAGATTAAATCTATACTTATCTAATAAAGCTGAAGTGTTTGTTTGTTTGGTTGAACGCGATCACTTCAGCCTACTGATGCCCACTGCTGGACATAAGCCTCCCTCATGGCGCGCCACTTCTCCCGGTCCTCTGCCTTCCGCATCCAGCTGCTACCGGCTATCCTTTTCAGGTCATCGGTCCAGCGAGCTGGAGGGCGTCCCACACTTCGCTTGCCAGTCCATGGTCTCCACTCTAGGACTCGTCTGCTCCATCGGCTATCGGTCCTTCGACAGACATGACCGGCCCACTGCCACTTCAGATTACAGATTCTGCGAGCTATGTCGGTTACTTTGGTTCTCTTCCGGATATCCTCATTTCGGATTCGATCCTTCAGAGAAACCCCAAGCATAGCTCGCTCCATCCCACGCTGAGCAACTTTAAACTTGTGGACTAGTCCTGCTGTGAGTGTCCACGTCTCGGCAGCGTAGGTCATAACGGGCAGGACGCACTGGTCGAAGACTTTCGTCTTCAGACTTTGCGGTATAGGCGACGAGAATAAGGTTGAACGCGATAATCTCAGGAATTACTGGTTTGATTTGTTATTTTTTATTAATGTTAGATAACCCAGTAATCGATGAAGATCATCACGCTACGACCATAAGGAGCGTAGTCTCAATGAAAATTGTTGCAAAAAAGGAGGAAAATTATACCTTTTGAGGGTTTCCATTGCGTGCGATGCGTAAACGATTAAAGTAACACAAAAATAAGGTAATAAATAATAGTTCCTCTTTAAAAGTAAAAAAAAAATACTGTTGATGATGAAGAAAGAAAGAAAGAAAAGAAAAAACATTTATTCTGACATACACAGGACAAATACATGGATTGAAGCATATTTGAGATTATAGGACATAGTAAACAATTATAATGCCCTGCGCAGTGCCAGAAAAGGCGCCTATCTCAGCATATTTCTGCAGTCAGGGTGACCGCAGCGCTGATATTACGATAGGGCCCGCGCCCGGTGTCGTTTGTCTGTCCGTGTCCGGTGGTGTATATTTGTGTAGTGTGTTTAATAAAATATAATAATTATACCCAAACATATATTACATAGATAGTGAAGAATGAAATATTTTTTAGGGAAATAAATAATATCAGCCAATGTTACACATTCTCAGATTGCGGCTCAGCGACAGACCAAATACTTTCATATGTAGTCTGTGCGAGTCGTGCAAACATTTTTTTTTTTCTATTTGATGACACATGTTTACTTTAGAAAAAGATTCGCTTTTAAACATATTCGCTTTTCGACATAATCGTTTTGCGACAGAAATTGTACAGTTGAGTACCAAGTCACAATGCAGAAAAAAATCCTTGTTACGAGCGAGCATTAGCGAGAGTCAAATTTCTAAATATATAAATGCTATTACGGTGATGGATGTGATAGGTTACCCGATATTTTATCAATTATATGCCTTATATATAACCTAATGATTACCAAACGATGATGTAGCAAAATGTGTGCCCTTAACTTACATACTCATATGTAAAAGACTATTTACTATAATGTGAGATCAATTTTCAATAAATCTAGAGATTAAAATAGTCAAAATAAATACTCAAAAATCTAATATTCGTGTTAAGGTTGTCTGGAAAAAAACGCCGTGAACGATAGCCGCCCGATAAGTCCGCCGATTGTTACATTTATAAAAATAAATAAACAATAAAGATAAATAAATAAAAAAAAAAAAATTATATTAGGTGTTTTCTATGTAAAAGTATATCATTGTATTAATATCATTTGTCCCAGTACCCATAGTAAAAGCTCTGCTTAGTTTTTGACTAGATGGCGTTGTGCGTCATGTCCGAAATATTATTGTATTTCGAGTTCACTGGTTTTCTATCGTAAAGCGAGTTTACCATAAAGCGAACAAGATAAAAAGACCACTATACGTCTATCTTCTATGATTGGCTCGCTACAACCTTTTTCAGGTAAACAAATTTGTTCACGCTACGGGCAATAGGAGACGCAGACCTAAGCAGCATCATCGCATACGCTGCCACTGCAGCTCCGAGGCAGTACAATGGCAAGTCTCTTTATTTATCCTTCCAACCTGCCTAAACCATCGCAGCATGCTTTTCTTTCCAAGTTTATGTCATATCAACTTCTTTCAACTTGCTTATTTAAACTCCGTTTTCTACTTTATCATTCTTCACTCTATATATTTATCTTACATTGTGCATATTTCTAAGCGAATGTATTTTCAAAGTATTAATTTCACTTTCATGTTTATTCTTCACTCAACTCTGGATACTAAACAAAAAAGTTGGTGCCAACACTAAGTTCTGAATCGCCAGAGACGCAATTGGAGATAGTTATCTACGTTCTGACCTCCTATGAACGATTTTATATAGCGTTCACTAAATTTCCCACTTGGACTCCTTTTTCAATATCATCTCAATAGCCATATACATCTAAGGGAAATAAACGTATTCTCTAGTTTCAAAACTCTCTAACAAAATAATATACATATAACAATCAGAGCTAACTTTTAAAGCTCAATACTGATATAAGAAAACTTGCGTAAACGTAAACATTGGTATAAACTATGAGACTAAGTAAACGTAAGAAAAAGCTATGCATGTAAATTTTAAATTCGTAATAATTCGTAATTTAAAATGATGATAAGCTTTATAATGCTTTAAAGTAGTAGTTAATATGGTATAACTGCCTCGTTGGTCTCGCGGTCGGCGTGTGCGACTGCTGATCATGAGGTCTCGGGTTCGATTCCCGGGTCAGACCAAATGTTTGTATGATCTACAAATATTTGTTTCGGAGTTTGGGTGTTTTCTATGTATAATATGTATGCATTTACAAAAAAAAGTATATATGTATTTATATCAGTTGTCTAGTACCCATAACACACGCTCTGCTTAGCTTGGGACTAGATGGCATTGTGTGTTAGATGTCCTAAATATTTATTTATTTATTTATTTATATTAAACAAAATAAAAAATGTCTTGCTCTTTTGAGAACGTTTCATTTTAGAATTCATACCATGTTATGACTACCGCAATAAGTACCGCAATCATAACTTTGAAAATCTAAAAGTAGTTCAGTAAATATGAAACTACGGCATTGACGTTGACGTTTTCTTCCTACGAGAAAATTGATATATTGCACATAATTTACTAACCCTTCGACAATAAATAATAAGCATTTCTGTATGAATAGAAATTTGAAGAGATTTGAGTGACGTAAAGTCAACAAATCTATCTATACTAATATATAAAGCTGAAGAGTTTGTTTGTTTGAACACGCTAATCTCAAGAACAGTTGGTCCGATTTGAAAAATTATTTCGGTGTTGGATAGTCCATTTATCGAGGAAGGCTATAGGGTTATATATCATCACGCTACTACTAATAGGAGCGGAGCAACAATGAAGAATGTTTCAAAAACGGGTGAAATTTTCACGCTACGGGCAATATAAGGCGCAAACGAGGTTGCGTGGGTCAGCTAGTATACTATATTGCTACGACTCGTTAAGTGAAAAGCAAGGTGTAAACTGAGTCACTCATGCTCTGTGAAAATCTAGCTTAGGAAAATTAAAAGAATTGTTTTGTTGAATTGAAATTTAATGTTGCGTTATATCACCAATCTGTTCTTCTAATGACATAACTTAGTGCGCATACGGTGCAGAATATGGAGCAGTTTATAGAGCAGCACAGTTTTGAACGTATTCCTCATCGACGCACGATTGGGAACCTTCATCAAAAGACAGGCCATGGTCACAGCTCAGCAACCGAGGGAAGCCTCTATGACAGGCCACATACAACTTGCAATGATGTTCGTATCTACAAGAAGCAAAATATAATTCATTTAAAATACACATTAACTTATATGAGTGTCTTGTACGAGGCAAATAGAAACGTTTGTTATGCAGATAAAGACCAAAATTTATACACTGGTTCAAGTTCGCCAAATACCCGTGTTTCGTAACTATTGATATCGAGAGGTTGCAAAATGAAATAAATTGAAATGAAATGAAAAAAACATTCTTAGAGAAAGGAATATACCAAAGTGAATTAAATAAATATATAAATTGAATTGAATTGCCATAACACTTACCTGTATTTGTAAATGATGTCGGACACCAAACCGTTTTCATCAATCGGTGCCTCGGGACAAACGTACTCCTTGAACACTGCAAGTTAAAAAACGTTTATTTTGTGTGCAATATTTCTATGACACTCTTATTTTACTCGTTTACTTACAATAACTTTTATTAGTGTAAAACTAGAAGTATAAACTTGTAATTGACTCTCAGATGATTAATATGCTTCGTTTTACATTATGTATTATAATTTCATAAAGATTTTCATGCACCAAACAAACAAAGTTCTTAAGTAAATAAAGAGAGGTGTTTATATTACCATTTGGGTTACACTGAGGTACGTTCTCTACATAGTCGCAGCTTTGAAGAGTTGGATTGAAAACCAAGCCAGAAGGACAATCCATGAGGGTGGCCAAGCCTTCTTGACACACAACATACTTGGAGCAATCACCATCATTTGTAGAGTAAAATCCGTATTGTCGCGGACATTGGGCTGTTGGATTGGGGTTTTCTGCAATATAAAGTAACTTATGAAATAAAAGCTTTAAAAGGTTTTTTCAAACTTAGTTTTTTTTTGTGTTTTAAATAAGTAAAAGATATTTTTAAGAAATTTTAAAAATAAAAGAAGCAAAATACGTACGTCTTTCCCTTCCTGCGGGACACTGTACGAGCGAAGGATACGCGCATGGGTATTCGAAGCGTTTAGCAGCAGGATTGAAATGAAGACCATCTGGACACCAATGTTGGGTGGCTTGATTGTACTGAAATAGAAGCACAGCCGTTTTATTTCTTCTTTATAGATTCCCAACATTAAAAAAAAAATTAACGATTAATATTTAGTTACCTTGCATTCAATGTAAGAGTCACACTCATTTTCCACTGCGTAATATCCATTTCTGTCTTTACAGACTAAATCAAGTTTCAAAAGTCCAGGTTTTTGTGTTGTTGGCGTAGTTATGACTACTGGAGGAGCCTTAGTCACACGTTGTGTTGAAATAATAATCGGATATTGACTTGTTGGAAGTGGTGGAGTCTGCCGGCCAAAGATTGATTCTCGAACTGGCTGTGGTTTAGGTAAAAGTGGCGGTAAAGCTACTGGCTTTGAGACTACAGCTGGAACTGAAAAATAGTTCAACTGAGGTTTTAAATTTTGTGGGGGTGGTTGTGGTTCTGGCTTTGGCACTGGCAGTGGTTCGGGCTTGGGTTCGGGCTCAGGCTCGGGTTCTGGTTCCGGCTCCGGTTCTGGCTCTGGCTCTGGCTGCGGTAAGGGTTCTGGTTCTGGTTCTGGATACAGTTCTGCAAGCTCCTCCTTAGCTTCAATAGGCACTGTAGGAACCGCGGTTGCGGGTGGTGAAGGAATAGGTGCCGGAACAATAACAGGTTGCGCCACTGCTGGTGATGATTGAACTGCCGGTGGCTGATTGCTCGTTACTAGTTGTATAATTACTTGTGGACCAGATAGTACTTGTGGTGGTTGAGTGGTAGCAACCGCTGGAGGTTGTGTGACAACAACTGCTGGCGGTGGAGTGACAGATGGTACAGGTGACTGTGTAACAACTGCAACAGGTCTAAAAGGACGCGGCCGACCTAGTGTCGGTAAAGGTCGTGGCCGACGAACGTTTGGACCAAAACCATTTTGAGCATTTACTGTAAATGAAAGACAACAATTAAATCAGTGATTATAAAGAATAAATTAATAAGTTTTTATAAAGTTATGAATATAAAGATATTTGTAGAGAGATTATGAAGTGTTGCTATGCACTCACCACTGAGTAACAAAGGAAGTAAAAACAAAAGTGTAAACCGAAACATGTTGAACGATTTTTGTTTTCGGAGGTGTTAGTGTACAGACTACGCGTATATACACCCCACTGTAAACATATAGACAAATATCTGGCTTTTAAGTCAATTTATTTAATTTATTATCTATTATTAACTAGTTTTAAATCACTTTGTAATCAGTAAATTAATACTAATGATTTAATTATTATTTTTAACTTGTGGTTTGCTTGCAGGTTGTTATTATGTAATAAAGTGAACATGCCTAAAAGAAATGCTTCCTAATTACTCTTTATGTTCACAAACAGTTGCCTGTAAGTAATAGCTTTTTAACGAGAAGACCGCCATTTTTAAATAAACTACTAAAGTACTAAACTGGAATGCAACAAAGTTTATTTTACTCTAACGGATAGATTTGATGTTGAGATTAGTTTTGTAGTTGAAATTCTTCTTATCTTGCATAAAGAAACTGGCACTGGCACGTGTCACCAATATCATTCTTTTTTAGGAAATTTATTTTAAAAACTATGAATATAAAGAACTGATTACCCCAAAAGCAGGACTAAATAAAAATGCTTAATTCTTGATACCACAACATTTTGGTGTAATATCCTGATAACCAATTCACGAACAACTTAATCAAAAGTTAACAGCTCTCAAAAGACACCCAGGCAGTTGTGGTTATCCTCCTAAAGATCGAATACTTATCATTAAAAAAAATCTAATCAACAAAGACACTTTTAAATTGTCTGAATGATTGACTTAGTCTAGTGCAATCACCATCATTTGTAGAGTAAAATCCGTATTGTCGCGGACATTGGGCTGTTGGATTGGGGTTTTCTGCAATATAAAGTAACTTATGAAATAAAAGCTTTAAAAGGTTTTTTCAAACTTAGTTTTTTTTTGTGTTTTAAATAAGTAAAAGATATTTTTAAGAAATTTTAAAAATAAAAGAAGCAAAATACGTACGTCTTTCCCTTCCTGCGGGACACTGTACGAGCGAAGGATACGCGCATGGGTATTCGAAGCGTTTAGCAGCAGGATTGAAATGAAGACCATCTGGACACCAATGTTGGGTGGCTTGATTGTACTGAAATAGAAGCACAGCCGTTTTATTTCTTCTTTATAGATTCCCAACATTAAAAAAAAAATTAACGATTAATATTAAGTTACCTTGCATTCAATGTAAGAGTCACACTCATTTTCCACTGCGTAATATCCATTTCTGTCTTTACAGACTAAATCAAGTTTCAAAAGTCCAGGTTTTTGTGTTGTTGGCGTAGTTATGACTACTGGAGGAGCCTTAGTCACACGTTGTGTTGAAATAATAATCGGATATTGACTTGTTGGAAGTGGTGGAGTCTGCCGGCCAAAGATTGATTCTCGAACTGGCTGTGGTTTAGGTAAAAGTGGCGGTAAAGCTACTGGCTTTGAGACTACAGCTGGAACTGAAAAATAGTTCAACTGAGGTTTTAAATTTTGTGGGGGTGGTTGTGGTTCTGGCTTTGGCACTGGCAGTGGTTCGGGCTTGGGTTCGGGCTCAGGCTCGGGTTCTGGTTCCGGCTCCGGTTCTGGCTCTGGCTCTGGCTGCGGTAAGGGTTCTGGTTCTGGTTCTGGATACAGTTCTGCAAGCTCCTCCTTAGCTTCAATAGGCACTGTAGGAACCGCGGTTGCGGGTGGTGAAGGAATAGGTGCCGGAACAATAACAGGTTGCGCCACTGCTGGTGATGATTGAACTGCCGGTGGCTGATTGCTCGTTACTAGTTGTATAATTACTTGTGGACCAGATAGTACTTGTGGTGGTTGAGTGGTAGCAACCGCTGGAGGTTGTGTGACAACAACTGCTGGCGGTGGAGTGACAGATGGTACAGGTGACTGTGTAACAACTGCAACAGGTCTAAAAGGACGCGGCCGACCTAGTGTCGGTAAAGGTCGTGGCCGACGAACGTTTGGACCAAAACCATTTTGAGCATTTACTGTAAATGAAAGACAACAATTAAATCAGTGATTATAAAGAATAAATTAATAAGTTTTTATAAAGTTATGAATATAAAGATATTTGTAGAGAGATTATGAAGTGTTGCTATGCACTCACCACTGAGTAACAAAGGAAGTAAAAACAAAAGTGTAAACCGAAACATGTTGAACGATTTTTGTTTTCGGAGGTGTTAGTGTACAGACTACGCGTATATACACCCCACTGTAAACATATAGACAAATATCTGGCTTTTAAGTCAATTTATTTAATTTATTATCTATTATTAACTAGTTTTAAATCACTTTGTAATCAGTAAATTAATACTAATGATTTAATTATTATTTTTAACTTGTGGTTTGCTTGCAGGTTGTTATTATGTAATAAAGTGAACATGCCTAAAAGAAATGCTTCCTAATTACTCTTTATGTTCACAAACAGTTGCCTGTAAGTAATAGCTTTTTAACGAGAAGACCGCCATTTTTAAATAAACTACTAAAGTACTAAACTGGAATGCAACAAAGTTTATTTTACTCTAACGGATAGATTTGATGTTGAGATTAGTTTTGTAGTTGAAATTCTTCTTATCTTGCATAAAGAAACTGGCACTGGCACGTGTCACCAATATCATTCTTTTTTAGGAAATTTATTTTAAAAACTATGAATATAAAGAACTGATTACCCCAAAAGCAGGACTAAATAAAAATGCTTAATTCTTGATACCACAACATTTTGGTGTAATATCCTGATAACCAATTCACGAACAACTTAATCAAAAGTTAACAGCTCTCAAAAGACACCCAGGCAGTTGTGGTTATCCTCCTAACGATCGAATACTTATCATTAAAAAAAATCTAATCAACAAAGACACTTTTAAATTGTCTGAATGATTGACTTAGTCTAGTGGTCGTTCCTTATTGCTGAGCCTGATGTGGCTTCGATTCCCAACCAGATGATATATTATGTGATCGGCACGTTTTTTTTTGTGTATCAGGGTCTATACTACTTCCTGTTACAAATGCGAAAGTGGGTGTTGAGAAGTTTAATATTGCTTAAAATAGTACTAAGGTACAAGTTTTTGGCTGCCTTTTTGCTTTAAGGTACAAATTTTCATACAGGTCACTGAACACAATTTCTTGCCTGTATCGATAAGTAGACAGTGCACTTGATTATTCTAGTTCCACATTAACCACTTAATCTATCCAAATCGAAACAAAATTGAATCGATATAAAATAAAGATATTATTTTAAGAAATTATAGTACCTAATAATACTAAGTGAAACCGACAGATATGAAATGTGTTTTTTGTCATAATATAAAAAATAAATATACCCGAATTTCTGGTGCTTCGCTATCCTCTCTTGAGTTACAAAACGCATTACACAAAATCATTCAACATGAACAGAGGATTCATTTCAAAGATGAGATAACTAGTTTAAATATTAGTGAAAATGTCAAAGGTTCACTGAAATAAATTACACCCATTTCTCGATGGAAAAGGTATACGTAGAGTAGGTGGTAGAATTGAGAACACAGCTGTATCATTCTCGCAAAAACTTCCTATCGTCCTACCTAAAGAATCTCGCATCACTGATCTTATTGTGAATCACGAACATGTTCGGTTGTTACATGCTGCTCCCAGGTTATTGTTATCTAGTCTAAATCAAAGATACTGGATTGTGAATGGTTACAAATATGTAAAAAAGTTAATCCATAAATGTATACTTTGTTTTAGAATGAAAGCCGACTGTGCAAAACAACTAATGGGTTCCTTGCCGCCTTAAAAGAGTAACGGCATGTAGACCGTTTCAGAAGATAGGCATAGATTTCGCGGGTCCCATTTCTGGTAAAATCTCGAGTGCGACGGGCTATACAGACGAAGGGATACATTTGCGTATTCGTCTGTTACGTTACAATAGCAGTCCACCTAGAGCTTTCATCAGATATAAGTACAAACGGTTTCTTTGCGTGTTTTAAACGATTCATAGCACGGCGTGGCTTACCCACAGATGTGTTTTGCGACAATGGTAGTTGCTTCAAGGGCGCAAGGAACGAATTAGTTCGCTTGTATGCACTTCAGGCTTCACAAGCTCATCAAACACAAGTGCAAAGTGGAGGTCAGCCGCAAACTATTTGCGGCAGCGGGTTCTCTGCGAAGGTTAAGTAACTTCCTTCCCACAAATACCAAAGTTGCGCTCGCTCAATCTCTTCTTCTTCCTATCCTTGACTATGGTGATGTCAGCTATCTGGATCTCACCGAAGACCAACTAAATAAACTTGAGCGACTCCAAAACCTCTGCATTAGGTTCATATTTGGCTTACGCAAATATGACCATATCTCCGAGTTTCGTTCTAAACTCAAGTGGCTCCCAAAACGCTTTCGCCGGAATGTTCATATTCTTTCTCTTCTTTACAGTATTCTGTTTCTTTCACACACTCCCTCTTATCTTAAGGAACGCTTTCAGTTCTTACACAACACTCATTGTAGGGACCTGAGATCATCGGAGAATTTAAAACTTGAAATGCCAAAACATTCCACCCGGTTTGCAGATAAATCCTTTGCTGTGCAAGCAGTAAGACTCTGGAATAATTTGCCCGAAACAATCCGTCGTGCCAAAACCTTACCTGTGTTTAAAAAGCTAGTGAAGGATTATTATCTGTCATTATAATAATTTGTTAAATATTGTTTAAATTTTAGTCAATGTATGTATGTATTCGTATTTTAAATGTGTGATGTGATTAGATGTTTATTTGTGTGAATGCTATAATTTTCGAACTTTAATGATTTTATCTTTATCTTTGTTTGCTATAAAATTTTAAATCTGTGCACCCTACTATTCTACCTTAATTTTTTTTATTGTTTAATTATCCATGTAAAGGTTGTCTGTAAGAGATCGCCATGAGCGATAAGACCGCCAATTGTCACGTTCGTATGTTGTTATTCTCTTTTTTTATATCTTTTATGTGTGTACAATAAAGATAAAATAAAAATAAATAAATATATATCTACTGTGTTTTGTCTATGGTAATAACAAGAAATATAGAAATATTTATGGACGCAACTTGCTTAAGTGTTTTATTTATCCAAGTCACAAGAACAAGCACAAAAATACTACACGTCTACAAATACGATAAAATTAGATTACAGTCAACGTTGGATGTTTAACAAGGGTGGTGAAATTCTATACTCTTCTCATTGTTAATCCGTTACCAAATGGATAAGATCTTTTTTCGGGTTCGTATTAGCATATTAACACATCCAGCTATTATCACCTGTAACTATGATACGTAGTGCATGCAAGTCACCTCTGTAAAACTTTTCATGTATTCAGCAGCACCAATCCAATTAACAAAGATTTTATCTCTTTGACGTCCTTCTTGAGAATCATCAGTGACTTTGTTTCGACCACCTTTAAACTCATTAAACTATTTGTAGACATTGGCACAAGATGAGATTTCGTAATGAAATGCCAATCAAAGCTTATGGTAACATTGAAGTGCAGTAAGACCGCAATAAAAATCGCAACATATCATTGAGTGTCATTTTTCTCCTTTCAAACCCATTTTTGAAGTGAAAGCTACTTTAGCGGCGTTGTGCACTTTTTTGGGATGGGTAAAAAACAATGAACTCGCGTCAGAACACGTGAACTGATCAAATAATCGTAAGACGGAGGCATGGCGTAGGAGAGGAAGTAATATTCGCGCGGTGAAAATGTATGGCTGCTCCTGCTGTTTCGTTTAAGCGGGGTGCGGGGCGCTTGCACGAGTGTGTGTAAACCCGGCTACGCACGGGTATTATGTTTATACTGTATAGCATTAACCTATATTTTTATAACATCACAATAAGCATTTCTGTGGTTATCGGTTCTCAAGGAATATTAAAGGCAAAGGAAGGCGTAGATTCGTATAGCATCGTTCATTCTGTTTAATTAATATTTATATATATTAAAAAAAATATAAAAAATCAAAAATGCACAACGTTAATGTTCAAGTTTTCACTTCTGCCGGCACTCCCGGAGTGCAACCCGTTGTTTTTTTTCTCTCCCAGTTAGGCAGTAGAACTTGGCTCGCACTTTTGTGCCTTTGCGAGCGTCAAGTTAGCTCCATTTTGATGCACAACAAATAATTTTAAATTGCTGCCAAAATATAAAAACAAATGAACATGTACAAATATCCAAAGATATTCTTATTCGAAATTTAAATGTTCTTTTCATCGCCTGCTTTTCTTACTGGCCTATTCTAAAAATCTTCAGTGTAAGCCATGTTAAGTTCAAAATAGCATAAAGGCTAAGAATAAGAACAGAAAATATTTTTACAGGTAAACGAGAAGTAAGTCAACGCGATCAAATTGCAAGAGTGTAAAGTTTTAAATAATGTTTAATGCATATAATATAATAAGTTTTAAAATAAGGCTCTTGTGAATTTAATTGCATCTAGTTTTTGAATTACTGCTGTCGTATTTTTTTCTTAAACTGCACAGTAGAATCAATTAATTCTTAGATTTCATACATTCTATCACGTTACTTAGACTGTACAGAGATAAAAATATCTTTGACTTAAGTGAAACAAATACTTTTTTTTTTTAAATATTAACAATATTTTACTTAAGAATTGCAATAAAATGTATCGAAGCTTATCTTAAGAGTTAAACATGTGAAAATATATTATATAAGGGCATTTTGATGAAAGGTGAATCTTAGACATAAGGGAAATAATAAAACGCAGTATTTAGGAATTAGACTGTCGACGAGGACGACTACTTGAAACTCTATAGTTATTCACAATCGACTTTCCTTAGGCTTAGATGATTTTTTAACCATGTGATTCACTCTTGTACGCTTTTCTTTAAAAATATTCGTTAAGGCACCTAAAGTATAATAATAATAATAATAATAATAAATATTTCGGACATTTAAACACACAACGCCATCTAGTCCCAAGATAAGCAGAGCTTGTGTTATGGGGTACTAGACAACTGATACAAATACATATATACTTTTTTTTTGTAAATACATACATATTATAGATAGAACACACCCAAACTCCGAAACAAATATTTGTAGATCATACAAACATTTGGTCCGATCCGGGAATCGAACCCGAGACTTCATGATCAGCAGTCGCTCACGCCAACCGCGAGACCAACGAGGCAGTCAACAGACCCTCAAACAATTGTTGAGGTAGATCATTTATTTTACCTAAATTTAACTTTAATTAAGTAATAAAGAAGGTCGATGGAGAGGTATTTGTGCGTAGGTAGGTAGTTCACGAACCCCTCGTGATCGGTAGGTCAGATTTCGATACATCACTTTGCCGCAATTACCCCGGTGTGGTGACGAACGTCGACGTCGGCTCAGACAGATACGGAAAAACGTAAGTTTAAAAAAATAAAGATGACAGGTTTAAGATCGGATTAAAGATTTTCCCTTTTTTGTTCACGTTTGAGACAAGGTGAATCGCAAGAAGGAATTATTTACATACAAATGTCCTTATATATAAACCGTACGGAATTCCTATGTTAGGTAAGTGCGAAAGCCGTATCGTCGAATTCCTACATCCATTACCAACGTTTAAGTCAATTAGAGTATATAATATAATCGGATTGTGAAAACAGATCTTTCTTTATGTGACAGCGATACTTTCACATTTAATCAAGAAATTATATTGATTACTCAACTACTAATAAGATACGCAAGACTTAAATAATATTTAAGTAATTACTAAATAATTGTTACTTTTGTAATCACTTTTCCTTGTTTCATAACTTAAAAAATATAATTATATCAATAAGCAGCATTAATATACCCATTATTAATTGATATTAGATGCTAAAAGAATCACTTATAAGCGAAAAAAATATCTGTATAGTTACAGTCAGATCTACGTTGTCTAGCTACAAACACTTCGGCAATATTAAATATTGAAGATGCTTCGGTTTACGTTCTTATTCTTACTTCCATTGGTACTAACTGGTAAGTGTCAATATTCTTTATCTACTTATGTTTATGTACAAAAATGTTAAATACATGTTATATTTATAAATGTTATCGAGCTTACGTACGCTTTAAAATGTAAAAAAATGCACTAATTGAGTTCAAATTATGTCATGTCATACAGCTTAAAAGACTGGCATTTAATAGTATACTTATATTTTACAGTGACAGCCCAAGATGGTACTAACCAGAGTCTACGTCGGCAACGGCCGGTACCGAAGCTAGGTCGGCCGCTTCCTATTAGGCCTGTTGCAGTTGTCACCCAACCACCCTTTCCCGCTGCTACTCAACCGCCAGTAGTTGTAGTCACACAACTGCCAGCTGTTGCTAGCACTCAATCACCACAAGTAGTTTCTGCTCCACAAGTAATCATACAACTAGTTGGGGGTACTCAAACGCCGACAGTCTCTGCTCTTCAATCATCACCAATAGTAGTACAACCTGAAACTGTTTCGCTGCCACCTGCAACAGACCAACCACCATTAGTTTCTGATGTCACTTCACAACACACACAAACCGATGCCTCTCATGTACTTATTGAAGCTAAGGAAGAGAATGCAGATTATGAAGTGAATCCTGAGCCAGAGCAACAACCACAGTTAGAGCCTGCACCAGAACCAAAACCAGAGCTAGAGGTAGCACCCAAGCCGCAGGTTGCACCAGAACCAAAGCCAGAGCTAGAGGTAGCACCCAAGCCAGAGGTTGCACCAGAACCTGAATCTGAACCAAAACTTCCGTTAGAAATAGTAAAGCCACAAATGAGTTATGTTTCAATCCAAGCAGCAGCAAAGCCTCTAACTAGGCCTGCACCCTCAGTTTTATCACCACTTTTACCTAAGCAACAGTCAGTACGAGAATCAGTCTTTGGTCGTCAGACACGACCTGTAACTCGAGGCCCAATTACAGTTTCGACACAGCGTATGACTAAGACTCCCCCAATTATAATAACTACTTCAACTCAGAAACCTGGACCCTTGAAACCTGACTTAATCTGTAAGGATAGAAATGGATATTATGCAGTAGAAAATGAGTGTGACTCTTACATTGAATGCAAGGTAGCTAAATATTTATATATTTATTGCTCAAGTTTTCCGTTTGCATCTCTATACAAATTTTAATTGACTTGTAAATCTTAATTTTTTTTTTTCTATTTCAGTACAACAAAGCGACCCAACACTGGTGTCCGGATGGTCTTCATTTCAATCCTGCTGCTAAGCGTTACGAGTATCCATGTGCCTATCCTTCACTCGTACAGTGCACCGCAGGAAGGGAAAGACGTAAGTTTTTATTTTTTTATGAATAGGGGATAAATAAGCAGACGTATCGCAACACCACAGTTCACTTTTATAAGAAATGTAGATGTCAGTTATCAGTACTTCAAGGTAAAAATTTATAATGTTGTTTCCAGAAAACCCAAATCCAACAGACCAATGTCCTCGACAGTACGGATTTTACTCGACAAATGATGGTGATTGCTCCAAGTACGTTGTGTGTCAAGAGGGCGAGGCTACCATCATGGATTGTCCATCTGGTCTGGTTTTCAATCCAACTCTTCAGAGCTGCGATTATGTTGAGAATGTACCTCAGTGTAACCCAAATGGTAATTTTAGCGACTTATATTTACTTACTAGCTGTTGCCCGCGGCTCCACCCACGTGTATGTAAATACTAGCCTTTGTATAAATGTAGTGTATGTAGTGATGTATAAGCTATATTACTGTAAAGTTTCATACAAATTTGTCCAGTAGTTTTTGCGTCAAGAAGTAACAAACATACACATTCACATACTTTCGTCTTTATAATGTGTGAAGAATATTCTTCATGCATTTTCATGCATCAAGCATGAAAATCATTAGTAAAAAGAAAAGATTTGTCATCTGAGAGTCAATTACGAGTTTACACGTCTTTTAGTTTCAGATCGACATAAGTTATTTTAAGCAAATACAAGTATTAAAAAAATAGTGTGTCATGAATAAACATATTTAATTTGCAGTGTTCAAGGATTACGTATGTCCCGAGCCCCCGATTGATGAAGATGGTTTGATGTCCGACATAATTTATAGATACAGGTAAGTCTCATCTTGTAAATACATATATATAATATATGTATAAAATTTATGTATATATATATATATATATATATGGATACCACTATCATAACTGTCATAAATGTCATTCATCTATGTGAAAATTTTAAGTAATTCCATAGCTACATGCATAGATACCCGTGACATAGATAACAGACATATTTTTTTGTTTTTTCGTAGTGCAGTCCCCATTTCTTCTCATCCACATTTTTTATCATTAATTTCATCACGACGAAGACTTAAGACTTAAGATTTGAAAACTTTAAATACTTGACATTGGCAGAAATAGCTGATTTGATGGTTGCCATCTCATCGAAAGAAGAAGAAGAAATATATATTAACATTAATTTACATTTTACTTTCTGCAGATACGAACAACACTGCAAGCTGTATATCGCCTGCCACAAAGGGTACCCACGGCTCTTGAGCTGTGAGCACGGGTTATCATTCCATGAAGATTCCCAATCTTGCATCGAAGAAGAGTTAGTTCTAGACTGTGCTAGTCCGCGTAGATAATTTATTGAAGTATAAACCTGATAATGTACCCAGTAAATAAATATTTATTTATTTAAAAACATATTTTGATTTGTTTCCTGTATTTGAAAACCTTCATGATTTACCTTAAGACCTTTAGCACTAACCAAGGTAGCTACTTTAAAAAAATTAAAAAATATCATGACTGATATTTCTTCTTACTATCATGTTTTTTGTGAACAACTTCAATAAATTCTTATTATTACTACTCTATCTGATTGAAGTTACTTAAAAAACGGTCAAGTGCGAGTCGGACTCACGCACGAAGGGTTTCATACCATCATATATCTATACACCGTTAATACTACATTATTTTAAAGTGAATGTAAATCTAAATATTCGGTACCTAAATATTTGAGGCGTCTACCTGTTACCGTTATTAATATCGATCAAATAACGGCAAATAAATCACGATTGTTGGATGGGAGCCCCTTTAAATATTTATTTTTCTCAAACATGCATGAAAATATTGTCATTAATATGTCATAATAAAGAACACGCGAAGTATCTAATTTACGGATAGCGAAAAATAAATCCATTGCAGGAGCGTTTTTTGAATTTGGAACATTACAACGCTCCAGCAATGTTGTATGAAACGACGTGCTGGGGTTATTATATATTCTTTGATTGGATCTCTTTTTATTTATTATTCTTGGCATACCAAAATCTCAGTACAAATTGCGTTCACGTGGCTGTATGCGTAAATGCGTTTGCCGAGAAAATCGGCGACAAAGGTGAAAATTCGTCTTGATTTGCTATTTAAATATTTAATAAATATAAATTGAATAATTAAAAGGAGTTCCAACAGTTCCGAGAGTGAAATGGAAATTATCACTTGAGCAGATGGAAGGGAAGACCCGTCCTGACCATCCGGGATAGTAATAGGACCCTGTTTTAATCCTTTGAGTATGGAACCCTTAAAATCACTATCCACGTTCATGACAAGCATGTCTGAACAAATGGCGTAGTGTAGTTTAAGAGTTGCCACGCTGCTCTCTACTGCGCTAAGTGTTGTGTATTCAAACTCTTTATGGGAAAAAAAAAATGTTTTGAGTGTAGATATTCTTTGTGTCCGTCTTCTATGTTTATAAAGTGCAACACATTATATTTTCAACTAACTGGGTATTAACCCCGGATATTGTTGCTTTTGAGTCGGATATTAATCACTATTTCTTTGCTCTTAATTTTGTTTTCTAAAATAAAATAGCTTATATAATAACATTAGCTATACGTCAGTGAAAGTCGCATCTAAATGGCACAACCGTTTCAGAAATTATGCGGAACCAACAGGCAGACAAAAATTTTAAAAATTGATTTTTGATGTAAGTATCGTATATACGTGGGCTGTTTCAAACATAGTGAAATGAAAAATTTTATTTAAAAAGTTTATTTAGAGCTTTTCAAAATATCGCCTTCCAATCCCAATGCTTCAAATAAGGTATCCATCGCGAAGCTAGCTTCCTAACTTTAAGGTGTTCATGTAGGATGGTATCTGCCTGTGATCCAATGTTTAGTTCAGCCTGTATCTCTCGGTGTGTAATATGTCTATTCTCTCGCAATAGCCACTCTACCCTGATGATGTTTTCATGAGTTAATGCAGTTGGTGATCGGCCAGGTCTGGGGCCATCGTTTAAGTTTTCTCGACCATGTCTAAACTCACGAAACCAATAAGTAATTGTCGCTAACGCAGGAGCTGACTTCCCAAACGCAGCTTGGAAATTTTCTTGATATTCCTTGAAGTTTAACCCTAGTTTATAATCATAGAAAATCATAGCACGTAAAGCTTCAAGTGAGACGTTCAATGTGGCGAACAAAAGAAGAGTGACAGATAATCTTTAAACATACAGTAAAAAAAAAATACACACAGTGATTTTCACAAAAGAGGTTTGTTTCACAAACATAATCAAATGTGGTAGTCACATCTTGTTTATAATTAAGATTAAATCTATACTTATCTTATAAATCTGAAGTGTTTGTTTGTTTGGTTGAACGCCATAATCTCAGGAATTACTGGTTTGATTTGTTATTTTTTATCAATGTTAGATAACCCAGTAATCGATGAAGATCATCACGCTACGACCATAAGGAGCGTAGTCTCAATGAAAATTGTTGCAAAAAAGGAGGAAAATTATTCCTTTTGAGGGTTTCCATTGCGTGCGATGCGTAAACGATTAAAGTAACACAAAAATAAGGTAATAAATAATAGTTCCTCTTTAAAAGTAAAAAAAAACTGTTGATATTGTTGAATACTGTTGATGATGAGACATGTTTACTTTAGAAAAAGATTCGCTTTAAAACATATTCGCTTTTCGACATAATCGATTTGCGACATAATGTATTTTCAAAGTGTTAATTTCACTTTCATGTTTATTCTTCACTCAACTCTGGATACTAAACAAAAAAGTTGATGCCAACACTAACTTCTGAATCGCCAGAGATGCAATTAGAGATAGTTATCTACGTTCTGACGTCCTATGAACGATTTTATATAACGTTCACTAAATTTCCCTCTTGGACTCCTTTTTCAATATCATCTCAATAGGCATATAGGGGAAATAAACGTATTCTCTAGTTTCAAAACTCTCTAACAAAATAATATACATATAACAATCAGAGCTAACTTTTAAAGCGCAATACTGATATAAAAAAACTTGCGTAAACGTAAACATTGGTATAAACTATGAGACTAAGTAAACGTAAGATAAAGCTATGCATGTAAATTTTATATTCGTAATAATTCGTAATTTAAAATGATGATGAGCTTTATAATGCTTTAAAGTAGTAGTTAATATTAAACAAAATGAAAAATGTCTTGCTCTTTTGAGAACGTTCCATTTTAGAATTCATACCATGTTATGACTACCGCAATAAGTACCGCAATCATAACTTTGAAAATCTAAAAGTAGTTCAGTAAATATGAAACTACGGCATTGACGTTGACGTTTTCTTCCTACGAGATAATTGATATATTGCACATAATTTACTAACCCTTCGACAATAAATAATATATGAAGCCGAAAAATGCATTTATTTGAAAGCATTTCTGTATGAATAGAAATTTGAAGAGATTTGAGTGACGTAAAGTCAACAAATCTATCTATACTAATATATAAAGCTGAAGAGTTTGTTTGTTTGTTTGAACACGCTAATCTCAGGAACTACTGGTCCGATTTGAAAAATTCTTTCAGTATTAGATAGCCCATTTATAGAGAAAGGCTATATATCATCATGCTAAGACCAATAGGAAAGGCAGCACCAATGAAAAATGTTTCAAAAACGGGGAAAAATTATCACGCGACGGGCAATAGAAGACGCAAACGAGGTTGCTAGTACTAACATATAAAGCTGAAGAGTTTGTTTGTTTGTTTGTTTAAACACGCTAATCTCAAGAACCGCTGGTCCGATTTGAAAAATACTTTCGGTGTTGGATAGTCCATTTATCGAGGAAGGCTATAGGTTTATATCAACACGCTACTACTAATAGGAGCGGAGCAACAATAAAGAACGTTTCAAAAACGGGGGAAATTTTCACGCTACGGGCAATATAAGGCGCAAACGAGGTTGCGTGGGTCAGCTAGTATACTATATTGCTACGACTCGTTAAGTGAAAAGCAAGGTGTAAACTGAGTCACTCATGCTCTGTGAAAATCTAGCTTAGGAAAATTAAAAGAATTGTTTTGTTGAATTGAAATTTAATGTTGCGTTATATCACCAATCTGTTCTTCTAATGACATAACTTAGTGCGCATACGGTGCAGAATATGGAGCAGTTTATAGAGCAGCACAGTTTTGAACGTATTCCTCATCGACGCACGATTGGGAACCTTCATCAAAAGACAGGCCATGGTCACAGCTCAGCAACCGAGGGAAGCCTCTATGACAGGCCACATACAACTTGCAATGATGTTCGTATCTACAAGAAGCAAAATATAATTCATTTAAAATACACATTAACTTATATGAGTGTCTTGTACGAGGCAAATAGAAACGTTTGTTATGCAGATAAAGACCAAAATTTATACACTGGTTCAAGTTCGCCAAATACCCGTGTTTCGTAACTATTGATATCGAGAGGTTGCAAAATGAAATAAATTGAAATGAAATGAAAAAAACATTCTTAGAGAAAGGAATATACCAAAGTGAATTAAATAAATATATAAATTGAATTGAATTGCCATAACACTTACCTGTATTTGTAAATGATGTCGGACACCAAACCGTTTTCATCAATCGGTGCCTCGGGACAAACGTACTCCTTGAACACTGCAAGTTAAAAAACGTTTATTTTGTGTGCAATATTTCTATGACACTCTTATTTTACTCGTTTACTTACAATAACTTTTATTAGTGTAAAACTAGAAGTATAAACTTGTAATTGACTCTCAGATGATTAATATGCTTCGTTTTACATTATGTATTATAATTTCATAAAGATTTTCATGCACCAAACAAACAAAGTTCTTAAGTAAATAAAGAGAGGTGTTTATATTACCATTTGGGTTACACTGAGGTACGTTCTCTACATAGTCGCAGCTCTGAAGAGTTGGATTGAAAACCAAGCCAGAAGGACAATCCATGAGGGTGGCCAAGCCTTCTTGACACACAACATACTTGGAGCAATCACCATCATTTGTAGAGTAAAATCCGTATTGTCGCGGACATTGGGCTGTTGGATTGGGGTTTTCTGCAATATAAAGTAACTTATGAAATAAAAGCTTTAAAAGGTTTTTTCAAACTTAGTTTTTTTTTTGTGTTTTAAATAAGTAAAAAATATTTTTAAGAAATTTTAAAAATAAAAGAAGCAAAATACGTACGTCTTTCCCTTCCTGCGGGACACTGTACGAGCGAAGGATACGCGCATGGGTATTCGAAGCGTTTAGCAGCAGGATTGAAATGAAGACCATCTGGACACCAATGTTGGGTGGCTTGATTGTACTGAAATAGAAGCACAGCCGTTTTATTTCTTCTTTATAGATTCCCAACATTAAAAAAAAAATTAACGATTAATATTTAGTTACCTTGCATTCAATGTAAGAGTCACACTCATTTTCCACTGCGTAATATCCATTTCTGTCTTTACAGACTAAATCAAGTTTCAAAAGTCCAGGTTTTTGTGTTGTTGGCGTAGTTATGACTACTGGAGGAGCCTTAGTCACACGTTGTGTTGAAATAATAATCGGATATTGACTTGTTGGAAGTGGTGGAGTCTGCCGGCCAAAGATTGATTCTCGAACTGGCTGTGGTTTAGGTAAAAGTGGCGGTAAAGCTACTGGCTTTGAGACTACAGCTGGAACTGAAAAATAGTTCAACTGAGGTTTTAAATTTTGTGGGGGTGGTTGTGGTTCTGGCTTTGGCACTGGCAGTGGTTCGGGCTTGGGTTCGGGCTCAGGCTCGGGTTCTGGTTCCGGCTCCGGTTCTGGCTCTGGCTCTGGCTGCGGTAAGGGTTCTGGTTCTGGTTCTGGATACAGTTCTGCAAGCTCCTCCTTAGCTTCAATAGGCACTGTAGGAACCGCGGTTGCGGGTGGTGAAGGAATAGGTGCCGGAACAATAACAGGTTGCGCCACTGCTGGTGATGATTGAACTGCCGGTGGCTGATTGCTCGTTACTAGTTTTATAATTACTTGTGGACCAGATAGTACTTGTGGTGGTTGAGTGGTAGCAACCGCTGGAGGTTGTGTGACAACAACTGCTGGCGGTGGAGTGACAGATGGTACAGGTGGCTGTGTAACAACTGCAACAGGTCTAATAGGACGCGGCCGACCTAGTGTCGGTAAAGGTCGTGGCCGACGAACGTTTGGACCAAAACCATTTTGAGCATTTACTGTAAAATGAAAGACAACAATTAAATACGTGATTATAAAGAATAAATTAATTAGTTTTTATAAAGTTATGAACACAAAGATATTTGTAGAGAGATTATGAAGTTTTGCTATGAATAGACTATGGTGCACTCACCACTGAGTAACAAAGGAAGTAAAAACAAAAGTGTAAACCGAAACATGTTGAATGGTTTTTGTTTTCGGAAGTGTTAGTGTACAGACTACGAGTATATACACCCCACTGTAAACATATAGACAAATTTCTGGCTTTTAAGTCAATTTATTTAATTTATTATCTATTATTAACTAGTTTTAAATCACTTTGTAATCAGTAAATTAATACTGATGATGTAATTATTATTTTTAAATTGTGGTTTGTTTGCAGGTTGTTATTATGTAATAAATTTTTAAGAAATTAAAAAAATAAAGTAAGCAAAATACGTACGTCTTTCCCTTCCTGCGGTACACTGTACGAGCGAAGGATACGCGCATGGATATTCGAAGCGTTTAGCAGCAGGATTGAAATGAAGACCATCTGGACACCAATGTTGGGTGGCTTGATTGTACTGAAATAGAAGCACAGCGGTTTTATTTCTTCTCAACAGATTCCCAACATTAAAAAATATTAAACGATTAATATTTAGTTACCTTGCATTCAATGTAAGAGTCACACTCATTTTCTACTGCGTAATATCCATTTCTGTCTTTACAGACTAAGTCAAGTTTCAAGAATCCAGGTTTTTGTGTTGAAGTAGTTATGACTACTGGAGGAGCCTTAGTCACACGTTGTGTTGAAATAATAATCGGATATTGACTTGTTGGAGGTGGTGGAGTCTGCCGGCCAAAGATTGATTCTCGAACTGGCTGTGGTTTAGGTAAAAGTGGCGGTAAAGCTACTGGCTTTGAGACTACAGCTGGAACTGAAAAATAGTTCAGCTGAGGTTTTAAATTTTGTGGGGGTGGTTGTGGTTCTGGCTCTGGCACTGGCAGTGGTACGGGCTCGGGTTCGGGCTCAGGCTCGGGTTCTGGTTCCGGCTCCGGTTCTGGCTCTGGCTGCGGTAAGGGTTCTGGTTCTGGTTCTGGATACAGTTCTGCAAGCTCCTCCTTAGCTTCAATAGGCACTGTAGGAACCGCGGTTGCGGGTGGTGAAGGAATAGGTGCCGGAACAATAACAGGTTGCGCCACTGCTGGTGATGATTGAACTGCCGGTGGCTGATTGCTCGTTACTAGTTGTATAATTACTTGTGGACCAGATAGTACTTGTGGTGGTTGAGTGGTAGCAACCGCTGGAGGTTGTGTGACAACAACTGCTGGCGGTGGAGTGACAGATGGTACAGGTGACTGTGTAACAACTGCAACAGGTCTAAAAGGACGCGGCCGACCTAGTGTCGGTAAAGGTCGTGGCCGACGAACGTTTGGACCAAAACCATTTTGAGCATTTACTGTAAATGAAAGACAACAATTAAATCAGTGATTATAAAGAATAAATTAATAAGTTTTTATAAAGTTATGAATATAAAGATATTTGTAGAGAGATTATGAAGTGTTGCTATGCACTCACCACTGAGTAACAAAGGAAGTAAAAACAAAAGTGTAAACCGAAACATGTTGAACGATTTTTGTTTTCGGAGGTGTTAGTGTACAGACTACGCGTATATACACCCCACTGTAAACATATAGACAAATATCTGGCTTTTAAGTCAATTTATTTAATTTATTATCTATTATTAACTAGTTTTAAATCACTTTGTAATCAGTAAATTAATACTAATGATTTAATTATTATTTTTAACTTGTGGTTTGCTTGCAGGTTGTTATTATGTAATAAAGTGAACATGCCTAAAAGAAATGCTTCCTAATTACTCTTTATGTTCACAAACAGTTGCCTGTAAGTAATAGCTTTTTAACGAGAAGACCGCCATTTTTAAATAAACTACTAAAGTACTAAACTGGAATGCAACAAAGTTTATTTTACTCTAACGGATAGATTTGATGTTGAGATTAGTTTTGTAGTTGAAATTCTTCTTATCTTGCATAAAGAAACTGGCACTGGCACGTGTCACCAATATCATTCTTTTTTAGGAAATTTATTTTAAAAACTATGAATATAAAGAACTGATTACCCCAAAAGCAGGACTAAATAAAAATGCTTAATTCTTGATACCACAACATTTTGGTGTAATATCCTGATAACCAATTCACGAACAACTTAATCAAAAGTTAACAGCTCTCAAAAGACAACCAGGCAGTTGTGGTTATCCTCCTAAAGATCGAATACTTATCATTAAAAAAAATCTAATCAACAAAGACACTTTTAAATTGTCTGAATGATTGACTTAGTCTAGTGGTCGTTCCTTATTGCTGAGCCTGATGTGGCTTCGATTCCCAACCAGATGATATATTATGTGATCGGCACGTTTTTTTTTGTGTATCAGGGTCTATACTACTTCCTGTTACAAATGCGAAAGTGGGTGTTGAGAAGTTTAATATTGCTTAAAATAGTACTAAGGTACAAGTTTTTGGCTGCCTTTTTGCTTTAAGGTACAAATTTTCATACAGGTCACTGAACACAATTTCTTGCCTGTATCGATAAGTAGACAGTGCACTTGATTATTCTAGTTCCACATTAACCACTTAATCTATCCAAATCGAAACAAAATTGAATCGATATAAAATAAAGATATTATTTTAAGAAATTATAGTACCTAATAATACTAAGTGAAACCGACAGATATGAAATGTGTTTTTTGTCATAATATAAAAAATAAATATACCCGAATTTCTGGTGCTTCGCTATCCTCTCTTGAGTTACAAAACGCATTACACAAAATCATTCAACATGAACAGAGGATTCATTTCAAAGATGAGATAACTAGTTTAAATATTAGTGAAAATGTCAAAGGTTCACTGAAATAAATTACACCCATTTCTCGATGGAAAAGGTATACGTAGAGTAGGTGGTAGAATTGAGAACACAGCTGTATCATTCTCGCAAAAACTTCCTATCGTCCTACCTAAAGAATCTCGCATCACTGATCTTATTGTGAATCACGAACATGTTCGGTTGTTACATGCTGCTCCCAGGTTATTGTTATCTAGTCTAAATCAAAGATACTGGATTGTGAATGGTTACAAATATGTAAAAAAGTTAATCCATAAATGTATACTTTGTTTTAGAATGAAAGCCGACTGTGCAAAACAACTAATGGGTTCCTTGCCGCCTTAAAAGAGTAACGGCATGTAGACCGTTTCAGAAGATAGGCATAGATTTCGCGGGTCCCATTTCTGGTAAAATCTCGAGTGCGACGGGCTATACAGACGAAGGGATACATTTGCGTATTCGTCTGTTACGTTACAATAGCAGTCCACCTAGAGCTTTCATCAGATATAAGTACAAACGGTTTCTTTGCGTGTTTTAAACGATTCATAGCACGGCGTGGCTTACCCACAGATGTGTTTTGCGACAATGGTAGTTGCTTCAAGGGCGCAAGGAACGAATTAGTTCGCTTGTATGCACTTCAGGCTTCACAAGCTCATCAAACACAAGTGCAAAGTGGAGGTCAGCCGCAAACTATTTGCGGCAGCGGGTTCTCTGCGAAGGTTAAGTAACTTCCTTCCCACAAATACCAAAGTTGCGCTCGCTCAATCTCTTCTTCTTCCTATCCTTGACTATGGTGATGTCAGCTATCTGGATCTCACCGAAGACCAACTAAATAAACTTGAGCGACTCCAAAACCTCTGCATTAGGTTCATATTTGGCTTACGCAAATATGACCATATCTCCGAGTTTCGTTCTAAACTCAAGTGGCTCCCAAAACGCTTTCGCCGGAATGTTCATATTCTTTCTCTTCTTTACAATATTCTGTTTCTTTCACACACTCCCTCTTATCTTAAAGAACGCTTTCAGTTCTTACACAACACTCATTGTAGGGACCTGAGATCATCGGAGAATTTAAAACTTGAAATGCCAAAACATTCCACCCGGTTTGCAGATAAATCCTTTGCTGTGCAAGCAGTAAGACTCTGGAATAATTTGCCCGAAACAATCCGTCGTGCCAAAACCTTACCTGTGTTTAAAAAGCTAGTGAAGGATTATTATCTGTCATTATAATAATTTGTTAAATATTGTTTAAATTTTAGTCAATGTATGTATGTATTCGTATTTTATATGTGTGATGTGATTAGATGTTTATTTGTGTGAATGCTATAATTTTCGAACTTTAATGATTTTATCTTTATCTTTGTTTGCTATAAAATTTTAAATCTGTGCACCCTACTATTCTACCTTAATTTTTTTTATTGTTTAATTATCCATGTAAAGGTTGTCTGTAAGAGATCGCCATGAGCGATAAGACCGCCAATTGTCACGTTCGTATGTTGTTATTCTCTTTTTTTATATCTTTTATGTGTGTACAATAAAGATAAAATAAAAATAAATAAATATATATCTACTGTGTTTTGTCTATGGTAATAACAAGAAATATAGAAATATTTATGGACGCAACTTGCTTAAGTGTTTTATTTATCCAAGTCACAAGAACAAGCACAAAAATACTACACGTCTACAAATACGATAAAATTAGATTACAGTCAACGTTGGATGTTTAACAAGGGTGGTGAAATTCTATACTCTTCTCATTGTTAATCCGTTACCAAATGGATAAGATCTTTTTTCGGGTTCGTATTAGCATATTAACACATCCAGCTATTATCACCTGTAACTATGATACGTAGTGCATGCAAGTCACCTCTGTAAAACTTTTCATGTATTCAGCAGCACCAATCCAATTAACAAAGATTTTATCTCTTTGACGTCCTTCTTGAGAATCATCAGTGACTTTGTTTCGACCACCTTTAAACTCATTAAACTATTTGTAGACATTGGCACAAGATGAGATTTCGTAATGAAATGCCAATCAAAGCTTATGGTAACATTGAAGTGCAGTAAGACCGCAATAAAAATCGCAACATATCATTGAGTGTCATTTTTCTCCTTTCAAACCCATTTTTGAAGTGAAAGCTACTTTAGCGGCGTTGTGCACTTTTTTGGGATGGGTAAAAAACAATGAACTCGCGTCAGAACACGTGAACTGATCAAATAATCGTAAGACGGAGGCATGGCGTAGGAGAGGAAGTAATATTCGCGCGGTGAAAATGTATGGCTGCTCCTGCTGTTTCGTTTAAGCGGGGTGCGGGGCGCTTGCACGAGTGTGTGTAAACCCGGCTACGCACGGGTATTATGTTTATACTGTATAGCATTAACCTATATTTTTATAACATCACAATAAGCATTTCTGTGGTTATCGGTTCTCAAGGAATATTAAAGGCAAAGGAAGGCGTAGATTCGTATAGCATCGTTCATTCTGTTTAATTAATATTTATATATATTAAAAAAAATATAAAAAATCAAAAATGCACAACGTTAATGTTCAAGTTTTCACTTCTGCCGGCACTCCCGGAGTGCAACCCGTTGTTTTTTTTCTCTCCCAGTTAGGCAGTAGAACTTGGCTCGCACTTTTGTGCCTTTGCGAGCGTCAAGTTAGCTCCATTTTGATGCACAACAAATAATTTTAAATTGCTGCCAAAATATAAAAACAAATGAACATGTACAAATATCCAAAGATATTCTTATTCGAAATTTAAATGTTCTTTTCATCGCCTGCTTTTCTTACTGGCCTATTCTAAAAATCTTCAGTGTAAGCCATGTTAAGTTCAAAATAGCATAAAGGCTAAGAATAAGAACAGAAAATATTTTTACAGGTAAACGAGAAGTAAGTCAACGCGATCAAATTGCAAGAGTGTAAAGTTTTAAATAATGTTTAATGCATATAATATAATAAGTTTTAAAATAAGGCTCTTGTGAATTTAATTGCATCTAGTTTTTGAATTACTGCTGTCGTATTTTTTTCTTAAACTGCACAGTAGAATCAATTAATTCTTAGATTTCATACATTCTATCACGTTACTTAGACTGTACAGAGATAAAAATATCTTTGACTTAAGTGAAACAAATACTTTTTTTTTTAAATATTAACAATATTTTACTTAAGAATTGCAATAAAATGTATCGAAGCTTATCTTAAGAGTTAAACATGTGAAAATATATTATATAAGGGCATTTTGATGAAAGGTGAATCTTAGACATAAGGGAAATAATAAAACGCAGTATTTAGGAATTAGACTGTCGACGAGGACGACTACTTGAAACTCTATAGTTATTCACAATCGACTTTCCTTAGGCTTAGATGATTTTTTAACCATGTGATTCACTCTTGTACGCTTTTCTTTAAAAATATTCGTTAAGGCACCTAAAGTATAATAATAATAATAATAAATATTTCGGACATTTAAACACACAACGCCATCTAGTCCCAAGATAAGCAGAGCTTGTGTTATGGGGTACTAGACAACTGATACAAATACATATATACTTTTTTTTTGTAAATACATACATATTATAGATAGAACACACCCAAACTCCGAAACAAATATTTGTAGATCATACAAACATTTGGTCCGATCCGGGAATCGAACCCGAGACTTCATGATCAGCAGTCGCTCACGCCAACCGCGAGACCAACGAGGCAGTCAACAGACCCTCAAACAATTGTTGAGGTAGATCATTTATTTTACCTAAATTTAACTTTAATTAAGTAATAAAGAAGGTCGATGGAGAGGTATTTGTGCGTAGGTAGGTAGTTCACGAACCCCTCGTGATCGGTAGGTCAGATTTCGATACATCACTTTGCCGCAATTACCCCGGTGTGGTGACGAACGTCGACGTCGGCTCAGACAGATACGGAAAAACGTAAGTTTAAAAAAATAAAGATGACAGGTTTAAGATCGGATTAAAGATTTTCCCTTTTTTGTTCACGTTTGAGACAAGGTGAATCGCAAGAAGGAATTATTTACATACAAATGTCCTTATATATAAACCGTACGGAATTCCTATGTTAGGTAAGTGCGAAAGCCGTATCGTCGAATTCCTACATCCATTACCAACGTTTAAGTCAATTAGAGTATATAATATAATCGGATTGTGAAAACAGATCTTTCTTTATGTGACAGCGATACTTTCACATTTAATCAAGAAATTATATTGATTACTCAACTACTAATAAGATACGCAAGACTTAAATAATATTTAAGTAATTACTAAATAATTGTTACTTTTGTAATCACTTTTCCTTGTTTCATAACTTAAAAAATATAATTATATCAATAAGCAGCATTAATATACCCATTATTAATTGATATTAGATGCTAAAAGAATCACTTATAAGCGAAAAAAATATCTGTATAGTTACAGTCAGATCTACGTTGTCTAGCTACAAACACTTCGGCAATATTAAATATTGAAGATGCTTCGGTTTACGTTCTTATTCTTACTTCCATTGGTACTAACTGGTAAGTGTCAATATTCTTTATCTACTTATGTTTATGTACAAAAATGTTAAATACATGTTATATTTATAAATGTTATCGAGCTTACGTACGCTTTAAAATGTAAAAAAATGCACTAATTGAGTTCAAATTATGTCATGTCATACAGCTTAAAAGACTGGCATTTAATAGTATACTTATATTTTACAGTGACAGCCCAAGATGGTACTAACCAGAGTCTACGTCGGCAACGGCCGGTACCGAAGCTAGGTCGGCCGCTTCCTATTAGGCCTGTTGCAGTTGTCACCCAACCACCCTTTCCCGCTGCTACTCAACCGCCAGTAGTTGTAGTCACACAACTGCCAGCTGTTGCTAGCACTCAATCACCACAAGTAGTTTCTGCTCCACAAGTAATCATACAACTAGTTGGGGGTACTCAAACGCCGACAGTCTCTGCTCTTCAATCATCACCAATAGTAGTACAACCTGAAACTGTTTCGCTGCCACCTGCAACAGACCAACCACCATTAGTTTCTGATGTCACTTCACAACACACACAAACCGATGCCTCTCAAGTACTTATTGAAGCTAAGGAAGAGAATGCAGATTATGAAGTGAATCCTGAGCCAGAGCAACAACCACAGTTAGAGCCTGCACCAGAACCAAAACCAGAGCTAGAGGTAGCACCCAAGCCGCAGGTTGCACCAGAACCAAAGCCAGAGCTAGAGGTAGCACCCAAGCCAGAGGTTGCACCAGAACCTGAATCTGAACCAAAACTTCCGTTAGAAATAGTAAAGCCACAAATGAGTTATGTTTCAATCCAAGCAGCAGCAAAGCCTCTAACTAGGCCTGCACCCTCAGTTTTATCACCACTTTTACCTAAGCAACAGTCAGTACGAGAATCAGTCTTTGGTCGTCAGACACGACCTGTAACTCGAGGCCCAATTACAGTTTCGACACAGCGTATGACTAAGACTCCCCCAATTATAATAACTACTTCAACTCAGAAACCTGGACCCTTGAAACCTGACTTAATCTGTAAGGATAGAAATGGATATTATGCAGTAGAAAATGAGTGTGACTCTTACATTGAATGCAAGGTAGCTAAATATTTATATATTTATTGCTCAAGTTTTCCGTTTGCATCTCTATACAAATTTTAATTGACTTGTAAATCTTAATTTTTTTTTTTCTATTTCAGTACAACAAAGCGACCCAACACTGGTGTCCGGATGGTCTTCATTTCAATCCTGCTGCTAAGCGTTACGAGTATCCATGTGCCTATCCTTCACTCGTACAGTGCACCGCAGGAAGGGAAAGACGTAAGTTTTTATTTTTTTATGAATAGGGGATAAATAAGCAGACGTATCGCAACACCACAGTTCACTTTTATAAGAAATGTAGATGTCAGTTATCAGTACTTCAAGGTAAAAATTTATAATGTTGTTTCCAGAAAACCCAAATCCAACAGACCAATGTCCTCGACAGTACGGATTTTACTCGACAAATGATGGTGATTGCTCCAAGTACGTTGTGTGTCAAGAGGGCGAGGCTACCATCATGGATTGTCCATCTGGTCTGGTTTTCAATCCAACTCTTCAGAGCTGCGATTATGTTGAGAATGTACCTCAGTGTAACCCAAATGGTAATTTTAGCGACTTATATTTACTTACTAGCTGTTGCCCGCGGCTCCACCCACGTGTATGTAAATACTAGCCTTTGTATAAATGTAGTGTATGTAGTGATGTATAAGCTATATTACTGTAAAGTTTCATACAAATTTGTCCAGTAGTTTTTGCGTCAAGAAGTAACAAACATACACATTCACATACTTTCGTCTTTATAATGTGTGAAGAATATTCTTCATGCATTTTCATGCATCAAGCATGAAAATCATTAGTAAAAAGAAAAGATTTGTCATCTGAGAGTCAATTACGAGTTTACACGTCTTTTAGTTTCAGATCGACATAAGTTATTTTAAGCAAATACAAGTATTAAAAAAATAGTGTGTCATGAATAAACATATTTAATTTGCAGTGTTCAAGGATTACGTATGTCCCGAGCCCCCGATTGATGAAGATGGTTTGATGTCCGACATAATTTATAGATACAGGTAAGTCTCATCTTGTAAATACATATATATAATATATGTATAAAATTTATGTATATATATATATATATATATATATATGGATACCACTATCATAACTGTCATAAATGTCATTCATCTATGTGAAAATTTTAAGTAATTCCATAGCTACATGCATAGATACCCGTGACATAGATAACAGACATATTTTTTTGTTTTTTCGTAGTGCAGTCCCCATTTTTTCTCATCCACATTTTTTATCATTAATTTCATCACGACGAAGACTTAAGACTTAAGATTTGAAAACTTTAAATACTTGACATTGGCAGAAATAGCTGATTTGATGGTTGCCATCTCATCGAAAGAAGAAGAAGAAATATATATTAACATTAATTTACATTTTACTTTCTGCAGATACGAACAACACTGCAAGCTGTATATCGCCTGCCACAAAGGGTACCCACGGCTCTTGAGCTGTGAGCACGGGTTATCATTCCATGAAGATTCCCAATCTTGCATCGAAGAAGAGTTAGTTCTAGACTGTGCTAGTCCGCGTAGATAATTTATTGAAGTATAAACCTGATAATGTACCCAGTAAATAAATATTTATTTATTTAAAAACATATTTTGATTTGTTTCCTGTATTTGGAAACCTTCATGATTTACCTTAAGACCTTTAGCACTAACCAAGGTAGCTACTTTAAAAAAATTAAAAAATATCATGACTGATATTTCTTCTTACTATCATGTTTTTTGTGAACAACTTCAATAAAATTCTTATTATTACTACTCTATCTGATTGAAGTTACTTAAAAAACGGTCAAGTGCGAGTCGGACTCACGCACGAAGGGTTTCATACCATCATATATCTATACACCGTTAATACTACATTATTTTAAAGTGAATGTAAATCTAAATATTCGGTACCTAAATATTTGAGGCGTCTACCTGTTACCGTTATTAATATCGATCAAATAACGGCAAATAAATCACGATTGTTGTATGGGAGCCCCTTCTTTGATTGGATCTCTTTTTATTTATTACTAGCTGAACCCCGCGGTATTACCCGCGCTTATTGTCGTACCGCGACAACGTCGCGCGACAAAGTTAGTCTAAAAAAAAGTAGCCTAAGTTACTCCCTGGATCATCAGCTACCTGCTAGCGAAAGCCCCGTTAAAATCCGTCCAGCCGTTCCAGAGATTACCCGGAACAAACAGACAGACAGACAGACAGACAGACCGGCATACAGACAGACAAAAAAATTTTTAACTACATTTTTAGTATATGTACAGTGTATACAACATATACACTGTACATATACTAAAAATGTAGTTGTATGTAGCTTTAAAACATATTCGCTTTTCGACATAATCGTTTTGCGACATAAATTGTACAGTTGAGTACCAAGTCACAATGCAGAAAAAAATCTTTGTTACGAGCGAGCATTAGCGAGAGTCAAATTTCTAAATATATAAATGCTATTACGGTGATGGATGTGATAGGTTACCCTTAAAGTGGGATATTTTATCAATTATATGCCTTATATATAACCTAATGATTACCAAACGATGATGTAGCAAAATGTGTGCCCTTAACTTACATACTCATATGTAAAAGACTATTTACTATAATGTGAGATCAATTTTCAATAAATCTAGGGATTAAAATAGTCAAAGTAAATACTCAAAAATCTAATATTCGTGTTAAGGTTGTCTGGAAGAAAACGCCGTGAACGATAGCCGCCCGATAAGTCCGCCGATTGTTACATTTATAAAAATAAATAAACAATAAAGATAAATAAATAAATAAAAAAAAAAATATTTGGTGTTTTCTATGTAAAAGTATAAACCCTATGTATAAGTATTTATATCATTTGTCCCAGTACCCATAGTAGAAGCTCTGCTTAGTTTTTGACTAGATGGCGTTGTGCGTCATGTCCGAAATATTATTGTATTTCGAGTTCACTGGTTTTCTATCGTAAAGCGAGTTTACCATAAAGCGAACAAGATAAAAAGACCACTATACGTCTATCTTCTATGATTGGCTCGCTACAACCTTTTTCAGGTAAACAAATTTGTTCACGCTACGGGCAATAGGAGACGCAGACCTAAGCAGCATCATCGCATACGCTGCCACTGCAGCTCCGAGGCAGTACAATGGCAAGTCTCTTTATTTATCCTTCCAACCTGCCTAAACCATCGCAGCATGCTTTTCTTTCCAAGTTTATGTCATATCAACTTCTTTCAACTTGCTTATTTAAACTCCGTTTTCTACTTTATCATTCTTCACTCTATATATTTATCTTACATTGTGCATATTTCTAAGCGAATGTATTTTCAAAGTATTAATTTCACTTTCATGTTTATTCTTCACTCAACTCTGGATACTAAACAAAAAAGTTGGTGCCAACACTAAGTTCTGAATCGCCAGAGACGCAATTGGAGATAGTTATCTACGTTCTGACCTCCTATGAACGATTTTATATAGCGTTCACTAAATTTCCCACTTGGACTCCTTTTTCAATATCATCTCAATAGCCATATACATCTAAGGGAAATAAACGTATTCTCTAGTTTCAAAACTCTCTAACAAAATAATATACATATAACAATCAGAGCTAACTTTTAAAGCTCAATACTGATATAAGAAAGCTTGCGTAAACGTAAACATTGGTATAAACTATGAGACTAAGTAAACGTAAGAAAAAGCTATGCATGTAAATTTTAAATTCGTAATAATTCGTAATTTAAAATGATGATAAGCTTTATAATGCTTTAAAGTAGTAGTTAATATGGTATAACTGCCTCGTTGGTCTCGCGGTCGGCGTGTGCGACTGCTGATCATGAGGTCTCGGGTTCGATTCCCGGGTCAGACCAAATGTTTGTATGATCTACAAATATTTGTTTCGGAGTTTGGGTGTTTTCTATGTATAATATGTATGCATTTACAAAAAAAAGTATATATGTATTTATATCAGTTGTCTAGTACCCATAACACACGCTCTGCTTAGCTTGGGACTAGATGGCATTGTGTGTTAGATGTCCTAAATATTTATTTATT
This sequence comes from Spilosoma lubricipeda, assembly GCA_905220595.1. Classification (NCBI taxonomy): domain Eukaryota; kingdom Metazoa; phylum Arthropoda; class Insecta; order Lepidoptera; family Erebidae; genus Spilosoma; species Spilosoma lubricipeda. The sequence goes on from HG992275.1 coordinate 16,121,115, forward strand.
TATTTATTTATATTAAACAAAATGAAAAATGTCTTGCTCTTTCGAGAACGTTTCATTTTAGAATTCATACCATGTTATGACTACCGCAATAAGTACCGCAATCATAACTTTGAAAATCTAAAAGTAGTTCAGTAAATATGAAACTACGGCATTGACGTTGACGTTTTCTTCCTACGAGAAAATTGATATATTGCACATAATTTACTAACCCTTCGACAATAAATAATATATGAAGCCGAAAAATGCATTTATTTGAAAGCATTTCTGTATGAATAGAAATTTGAAGAGATTTGAGTGACGTAAAGTCAACAAATCTATCTATACTAATATATAAAGCTGAAGAGTTTGTTTGTTTGAACACGCTAATCTCAAGAACAGTTGGTCCGATTTGAAAAATTATTTCGGTGTTGGATAGTCCATTTATCGAGGAAGGCTATAGGGTTATATATCATCACGCTACTACTAATAGGAGCGGAGCAACAATGAAGAATGTTTCAAAAACGGGTGAAATTTTCACGCTACGGGCAATATAAGGCGCAAACGAGGTTGCGTGGGTCAGCTAGTATACTATATTGCTACGACTCGTTAAGTGAAAAGCAAGGTGTAAACTGAGTCACTCATGCTCTGTGAAAATCTAGCTTAGGAAAATTAAAAGAATTGTTTTGTTGAATTGAAATTTAATGTTGCGTTATATCACCAATCTGTTCTTCTAATGACATAACTTAGTGCGCATACGGTGCAGAATATGGAGCAGTTTATAGAGCAGCACAGTTTTGAACGTATTCCTCATCGACGCACGATTGGGAACCTTCATCAAAAGACAGGCCATGGTCACAGCTCAGCAACCGAGGGAAGCCTCTATGACAGGCCACATACAACTTGCAATGATGTTCGTATCTACAAGAAGCAAAATATAATTCATTTAAAATACACATTAACTTATATGAGTGTCTTGTACGAGGCAAATAGAAACGTTTGTTATGCAGATAAAGACCAAAATTTATACACTGGTTCAAGTTCGCCAAATACCCGTGTTTCGTAACTATTGATATCGAGAGGTTGCAAAATGAAATAAATTGAAATGAAATGAAAAAAACATTCTTAGAGAAAGGAATATACCAAAGTGAATTAAATAAATATATAAATTGAATTGAATTGCCATAACACTTACCTGTATTTGTAAATGATGTCGGACACCAAACCGTTTTCATCAATCGGTGCCTCGGGACAAACGTACTCCTTGAACACTGCAAGTTAAAAAACGTTTATTTTGTGTGCAATATTTCTATGACACTCTTATTTTACTCGTTTACTTACAATAACTTTTATTAGTGTAAAACTAGAAGTATAAACTTGTAATTGACTCTCAGATGATTAATATGCTTCGTTTTACATTATGTATTATAATTTCATAAAGATTTTCATGCACCAAACAAACAAAGTTCTTAAGTAAATAAAGAGAGGTGTTTATATTACCATTTGGGTTACACTGAGGTACGTTCTCTACATAGTCGCAGCTTTGAAGAGTTGGATTGAAAACCAAGCCAGAAGGACAATCCATGAGGGTGGCCAAGCCTTCTTGACACACAACATACTTGGAGCAATCACCATCATTTGTAGAGTAAAATCCGTATTGTCGCGGACATTGGGCTGTTGGATTGGGGTTTTCTGCAATATAAAGTAACTTATGAAATAAAAGCTTTAAAAGGTTTTTTCAAACTTAGTTTTTTTTTGTGTTTTAAATAAGTAAAAGATATTTTTAAGAAATTTTAAAAATAAAAGAAGCAAAATACGTACGTCTTTCCCTTCCTGCGGGACACTGTACGAGCGAAGGATACGCGCATGGGTATTCGAAGCGTTTAGCAGCAGGATTGAAATGAAGACCATCTGGACACCAATGTTGGGTGGCTTGATTGTACTGAAATAGAAGCACAGCCGTTTTATTTCTTCTTTATAGATTCCCAACATTAAAAAAAAAATTAACGATTAATATTTAGTTACCTTGCATTCAATGTAAGAGTCACACTCATTTTCCACTGCGTAATATCCATTTCTGTCTTTACAGACTAAATCAAGTTTCAAAAGTCCAGGTTTTTGTGTTGTTGGCGTAGTTATGACTACTGGAGGAGCCTTAGTCACACGTTGTGTTGAAATAATAATCGGATATTGACTTGTTGGAAGTGGTGGAGTCTGCCGGCCAAAGATTGATTCTCGAACTGGCTGTGGTTTAGGTAAAAGTGGCGGTAAAGCTACTGGCTTTGAGACTACAGCTGGAACTGAAAAATAGTTCAACTGAGGTTTTAAATTTTGTGGGGGTGGTTGTGGTTCTGGCTTTGGCACTGGCAGTGGTTCGGGCTTGGGTTCGGGCTCAGGCTCGGGTTCTGGTTCCGGCTCCGGTTCTGGCTCTGGCTCTGGCTGCGGTAAGGGTTCTGGTTCTGGTTCTGGATACAGTTCTGCAAGCTCCTCCTTAACTTCAATAGGCACTGTAGGAACCGCGGTTGCGGGTGGTGAAGGAATAGGTGCCGGAACAATAACAGGTTGCGCCACTGCTGGTGATGATTGAACTGCCGGTGGCTGATTGCTCGTTACTAGTTGTATAATTACTTGTGGACCAGATAGTACTTGTGGTGGTTGAGTGGTAGCAACCGCTGGAGGTTGTGTGACAACAACTGCTGGCGGTGGAGTGACAGATGGTACAGGTGACTGTGTAACAACTGCAACAGGTCTAAAAGGACGCGGCCGACCTAGTGTCGGTAAAGGTCGTGGCCGACGAACGTTTGGACCAAAACCATTTTGAGCATTTACTGTAAAATGAAAGACAACAATTAAATACGTGATTATAAAGAATAAATTAATTAGTTTTTATAAAGTTATGAACACAAAGATATTTGTAGATAGATTATGAAGTTTTGCTATGAATAGACTATGGTGCACTCACCACTGAGTAACAAAGGAAGTAAAAACAAAAGTGTAAACCGAAACATGTTGAATGGTTTTTGTTTTCGGAAGTGTTAGTGTACAGACTACGAGTATATACACCCCACTGTAAACATATAGACAAATTTCTGGCTTTTAAGTCAATTTATTTAATTTATTATCTATTATTAACTAGTTTTAAATCACTTTGTAATCAGTAAATTAATACTGATGATGTAATTATTATTTTTAAATTGTGGTTTGTTTGCAGGTTGTTATTATGTAATAAAGTGAACTTGCCTAAAAGAAATGCTTCCTAATTACTCTTTATGTTCACAAACAGTTGCCTGTAAGTAATTGCTTTTTAACGAGAAGACCGCCATTTATAAACAAACTACTAAATTACTAAACTGGAATGCAACAAAGTTTATTTTACTCTAAAGGATAGATTTGATGTTGAGATTAGTTTTCTACTTGAAATTCTTCTTATCTTGTATAAAAAAACTGGCACTGGCACGTGTCACCAATATCATTCTTTTTTAGGAAATATATTTAAAAAAACTATGAATATTAAGGACTGATTTCCCCAAAAGCAGGACTAAATAAAAATGCTTTATTCTTGATACCACAACATTTTGGTGTAATATCCTGATAACCAACTCATGAACAACTCAATCAAAAGCAATAACTCACAAGAGACACCCAGGCAGTTGTGGTTATCCTCCTAAACATAGAATGCTTATCATTAAAGAAAAATCTAATCAACAAAGACAGTCGTAAATTGTCTGGATGATTGACTTTAGTCTAGTGGTCGATCCTTACTGCTAAGGCAGATTCCCAACCAGATGAAATATTATGTAAGATATAAGTTTTTGCCTGCCTTACTAGCTGTCGGTTTAAAGCTAGATGGCGTTGTGTTTCTAATGTTTGAAACATTTTTAATTAATATTGGCGAAACTGACAGAAATTGAATATTAAATCCGCATCTATTAGTATAGCTGTCAATTTTTTCATATAGGTCACTGAACACAATTTCTTACCTGAATGGATAAGTAGACAGTGCACTTGATTATTCTAGTTCCACATTAACCACTTCATCTATCCAAATCGAAACAAAATTGAATCGATATAAAATAAAAATATTATTTAAAGAAATTATAGTACCTAATAATACTAAGTGAAACCGACAGATATAAAATGTGTTTAATATTGTCAGAAATTATTCGCCCGGTACTCTGACTTAAGCGTGTGCGATATAAATTGATGGAATCTCAACATGGTTTAGATACTATTATTTACAATTATTTACTTACGTTTTTTCATTTGTATTGTACCTATTGCTTAGTCCAATCACCAGGCACTGCTTTCCCCGTTTGGAACCCTTGTTCTAGTCTATAGGTCCCATAGTATAGCCAGACAATCGCAGGACGATCACCTGGTGAAAGGATTTCAACTAGAATGAATAGCCTAGCGTGTTGCAAAGTAAACTTTGTAAATACTTCTTTTCACTATCCACAATAAGTACTGATCGTGCATGATACATCTCCTTACTCTTACTTAGAATCAGAGAAGTAATAATTAATAACTTTTCTTTTTATTTCTTCTTTTAAAAAATAAGTATATTTAACCGACGGAGTTGTTTATTATTCTTGTTATTGTTCTTCTCTGTTTTTTGAACCATCTATAGGTATGAAGGTGGTATAATTTGAACGACAAATAGATTTTCCCACAATAATACGCTAGAATAATACCCGAACCTCTCCCCACATCCCTTTCCCCGTCCCCCAAAGGTCGGCCACGCACTTGTGACGCCGCTGTTGTTGCGGATGTTCATGGACGGCGGTAATCGCTAATCATCACGTGATATGTCTGCTCGTTTGCCACTATACCATAAAAAAAAAATAACCACCAATATAGTTAAACCAATTAGTGATCAGAATGCGTCATGGCTTTCCTTCTATATCACAATGCGTTGTGGTTGTATAACATGAAAACAACGACACTTTCACAACGAAGTATTTCTGTAAATGATTAAACACCTTTTGAACGTTTTCATTAGAAGCATAAGGCGAATTTTGCATTGTGGATATTTGATAGTGATAGCGTTGTCAGCTGTTACTTTTGTCAATGAGTGTTATCAGTCTGTAAGCGAATAATAAATAGAATTTTATCTTACGTATGTTTGTAATGAAAATATAGATTAAGCCACTGTTAGTCTAATAATATAATAATATCCATTTTAGAACCATTTTATTGAACACGACATAATTAAATCATTATCAAAATTGTTTCTGCCACGCTCTAACTACGTGGTAGATTAAGATAAGGCCTAAATTTTCAGTGATCAATTTTGTTGATTAATCAATCTTAGTCTCAAATTTAATTTGATTCTGAATTTGAAAAACTCTTGAAAGACAAAGTTCTTAAGCTTTAGTAATTTATACTCCTGGTTGTTGGCACTTGGTAGAACTTGTTACGATACAATCTAGTATTAAACGCATAACCACTACTTAATCCACTTTAATTCTGACTGGTTTCGCCCTATGGCCTATTGGCCTTTAATAATGCCAGAGGGCAAACCCGGTCAGTATGAGGCAGGTCAGTGAGTTTAATTCTAGAATGTATCTTAAGCTTTTGATTCATAGATCATCAAATATCGACGTTACTTTTTTAGCGATCTAAACCAATTTTAAGTTCTAGATCTGGTAGTTATGCTATAAAAGAAGATAAAAGTCAAACATTTAGTAATTTCTAATCTTGTACTTCAATTCTCCTAATCTTATATTCTGGCTCTCCAAACTGCGTTAGCAACATTGTAATTCTATTGATAGATGATTGAACTTTTTAAAAACAAACTTTTACTGGAATGCCTCGAGACGAATCAAACGAGTCTAAGCTCGATGATGTTGCGACGTTTCTTTACAGAGTTCCTATGGCCACCTTCCAGCTCCAGCATTAGATTAGCTCCATGTCATTATAATATTGTATTGTCACGCTGTATACATATGCTTGCGATTTTCAGCAAAATCGGTTGAAGATTTCTGCTTCAAAATTGAGTTGCACCCGAACAAAGATGCATACTTTGCAAATTAAATAAAGCTTGCAATAATACAAGACTACCAAAAAAATTTTTGGAGTTCATACATATTTGTGCCACCAAGTTTTAATCTTTTGTTTCAAATAATAGTTGAAACACTTTGGCATATGTTTAATGAATTTTTCAGATTATGAGGAAAGACGTAGTGACTCTTTGAACGGAGTTATGACATGGAAATTATAGGAAAGAAAACAGTTCTTTTACTGTTTTGAACTGAGTGAATATAACAGTTCCAACCTTAAATCAGCAATTTTTTGTTTTTAATCGAGTTGAGTGCTGTCACAACCGCAATCATATTTCTTTGGGTTGTAGCGTAGGTCCGCAATGATCCTATTGTTGGGTATAAAAACGGTCTTAACTAGGCCTACTAAATTAATTATTAAACTTATTAAAGTAAAATAAGCCTTCATTCCCGTACACAATAGATACCTATCAATACCATACAATATCAGTCTACAGCTTGCCTTTCGACAAAGAGCCTCTCTAAAACTTATACACACAGTTAACACTGAAATAAATATTGATAGAATGAAAATTTTATTTTTTAGGACTTTTGATAGCGCATAAAATAAAAGGGCAAAAGGGCCAGAAAAAAGGCCCTTTTGTAGGTTGGAAGTAGAAATGAGACAGTTTTAACGTCATTGTGGGATAACTGGACTGTCATGTCATGTCCTCATCGAAATTGGATGTAAAAGAATTGTTTCCTTGTTTGTCAGAGTGAATGAGTTTACTGAATGCCCAAAACAGAATTACACAATACCCCCTTCAATCACGCGGGGCGCTTTATAGGGCTTATAGGGCTAGAACTCTCAAACCTGGGTTCCTTTTACATAAACCAATCCATATTTTAACAATATATCATCATATTTAAGTAGAATACATTTGCATTAATCGAACAACTTTTAACTCCTGCATCACTAAATATTTATTTACGGTGTTCAATCAAATTGAACCAAGTACGAGTATAATAGTAATGTAAAACTTTACTTTAAATTAAAGGTAATGCGCATTGTTTAAAGAAAGCATGTTACATATATTAAACTAGTTTTTTAACAACTATAATAATAATTTACATACATTATTTACATATTAAAAATGAAGCACTAATCGATGTTAATTACTAGATATTATGCCATAAGTTAGTATAAAATGTAACAAGAAATGAACCTCAGAATCATTTCTAGGTGATCGTTCTTAGGACACATCTGTACTTCAAAAATGGATTTCTACTTTTTTCTTCTTTTGGCTTTCGTAGCTACATGTAAGTAAATGTGTTTTTTAAATGTTTAATATTATATAGGTTAGGTCACAGAAATGAGAATAAGGTTTTAAGAGAATAAGATAAGAGTACATTCCTTTGTTCTGTGGGGTAGGTAAATCGAAAAAATAATTTTGAACACCTTCAAAACCACCGAATTCTGTCATTCAATTTTTGCTTTAAGAAACAAACATACTGAAAAAAAGTCGTGTGGGGTCGTGGGACCCAGAAAAGAACGTAATTTCTTATCATAAAATATAATAATGCATGCAAGTTACAGATGCCGGCTAGTGTATAAAGATGGCGCTATATTTTTTTTTTAAATCTTACCCTTTCGTTGACGTTACGGACGTTTTTTGCCAGCTAAAGTACCCCTCCGCAACGCTCCATAAAATCTTCGTTCCTAAACTCTATCAAAAAGGCATGGTTTACCTACATTTTCAAAATTAAAAAAATGTTCTCAATTTCAGTGTATACCTTTGATACTATGTAGCATTAATTTAATTGAATTCTATTTTTCGTGACAGGTTACGCTGGACCATCCAGCAACGCCGCATCTCCAAGCTATGTGTGCAAAAGTAAGAATGCTTACTACAAAATAGACGCCAGCTGCGATTCCTACGTACAGTGCCATGTAAGTACACATTTATATTAAAGACTGCAATAACTATCATTTGGAAATGGTCATATAACAATGACTTAGTACAAGACAAATGTTCGACACTGTGCTGAAATGTTTTCCATATCTAGAACACATTTGATGAATAATATAATAACTATTTAAATATGTCCATGCAGGACTTCGTTCCGGTTACCCTGACCTGCCCTGACGGCCTCCACTACAACCCCGATGTCAAATGGCCCAACTACCCTTGTGGATACCCAAGTGATGTAGCTTGTTTAGGACGTTCAGCTCGTAAGTACAATACCTGCTCCTTTTTGCGTAAATGGATAATGCTTATATTAATTCCATTCTTTCTTTTAATACAGACCTTAAGAAGTATTTTTGAATATTCCAGGATTTTTAAATTCTAATTTGAAATTTTTAAAGTGTGCTGTTTGAGTAAAATTTTGTAATTTTCTGTTTTAAGCTCTATGTACTCAAACAAATATTGTTGTTATATGATCAACAGAGCCCGCGCAATCTACTCCTGATTGCCCCCACAAATACGGCTACTTCCAATCACCCTTCGCGACTCCTGAGGACTGCCGTCACTACCGTCTGTGCGTTGATGGTTTTCCCACAGATATGGAGTGCCCCTCAGGTCTAGCATTCAACCCTTCCAGCAGTCGTTGCGACTGGCCCGATCAAGTTCCTTCTTGTAAGGCTACCGGTAAGTACTACTGAATAATTTTGTATGCACATATAGTGCATACATAGAAATAGATACCAACGCAAATTCATATTATACCTACTCTCATGGTTTTTATTAAAGTTTCTTTAAACCATTTTATAAGGTAAAAAGGACAAGTTGAACTATTTGGAGTTTGTAATTTAAATTTATATGTTTCTTATCAGCTTTTCAAATTTCTAAAATTACAAAATTAAGTGAATTTTTAACATTACTAAAATCATTTTTATTTTAGATTTCTTAGGATTCTCCTGTCCACCTGCCCCTCTTGGTGAAAACGGCGAGCTCCTTGATACTGTCTATAATTTCAAGTAAGTATTACTTGTCTTAATTTGAATTATTAACATTAGCTTATTCCAGTACACTGCTGGACACAGGCCTTACTAATTGCACGCCACTTGGCTCAATCCTTGGCTTCATTGGACTGTTTTGTTTTTATAAATCTAAAGCTACTAGAGCTTTAGATTTTCTTGACATTATATTATTAGTATTATGATGTTGTCAGTATTCTTTTACATATCTCAAATTTTAAATATTCATTTATTTTCAGGTACCCTGACAACTGCTACTATTTCTTCTCTTGCCAGCAAGGCCGCGCTAGGTTGCTGTCATGTGACTTCGGTTTGGCATTCGACCCCGCTTCAAGCCGTTGTGTTGATGAAGACTTAGTTCATTGCTCACACATATAAAATCAAATTTAAATAAATTATAACAAATCTTATTTTTATTTTTTATTACGTCTATTTTTACTACTATCCTAATCGATATTTATTACTAGCGTATTAGAACACGAAACACCTATAAACTTAAGAAATGAAAATTATAATATTATTAAAATAAAACAAATCATTTATTTTGTTTATTCATTAACGTTCGCTTGACTTGCATTAGTTTATTTAATAACTACTAAATATTAGCTGATGCCCGCGGCTCCGCCCGCGTGTACGTCGGTTATCGCGGCAAAAAGTACCCTGTGTTATTCTGTTATATTAGCTGTATTACTATAAAGTTTCATCCAAATCCGTTCAGTACTTTTTGCGTGAAAGAGTAACAAACACACACATATCCTTACAAACTTTCGCATTTATAACATTAGTAAGAAAGATGTACTATGTAATATACTTATTCTAAATGTAAATCTTACAATCTACATCTTTTTTCTTACGCTCACACGTACCTGGAAGGAGAATTGTTGACTGAGAGCATGGTAACCCCTGCTTGCGACCATTTTTTAACTGACAACCATGGATTTAACCGTCAACAAGAAATTTAAAGCTTTAATTTTATATTAAAAAAAAATAGATGACTGTAAACAAGTAACAATAATATACCTGTTTACACCTGGCAACCTCAGCGTTACGGCTGACTGAAAGCTGGCAATCATTTTTTTTTTTATTAACACCATGTTTCACTTTTTTGTAAAGGTACCTTCCAAGAAAGCCAAAAAATCTGTCGAAACTTTATGTTTAAGACCTTGTTGGTGTTAGAGGCATCATATGAAAGTAATGAGTGCTGTTTTAGAACAGTGTGCAGGATAAATAATAGCCGAACCGCGAGTACGTCTGAAAGTCGATACAGGTCGGGTATATGAATGGCAAGGAGTGCCGTACTTTAAGAACTGTCCTTTGAACTCTTTTTACCTTTATAAGGTTAGTTTTGCAAGCTCTACCCTATACTGTGATACAGTAAAACAATATGGGTTGACATAACGATGTATAAACCATCACCATACAGGAACCACTTCAGCTAGTTTTAGTTGGTGTGGAAAAACTCCACTCAGCTTTTTTGAAATGAAGTAAAATTAATAAAAAAAATATATAGGTAAATAATAAATATTTATATTTTTATTATGTAAATTTTTATAGGCAACCATATTAGGCTAATTCATTGAATACTTTCTCAACTTTCATTTAAAATTAATTTTATCAAAAAACTGACACCTGCAGAATCGAGCAGTGGGATTTTTTTTGTGAGTAGCTTCATTTTAGGAAGGGCTTACCTTTCACTTTTCAAAAATTTTGGTTGTGGTAGCTAACAGAGTTAGCAGGGATAAAAAACTTTAGAGCGTAGGACCGGAATAACGTACCACGCAATTTGTAGGACAGTGTATGTTAGTTAATAAATAAATAAATAAATATTTTGGACATCTTACACACAACGCCATCTAGTCCCAAGCTAAGCAGAGCTTGTGTTATGGGTACTAGACAACTGATACAAATACATATATACTTTTTTTTTGTAAATACATACATATTATACATAGAAAACACCCAAACTCCGAAACAAATATTTGTAGATCATACAAACATTTGGTCCGACCCGGGAATCGAACCCGAGACCTCATGAACAGCAGTCGCACACGCCAACCGCGAGACCAACGAGGCAGTCGTTTAATATATTTGTATAATTTAACAGCCATATGGTATACGTATTACCTTTACTATTATAATACGGGAATACGGGAATCAATTTGCCTGTGACCACGGCCAGTGCAACCTGGTCGAAACGTCAGGCAAATCAGAGATATGTAATATCTTTTAGTAAGTGATCGCGTTAATTCCCGTAAAAATAATTGTTAATATTCAACATAATATTACGTTCATTGTACCAAAGACTAAATTCCATGAAGATATAATGAGCTGACTGTTTACAGCTAGAGTCAGGTGTTGAGCATTGTGTCATTATGGTGAATCGATTAATTTAAATGAGTGCAGTTTGTTCTTAAAGTTGCTCTGGCCTGTAAGAAATTGAGCGACGCAGTGACCCATGTCCTGGACAACCGTTTGCAAACAGAGGGAAATAACTGGTAAAGATGGCGCCCTTTAGATGAAGTCGTTATAGACATTGGACTGTTGTTGTGCTGTGGAACAATCTGTCCACCCTAATCGACTTATCTTACACTCAGTGATTTTTCTGTCTTTAGGGTCCTTACCTGTACAATAATTTAAATGCAATCCTAAGCATATATCACCAATTGGATTTATCATTATCAATTTTATTCATAACTTGGACCATCAGGCTACTGAGATCCTTTTGACCACCTACAGTTAGCTTGTGAATATTGTGAGGTTCGCATCTCTCATTCACAGATTTCTCATGGGCTCTGTCACAACAAACGATGAATATTTTCATCCAAACATTTTTTGTATATATTGCAGTGACAATACATACAAAAAATCTCTACTTACTAATATGACAATTTTTTCTATCCGTTTAAACTTATTTTCTCTTATACCGTCTTACAGCACAGTTTCAAAATAATTATTATTTACAAGGAAGTTATAAAAAATATTATGTATCAAAGACATAATATGCACTTTCACTATTTATTTCTTGAAAATACACTTTTCATAAAACTTTTAAACAAATATTGGTTAAATCAATACTGGGCACAGTTAACCAACTCCTCGTCAACGCAGCGTCCTGAGGCAGGATCAAACGCCGCGCCTTCATCACATGATAACAGACGCACGTTGCCGTACTGGCAGGAGTAGAAGTAGAAGCAGTTGCCGGGGTATCTGTAGAAGAATATACATTTACCTTAAAATAAGTTCTCATAGTATAAAAGTAATATATAGCCTCAAAGATACAATAAAAATATGTAAGGTCTAAGAACTGAGCTACGGTGAATCGTTGGCACTGAGAACTTACTTGAAATTTTCAACTCGGTCGTCGTCAGCATCAACAGTGGGACAGGAGAATCTAAGGTAAGCTGAAATGTGAACATAATATTTAAAAACGTGGTTCTGACCCCTTTCTTATGATAAATGTCTATGATATTTTATATAATACTCTACACATTTTCGAAAGCAACTGGGCGGGATAGTATCAACTTTTTGGACGTGCTAAGGTTAAATTGGGTAGGCAAGCAGTAAATTTTGTTGTGATTGTTGTTGTAGCTTTAGTTACTTTACTGTCTATCCATATCTGGTGACTAGTTGCAAAGAATTGTAGCAAGTCCCAATATGATAGGATCTAAATACTAGTGAACGAAATTTATACGGGATGAAAAGGATTTAAGATTATTGCGTAAAGACCCTTTGGCACCGAATCTCATAGACGAGTGACTTTGATATTACTTACAATAAGATGCTTCAATTAAGTGAATAGTATACATACCACTAGCTTTGCAAGAAGGAACAAGAGAGGGCCAGTCACAACGACCAGTGTCAGGATTAAAGGCGAGGCCTGTGGGGCAGTCCAAGTCAAGGGCACGGCCCTCTATGCAAATTCGGAAGTGTCCGCAGTTGTCAGAAGTAGCAGAAGGTGATGCAAAGTAGCCGTATTGGTGAGGACATTCTTCGGTGGGCTGTGCTGGTTCTGTAAGTAAGTATATGTTTAAGTATTCTTGAATTGTATTTATAAAATTATAAGTTTAAAATGTTAATGCTATGTAATTAGTAATTAGAGTTTGTAGGTGGTGTGTTCTAAAGTCCCCTGCGAAGCAAGATATATTTATATTAATAGAGTTCTCTTTTTAACCGACTTCAAAAAAGGAGGAAGTTTCTCAATTCGACCGTATATTTTTTTTTGTTTGTTCCCGGATAACTTCGTGGTTTATGAACGGATTTTGATGATTCTCCTTATGTTGGAAAGGAGAAACCCCGACGGTGGCATCATGATAAAAAACTAGGACCTATTCTATAACTATCTTCTATAACTAGGACGTATTCTAGAGAAATCGAGTCGAACCTTGAAGTCGGTTTTATTTTTGTCAATTTTTTGTCAAAAAGTGATTTATGTACTTACGGATGGCGCCTCGTCCCAAGCAGGGCACATCCATAGGGTATCCACACGGGTAATTGGGGTATCTGGCCTCTGGGTTGAAGTACAGGCCATCAGGGCATGACTGGTGAACTGCGACGTAGTCCTGAATATAAGGTTTTAATATAAGAATCGTTTACGGACGTTTAAGAATTATAAACAGTTTTCGATCATTTGATGCCATCTTTTAAATACGACACAAAAATGTGTAAAATAAGTGTATAAAAACATGTGCATTTATGTGAACTTACGCTGCACCGTATGTAAGAATCGCAGCTCCCCTCTACGCTGTAGTAAGCATTCTTGCTTTTGCACACATAACTAGGAGAGTTGTCAGATACTAGGTTGCTCGCTAGACCAGCGTGACCTGTATTTTAAGATTTCAATAAAATATAAGCAAAATTGTTTTAAATGTAAAGAATTTGACCTTTTTATGAAAGCAAAGATACCATAACTTAAAATTAAATGGTACACGGAACAATAAGGACAAACTGAATAGCACCACCTTTTGTTTACAGCATAAGATACGAAATCACTAAAAATACGAGCTTGAGAACAAAAACTCATTTATACAATTTCAGAATGGTTGCGGCAGATAACAAAGTGAAATAATATGTAATAAATATATTATACTTACATGTGGCTACAAGCGCTAGTACAACGTAAAAGGAGTGAGCCATTTTTGATATTTTTATGTTTACTACAACCTGCACGAATATCGAATGATGCTTGAACCTATTTTTCCTATCTTTTTATACTTTCACATTTCCATTTACTAAGTCAATAATTAGATATAATTAGAAAAAATTAATGCGGTACATTTATTAAACAGGCATAATAGTCTTTTAAGACTAACTTACTTTAAATTACCTTTTTTAACTAAAAGTAGTTAAACGATTTGAAACATAGTCTTAAATATGTTTCAATTTTTGCTAGTTTTATACTATTTAGTTTGAATGCAAATAATATTTACTTAGTCGAGTCAAGTCAAAGTCAATTTAATTCAGTTGGATATCAGGGTTGCGGGGGTTCAATGTGTGTCGCTTCGTGGAAAACTGACATTCGGACAAAACTGATTGAGCTAGTAGTCGACTCTTAATAATATTGGGAATAGTAAAGGCTATGAAGACGTTCGTAATGTGTTCTTGATTATTACTTTTTGACTTTTGTGACTATTACCCTTATTTACATTTATACAGATTTAACTACATACCAGTATAGTTCTCTTATGATGTTCTATATTTTTTTCATTCTAATCTTTGTTTAAATTTATTTTAAAGTCGTTGGGATTGTGCGTGGGGTATCTATAAGCGATCACAGCGCTTGCCATGGCAGAAATATACAACAAAAGTGGCTGAGTGAAACTTGTCAATTGTTTTAAAATGGGTGTTCCTTTTTTTGCAGTTTACAGTACCTGTAAACTGCAAAAAAAGGAACATAATAATTGTTTATTTCTCTCAAAGGGTACATTTACATTTTTATATTTATAGATAAGTACAGCATAGACAGAACCTGATTGAGAGCTGGAGTCTGAACTAGGTTCGAAACCTGTGTGACATCAATAGTCAGTGCAAATTTTATATTTTTCCTAAAGCGGCCTGGAAACTAGATCAAAGATTTAAATGGATATAATAAAGTATGGACATATTAAAGCAGTTATATGTTTGCACTTTCCGCTCTAGTTATAAACGCAACTGCAGTTTACTCCAGTGATAACCCAAGTGTTATTCATCTGTATTGTATTAAATAAAATGTTAATAGATATACTTTTCTACTGTAGAATACTAAAATATGTGTTCTTTTTAGGTTAGGAAAGTACAAAAGTTGAAACTTGTTTTATAGGGTGTTAAGGTCACCAATGTTTGCCGAATTATATTGGCCGTATTAAATAACTATTGTTCTAAGTTTTGCTACATTCCTTACATATTCTGCTAAAACCAATTTATTTTCTTTCAGCATAATTTGGCGCCGGAAACACATTTTGTGTTTTATACTGTCAAAGCCAGTTTTTTTAATAACATCCATTTATTCTATTACTATTTGTAACAAATGCCTATAAAAGTACTGTTTATTATCTTTCCATATGTCATTAATTTACTTTATTTTACATAAAATAGTACGAACTTGTTAATCACTATTTTACTAACGCCCCATAAGTTGCGTTTGCGAGATGGCGCTACTATCGTGTACGTTCCTAATACAAGTATTGTCTACCTAAGTTACATTTGTTTATGTTTTACAATTATTTTTAAAAAAGACGCCTGTGTAGATCAACTTAATCCAAATCTTAACTAAATACTTTAGATCTGAATTTTCTTTGCAAAAACATACAATATAAATAGATGAGTAGATATTTTTAACAGGTGTGTTTATAAGACAGATGCAGGTTTTAATTTTAAAAATAACATTGTCAAAATCATTTTTCGAAAGTCAAGATAGCCATTCTCAAGGGTCTTCACGAACCGTCTTGCTCGAAGACTCGACAAATTCCAACCATCAGAGCAAGAAGCGGATATGGCACCATGGACTACATCTACACACTGCAAAAGATTATACAAAAGACAGAAGACGGAAGCTGACTCGATCGAGATCTGGTCTATTTTGGAGTCCCTACAGCTTTGCCAAGTTGACTGACCAATGGATCTAAGTATTGAGATATCTCTATGAACCCGCCACTATGTCCAGCCACCAGAGGATTTGTTCAAGACGCTAAACTAAAAGGGTTTGTCATCAGCATCAATAGCGAATACATCTTTCACTTGCAATATGCAGAAACATTTTCATCATATCAGACACGCTGCAGGATCTACCTGAGAATCGAACCAAGTAGCCAGCAATTGGAGGCCTGTGTCCAACAGTGGGCTGCTGATGGAAAGGCTAATGGTGATATCATTGTTGCTAAGAAACGTTTGATTGGAAACGGATATGAACCTGTTGTTCAGCCTAATTTATTGTATTGTATAAGAAAGTTTTTTTTGTTATGTAATAATTCAACGAACCTGTTATTCAAAAAGCTTAATAAGGCTCATATCGTTTACAAACATTAGACATTGAATACTTGGATAAACTCAAGTAATAATATCGATTATGCTTCATTATAAATCGATTAAGTTAAGTTAAAGTTAACCACGAAATCAGGAATGTATAATTGACGTTTTATGTCTCAATAATACATTTTCTCTTAAATATATTTATTTTATTCGACAACAGTCAATACTCCCAATCAATGTTAGACTTATGTTATTAGATTAACAAGAAATAATAAAGTAATACCTAAGTAAAAAAGATGTTTTTTATTGTAAGAAAATATGCTATTGAAATATAGTACCCATTCTAATTAAATAATTTAAATGTGGTTTAGTATCGTCATTGTGTCTGCTAAATACTAGAAAAACTGCCTTGTTAGTCTAGTGGTTAGCGTAAGCGACTGCAGATCAAGAGGTCTCGGGTTCCATTCCCGGATCGGACTGCTGTTGGGTTTTTCTTACAAGAAATTCTTAATAGCAGCCCGGAGTATGGAAGATGGCGGTATTTCTCGCTCGTGTCTCGAAGAGCACGTTAAGCCGTCGGTCCCGGTTATCATGAGCATCTATAGCAATCGTTATTGGGAAGTCAGTGCACTCAAATATACTGACAACTTGTTCAACCTTCGAATTCAGTTCACCCTCAGAGTTATGGAGGTCCGATGCCGAAAAAAAATGATATTCAGGTAAAAGCTGTTGAACTAGTACCCGACCCCAAAATCTTGGGACTAATAAAGGCTACGAAGATGACGATTGTGTGCGAGAGAACAATAAACCGTCAGTCCCGGTTGCCATTAGCACCCAAAAAAGTCCAACAGAACTTTGATTTCGCCTAATACTTGAATTGTGGAAGTCTGATGGAAGTCATTTCACATAAGAAATCGGAATTTAACCGTATCATAGTCGACATAAAGTCGATTCCAATTTAGTTACGGAAAAAATGCTCTGAGAATAATCATTCTCAGAGCATTTTTAAGAATATTTTCAATTATGTTTATGTTATAATGTTCTTAATATAACAATGTTATTGAGCTCAGTAAATAAATATTTCGGACATCTAATACACAACGCCATCTAGTCCCAAACTAAGTTTGAATTGACAAATTGGCTTAATTCATATAAATCAGTAGGTTGGGAAGGAACTGTTTTTCAACTAGCTTTTACAAGTAGTATTTCTCACGTTAATATAGATTTCGTCAATCCATTATGGTATTTCTCACGATTTATGATCATTCCCATTTTCAACCGATTCCAAAAAAGAACCTTAGGCTGGGTGAACCGATTTTGATGATTGTTTTATTATTACAAAGCTGATGCTTCCCGTGTAGTCCTATTTCAATTTGGTCCAGTTCTCGAAAATGGTTTTCTTTTTGTTAAAATTTTACTTTTATTTATTTATTACTAGGTTTGGCCCGCGACTTTGCTTGCATTTAGTAAAAAGAATCCTATGTTACTTCTAATACTTCCCAGAATATAAGTACAAAGTTTCATGATGATCAGTCAAGTAGCTTTCCCGTGACAGGCCAACAAAAAAACTTACATTCATCCTTATAATGTTCGTGTGAAATATGATAGCATAGGATAGGATAGGATAGGATAGGATAGGAAGGATATGAAGGTTTAGGATTAAGATAGGATTTTATTATCGTAGTACCAACTTGTAGACAAAAATTCAATAATTCCAATCCCAAAAAACAACCTGGTAACAAGAAGGTAATCGGCAAATAATAATCCTTGTAGCGGTATGTTTCGTAGAAATTTGTTGACGCTATACCTAGCTATTTTTTTTGCACTCTATTTAGAGAACATAAAAAAGTAAGGGTAGGGAAAGATGTTTATAGCCGGCAAAATCATCTGGCGATTTGCAGGTATTATTTAATAAATACGTGAAATAAAGTTAAGATTGCCTAAAGAATATTTTGTGGGAATTTAAAAAAGTACTTTTGATGTCGTCTGGCTACATTTAAAAACCGACAAAATCATCTTCGTTTTTTATTCTAGAAATAATAAATTAAAAGATTTAAAGAGATATAAGTTTTTGCAAATGTTATATGCTGCGCAGTAGTGAAATAACCGCTAACTCGCTGAAAGACTTCCAGGACTGTATTCGCCAATTCACGAAATTGAAATTTATTGCCTAAAGAATCTTCTAAAAATTCGTTATCAGCTCTTGAACCCCCATAGCATCTATAAGCTTATACTATTCAAAGCTTCACTTAATTATCTACTCACTTTGCATATTTGAAAGGAGAATACCAGATCCTGTACCGCTAACAGTGTGTAATGATTTTTTTTTGAGACTTCTACCTACACTACTACACTTGATAAACGTCAAGTGTATTATTTTATTGTATTTTAATGTCTTTAGAACTGTGCTAAATAATTTTAGTTCAACTCAAAAAGATGTTAATCTGTGTGTGTCTGCATCAACAAAACGCATTCCTTCGATTTCTAAACATGTCATGCCTTATGTCGATTTAGTTTAAAAACTAGATGGCGTTGTGTGTAAAGTCTCACACAAACATAGCACTGTCTTTTCATCATCTCGCCATAAGGATTTCTGGAAACAAATTTATAAAAATAACACTTTTGTGGACACTAACTTCAATCATACTTCCGTGATCATGAGAGGAGCAGTGAGACTGAGGTGAAGGGCTAGGAACTAGTTTTTTATATTAATGTTCATAGGACAACCGTATTCACCAGTGTATAGCGCGATTTGAGAACGCTTATTTAGTTTTATTTCGTAACTATGATGTACTTATTTTTAGTCCACCATCTTACTAATATTTTGAATCATCAACCATCTTACTAATAGTTTGTACCACCATTCGCAGGCAAGCTGTAGATGCTATAAAGTATATATCAGGCCCATGTAGGGCCCGATAAAACCAACCATGAAGTTCTTTGCCCTTCCATTCCTCCATTTGTACTAAGTAATATAGGTTTGCGCCAATTCTCTTTAGCCAAAGTGAGCGGAATGAAACCGTTATTCACTGCAACTACACTGCAATACACACTCATATCAGTATGTAGAAAATATTCTCTAAGATTACTACACAATCGCGGGATATACATCCCGCGATTGTGTAGGAACTTGATGTTTAATAGTCCAAGACCCCCAAACTTTTGCGGGATATACAATCTCATAACCGATGAACGTGGTAGGTGCATTCGGAATGCAGACAACAATGTACGGACTCTCCTGTCAAGGATATCTAATTCAGTCTGAGTCCATCTAAGTATACCAAAGGAATACATCAAAACCGGCATTACTCAACCATTGTAGGCTCGCACCTTGTTACCACATGACAAAGGACTTTTAAGTACTTTTTTCAGGCGGTCAAAGATGTGTTCCTGCAAAGTTTCTTTCGTATCAGATGCTGGTTCTGTTTACATGTTATTATTTAGCTATAAAACCAAAATGTCCGTTTATACCCGAATGCATTAGTAGGGTTATGTTTTTCGAGTGCTTATACGTTTATTCCTTAGGTAAGTGATATATGATGGCAGCACATAAAGAGATTCAAAATGTTAAATAAATGAAGAATTTCAAAAAAAATTTAACCGTACTTTAACATAATCCATACTTAATTTTGTAAATTCGAAAGTAGTAGAAGAAGGTGGAAGAAGTCAAGGTAATAAAGCCACGGTAATTTCAGCACGAATGGGCCGGCTTGACTGGTGTGAGCGGCATAAGATTAACGTTAAAAGACAGCGTTTGTGTTGTCATGTTTCGTTAGTGAGTGCGAGACCGAACGCCCAGTGATGCAGAAGCATTACTAGGCCGTCATGGTGTAGGTCACCATGCAGCATTTTTGCATTGTCTGCATTTCCAATGAGTATTTATATCTAGGATTCTGCTAATGTTTTCCATCAGGCAGAGTAGAATTATTTTGGCAGGCCCATACATAAAAAAAAGCTGTTCTATGTCAGTTTGTAACAACACTTTCACGGCTAAATCACTGCAAAGATTTTAATGAAATTTATACACAGCATGGATATACTTTGATTTTTAAAGAAGAACATAGACTACTTTTTAATCTACGAGTACATTTTGATTAAGACTGGCATATTTAAAAGTCGCAAATAAGGAGTATTACAATATTATCACCTATTGTATATTATACATACATCGTTTAAAATAAACTTTAGTCACATTCAAATTTACTATTGTGACAAAAAACTATTGGGTTTGCTTGGGTGTAAGTAATAAAAAATATTTTTTTTTAGCATAATCTATTATTGAACTAAATTATTAAAGTACTAGTTTTAGTTTTTTCATGAATTCAGATTCAGATCAATACTGAGCACAGTTGACTAAATCTTCGTCTACGCAGAGTCCTGACACAGGATCAAATGCGGCACCCTCATTACATGACAACAGGCGCACGTGACCTTGCAGGCAAGAGAAGAAGTAGTAACAGTTACCGGGAAATCTGGAAAAGGCGTTAATAGATTAGAATAATGCTTCTCATGATTATCAGGGCAGTGGAAACAAGTCAAAATAAGCGTAAATGTAACGAAATAGTCTTTTTTTTAAAGCACTGAACAACTTACTTGTAATTCCTGATTTTGCCATCATTTTCATCACTAACAGCCGGGCATGAGAATCTAAGGTAGTCTGAAATTAGAACAATAACAGCAATAATTAGTATGAAACTTTTTGTTGTCATTCCGTTGTATCCTTAAGCAAATACATATATGTAGATATTTAAACAGTACATTTCAAAAAGTTATTTCTAGAATCTTCTATTTTGTTTTAAAATATGTTCTAGAATGTGCCTGATCTTTAAATGCTATTTTTTCTGTTTACTTAAAATAATACACATTTAGCTTTTTAACTATCAAAAACTTTGCTTGTAGTGTTATTTTGGGTTCATATACCTTCAGCTTTGCAAGATGGTACTAGATGGGGCCAGTCGCAACGGGCGCTATCAGCGTTGAAGGCGAGGCCAGTTGGGCAGTGCATATCCATAGCGCGACCCTCGATGCAAATACGATAGTGACCGCAATTGTCAGGACCCGCATAAGGTGATGAGAAGTAGCCATATTTGTGAGGGCATTCTTCAGTGGGTTGTGCTGCTTCTGTATAAATCAAAGAGATAGTATGTAGTTAGGTGATTCTGAAATATGAGAAGATCACTTCCAAACAATAAGGAAAGTAAGAAATTGGTGCTGGAAGTAAAATATTAATACAAACAGAAAAGAATATGTCAATTTAACACACGAACGATTTTCGACATAATGCGATATTTATCAGATTACTACTATACTATTACAAGGCATGTATGTGTACTCACGAATTGCACCCCGTCCTAAACATAATACATCTGAAGGGTATCCACAAGGGTAGTTAGGGAATTTCGCATCCGGATTGTAGTGCAGGCCATCTGGGCACGTTTGGTGAACTGGGATGTAGTCCTGAAAGAAAGTTAATCATTAAAGATTGTTGAAATATTGTAATGAAGAAAAAAATCATCGATGCGATAGTGATAAAACAAAATACCATTAAAGTGATTACCATATTACTGAAATTAAATGTCTTAGTCGTTTATTGCTTATTGTTATCAAAAATCACCAAGTAATAATTTATCACATGTTCTGCGTTGATGAGTCAGTTAGTCAGTCAGTCAAATAATCTTAGAAATAACATATTTATATAGATTTCATTACGTCAGGTAACAGTCGTCAGAAATCAGAAGAGAATACTTACGCTGCACCTAATGTAAGAATCGCAGCTTCCCTCTACGCTGTAGTAGCCATTCTTGCTTTTGCACACATAACTCGGGGAGTTAGTGGCTGGTCCGGCGTAACCTGTAATTGAAATATAGTGTCAAATTATTAACATAGTGACTTTTAGGTAACTTTTTTTTTATTATGATATACAACTAAACAATCGTGGTTATTGGCAGCAAAATAGATTAACGACAAAAAGGAAAAACCAAAAATTCTTAAAAAGACTTTTCAGTAATTTTAATATTAAGAATCAAAGTTTTGAATTTGCTTCAAAGAATGGAAAAAAATATTAAAAACAAAACAACTACATAATAATGAATAGTAAGACGAAATAAGCTACTTAAAGATGAAAATGAAGTCAAAATGAGAAAAAAAAATTTAATACAAAAATTTTAACTTTAATAGATAAGTGTCAGTTTTTAACTGATTAAGAATGGGGGGACATGGACATTTAAAAAAAAAATTGTGAGTAGGTACGTATAGAATGTGAATTTATAATACAAATCCACATTTAATTTTATGAAATAGCAATACGAATTTACAATCCAAAGCAATATATAACTTAGCTACAACAGTGGCAAATCTGTAGCAAGCTTTATAATAGAGATTACATTTTTAAATATTTAGCATTAAAATAAATTCGAAAGTAGCCAATATTCAAATTTCACGAATAGTTTTGTTGCTAAGTGATATATTTTAACTTAATTTAAATATCATAGTATAAAACAATAGAATATTAAAATACGGAAATGAAATAGTACTTACATGAGGCTACAAGAGCCAAAGCAATGTAAAAGAAGATGGCCATTTTAGCTGCACTGTTATTCTTGCAAGTAGAACAAGTAGAGTGAGGTGCTGACTGTTTTTCATGAGTTTTTATATCAAGTGTAATGTTGCCTTAATAAATAATAGATCATTAATTAAATTAATAATTATGTCTATTACAAAGTGATTATAACTTGTATTTTAAGTATATTTTAATACAGAAATGTAATGTATGGAATGTGATGTTTGACAGACCTGTTAGTTCAGTGGTTAGTTGCATATGCCAGAAAACCAGGGTTCG
This sequence comes from Spilosoma lubricipeda, assembly GCA_905220595.1. NCBI lineage: Eukaryota > Metazoa > Arthropoda > Insecta > Lepidoptera > Erebidae > Spilosoma > Spilosoma lubricipeda. The sequence continues at coordinate 16,144,330 of HG992275.1, forward strand.
ATTCTCACCAAGATAAATTATTGTGTTGATGATCGTTTATCTATATTTTATGCACCATGCACTAGCTTTTGTCCACGTGTGCTCCACGAGTATGTCGGTTAACCAACAAAAAAGAGCCTATCTCCTTCTCCAAGATCCAAACTATCTTTCAAATCCGTTAAGTCGTAAAAGCGTATCAACAAACCTACAAAGTTACTTTTGAATTTATAATATTAGTAACTAGCGGTGTTACCCGCGGATATTGTTGTACCGCGAGTAACGCCGCGGGACAAAGTTAGTCTAAAATAGTAGCCTAAGTTACTCCCTGGATCATCAGCTACCTGCCAGTGAAAGTCCCGTCAAAATAGGTTCAGCCGTTCCAGAGATTACCCGGAACAAACAGACAAACAGACAATTTTTTTTTTAACCACATTTTTGCTATATGTACCGTGTATACATACATATGCATTTAGTAAAAAGCGGTTATTTTAATATTACAAACAGACACTCCAATTTTATTAACCGACTTCAAAGAAAGGAGGAGGTTTCTCGTTTATGAACCAATTTCGATTTTTGTTTTTTCAATGGAAAGGAGATGTCCCAACAGTGGTACCATGATAAGGACATTAATATCTGATGATGGCATCCAAGAGAAATCGAGTCGAACCTTGAAGTCGGTTTCATATTTGTTAAAATTGTACTTGTTTATTTGTATAGATAAGCATCTCAATGTTAGATGTTCTCTTGTGTGTTAGATGTCCGAAATATTTATTTAAAAATATTTATTTAAATAGCCTGTGGTTTTATTGATGTAGTAGATCAGCAAAAGTATCTTGGTCTGATAATAGATAGTCGGATGTCGTGGAAAAGCCATATAAACCTAGTTTGTGATAAACTGAGAGGTATTTTGGCTAAGTTTTCTCTAATAAAAAGAAAAATACCCTATCAGATACGAATACAACTTTATACAGCTCTGGTTGAATCGATAATCGGTTACGGTTTATTAAGCTATGGAAGAACGTACAAAACGCATCTTGATTTAATTTATGCACTTCAAATGAGGCTGCTAAAAGAAATTGTACCCAAGAATATTAAAAAAAGAAATATGAAAATGATTACCATGCTTTGTTTGAGTTTTGTAATTATTGTATTACCGATCCATGTCAAAATTAAATACACGCTACTAAATGAAGAATTTTTTAATGAACATCTAAAAGAAAAGAGGAAGTGCAACAATAATACAGTTCAAACGCGTCATATTAAAAAAAAATACCTAATTTACCTAAATACACCTACAATTATGGTAAAAGAAAATTGGCATCATTCCATCTCTGATTAATGAACTACAAATGGTACAGAAAGATCAACTAACTCCTAAAAACCTTAAAAGTAGATCGAAACTATATTTCTTACAAAATATAAACAATCCATAATTCTGTCTTACGTTTATATACATACATACTTGTACTTATAATAGCATATATTTCAGAATTCTTAACTTTGTATTTACAATCGCATGGTCGTCTTCCTTGCTTAGTATGTTTGTAATGTGAAAAAAAAAATTGCATTCATAGTTATTTTACTGTATAGTAATGTATCACTCTGTATAATAACGTGATAAATATCTCAGCTTATGAATATGTATTGTGATCGAATCATCTAGCGCCGATCGGCTATGATCGGTGTCGGAGATGAGCGCGACTTGGTAGGGTAGTAGATACATATAAATGTCAATGACTACCCTCTCTAATTTATATTTAATTGTTTAGTTCTTTAATGTTGTGTAAAGGGTTTTGCTTCTTTCTGTTGAGGTCAAGCATGTGATATGATGAAGTATTTGAGAAGGCTGGATCATTTTGTAGCCGTGGCTGTGTATGAAATTGGCAATGGTTGTGAGTGGTATGTGGATGGATTTAGATATGCTTTGGTGATGACGTTTGGATGACGATGGAGTTTATCTGGCATCTTCATATGGATTGAACTATGTACCTTTTTAACGTTTCAATAAATGAATAAAAAAAATAAAATAAGCCGCCATGGTGTCGGTTACCATGCTGCCTTATTGCATTGTCTGTATTTGCAATGAGAATGGACTACCCTTGAATTCTACTAATGATTTCCTTCAAGCAGAGTAGAGTCACTTTGTCAGGTTCATCTATTTAAAAAAAATACTTGAAAATGGATTTCTATGAGATCGTGGTATCACTCCGGTCGAGCTAGTTTCTACGCGCCAAAGCATTAATCACACATGTCGATATCCAAATGATACTGGATAAACTAGTACATGGGTTTCCGTGCAGTATTTGGATGTTTTGCTGTGAAACAAATACGCCTTCTCCTGTTCAACGTTACATATTGTCATTCTAAAGTATCGCTGATTTGACGATTTACAATGTGGATTTACTCATCTTTGGAAGATAAACTTAATTTTGTCAAGTACAAGAACACTTTATAAGCCAATTATGGCTTAGAACTAAGTATATATGTATTTTAAATCTTTATTGAGTACCCATATTAAGGAATGAAACCACGGGCTGACAATATGTTTTTTCCCCGTTGCGCTGTATGTATTTAGCAATATACACATCATCGGCATCATCCTATCTCAATCCATTGCTGGACACAGACCTCTTCGATTGTACGCCACTTGGTTCGATCCTCGGCGTGGTGATTATTGGGATAAAACCTCCAATATTTTAAAGTAGAGAGAAGTATATTTTCCTCGTAATTTATGTTGTACTTATTTTTTATATTTAAGAAAACAATATTGTCCTCGAAACGTCTCTTCGTTCATACCACAGACCACAACGCAGGCGGTACCATGTGCCACCGCTAATATGACCTTTATGTTTACTGGGCATACGAAGTTGACCTGAATCTTGTCCCTATTAAAGTCATATACCAACGCTAATCGAACATTGAATATACTTCTTTTTCTTCTAGAATACTGGAAATAGAGAGCTATTTTAGACATCTATAAAATTAAGAAGATATTAGAAAAAACATTATTATAAATGACTTTGATAAACGAAATTTAGTTTGATAAATTTTATTGTTTGCGTAATTTGGTTTTGATTTGACCATTAACAATACATATTACAAACAGTATTGGTTTATTATGTGCTATTAGCGTTGTTGCTATGTCATAAGGTGATAGGATATAGCAACATTAAAAATACAAAATAAATCACTTTAGGTGTCGTAAAATGAAATCATGCGTTGCGCGGAATTTCTATCAATAGTCAATCGCTCAAATAATTTTTTGTAAAAACATTTATTCATTAATCCGGTAAACGTTTCTCCATTTTTTTAGTTTCTGATGAATATTCTGAAGGTTAATCTCATTAATGAAAATTCTTTCAAAATTCATTTTTCCGATCTAATCTCGATTTCATGTCATCATCTTCCTAGCCTTTATTATTCACAAGATTAATTGGATCGGCTACTAGTTGAACCGGTTTTACCTGAATATCAGTTTTTCCACGGAGCGATTGGCATCGGACCTCCCAACTCTGAGTGTGAACTGAATTCGAAGCTTAAATTACATGTCAGTATATTTTAGGACACTGATTTCCCAATAACGATTGCCATAGATGTTCATGACAACCGGGACCGCTGGTTTAACGTGCTCTCCGAGGCACGGGAGAAAGACACCGCAGTCTTGCGTAATACCGGCTGCTTTTAAAAAAATCTTGTTCTTACAAAAAAAACCCAACAGCAGCCCGACCCGGGCATCGAACTCGTTACCTCTTAATCAGCAGTCTCCTTTTTTTTTCTTTTTTTACGTGTGGAAACTCCCTCGAGCCGTCACCCCGCCGGGGTTTGTGGCGGGGCGATGTGTCGAAATCTAACCGACTAAAACCACACGGTGGGCTACTCTGCGCCTGAGACGGGAGGGATCCAAGAACTGCTGTTATTAACACATCCGGACCCCTCCCAGCGCCTGCCCGCATTGAAGCGGGCACCGTCAGCTGTTATAATCTCAATCTAGGCGACGTACGGCACACGCGTACGTCACCTCCTCGCGGGTTGCCACTAGAGCGGATGGAGGGGAAAACCCGTCCTGACCATCCGCGCCGCCGGTTCGCCGGCGGTGGATTGGGTCTGAGTGGATGTCGTACTCCCGAGCCTTCTCAGTCACCTCTTTCTGCGAAATTAAGTCTTCGCAGAAGGCTGCGACCGCATTAAAACTGCTGTCGCTACCGACCCTGGGGCGTATGACGGCCGGTAGCGAGAGATCTCCTACGATGACTGCAGTGAGGGCCCGACGCCCATGCGGGATATTCCTACGTCATATATTGTTAAATCAATAGAATTTTATTGTAGATAAGACCGACCAGCTAGGTCAGCAGATTACAGTGCGAGATGTTATTGATCACGTAGTATTAAGATACGACTTATCTCGTTGAGAATATGACGCGATTATATGTTATTGACCGATGGAATTTAGGATATATAATGTCGCAGTAACTTGGAATAGAAACCTTATGTCACCATGTAATAGTAAGGTGTTAAGGGGCTGGAGCCACTACGTTATAAATACAACTTACCTCGCTGGACCACTGTTGTTATCATTACTCAAGGTTCGCTATAGTTGGTGACCCCGACAATTTGAACAAAAAAAAGAAGCAACTATTCGCGCATTTTCAAGGAGAAAATATAGTGAATTTGAATAGCAGTATTGCGAAAAAGAACTATCGTCAGGATGTGGCTGCCTGGAGCTGGAAGTGCTGCAAAAGCCGGAGTTTCAAGCAAAAGAATATAAAAAAAGTAAAAACTAAAACCCAACTACGACAAAAAACGACGCTTAAAAAGTATGAAACAAGTTTCAAAAGCCGTAGTCATGCGTTGTTAAAGTGTTATGGACTATGGAACATTCCTAAGTTTCAAAAGCCGTAGTCCATGTCGTGTAAAGTACCATAGTCCACAAAACTTTAACAATGCGTGACTACGGCTTTTGAAACTTGTTTCATACTTTTTAAGCGTCGTTTTTTGTCGTAGTTGGGTTTTAGTTTTTACTTTTTTTTATTTAAAATGTTTTGGTGCCTTTATAGTACTCATTGTTGTGCAAAGTTTATTTCAAATAGGTACCATGGAAATTTCACACTTATCGAATAAATACGGACAAAGTCACGAACATATAAATATGCTAATAATATAAAGATTTTTGAAATGTACAAGTAACGCCCTTTCCAATGATACCAAACACGGCATATTTACTTCAAATTTAGTTTTTAATACAGTACTTTATGTCGGCTAGAGGGCGCCACATTAGATTCAGTGACACGTCACATAGCCTATAACCAGAAGACGACCATGACGCTTCTAGAGACACCTCATTTGTCCAAATCTAATGAGTAGTTAAGGAGCTAGGAGGTAACTAATGAACATACATACATACATACATACATACATACATAGCCTGTCTAAATCATAACCCTCTTTTGGCTTTGCCGTAGTCGGGTAAAAACAGAGACGTAAGCGATTGTAGAAATAAAGAGAATCGACTCAAAACACTTTCATCCTGAATGTTATAACTGTTAAGTGTATGTGTCCGAATATGACTACAGAAATTTATCTTCCATCAAACTGCTAACCTTACTTGTGACTGAATTGAACTGTCGTATAGTATAGAATAATTATATAAGTACTTACATACTTTTCTCATAAATCACACAACAGAATCGATCGATCGAATCGAATACGATTTTACATCCTGTGTCGCGGGGACTTGACAGACATACATGAAATGAACACAAAGAACAAAAGACTCAAGACAACAATTTGTGGATCACACAAAGCGCAGTAGAAACCGGCTTAAACCACAAGGCAAACCGTTCAATCCAATCATACTTAGTATCTTTATATATATAATTCTTCTGTGAGTGTGTATGTCACTGAACTACTCTCAAACGACTGGACCGATTTTGATGAAATTTTTTGTGTGTGTTCAAGGGGATCTGGGAATGGTTTAGATTCACAATTTTGTCCGCTGGACAATGTTTTTTTAATTAATTTTTAATACATAACATACAGAACCATACCAGATACACTAACAAATATTATGAGACGATATTCATTTCATGATGCCTATGGGTAACGGTTAGGTAAGAAGGTATAATTGCAATAGGTGTCATTAAGGTGATAATAAAACATGTCTTCGGTTTATGGTATTTTAATATAAAATCGCATCTAAGTGCTTTATATGAAAAATCGATAAAATATACACTTGTACCTTATGCGAAGTAAGTACAATAAAGTTATGTGTAACATTTAAACTGTATTCATTTTTTTGTTTCGGAGTTTGGGTGTTTTCTATGTATAATATGTATGTATTTACCAAAAAAAAAAAAAGTATATATGTATTTATATCAGTTGTCTAGTACCCATAACACAAGCTCTGCTTAGCTTGGGACTAGATGGCGTTGTGTGTTAGATGTCCGAAATATTTATTTATTTATTTATTTATTTATTTATTTAAGTAAAGTAACATCTTGTCTTATTTTGCACTAAAATCATCACTACTTTACATATAAAACACGTATCTAATTTTTACGTATGTGGGTACAAAAAATGAATTGATGAAGTTATTTTTATTCATATCGGACAATCTCAGCAGTATACAAAGTATCAAATATGCATAGTTAAAAATATCCTATTACTACGGGTGCTATGGTAACTCAGTTGTTTAAATTAGACTAGACTTACTTAGTTAATAGACTAGGTATTCCGGAAAAGTTACGAGTATTTATTCTAGACACCGTCTCAATAGTACCTCTTCTTGGGTGAATAGCCTGATGATAATCTAGCAGAGAATTCAGTTTCTTTAATAAAACGCTGTTTCTCGTCTTCCCTGGCGCGGGCGGCTGCTTCTCTCAGCTCTGGTGGGCAGGTCTCAACTTCGTCAGCGGAGATGCATGTGGAAGTCAGTTCGTCAAAGCCTGTGTCACTGCCGCAGAATAGTACTCTGGGTTTATTGTCTATGCACATGAAGTATTTTCGGCAATTTGCTTCTGACCTGCAATAATCAAAGAAGAACGGGTTAAAAAGTTTACGAAAATTATGCGAGCTATACTCTTGAAATTTGCATTATTTAAAGTACATATGGAGGACGAGTGCAGAAAGCTAAAAATATTTCGACCACTGGGCGATCACTAAAATATATTCTGACATCTAAACATAGGTAGGTAATAAAATCTACAATAAAGCATAAACAGACAAAACTAATTGAGAATAAAATTGGAATCAATGTAAAACATACAGTTTTATGTTTAGCCTTGCACTTCCATATACCTATTCTAATGGATTATTTATATATTGATTAGATTCTTGGTTACAAAATGCAGTAGTACTTCAGTTAAAACACCATTAGCTAGGAAACAGATTTACAACGTTGCCATACTTTAAAATGCTCATCTACTTCCTAAACACACATTATTATAATGCAAAGAACAGGTGTGGTAAGTTAACGCTAGCATGGTATATTCTTTTACATCATAGGAGGACGTATTAGCAAACTGGTATTTCTAATAACGAGGTTACATAAGCAAGGTCGCCGCTCATCTCCTGACATTTAAGTACTGACACCGACTGACCGGTCGCCTCTTAAGTAACCAGTTCTCGGTATTTCAACTCTATCATTTAATAGTAAACACACGACTATTTTAAGTACCTACTTTATTATTGTATGAACTTTTGCTATTTATTTAGACTTACCTATAGAATCTGTAACCAGCTGGCGGGCCGAGTTCCCTGCTTTCCGGGATTTCAGGACAACGGAAGCCGAGGAAAGCTGAAATGCAAATAGATTTTATACAAACAGCTCTGTTTGTTGGTCATGTAATGAAATTCCTGTGTTATGACCTGAAGCCTTTCTCAGACTGATGACACAACTTTCATTGAGTTGTTAAGTGTTTTCACAATCCGAGGCGTGTTCACGAATATTTTAAAACGTGTTAAGACAGACTGTGTGCTAAGATCTTAGACATACTCACTCATATTTTAGAAGGACTTAAGTTTCCAATTTAAACATGTCACTATTCACTGTTTATATCTTACGATTTAGGGAGGTTTAATCGCTTTTTTTTTTTTTTTTTATTAATATACAACCTACCTCCAACATAATCGGAGCCTTTGCTAATCTATTTCTCTTTGTCACTCCAGTTCTATCTCTTATTCCTCTCGTGATTTCATTCCTCATACTTTGTATCTTTCTTACATTCATCTTGTTCATTCTCATGGTGGGTGGGATTCCCACATCTAACCTATTCTACTATTCTACTTTACTTTCTTATTTCATTTTTATTTTTATTACTTTGGGGGATTAAAAGTGTACTACCCGGATCTTTATTTTTACAGATTCCATACAATTTAAATACCACTTATTACTATTACATTACTTATAGTCTATATTATTCTACCCTTCAATTAGTGGTTTAATCGCTTACCTTCAACATCGCAATCTTCGACCTCATCAGGCCACTCGCAGCGGTATGTCTGAGAACTCCAAGCAAGACCCTCGGGGCAGGTTAAGTCGTAGCCAACACCGTTCACGCAAGTTCTGAAGTAACTGCAGTTTCTCTGATCTCCTAACCGGAAGTAACCAAACTGGTTGGGGCATTGATCAGTCGGTTGCGGAGGCTCTAGAAATAAAAAGGCAAAAAAATTGACAATCTTCAGTTAATAAAGGCTAATAGTTCTTGCTAAGTTGGTTTTCCGAAGATTAATGACGATTGAATTAATTAATTATGGGTTAAGATATACGATATACTTAGACTGTTTATAAATCAAAAAGGTAGAACAAGTAACGGAAAAGGTCATCAGGAAGGCTTAAATATTGTTTAAATATTAATTAGAATAGGAAGACCATGAATAACAATAAAAATATAAATTAATGACAGATTTCTCGTAAACAAGTATGCGTCTTTGAATGACGACACACATAAAAAAAAACCTTTGAGTAATCCAGAGGACATTAATGACTTTACTTATTAAATAACCTTGAATCATTCATGTAATATATTTAAGTAAAACTTAATAAAATATTCCAAGTACGCGTCCAGCCACAGAAATAGATTCAAGTTTTTATGTTACGATATCTAAAATCAGTGATGATACAGTAATACTAAGTGGTATTAAAATATCGTGTACTTCGATGAGGCAGTTTGTGTAAATTATGTTACTCACGTAAAGACGAGCGTTCAAGACAGGTCACCTCGTTGGGGTATTGGCAAGGATACGAGGTTATTTGCGCGTTAGGGTTGAATCGTAAGCCATCTGGGCATATCTTCTCCTCGGCTGTTCCATTCTGCATTTGAAATAATAAATATCACTTAGATATACTTTTACATATTATTTTTATATATTTTTCAGCATTACAATCTTGTGGTAATATATTTAGAGGACATACTAGTTTAAATAGAAAAAATAGTCTTTTATGCTATAACGACGAATTCAATTCAATTCAATCAAATCGTTTGAAATTATAAACACTCATGTAAGGCGTTTGACTATTGGTATAAATGTTACCAAGGATACAAAGTGGGCTGTATCTTTGATGAAAACTTTTCAAAACAAACTCATGGCCGTTTTGATAGTGATCTGTTACATATGGCTATTAAAAGCAATACTAATTGTGTCACTGAGATTTATGACTGTGATAAGTCTAGAGCTAGCATTGTGTTAGACTTTGTGAATAATTAAAAACTACCTTCCACTATAACGTCACATGAACTTGTTTTGAACTAAATTATTTAGGGAAAACGTTAGACTATAAACTTAAATTTGATTAAAACAATGTATTATGTTTTACAATGCCCTGTATACATACTACTGTTTTTGTAACTTGTTAAAACTGCAAACTGAAATAGTTCTAAACATTTTTATTCCTTAAATTAGTTTTATCGAGAAAATATATTTAAATAAATAAAATAACATTATTTTTTCTTCTAGATCGTAAACGTAGAAAGTACCTAAAAATGACAAAGTGCTAATTTGTGTACATATTGATTTGCATATTATGTTTATTTTTGTTTCATGCAATAAAAGTAGTTTCGTACGTTACATAGCGATGAGAACAAATATTGCCACACGATAGTTATGAATCGCATCAAATTAGTTCCAAAGTGAATTATCAAGCTTTGGTAAAATAATTCATCAAACGATTTTTAAAGCTTGTAAGTATTTAACTTCATTTTAAACAAATATGAATATATTATTAACCGAATCGAAAACTAGTTTACTGAACGAAAAGCCATAAAGAAAATAAAAAAAAACAGATAACTAGAGTAGCAGTCCAAAAAGATTCTCTAAAAATTGCATTTCGGCTAAATATGACTGGTTTGGGCAGAAATCAATATACCATTACGTTATGCCAAAATCAATAGACTAATGTAATTTTACTAATTTAAATAAACATACTTAGTGAACAAACAAATTCGCATAAAATTAAAGATTATATCCGTTTAGTTACATTTAATAATCAAGAGAAGGTCATAACATCATCAAATTCTCATCACGTTTGGCAAATAACACGTTCTTTATTACCAGTTTCAGTGTGTGCGAATGGTTTTACACAAAAGAATGAGACATAGTCCTACTTCGACGAATGCAGGTTTTGTCGTCACGGTTCATTTTAATGTCAGTTATTACTTACACTTTGTTTACATTATTTGTTCACGCTTTCATAACTACTGATATATTGTCGATGCAATATTGAAGCTATATGCAGACATCTGCATGCTCATCAAAAGATTTTCGTCTTCATCTGGCAAAGGAATTTTTGCTCGTTTTTGCAACATTTTTGCATTGATGCTTATCAGCGGAACTATTGATCGGAGCATGATATTGTTAACGAGGATAAAGAGAAGCTTTCTTCGGAAATTTGGCTACAATACACTAAAACATTTTTTTCAATTAGAACCAATAGTTCCTGAGATGATGGTTTTCAACTCAAAGAAAAAACTCCTCAGCCTTATAATATAGACCTACGTCTTTTTTAAGCAAAAAAAAACTATTGTTGGCGTTGATACAGCTATAAAAGCTAAACTCGTCTACAATATTGTAAGGATGACGAAGATGTTTCATGAAAGTTCATGTAGTTAAACCGTATTGAGTGTTACTTACAATGCATTCCACGTAACTGTCACAGCTTCCGGGAACAGGGTAGCGTTCGTTTAGTTCCTGGCATCCTGACTGTACTTTTGGTGCGGGTGCTGCTTTAGGGGTTTGTTGTGGCTGAGTCTGGTACCTATTGTAAGATTGGCCTCCGAACTGGGCGAGTGCTGTTGAAATAAAACAGTAATTTTGTAAAGATTTTATTCAGTAGGTATTAATAAGAAGCCTTAATAGCAAGCTTGAATTTATTCGCACCAGGATCTTTATCCTGGTACACTCTTTCTGGTAGGTACACTCTTTAGTGTACCTACTTTTCTGAAATTCACACACATTTTGAATAGATTCATAAAGTACATTATCTGTTTAAACCACTGAACTGATTTGGATGAATTTCTGTATTGAGATAGATTGGACCTTGGCAAAGGTCATATGCTACTTGTACTATAGTATTATGTAACTATAAATACATAAATATAGTACTATTTATAACTGTAATTTCATATACGTAAATATTTTATTCATCAACTAGCTGTTGCCCGCGGCTCCGCCCGCGTGTATGTCGGTTATCGCGGCAAATAGTAGGCTATGTGTTATTCTGATGTATAAACTATATAACTGTGAAGTTTCATTGAAATCCGTCCCGTAGTTTTTGCATGAAGAAGGAATAAACATACACACTCACAGACTTTCGGCTTTAAATATTAGTGTGATGGGTTATCAATGAAGCGCATGAAAAAATCATCAAACTTTGAAATTATATCTCAAAGTTGTTTAATAATTAATTCTATAAATATTATGAGCATGGCTCCAAAATTTAAACATACTAGTTTTAAGGATAATAATAATATCCACCGGTATCCGGTATAATATAACCGCCGAACTCACTGAGTTATGACAATCGGGAAGTCCCAGGAAAAAATAAACTGACTTGAAACCCACCACGATATAAATCAGAACAAAACTGGAGGAGTTGGAAATATAAGAAGTCCAGTTGTCTCCTTAGCAAAGCGGGCGACAGATGAATTCAAAATACGCGAACCCCTTTTTAAAACTGGCAAGAACCTCGGATAAAATATTATGGGTCCTAAGTCAGATATCCTATTTGAGTACTATAGTATGTGTAGCAGAATCGCCTAAACGCACGGAAATTCACCGCAATTGACGCAAGATTCCTCTATAGTATACCACCCCAGATGTCATTTGTAAGCTATCCAGCATCATATTACGCTCATTATACACAACTGAAATGAGTTTATTCTTGCATTTGCTATGAATATCTACCATTAACAATGCATTTATTACGGATAAAGAATTGTAATATGTAATAACATACATTGTCAATGCTCACTTAAGTTTTTAATCTAACGGATGGTATACTCGTAAATGCGATATATGTACTTATATCTGATCAAGTCACCAGACACATTTTGAACTTTCGCTTTCTATTGAATTTAATGCGGTCATGGTTCAGGTGTTATGGAACTTTACATTCTGACAATATGACCACGTATCATTGGCTCTGCCGAACCTGTAACCGCGGTGTCATAACACTTTTGACATAAGCCACTTAGCTCTGTATCTAATTACACGTGCAATTCTTGTATATACTTATGTACATATATAATCTGAACCTCGGAAACGGCTCGGGATGGGTTTCGGAGGTGATAAATCCATCTAGCTAGGATTCATTTTACGGATTTATGCGATGCGAGGAGTCTTGGATTATCTAGCTAATAATAATCATAAGCCAAATCTCCACCGAACAAAAGTTGTCAACTTTTGACTATTTTGTCTTTATGTTGGTGACAAAAGTTTCCGTAATTTCCTTGTGTTGGCAACAAAAATTGTCAACAAATGTTGGGAACCGTGTTTCTGTTTTTGGCAGTAAACATCAAAAGTATACGCTTGTTCTGCAACAAGCGTCTTCTTTTGATGTTTACCGCTCCACAGAGCTAAGCATCTCTGCACATCGACGTCTGAACGTCTGACGTCTGAAACCAAACTAGGTAGAGTATATAGTATAGTAATCAGATTGTTACTAAACATACGTAACTATTTTCAAATACATACAGATTATAGATAAATTACACCCACACTCAACAAATGACTTAAAAACACACATTTTTTATCCTAGACTAGCTGACCCACGCAACCTCGTTTGCGCCTTATATTGCCCGTAGCGTGCAAATTTCCCCCATTTTTGAAACATTCTTCAATGTTGCTCCGCTCCTATTAGTAGTAGCGTGATGATATATACCCTATAGCCTTCCTCGATAAATGGACTATCCAACACCGAAAGAATTTTTCAAATCGGACCGGCGGTTCCTGAGATTAGCGTGTTCAAACAAACAAAGTCTTCAGCTTTATATATTAGTATAGATGGGAATCGAGCCCAGAAAGCCGGTTTAGCACATAGGGTCACTTACCTGGCCCAAAAATAAAAAATAAAATTATGTCTTATATCAAAAATACTTTTTTAATAATAAATTCTTGCGTCAATGTTATAACAACTCTACAGCTACAAAATTTGTTCACTGTTATTAAATGTACAGAATTTAAAAAAAAAAATAAGAATAAATAAAAAAATATATAAATATAACTCGATAACGTAAGAACTTTTGATCAAATTTATAATAATATAGCCTATGACATACGGGTCATTATTACGAATCTATTGACACTTCATTAACTAAAATCGGCTAAACAGTTGAATATGCGGAAGAAACAAGTATACAGAGATTGTTAAAATTATTACCCTTTTTTTTGGCAAAGTCGTAGTTGGGTAAAAAATTAAAAGAAGCAAAGGAAACAAGATACATTACATAGATACATTTTAAATCCCTTAGTCACTTTTTTTGATCTATATTCCGCAGACAGAACACAAAGAATTTTTTCAACAAGCAACGCTACTGTCACGCTTATTATTCAATTTGCACAAAACGATGAATCAGGACAAGGAGTGCCATGTTTTCGCAGTTTGTTAACTTTGAGTTACAAAATCTTTACTCGCGAGTTATAACTTGTTGAGTTATATAACTATACTAGCTGAGCCCTATAGTGTTACTCGCGATTATTGTGTCTAAAAAGTAGCCTAAGTTACTCTATACATCATCATCTATCTACCAGTGAAAGTTCCATCCGTCTTATCATCTACCTTTCAGAGATTAGCCGAAACAAAAAGACCGATTTTTTAAAATTGATTCCTTGGGGTAAGTAAATATTTGTTGAAAACTGTTAATTTAAAATTACAAATAGACACTTAAATTTTATGTATTTGTACTTATAAATTAGTATATTATATATATTGCTATATTGATATGCTATATTGCTATATATTGCTATATATATATTGCTATATTGCTATATATATTTTGCTATATTGATATGCAGTTCGTTTTGACATGTACTTTAGTCAGCAGACAACTAAAAAACCAACAAGCTGAAATGTTGACTCGATTTTTGTGATGACTAATTTGAAGATCCTGTTCTAAGATTTTGAAGATCACCTTTGTCCGCTGCGTTATTTTGGCATAGTAATAGATTACAAGGTCACAATACTTACAATTGATATACCAAAGTAGAACTAATTTGTAAATTATATCGGAACCAAAAATTGATTAACGTGATTAAATTTATTTTTGACTATCTCGGTGGCGCAGTGGTAGCGTATGCGACTGCTGTGTTTGAGGTCTCGGGTGCGATTCTCGGGTCGGACCAAATGTTTGTATGATCTGCAAATATTTGTTTCGGAGTTTGGGTGGTTTCTATGTATTATATGTATGTATTTACAAAAAAAAGTTTATATGTATTTATAACACAAGCTCTGCTTAGCTCGGGACTAGATGGTGTTAAGTGTTAGATATCCGAAAATATTTATTTTATGTTAAAACTATAACGAGTAACGTCTTTATGTGGAAATATTTTAACTTTAGAAAATCGCATAATAAAGGGAGTAATTACAATAAAATAATCATTAATGAAAGTTATAAAAGATCGCCTAAAAAGTGTCTGTTAAAATAAATTGTCTAAAATACCTAAGAATTACTTCCTACAATTACTTATTACATTTTTATGAACTCAAACGGAAGTTTTGATAAAGTTTAACAATATTAATTATGCTTTTCGTTTCGATAATTATTAATTTTAGTTTACCTAACATTGAAGCAATTTTAATAATAAAACCTTGACCTTTCCGTGAGCTTAAAACACAAATTCTATTTTTGGAAACGGTGTGTAGCTCCATTATATTGTAATAAATTAGGTACCTATTGTTAGGATAACTTTGAGTTCGTTGATATTTAATTACTAACTAGCTGAATCCCGCGGTGTTACCCGCGGTTGTTGTTGTACCGCGAGTAACGCCGCGGGACAAAGTTAGTCTACAAAAAATAGCCTAAGTTACTCACTGGATCATCAGCTACCTGCCAGTGAAACTCCCGTCCAAATCCGTAAAGCCGTTCCAGAGATTACCAGGAACAAACAGACAGACAGACAGACAAATTTTTTTAAACTATATTTTTGGTACATGTACCGTGTATACATACATATGCACTTAGTAAAAAGCGGTTATTTTAATATTACAAACAGACACTCCAATTTCATTTATTTGTATAGATTATGTAAATCCACGAATTCAGATTTATTGATAAACTAGCTGAACCCCGCGGTTTTACCCGCGGTTATTGTTGTACCGCGAGTAACGCCGCGGGACAAAGTTAGTCTAAAAAAAGTTGCCTAAGTTACTCCCCGGATCATCAGCTACCTGCCAGTGAAAGTCCCGTCAAAATCCGTCCAGCCGTTCCAGAGATTAGATGAACGTGTACGAGTTAAAAAAAATATATTATCTCAAAAAAAAAAAAACATTTACCCAATTGTAGATTTTTTTAAGGTAAAATGATCCTACATAAATGAACAACGATTAATTAAAATAATTAACCGTGTAATTGTACAATAATTACTTATAGGCATGACACTTTTTGTTTACTGTTTCTGCCTATTGTTTTCTTGCGTCTAACCACTAAAACCATGTCGCGGATTAATTACTTTAAGTGCATTCCCTTTTGTGTTAAACCAACCTTTATTTATAACTTATGTTATTTTCCTTTACATCCAATAGCATACGCACTTGGAATACGATTTTACCGATTCTAATACTTTGTTCTACTCCGAAAACTTAGTAAAGTCAAACAAAAAAATTTGAATTTGAAGACCTCTTCTTTTTAAGACCATCGAGCTACTAATCTAGGCAGATATAACACTTAACTTCGATTTTTTATACAATGTATACAATACTCTATTATTACTGCATGCATGCATCGGAAATAAAATCATAGTTATTTTGCCATTCTGTATGCGTAAAAAGAGAAAAAAGATAAACTTTCTTTTCTCAATCTAACAAAGTTGTCTATTTAACTTGTTGACACTTAAATGATCTGTTATTTAACTGTCAGTGATAATGATGAAATTGTTAAAAAAATATATTATAATTTTAATTAAAAAACCGTAGATATAATAATGTAAAAATAAGGTACTAAGTTAACGCAGGTTTGTATTTTCATAACAGCGTGATTTTTCGTATGTAATACGACGATTGCGTACAAATTCGTTTGTTTTAAGTTACTATTATGTTAAGATGTTATTACCTATATAAATTTAGCGCTACTAAAACTTAGTTAAAACTAATATTAAATTATCAAAAATATGAGATGATAAAGATTTTTATTTTACTATTTTTCATTTAAAAAATTGATATTAGCTATAATAGAGTTTTTTCTGGATAAGTAATACTGGCAAAAAAATATTTCTTACTAAAAAGCTTTATATTGATGAAATATTTAATAAAACACTAATGCAAAACGTAAAAAAATATACAAAAGGATAATTTGTGCCTATTAAAACTTTTAAAGCCTTCTTTATGTACTGTAATCCATAAAAAAATAAGTCCTTTATTATAATTTATTGAATGAAAATAGTACTCACCGAAGCCACAAAGGCACGCTAACACTATCAAAGTCTTCTCCATGTCAGATGCTACCCTGTACTGGCGTGCGCAAGAGTCCGCATTAGTATTGAATGGCGGAGATTTTGACCTTGAGGACTTTCAGATCAGACATACCAGTCTCATCTTACTTCACTTCGGTTACATAAAAAGAAGACAGAGGATTATGACCAGACTTGTACACACATACATTACAATAGGCCATGAACGAGGATAATCTAGATTTGATACAGAAACAATTTAAATAATAGGCATAAATTAAATTTTATAGCTCAACAATTTAATCATTACTAACAAGACAATTTTTCAAATATCAGATGATTTAATAACGAGGTTCAGATATAGGTACAAATAAAGAAAAAGTTTTCAAGGAAGTTATTAGTTAACAAACATAAAATAAAGACTAATTAAAATTGTTCTAATTTAGATTCATTAGATTTCATTTTCATTGTTTGCTTAATTTTATTAACAAATAATATTATTGTGGTAAACTTAGAAGTGAAAGAATTATATTTGACTTCTTTGTTTTCGTTCTGTTTTTGTGGTGAAAACAAAATATGGTAGAGATGATTAATCATTGATGAAATAAAAAAAACAATTCAGTGCTCATAACAAAGGCGTTGGTGTAAGGGAATTCAGGTTTTTAATGTAAGTTCTGCTAAATCTCAGATATTTTTAGGTAGACTGTCTGTTTTAGAAATATAATTAGAAAAATGATGATTTTGAATGACAACAACACCCCTTCACGTTACTCTCTCAATCCTATTTTGTCCATCTGGACATTCAAAGCAGTACACTGCTTTTATTTTGAGATACATAAACAGAAAATGAACATTTGAAGTTTCAACCGCCGCGCAATGGCCCTTGGCTACATGATGATTACTCAATGAATATTTATTTGTATATATTATGACAACATTGACCTATGTTTTAATAACTGCTTAGGAAATGATAATCATCTGTTCCTCCTCAAATTTTTTATATCGACATAATTCTATCCTACTAAACTAATATTACTCGTAGTCTAGTCAACAAGTGCTTTTTTGGTTAACTTTTTTTTTTATTTTGATTGAGGTGTCATTCGATTCAGAATGGCATCTTTTTGAAAAAAAAATGAATGAATAAAAAAAATAAAGTTGCGCTTGCAAAAAGTTTTTCAATTTTATATTTTCATATTTAATAAGTTAAATTAATATTTATTTATTGAAGGTACGAAGGAGGCGTTTTCGGGCGTATATTCAACCCTCTAGTAATATGATAAATATTGGTCCTACAATTCCGGGAGCTAAAACTTTGTTTTAGGAAATTTCCTCTTCTCTTTTAACCTCTTTTCAAATTTGAAAAATCTTAATTAGTTATCGAGAAATTTGCAAAAAACTGAAGCTCTTTTTGTGTTTTTACTGAATTGGTAATAACTTTTGAAATTTTTGCAAGCACAACATCATTTTTTTTCAAAAATCATCTAGATGCCATTACGAATCGAATGACACCTCAATTATAATTTTCGGAGACGGCCGAAAAAAGTTGACCAAAAAAGTTCTTGTACACTAGACTGAATGCTAAAGTTTGTGAGGTTGTGTGGATGTTTAATCACACTTTCACACAAGAATTACTGTACGGATTTAGATAAATCTTTGCAGTAATTAAGCTTTATACATTAGAACAATGCATAGTTTTATATAAAAGCTTTTGTTCTTAAATAAATAAATAGTAAGATTTTAATAATGAAAGTAGGCTCATTAATAGTGCAACATAATTGAAGGACACTTTTAATTGGAGTGGCAACACCTTGTCAAATTCCTTTTTTGAACCCTACAAATATTATAAATTTGAAAGTAACTGTGTCTATTTGTTATGCTTTCACGACTAAACCGTTGCACCTATTTCAATGAAATTTCACATGGAGATACTTTGATTGCTATGGAAGAATATAATAACCAATAAAAATGCGGGCGGAAACGTAGGCAAAATCAGGTAACTAATAAATCGATGACGACGTTTTGAAGATCGTCATTAGAATGTCACTGGACATTAATATGGTCATCGTTGTTATTGTAAAGCGTGAAACGCAACATAAAAATGTTTTCCGTCATTAGTAAAGGTCATGATGAGTAGATACGTGAAGGTCCTGGGAACTGCGAAGTGACAAGCAATAATTATGGCATTTTACAATTCTAACAGCTTAGGCAATCAAACTTAATGGTTCCTTCATCCACTAGACTAATTGATTTAATTAAGAAGCCACTAAAGTGTAGGCAATTTTTTTTCTTTATTAAGTTCGGTGCAATTTTTCTACGTTATAGAATATAATACAGACATTTAATTTCTATTATTGCTTCAATTTTACACTTCTTGAACTTTGTTTTATCGCGATCAACAATAAATTAATCGTTATTTGTATAAATTATTATAGTTTGTCTGTAACTAAGTGTAGTATTTTCGTTGATATAAATATTCAAAAAAACCTGTATTCATCCGGAGTATCTGGTTTATATCACTAGTAGGTTTACTTCGTAAGTAGTGTTTGCATAGTAAATTACGAACGAATTTTGTTAGGGTTATGTAATGAAATTAGTATTTTGAAAATTCCTAATTCGATTTTCTTATACAATTTAATGAGATATATTTTTGGCATTATTCGTGGCATCAAAAAGGTTGTAGGTGTCTTCCTTTTTATTCCAAACTTTTTTTGTTGCGAAACGTCCAATGTATCACTACGGTTTGTGTCGCCACGCTATGTGATACGTTAAGATGCGTCTACACCGAAATTTGACAGCATAAAAAAGGTCGACAACATAAAAGTTGTCAACTTTTGTTCGGTGGACACTCGGTTTTACAGAAGCTTTTTTTATATCTTTATTTAAGGAGTTATAACCAACATGGTAATGTCACTCCATTGGGCCAGTTCACAATCTTATATATCTTATATATGTATATATGTATAAATTAACATCTAAGTACATAGGCCCTTCGCATACCTATGTCAACAATCTTATATAGTGGTGTGGCTGCTGTAGATAGCGGATATGATAGAATGCAATTGCATCTCCCTACTTCTTTTAAATTGGGAACCTCATGCAACATTACACTGTACCTAACGTCCTCGTTTCGTACACACTCCACAGAAGCTTTGGATAACCAACACGTGTTGACAACAAACAAATTGACAACTTTTGTTCCGTGGAGACTCGGCTTTACGTATATAGATTTTGTCCGCGGCTCCACGTCCTTCAATCATTATTTGGGTTAATATATAGTCTATAACACTCATAAATAGTGTGACTTTCTATTAATAAAATAATTACCAAAATTAGTCTACTTCGTCCGGAGATTACCTCCTACCACCACATACTTAAACTTTGCCTCTTTATAATATAAGGCAGTGTGTCGATACGGTTAATTGTTACTCAAAGTTATTTTATTCATATTATTTCTACAAAATAAAATCGATTTTGCGTTTGCCGTTTGCCCGTTTTGTTCCTCACTTTTTATGATATGTCCCTCACTTTTCTATTTATATTTGAAAATCCTGAATCCTAAATCCTAATTGCCTTTTGTCCTCATAAAATTCTGCTTGCCACATGACAATGATTACTACAAACAACACAAATTCACTTCAACTTTAAACAAATGACATGTTGTTTTTGGGTTGCAGGGCAGTGTATAAAAATAAACCTGTTAGTCAGACTTTATATATTTTACCTGCAATACAATTTAATACCTACTTTGAAAGGTTTAGTTAGAGTGATACGACAACAAATAAAGGATACCGTCCTATATGTATTTATCATGACACTAATATACAAAGGCGAAAGATTATGAGAGTGTATGTTTGTTACTTCATCACGCAAAAGCTATTGAACGGATTTGGATGAAACTTTACAGTAATGTAGCTTATACATCAGAATAACACATAGGCTACTATTTGTTGCGATAACCAACATATACGCGGGCGGAAACGCGGACAACAAATAGTCCACTATAATAATGTTTCTAATTTACAAACGATTCACGACAGTCTACGGATTATGGTGTTCTGTGTGGTTCTCATGTCTAACAGCCCGAGTAACCAATAACCGATAATAGGCAAGCCATGCGTAGAATAGCAATTAACATTTTCCTTAGAATATTTCCAGACTTGAGGAAAAAGTATTGACTTATTACGGACTATATATAAAATAAATAAATTGAATATCATTTTTAATCGACTTCAAAAAAAGGAGGAGGTTTCTCAATTCGACCGTAAATCCATTTTTTTTTGTGTGTATGTGTATGTGTGTGTGCGGATAACTTCCTCGTTTACGAACCGATTTTGATGATTCTTTTTTAATGGAAAGGAGATATAATAACGGTGGTACCATGATAAGGAAACTAAGATCTGATGATGGCATCTAAGAGAAATCGAGTCAAACCTTGAAATCGGTTTTATTTTATTAAATTTTTTTACACTCTTATAAAAGACGATAATAATGGTGTTGTAAAAGTAGACTCGTGGCGCTAACCGAATTAATACGATGAACACGCTTTGTGTAATATAAAAAAATATTTCTTGTATTTATTAGTGTTTTCTGAATTAATTGTTTCCACTTCACTTCTTGATCATGAGAGCCGGTATTTGTTCAAAACTAGATTTTTGGGAATTTTAATATATTCCACTTTATCGATTTGTAGCCATATTTGTTTTTACCTGACTTCATCAGCAGACAGGTTATATGTTTCGAATGCGTGTATGAATATTTCTGTCTTCAGTCTTCAGGTGTTTAACCTTGATAATCTTTGTGAATTGAATGTTATTGAATTGTGATCGAGAATGTTATACACTGAAGACATGTTTTTTTTAAATTAAAATGGTTGAATTATACATAATATATAATATACATTTCGAGTATTCCACATCATCATGAGAAAAAAAGAAAAACCTCAAAATGAAACTTGGAGGTCAGCAGACGGTAACCCTCGCAATCCTTATTCTCCGGCCTTTTGAGTATGTCTACATTTCATACATCTTTTTCTAGATTATTAATTAAATCATATATATATACCGTTATATATATATATATATATATATATATATATAACGGTAAAGCCAACATGATGCTACACTGAGATGTTCGTCGCCATTAACGCCTTGTCTTGATTGATGACAAAAATCCTCTGCATTGATAATTAGCATTAAATGTATATAAATAATAATTAGAATTATATAATAAATATATGACTAGATATCTTTGAAACTGTCATACGATCGACATACGTGACCTTTAAACTTTTAAAGAGGAATTCACTTCTTGATTGTATTTAATGTCATTGAATATAATTAAGTATATATTTTATTTTCTTGATTAAAATTACGCCATAGAAGTAACTAGAACAAGTTAGTCTAGATTTTAAATCTATTTACCAAAGTGATTACAATTAGTAACCTGTACAATTAACGATTAGTAGGAATGTTGTTTATTGCTAATTTTTCAATTAAATATTTTTAAATATATCCTTAAAAAGTAGCCTAAGTTACGATTCAAAATCGGTCCAGAGATTACCCAGAACAAACAGACTGACAGACAGACAGACAAAAACTGTTATTTCGGTACATGTACCGTGTATACATACATATGTATTTATTATTTATCGGTTATTTTAATATTACAAACAGACACTCCAATTTTATTTATTTGTGTAGATGTGTATAAATTAATAATAATAAATAGCCTAGCACATTTTACCGCGGTAATAATCTAATACCTACCAGCGGTATTCTTATGCATCAATGTATGCACATTAGTACAGTGGGAGAGCCACGCTTCGGCATGAATGTGCCGGCTCGACCGGAGATACCACGGCCTCACAGAAAACCGGTGTGGAAATAGCACTTGCGCTGTGTTTCACCGAGTGAGTGAGGATACCGGAGGCCCATACCCCAGTTCTTCCCCACATCTCTTTTTTCATCACCCAAAGGGCCGCAACGCACTTGTGACGCCTCTGGTGTTGCGGGTGTCCTTGGGCGGCGGTAATCGTTTACCATTAGGTGATACTTCTGCTCGTTTGCCCCCATAACATAATAAAAGAGTACAGTATAGTTATGTAAAGTCATTAGATAGGATTTCGGTCCCAACTTTCAGAACGTGACGAATTAAATGGGACCACACGAAGCAACATCTTTCAAATAAAAAAAGAATCATCATAATAGGTTCACCCACTCGAAAGTTATGAGGTAACAAACATAAAAAAATACAGTCGAATTGAGACCCTCCTTCTTTTTTGGAGTCGGTTAAAAATACAGTATTAAATTATAGCTGCATTGTATAATATTGCATTTCCAATTAGAGCAAAAATCCGCTGGGTCTGATAGCCTTGGGCTGATCCCAATTTGCTTTTGATTAAAAGTAAGTACATCAATGATGATACTGATGAATATGAATGTAGATAGTGATTATGATTCTCTGTGTTCATATGGAACAAAAATGTATGTCATGTATTGTATGTGTCATCATTGATGTCCATCTACGGTATGTATGTACATTGTGACAAAAGAAATGTGTAGTTCAGAAATATTTTATGTCAAAAATTAGCTAAATTAATACTGCCAATTACCCGCCAATACCATCTTACTCAGTTTTAGTAATCTACAAATAAATAAAATTGAAGTGTGTATTTGTAATTTCAAATAAACAGCTTTTCACTAAATGTATATAAGGCACTTATATAGTAAAAACTATTATTAAAAATTTTATCCATCGTCATGCCTGGCTATCAGTCTGTTCCGGCTTATCTCTGGAAAAGCTGGACTGATTTTGACGGGATTTTGAAGACTATTTATTATATCTATTCAATACTTTAATTTTGGCAACAGTTGTGATCAGACGAGGAAAAGTCGACATGATAGGTATAAGCGTGTAATAAATAAAGAAATATTACACTTCGTGAGATATCATATTAACATATTCAAACATTTACATGGGACAACATATATCAACTTAAATAAATAATTTCAAAGCAGTAATCAGCAGTGCTAATGTTCTCACACTTTTTACATTTGATACATAGGTTTTACAAAGGTATAGCCTTGCCTTCAATATAGGGTGACAAGGATCAAGGATATTGTTGAGTGTGAATAACACTGACAACCTCCCTGTCAAAGTCATCCGTGAGCAAGCGTGACTTTAAGGTTACCAGAACAAATAAAATCTCCTTACTTTCAGGGAATTAAACATCGAGTTAATTATTAAGTTATAAATGTAAAATTATAAACAAATCAGAACACTTAATATAATAATAAATAATAATAAATATTTCAGACATCTAACACACAATGCTATCTAGTCCCAAGCTAAGCAGAGCTTGTGTTATGGGTACTAGACAACTGATACAAATACATATAAACTTTTTATTGTAAATACACACATATTATACATAGAAAATAGAATAGAATAGAATAGAAAACTCTTTATTTGTACACCATTATAGTACATTGTTACAAGAGTACATAAAATGTGAAATGTAGTGTACAAAGGGCGGCCTTATTGCCAGAAGCAATCTCTTCCAGGCAACCTTAGGATGGATTAAAATGTACAGGAGAGACAGTGGTAGTTGTCGGTGCAATGAGTTTTTAATTTTATTATTTGCTAATAAATATAACGAAAACCATATATATATATATACATACTAACATAACACATACTTATACATACCAGTAGATATACATACACATATAAATAAATAAATCGCGTATGAGAAATATATTTAGTTATGTATTCACAGCACATTCTAAATCGTGCCTGTTCTAGTGAAGGTAATGTTCATTAACCAGTTTCTTGAATTCATTTATTGTTTGCGCTTTCCTGATTTTTATCGGCAGTGCATTCCACAGGCGTACAGCTTCAACAGTGAAAGACTGGTCGTAAAACTTTGTGGAATGCAGAGGCATCTCCAGTCTCAAATTCTCGGATGACCTTAGACATTTTTCATGTGTGTCATAAAGGAACTTGAATCGTTCTTTGAGGTAAAAGGGGGCTCTGGGATTAAACAAAATATTGTAAAGAAAAATGAGTATATGAGTATTCCGGCGAGAGCGAATCGGAAGCCACTTGAGCATTTGACGGAATTCAGAGACGTGATCATATTTACGAAGGCCAAATATGAATCGTATACAGAGATTTTGAAGTCGCTCAAGCTTATCAAGTTGTGCTTCAGTGAGATTCAGATAGCTGACATCGGCATAGTCGAGAATTGGAAGTAGAAGTGCTTGTGCAAGAGCAGCCCTAGTCGCAATTGGAAGAAAATTACGAAGTCTTCGCAGAGACCCGGCAGAAGCAAATATCTTTCGACTGACCTCTTGTATCTGTGAACCCCAAGATAGAGTATTGTCTATGTAGATTCCTAAATTTTTGACACTGGTACTGATCTCAAGAGTGGCACCACCAAATTGGATTTGGGGCAGTTGTGCATAGTTAACTCTTGATGTCATCCTGGGACTGCCAATAACACATACCTGCGGAAGTGGACTTATCATATTTCCAACTCCTCCTGTATTTCTTCTGATTAATTTCGTTGCAGGTTTCAAGACAGTTAATATTTTTTCCTGGGACTTCCCGAGTGTCATAACTCGGTGTGTTCGTGGGTCACTGCTGTTGATCCTGGTGTACAGGAGTTACAGCGGTGGGCGTGTGGGTGGGATTAGTCCCAAAAAACACATACCTGCGTCTTAACAGGATTAATCTTGAGTCCATAATTATGACTCCATTCGCCAATGCGTCGCAGGTCAGCATTAATAGTGTCGAACGCCTTTGGTAACAAGTCAATCGGAGCTTGTGTATATATTTGTAAATCGTCTGCATAAAGATGGTAGAAGGAACTTAATTGATTAGAGATTGAGTTTATAAAAACAGCGAAGAGCAAAGGAGATAGAACGCCACCCTGTGGTACACCAGCAGAAATACTGCACCAGGAGGACACCGAGTCTTCAATGCAAATACGTTGCCGGCGACCAGACAGGTAACTAAGAAACCAATCAAGTGTCCTCGGAGATATGTTAAGAGACCGTAGTATACCAAGCAGAATTTCAAAATTTACAGTATTAAAAGCATTACTGAAATCAAGCAAGGTGAGTACTGTGATCATTCCACTATCCATGCCCAGTCTGATGCTATCTGTAACGTGTACCAGTGCAGAAGTAGTGCTGTGACCAGGTCGAAAGCCTGATGATCGATGGATATTAACCGTGCAGAAAACACCCAAACTCCGAAACAAATATTTGTAGATCATACAAACATTTGGTCCGACCCGGGAATCGAACCCGAGACCTCATGATCAGCTGTCGCACACGCCGACCGCGAGACCAACGAGGCAGTCTATTTACTTTGATGACCGTTAGGGCCAGAATGATGTTCATAATATGCACGTAAAATTATATAAAGATAGCATGGATGTTGTCACACCGGTATCCATTAACAGTGTTCTAACGAAATTGGCACATAATTACAAGAAATTTAGTATGTTTTTACTAGGATAACGTAAAAGTATACTATTCTTGTTTTTTTTTTTTTTTTTTTTTATGTTTGACCCTGCCAAAATGACTCTACTCTGCCTGATGGAAAGCATGAGTAGAATCCAAGAGTGGTGGTCACCATACTACGAATGCAGACAATGCAACAATGCAGCATGGTGACCCACACCATGGCGGGCTAGTGATGCTACTGCATCATTGGGCCTCCGGTCTCGCACTCACCAACGAAACACGACAGCATGATCGCTGTCATTTTACGTTGATTTTCTGTGCGAGGGTAGTACCGCCCCGGTCGAGCCGGCCCGTTCGTGCTGAAATCAGCGTGGCTCTACTACCTTGAGATGTTTTATTTCTATCATCCTTGCATATCACACACATAACACTGTACACATCGTCGAAAATCATAAATTCGATTTCAACAAAAATCTTCTTATTTTGTAAGACTAATAACAAAATAGTAGATCAAAACCTCACTCGTTATAATAGTAAACGTTATTGACTATTATGTCGATGATGATGATGAAAAGCAAATGATAATGTATTATTACTGACATCACTGTTCAAATAAAATATAACACACCACTTTAAAAAAATAAAGTCGTTTCAATTCCTACGATCCTACATAATCTGTTGTCACGGTATACATAACAGTATTATTATTTAATACTAGTTGTTGCCCGCGGCTCCGCCCGCGTATATGTCGGCTATCGCGACAAATAGTAGCCTATGTGTTATTCTGATGTATAAGCTATATTACTGTAAAGTTTCATCCAAATCCGTTCAGTAGTTTTTGCGTGAAAGAGTAACAAACATCCAAACATCCATCCATCCTTACAAACTTTCGCATTTATAATATTAGTAGGAAGTAGGATATTACTGTAAAGTTTCATCCAAATCCGTTCAGTAGTTTTTGCGTGAAAGAGTAACAAACATCCAAACATCCATCCATCCTTAGAAACTTTCGCGTTTATAATATTAGTAGGATAGGAAGTAGGATAGGTACATGGTTCCTGAAACCAAAACTGAATATTATACAAAATATTGAAATATAACTAATATGAGTTATATTTTTATGGTATTTTCGATTTACCTTTAATTGACAAAGACTACATAATTTAATATGATGATCGATGGATATTAATTTAGATGTTTTAGATTGACATTATTAATGCAACTGTCTCTTTGGTCTAGCGGTTAGCGTATCTAACTGCCGATCATGAAGTCTCGGGTTCGATTCTCGAGTTGGACTGCTGTTGGTTTTTGACGTGACAACGTCTTATAAATTGGTTTGCCGGGTGACACTTCAAGAAACTGCGTTACGCTCCGCTCACGTTATGCGCTCACAATGAGAGCGAGTGAGAGGCACGCGTCCCTTCCACTCGGGCATGGTTAGCCCGCCTAAGAGCGAGAGAGACAGACATAAAAAGTTTATTGTATGTATATTTGTATATAAATACGTATGTATGTGTAAAGGTAAAAATAAAATTTTGTTAATATGAAATTCAGTGCGAGATTCTGTGTATAAATTAATGTTTTAAATATAATTCTTTGTATAAATAAATGTTTTAAATTGTTACTATTATTTCATCCTTCTTCCTACTATACGAATGAATATTCACATTAAAATTATTTTACCACTCAAAGTCGTTGTCACGTAAAACTTTCGCCCGTATACCGACTTTACAGGCAACCAATTTTTTTTAACAAGCAATTCTTAAAAGTATCCCAGCGTAAGGAGGATGGCGGTGTTTCCCGCCCGTGCCTCGGAGAGTACGTTAAGCCGTCGGTCTCGATTGTCATAAACACCTATGACAATCGTTATTGGGAAATCAGTGCCCTCAAATATACTGGCAACTAGTTCAACCATCGAATTCAGTTCACCCTCAGATTTGCTCCGTAGAACAGCTGACATTCAGGTAAAAGCGGTTGAACAAGTAGATTATTTCCTTAATATCTCTATCCCACGTCTAGATTGAGACAATTGGCATTGATTATATTTAAAGATTCAGCTTTGACTTTTGTTACCCTATTCCTGTTTTGACGAATAATATACAAACAATTTGTGAGCAGAAGAAAAAAATTTTTTCATAGTTTCGTTTATTACATTGATTGAGAAGCTATTTATTTAATGACTGCAACGAAAGGAACTGTTAATAAGTATTTCACTTTAACGTCGACTATTTTCATAAAAAAAATGTTTTATCTTTTCCCCTTCCCCTCTTCCCATTCTATTACCTATCAAGATATTTCCTAAACTTTCATCCTACAGAAAAACTTGGTGCCTCGCGAATTAAGTTTAAGATTAGTTTAAGTTTACGTTTTTCTTTTAAATAAGAGATAAACTGAAAAAAGTACACATTAATGTATAATAAAAAAAGATATATTTAACAAGTAAATTTTAACAAAAATAAAACTGACTTCAAGTTTTGACTCGATTTCTCTTTGATGCCATCATCAGATCTTAGTGTCCTTATCATGGTACCACCGTTGGGATATCTAGTTCCGATTGAAAAAAAGAATCATTAAAATCGGTTCATAAGCGCCGAAGTTATCCGCGAACACAGATAAAAAATTAATATATGTTTAAAATTATACGGTCGAATTGAGAACCTCCTCTTTTTGAAATCGGTTAAAAATAATAGACAACTATAATAGTATCTGTAAGGTACGTGTTTACGAAGGTATAGAAATCCATTTATTGTCTTTTACCGCATCTATGAAATAGGTTTGCGATGTAACTGCACAGTTGTTTGCAGGAAAATGTTTGCCATGAAAAAACGTGAAGGCGCAAAACATGATTTAAATTCATCTGATACTGTTTCTGCAGAGAGTCTTGATAAATAATGTTATTAAATAATAAAAAAGTCCTAATTGTGAGTTAAGTATGTCATATTTCTATATTTTGTGTGTTGATATTAGTTTGTAGGTATTCAATTTAGAGGTATGCAATCCTCTCGAGCATTTACGTACATTTTCTTTTGCTTTGCCTTTCCTTCCCTTTCACTATACTCCTAATACTCTTAACTTTAATTTTTAAAGCATCAAGATGCCGATTATGGCTTATCTTATCGTACATGAAGAATAGCAAGACATGTTTGTTTAATCATCTTTGCCTATTCACGAATAGGATAGGACTCACTGACAAGAGTAACAATAAGTTTGAATATATTTCCGTATTACACAAATATAATGTTTTAGTATGTAAAGCCTGGTTAATTTTTGTTTTAACAAAGTGATATTTGCGCCAAGTAGAGGGAAAACCGTAGCACTTTGTCGCAATGCCGCTCACGTCCTGTCTTCTTGA
Source organism: Spilosoma lubricipeda (assembly GCA_905220595.1). Taxonomy (NCBI): domain Eukaryota; kingdom Metazoa; phylum Arthropoda; class Insecta; order Lepidoptera; family Erebidae; genus Spilosoma; species Spilosoma lubricipeda. Next base: position 16,174,228 of record HG992275.1, read on the forward strand.
ATTAACTTCCTTATCTTACTCGTCTTTGGGCTAGGGTGACCAATTCATTATAGGTAGAGAATAAAAGATTTTAGTTTTGATTCCTTTTTAAAGTGTTTTGGATCTAACAAGCAAACATTTTCTTACATAACTTATCATACTAAGAAGGGAACACCAATTTTGGTTATAAATAAATTGGCTGAGTGATGCACGCTTTGTGCACGAATCAAGGAGGTAAAAGATTCTCTCTTTACTCAAAAATATACGTTTAAGACATTTTCTTTCCGTCAATTCATTAAAGAGTAGGTGGAAACCCCAGTTAATATAGTTATAGTTACTGACACGGCTTATTCCAAAAGGAAAGGAACTCTTGGTTCCGCAAAAAAATATACTTGAGAAATCGCTTTGGTTCCCGTTGGTCCGTTTATTTGTTTATTAATATCATTATCTTAAGAAGATAGTATATTAGTGTTTAATGCATCGTATGTAATGCTGTAGTTAATGAAAAGCCTAGATTTACCAGGTTATAATTAAAAGAGAAATAATTCTGGATTCTGCCTACACTGCCTAATCGAAATGCTGAAGCAGAATCCAAGAGTGGTGGTCACCATACTCATTGTGAATGCAGACAATGCAATGATGCGGTCTGGTGATCCACACCATCATCATCATTTATCCTATCATATTTGAAGAATGTTTATACTACGTTCAATGAATTTTCATACATCAGACATATGCAAAATTTCTGAAATGTATGTTTACGAGAATTTAACATGAAAATCGGATAGTAAGTCACCCTACAAACAGTCCGCTACGTACTTTGTATTCAGTACGACACACGTCTGGGATGTTAGCGTAATTTGTAATTTCACAGTCGTTGATTTATTCATACTACATTAATATTTCCTATTTATTAGTTTCGTTAATAGATGGGGACCAAATAACAGCGGTTTCTAGAAACAGACAAAGTTCTGTTGATGTAGCTATTATTGTGGACCTTGAGACAAGAAATAGTGTTTTTAAATTGTTGAAACATGTCAAGAATACTTAAAAGTAATTATTACTTCTCATGGTTTTAGTTTTAACTTGTTTTTAAAATAACATGCGGCATGAATCCTACTAATATTATAAAAGTTTGTAAGGATGTGTATTTGTTGCTCTTTCACGCAAAAGTTACTAAACGGATTTGGATGAATCTTTACAGTAATATATTTTATACATCAGAATAACATTTAGGCTACTATTTGCCGCGATAACCGACATACACACGGGCGGAGCTGCGATTAAAAGCTAGTTACAGTTAGTAAGTATTAACAAGAAAGTAATCGATCTGTGCCTTTTATCAGTAGCGGCGTTAGGGTAGGGCGCGGGTGGGCGATCGCCCAGCGCTGGCAGAATGTCCGGCGTGTGGGGAGTCGAGGCGTGATCTTGTGACGGCCATCGGGGTGCTCTCGCTCGGTATCATGATTGCGGCCATGTTGCAGAGCGAGAGGGCGTGGAACTCCGCCGTCTCTTTATACGAGCAAGTTATGTTTGCGAAGGTGACGGCGAAGCGGGGCTTGGAGAGGTTTAGAACTTTCTTGGTTCGCCAGGCCCGGGCCAGGTACCACAGACAACTCAGGCGCTGGAGATTGTAAAACGATCTCCGTCCTACATAAGCGCACGCCTGGGAATGACAGGACTGACAGGTGAGGCCAACTGTCACACTAGCAGAAGCAGGCCCGGTTGAGGGACTTTTGGGGACAGCAACGGGAACATCGGAGTTCCCACACAGGAGGGGGCCATCTACATACCGTAGGTGGCCCGAGGTACATCGGGGTTCCAGGGTTTTCCTTTCTAGAGTGCACCTGGTTCCCCGGCTTCCAGTACCGTGCAGAGCGTCCAGTTTTAGCCAGTTCGAGTCCGACATGCCACCAGAAAGGCGGTATCCAGATGGGATTTCCGCAAAGGAAAAAAATACAAGGATGACTCCATTGATGATGTAAAACAAATACAATGTTCATCCATGGAAAATTCTAACTGATCACTTGGGACTATAAACTATAAAAAAACTCAGTGAACAATTTGGGAAGCAAGAATAAGCAGTGTTAAAGCAGTCCATTACCAAATTACTGCCATCCATTATGCTTACATAACTTTACCATTGAAATCCAGAGAACTGATGTTCAAGTGTCTCATGAGACTATTACTCTAGCTGAACATCTAAAAGATTTCAGAATTTGAATTTTTCAACTGTCTTTTGGACACTATATTAATTTCAGTCAATGAAAGGTTCGAACAGTTAACTTAGTACGAAATCTTGGTCTTTTTTGGATTCAGGAAAAATCCGATCTTGTCAAAGTCTGTGGGGATCTCCAATTAAAATTGACTCTAAATCAAACATTTTTGGTTGTATGTTATGTACTAAACTCGTAAGTCTGAAATATTTTTTGCCTGATCAGAACGTTTTCTATTTTTGTTTTAAATTTTATCAAAGATCACAACCTACAAGAAAAGTATCCAAATGTGTGGATAGCATTTCGCATATTTTTGACTACACCTTAATAGTTGCTAGTGGGGAGAGGAGTTTTTCATAAAAAACCTATCTTCGATCAATAATATCTCAATTTAAATTGACAAACTTAGCAACTTAGTCAATTGAAAAATAAATTGCTAAAAACATCGACTTTGATAACCTTACAAAAGAGTTCATTCATGGAAAGGCCAGAAAGGTATTTTTTATGATAAATAATTGTTTTTTTTCTAATAAATGCATATTTAATTATATCATTTCCCTTTTTTCGTATGGGCTTTAACTGCAGTTGGGGGGCGCCGTAGAAATCTCGCCCAGGGCGCTGGTAGTGTTAAAACCGGCACTGCCTTTTATAATACTTGAAATCATTTCAAATCTTTCAGAAAATCGATTTAAATACCTATGGCTGAATGATGATCTGATTTAATATTTAGATTATGTCGATAGCTTTTATTACGCTTTGTCCGAAAACTCTTTTCATTTATGGATTTTAGGATGTTGTATTTTATATTTTTCTTCAATGACTGACTTAATCTTGACATGACATGTATGACAGCGTAAATATAGAGATGATGCATCTATGAAATAAAATGTCACCACAGCGGCTATCCTCGCTCCCTGTAATTAGCTTCACGATTATCATGTTCATTATTTCTTACCGGAGTTCATTTTACAGACTACGAGTAAGAATGAGGTCAAGAAATTGTACTGGAATAAGTTTAATTGATCGCTCGTCAATGTTATCAGCTAATGATTTAGACACGCTATGTGTTTTTGAAAGAATGAATCTGGAAGACCTTAATAGAATTGTTTGGCCAGTTTGCTGGGAGAATGGGGGGAATGGAAATGGTAGGGACAGTGGGAATGGTAATGATGCTCAAGATCAAGCGAATGACGAAGAAGAACGTCGAGAGCAGGAAGAGAGAGAAAGACGTGCGCGCACCACTGCATCCCATTATGGGTTCGATAGGTCTTATCATAGGTATCCAGAAAGTGCTGGCTGCCTCAGACATATCAGTTCTCAGCATGTTCTTTGGAGTTGTTTGTTAATAGTCTTATTAGTCATCTATATATGACCTGTAATATGAAAACAGATCCAGCGAATACCCCTTGCACCCTCATAAACTTATTAAACTAAGAAGGTATTGATGACCAATATTTTCCTAATACTCTTTCACGCATTCTTTTACAAGATGTATGTGATATATATCTGAAAATGATGTGTGTCAATATGAGTGATCTTACCTGTCTCATGGGATGAAGATTATTGACTACGGAATACATAACGGGTGTGATGTGTAACAGATTGAACTTTATACCCGACTGCGAACGAAGGAGTGTTATGTTTTTCCAGTGTATGTATATGTATTTCTTGGGCACGCCCTAAAGCCTAAACGGCTTGTCGTATTATTATATGAGTGGTGTCAATAGATTCGTCTTAGTCTGGAGAGTGACACTCGAAACATCAAAATAATAATAAATAAAAAAAAACTTATTTTATTGAAAAGGGCAGATATACGCAGACGGTTTATAATTTAATAGAGTACATCATCAACCTATCGCAGTTCGCTGGTAGACACGGCGCCTCTTCTATAGCACGCCACTTGGTTCGATCCTCTGTTTTTCGCATCTCCAGCTTCTGCCAGCCATCTCACGTAACTCGTTACTCCACCTAGCATGTGAATATTCATGAAAAACCATGCAACTTTCGCAATACAAAATACGATTATAAACCTCTATTTAATATGACTTTTGTTATAAGTTTAGTCGATACGAGGGTTGCTAATGTAAACTCATTTTACCTTTATCATCTATGCCTGTTATATTAGAATGACACTTGAACTGAAATATGTACGGTATTTGTATTTATTTTAAAGCATATCTAGTGTACCATTTTGTTAATCAGCACTTTTAAAATTAGTTTTATCCGCAGCCTGTTGTCACATCATCGCAATGTGTGATTGAAGAAGAAAAGAAAGTCCTGTATTTTTTGCAAACAGTGCTTCTGAAGTTAGTAGCTCGAAGCCAGAAAATATGGAAGACCTTCAAGAACAAGATACACCTCGAGAACCTATAGTATCACAGTCACGCAGATACATTTATATATCTGATGATTATCCGAATTTTAAGACACTTAACAAACCTTTACAGGGCCGATATATAAGAGTTCCTACGATCGATTGGTGCCGAGGCTGCGACATGCCTAGAATTAGTGTGGCTATAGTTGTATGGAGTACTTTTTTCTTTTTTGCTTTCTTTTTTTACATTTATTTAAGTAAGTACAATCGGTTACATAATGTTATCTCTACAACCAGTGTTCCCCCGTATGATCAATAGAATTAACAGTATTCGAATAAATAGTATAGTTAAAAATGAACTAACAATTTTTTTAAGTTCTTAGAATGCTCAAAAGACTTTGAAATTTAATCTAAAGTATAGAATTTACATGGTACACTTTTTGTGACAAATAAATGTGTATTTGATGTTTTATTTTTAATTTTTGGGATCTAGTCATGCCAGTAGTGAAAGCTTTTCTGCTTGAAATAGAATACTGTTGAAGACTGATATAAAGCGACCTTGGCCCTTTTGAATCTGGCCTTTTGCCACAAAATAGAAAATTTAAAAAGATGTAATACTATGAAAAGTAATTTAATAAAGTATCTATGTCATATATGGCACAGTAGCATCACACACACTTATGATCGCCAGATAAGTCCACCTTATGAAGCCGCAGATCTGACACGGCATAACGTTTCTCTGTATTGAGCAAATAAGTTTATCACTCTGTTTAAGTTCTGCACAGGTTTTTCTTTTTATGCTCGTTTGTTTCATTCATACTTTCCGTGGCATGCATGTTGTAAACAAAGTCTGTCGCGTTATCTCTGACTATTACAATATTTTAATCAACCTAATTATTAAATAGCGTCCGTAACGTAAGATTACTGCCTCGGTGTCGCAATGGTAGCGTACGAGAATGCTGGTCTCGGGTTCGAATCCCGGGTCGGATCAAATGCTTGTATGATCTGCAAATTTTTTTTGCGAAGTTTTGATGTTTTCTGTCTAGAATATGGATGTATTTACAAAAGAAAGTATATTTAAACTTATATCAGTTGTCTAGTACCCATAACTCAAGCTCTGCTTAGCTTGGGACTGGATGCGTTGTATGTTAGATGTCTGAAATATTTATTTATTTTTATTTAGTATTTTTATAAACTATTTTAAATAAAATAAAGGTATTAGGATACTTTTGTGGTTTTTAATGAGCGTGAACGAAAAATATAGTATAGCGCCATATGTAATTTGTCTGTATTATTATATTTTATGAAAATAAACTTCGTTCCTATCTGGTGTTTGGTCACACGACTTTTTTGTGTACGGCTAGTCTCGTGATTATATTTAATTAAATCTTAAGATTCATAATGCAGTACGTAATGAGTGCTATAGCAGCCCAATATGCTAACCAATTAAATTGTGTATATCTAGTTAGAATTAATTTGTAGGTAAGTCGCTACTGCCCTGTTCTCAAACATTGAGAAAAAAAATCATTATGACCACAGTCCACAATAACATGTTATGACAGATCACAACTCAGATATCACAACAACACAAAACAAACTAACTAGACTTCACCAAATCTGAGAACGAAAAGTCCACGGAAAATGTCAAACCTAGAACAACTGCGATGTTACGGAAAGGAAATTTTCTTTCAATTTCGTTCTCAATCGTAGCTTTGAGTATAAATTACTCGAATTCATTTTCTTCATTCGTTACAAAGTTAAGAAATCTACCATTTAGTTCTTGGAATAGAACAATGACTGTGTATAGCTTAAATTTAAGAACTGCTATGGTATTTTCCGAATATCAGATACAAAAGCCTACTCAGAATGTAAATTTGAGTTTAACACAATTTATCAGAAGTTATGGGAATCACAGACGAGGGAGTCGTGATTCCTTTGACAGTGGTGATGAAAGTGATTATGAAAATTCCGACGATGACGAACCAAACCGCAAACGGATATCACGTCGTTATAAAAAGAAACGGGTGAAAAGCCGTATACCGGATTACGATGAGTTTGCGAGATTTCGTGATTCCAGTCGACCTCCGGATAGTCACTACACTTCAATAAAACCCTCATCATCTTCGTCTGATAAAGCATCTGTTGCGCCTCAAGAACCATCCACCCCTAGTGAAGAACCATCTACACCAAAAGAACCAGCTCCACCTGATGAAGATTCTAACACACAAAAGTAACGTGAATTCACATCGATTTTAAGCAACGATACCAGCAGACATACGACTTCAACGAATAAGCTTGAAATTTTTGTGTAACAATAGCTTACACCGGTGAATTAAAACAAAAGTACGTAAAAGAAATAAATATGAGGATTAGTTTCATCGATTTTTATTCGAATAGACATAAGTAGATACATTTTTATGTTGTAAGAATAAGTGATGCTGAAATCAAGGTATTGTTATCGAAGCTGTCTTTCCAAGCCAATAGCATGGTTTCTATGGCATGTAGGCAAACGGATAGGCAAAATGAAGTGATAACCGCCCTCTTATGGACACTGGCAACGGAGTGGCAGTTGGGTTACTGCCTTTTGACCTCTATCCCCTTTAAGGGAGGGTAATTTCACTCAGGAAAAATGTCGATAGAATTTCTTAATGGCGGTCTTTTGTGAGGGCTTCTGTGGTATTACCCTGTTCAAAAGTCTTATTTGTATAGATTGAAGGTGATTGAAGACTGCATAATAAAGACAGTCAATCTTTTTCTAAATTTAGTCCACAAGTAAAAAGCTTGTTTGTAGTTCTAGTTATAATAAGACGGACAACGATCTTTATAATGGGAATTTATTTAGATACTATCAAGCAGTCTAGTATTAACCGTGAATCTAACCAAGAAATCTACACAGGTTAAGTTGTAAAGCCCTTGATGTGTATTTGAAAATCATTAAACACAACTTAGAAAATGTTGTTATAACTGTAAGGTGCAAATAGCTTGCCCGATTTCTTCTCAAAGGCTCAACTTACCATGTACTATCGACAAACTTCAAACATGACCCATTTTGCCCATAAATCATAACAACTAAGATTTCTCTCATTTACTGTGCTTGCATTACTTAGGACGTTTTTACCCGACTACGGCAAAGCCAAACGAGGGTTATGATTTTGACAGGCTATGTATGTATGTATGTATGTTCATTTGTTCCCTCATAGCTCCTTAACTACTCATTAGAACTGGACAAGTGAGGTGTCGTTAGAAGGGTCTTGATGGTCTTCTGGTTATAGGCTATATGACGTGTCACTGAATGTAATGTGGCGCCCTCTAGCCGACATGAACTACGGTATTAAAAAATAAATTTTAGATTAATATGTCGTGTTTGGTATCATTGGAAAAGGCGTTACTTGTACATTTCAAATATATATATATTATTAGCATTTTCTTGGGACTTTGTCCGTATTTATTCGATAATTGTGATATTTCTATGGTACCTATGTAAAATATAATTTGCAGAGAAATTAATATTATAGAGGCACCAAAACATTTTAAATAAGAAAAAGTAAAAACTAAAACCCAACTACGACAAAAAACGACGCTGAAAAAGCAGGAAACAAGTTTCAAAAGCCGTAGTCACGCGTTGTTAACGGGTCATGAACTATGGTACATTACACTACATGGACTACGGCTTTCCAAACTTAGTAATGTCCATAACACTTCAACAACGCGTGACTACGGCTTTTGAAACTTGTTTCCTGCTTTTTCAGGGTCGTTTTTTGTCGTAGTTGGGTTTTAGTTTTTACTTTTTTTTAAATATTAAGTAAAATACGTTAAAATTGTTCGGAGATCTATGCAATTTTACCTTTATCATTACTGCAGTAGATAAAATATTATACTAGTTAGCCTATGTGTTATTCTGATGTATAAGCTATATTACTGTAAAGTTTCATCCAAATCCGTTCAGTAGTTTTTGCGTAAAAGAGTAACAAACATCCATCCATCCTTACAAACTTTCGCATTTATAATATTAGTAGGACATAGTAGGATATATTATTACTAGTTGTTGCCCGCGGCTTCGCCCGCGTGTATTTCGGTTATCGCGGCAAATAGTATCCTATGTGTTATTCTGATGTATAAGCTATATTACTGTAAAGTTTCATCCAAATCCGTTCAGTAGTTTTTGCGTGAAAGAGTAACAAACATCCATCCAAACATCCATCCATCCAAACATCCATCCATCCTTACCATTTCCATCTATAATTTTATCCATTTATAATATTAGTAGGATTATTATTATTATATAATAATTAAAACAGTAGTTATTGTATTTTAAATCCACGATCCTTGGAATTAAATAAACCTTAGAACAAATTACTAGAAATATCTTACAAATCACTGCAACAGATAATTTTCTATGTAATTAAATTACAGATAACGAGGTTGTTACCATGGTCTAAGAAAACAAGATCTGCATTCCGACAGCAACAAATGTGACATCACTATCCAGTTAACACTTTATAGCAACATAACACGAAATGAAACAACCACAATGATATCCTACTTTAATATTATAAATGTGAAAGTTTGGAAGGATATGTGTGTGTTTGTTACTCTTTTACGTTTTGGATGAAACTTAACAGTAATATGGCTTATACATCAGAATAAAATATAGGCTACTATTTTCCGCGATAACTGAAAAACCCGCGGGCAGAGCCGCGGACAACAGCTAATTATATATATAATAGACTAGCAGACCCACGCAACCTCGTTTGCGTCTTCTATTGCCCGTCGCGTTATAATTTTCCCCCGTTTTTGAAACATTCTTCATTGTTGCTTCGCTTCTATTAGTAGTAGCGTGATGATATATACCCTATAGCCTTCCTCGATACATGGACTATCCAACACCGAAAGAATCTTTCAAATCGGACCAGTGGATCCTGAGATTAGCGTGTTCAAACAAACAAACAAACAAACAAACTCTTCAGCTTTATATATTAGTATAGATATAATATCATTGACCAACCAGAACCAGCGATAGCTATGATGACGTAAGCAAGTGTATCCCATGTCATCACTGAATCTCGGAAAGTCTGGCGATGTATGTTGTTATACCATTGTTGTTACCATGGAAATCTATAGTTACGCGACTGTCGACCTTATTGTATTCGAAAGTCTGTAAGGCAGTAAGCTTACGGTGGGGGCCATGTTTTAAATTTATCGATAGTACCTACCAGCGGATGTGATTATTTATTTACCTTTTTTTTAAACTTGTCATTTGATAAATCAATTTGTTATTGCGGTGACTGGTCATCGAATAGATGGGTAATTTCGAGTCCTTGAATATTTTCTTAAAGCCATTGAGTATGTTAAAATAGTCACTTGAATTTTAATAAGAACTCTTTGTTACTTGTGAGTTTTTGTAAATAAAATAACATGTAGGTACATCACTAAAACCAGAAAATTCTGTTGTTATTCTATTCTCAGATAAAGAATACCCTAGATGGATCAAATTTAAGTTGAATATAGTTGCCTATCTTGTACTCAACACTTTTTATGGAAATATCTCATGTGACAAAAAGAGACAGCAATAGCTTTTCCGAACGTCTTAAACCCCGCGCGCCACATGCTGAAAACCGTCATTTTGATTGTCACTAAGCTGGTTAACACGTTTGTTTGCGATTTCGTCAAATATTTTATCAAATGGTGAATAATATTATATTATAAGTGTAGTTTTCGTTTTGCTAACAATAATGGCATGTACTGTGCCCGGTAGCTCTAATAGAGTTGGTGTTTGAAAGAAAATAATGCAAAAAAATCGTTTTATTGGTAAGTCAATTCAATGGTATTTAATTGTTAAAAAGCATTTTAAGCAGGAAGTGTTAATGAAAATAGTTGTCCTGATATAAATAGATAGACGCATATACTTCTACATTAAATAACAGTTCCCGATTTAGAAATGAAAATTGAAAAAGAATATTATTGATACGTTTTGACATAACATGTACTTCAGAGGGACGTACCTTTTATCGATAGAGTAAAAGTTTAATCACATGTAACTTCTGGGCCCGTTTATAAAACGAGTAATGAAATAAAAACAAGATTTCAAAAAAACAATCTGAATTATTTGTGCTGTCGCTTATAATACGTTAAATGAAATTAAAACAATGGAGGTGGTTAGATTTAGAAAATAAATATATAATACCTAATTAGACTCTGTTTCGGTCTCAGTCATTAAGAATTACGGAATATTATAATAGTTTGTCAAAAGAAAGAATTTCTCAATATCCGAATTTTCCAAAATCAAAATCATTATTTGTCAACGAAATTTTACTTTTAAAGTCATAATATGTATTTTTTATTATTTGCTTACAGGTTTCCTATGCATACGGAATAAAAAATAAACGGATAATATAAGATAATAAAATGTGAGAAAATACCATAAATGGAAGCCTACACAGTATACAAGAAAATGTTCTGGTCACTTCGAAGAATCTTGTTTGTAACCGAACGGTAGTGTTTGAGATATGTACTAGATCAGAAATGTTCCCTCAACTGATGAGTCATGGTTACGACAATTGTGCACTTAACAATCATCAATCAAATTAAACTGCTAAATATTGGTTGTTTTATTTAAATACATAGTAGATCCGTAGTTGTAAACAAATAGGAACTGCAGACTCGCAGCCTTATTGCTTAAGAACAATCGACCTGTCAGACAGTCAGACAATATCAACATCGCATCTTTCCTCTCGCATGTGATTGTTCGGTTGTTCATACTCTTTGCCTTGCCGAATTCACTTACACAATAAGGCTATAGGTTTCTTATAAAAAATGATGACATTTTAAAAACTAAACAATATTAGGTATTGTCTAGTCGCCTATTGATTATTAGGAATTAGCTGCTCCGGTAGAGGTTGTTCTGCCTGTTTGCAAGGCTAATTTACGTCTTAACCATAAAAGAACCCATTGATCGATTTGCCTTCGTTCCATTTCTTTACTGTGGGTGGCTCAAAACTCAGGTCACATTACCAATGTCATATCAGATTTATTTTAAATATTATTATTTCCAATTAATAATACAAAAAGTAAAACGTTATTGTTTTCTTCTATAGATCACATTTTATAAAGAATTAAATAACCAAATGCCATAACTACCATGCCAATAAGCAACTTAAATAACCAATACTATAATAATTTTTTAGTTTGTTACATACAAACACCAGAGACTTTACAAGACATACATAAAATAAATTAAACATAGAGACGGTCAAAAACACATAAATACAAATTATATTTATAAAGAAATTTTAATATTACCAATCATATTAAAAAGGAATTATGGTATTTAAGAAACTAAATATAATAGACCATTTTTTGTGTTTATTGTGGCGACTGGTACTCTCTTGGCAATTTTCTATCGATATGACAAAAAACTATAAGTACATCACTATGTAGTGATATATCAATGAATAGAATTTTAAGAATTTTATAGTCAAACTGGCGACATTCGATAGTTTTTGACCCACTTGAGACACTATACCTCTCACTTTCAAGCAGATGACACTTTGATTTTGTAAAAAGGAGAAAGAACATGTTTATAAGTTCCGGTCAAATATCCTCTATCTAGTGTTATTCTTTATCTGAGATTCTATTATTGTCACCTTGACTTTATCTTTTAATATAAAAATGTCATCCAACTTGGATAGTGCATCGATTACTTTTATGATAGTAGTTTTGATTATTGGATATCCTAATGTATTTTTGCGGTTTAGACTTCAAAGTTTTCCTTATCCCAACATTAACAGTGCAATTGGCATTTCAAGCTTTCGTTTAAGATCTTCCGATTCTCAGTTATCCTATTACGATCAAAGTCATCCCAGTTCAAATCAAAGATTAGTAAGAATCGCTGATAAAAATAGTGGCAGTGGAGACGGAGAACAACAGTCTTCTAGAAGCCGCATACCTGATTATGACGAAAACGAAAGATTCAAGAATTCCAGTCGACCACCTGATAGTCATTATCCACCCGAAGAACGTTCTCATCCTTCTCCACAGCGACACGAGTCTCCCCCACCAGCTCCAAGAAGCCGTATACCGGATTATGACGAATATGCACGGTTTAAAAATTCTAGCCGGCCTCCAGATAGCCACTATCCAATGGGCCCCGGTCCGAAGTATCGAAAGAAGAGCAGCTGCGATTATCCAAGATCGAGTATGGAGTTAGTGGTTTGGACCTCGATTGTGTCAAAGTGTTTTTCATACAATGTTATTGGAATATAAGTTATTAATTTAGACATTTAAATAATTGTTATTATTTATTTTTCAATAATATTAAAAGAAAAAAAATATTGGTGTGGTTGATAGTGTTTGCATAATTCATTTTAATATAGTGAATTAAAAACTAACTCTGTCTGTTTGTCTGTTACGCTTCGCGGCTAAACTATTGCACTGATTTCAATGAAATCTGATTCTTGAGGAAGTACATAGGGTACTTTTAACCGGGATAACCGACATACACGCGAGCATTGCCACGTGCAAAAGCCAGTTAGTTTTTCATAAACCGTGAATTTACCATCATTATGTCTATCATGGAGATACTTTATCTCTCGATATAGGCTACTCTCGTGATAATCGATACAAGCAGACGGAACCGCGGGCTTAATAGATTATATAGGCTTTAAAATTTTAGTTCAATCGTTTGAAGTTTAATCCTCTAAGATTGGGTCACCACAATGATTTTGTTTTTTCATGATACTTTATACGAATATTATATTATTTCGAACGAAGATAAATCCCAAACACAAAAATCATAAATATTCGTCCAGCCTTTCTTAAGTTACGAATTTGTTTCAGATATGTATATATAGATGTCCATCTTAATACGATGTTAATAATAAATGTTATTATAGACATGCCTTATGTGTCATACCTAAATCACTAGTTCAAGTGATTATAAATTTATAAGTATTCTCAATGCATCCTCCATCTTATTTTTCTCAACTCATCCGCCATTTATGTTTCTCGCTTTTTCCAGGAAAGGAAATAAAAGATGGTTTACATGTAAGATTTTTTTACTTCAATTTTCAGGCCGATTACACATTTGTAGATTCTTACGAAAATGTTACAAAAGGTATACTTAGATAATACATACATATCGATAAATATTTTATAAATGATCACATTCAAAAGACTTTATATATTGCACTTATAACTAGGAGGCATTTTTAAGGCCTTTGAGTGCAAACCCACCACATGCGTTTACCATAACCCAAAACCATTGATAAAACTAATAATTATTACTAAGTAATACATACTGTACAAGGGATATGTATAATGAAATTTACGTAAACTGAGTAAGGATACCGTTATTATCAAAATATATTTCATTAAAAAACTGCCGTCTTTTGAAACAATTCTTTTTGAATTTATCACTAGTTTAATAATGGATATATTATTATTATATTATATGTATGCACTGATTTCAGTAGAATAACTAAACTCTCAAAGAGGATAGTCAAAAACGATAGTTGTATTAATTTTATAGTTATTTTAGGGTAAATTCGTTGCTGAAAATTATACATTTTAGAGAAATGTTATATGAGTAAGACCTCGAAAACCTAATTCAGTATGTACTCGTATTAACAAATAAAACGAAAGGAAATGACAGATACCAACCGTCTTTCGAAATATTTTTAGTTAGACTGTATTGCATTAAAAAAGTTTCAAAGATACAGTCTTCCGACTTGTATTGAGCCTCTCTCTTAAACTAATAGTAACAGTTAAAGTTTACATTGCAATAAGAAAATTAAATGTTATTTAATTAAACTACTTATCATGTACCTTAAAGATATTTCGAACGTGGTGAGTTTAGCACTATATTGGAATAATTATAATAACTAATACTAGATACCACAATAAGGCAAACACTGTTATACATAGTGTTATGTTATAGGCTGATTTATTGACTTGATTGAACTTAAATTATTTGATATTGAGCCAAGCAATTAACGATGGCAATGGCGATTGGTAGCGAAAGAGATTATTTTCAAATTATTTACAGTTGAGTTGACTATCGGAATAGAATAATATATAATAGTTAAATCGGTTAAAAATACAAATAGAAAATGGTATGAAATTATTACTCGGCATTATGTACTTTATAATATAAGTGTATGAACGTGTTGTAAATGGGAAATCAGTCTGTCCCTATATATATGTTTGATATAATTTTCAAGTATTTAATCTTGGTACATTCTTCTTAATGAATATTTACGTGAACTTCAAACAAATTTTACGAAAACAAATAAAGTGTATCGCTTTGGCTATTTGATTTGAAAATATAAAATGTATCAGATTCTACAATTTTACGAGTGATGAAAATTATCATAGGTTACGTCATAATTTAGTGACCCATTAATCACTAAATACACATTTCATTTTTTTATGAATACCTGACGATCCGATGTATAGTTAAATGCAATTTTAGACGAATAATTTTGATAGCAATCTATAATCAGTGATAAAGTAAATTATATGGATTTTATATATACATATATATGGGTTTGCTACTCTGCCTGATGGGATGTATGAAGAATTTGGATGTTATCAAACAATACTTCATGAAATAAAGGTACTTAAAAGTCTATTTTTTAAGTTTCAATTATCAAGCTTGTTTATTAGTGTCGCCATCTTGATTTGAAAAAAAATACTGTTTCCATTCACTTCCAGTAATTTAATTTTTAAATACCCTAAGTACGTACTCAGATATAAACCAAATGTATATATTATTTGTCTTAAAAATAAGGTATTTTTACACTTAAAATCTATTAATTATGGCGTGTAACCAAAGTGGAATATAACCTAGCCATTAATAATGTTTATGCATTGATTTTATATCAGGATCAAAATATTACATTCAGACATAACATTTAAAAATATACAAGCAAATCTATAGACAATCTTTTCGTTCCTGCAAGCTTTCTAGCACCTAATACACTCTTATATATGTACATACTTTTAAGAACACAGAAACTTTAAAACAAAGTACACCTATAGAATAAAATCATCTATCTTAATACATTCTAATAGACTACAGAATAAAAATGCATTTCAGTATTATATTAAACAAATAAATGTATGCAGTCATTCATAAACATTGTATGTATGTGCAACATTTTAAAAATAAGAATTATAAGATTTAAATGAGTTATCGCTTCTATCCAAGTGTGTAAAGAAAAACTACCAAATTAAAGAATATTTATCAAATTGCAACACCGGTCCGGTTGCATTCTAACGGTAGAGGTTACGTTTCAAAAGATTCAGAATCTCTCAATTTGAGAGATTAATAATCTTTAATAATAATAATAATAAAAAACATTAAATTGGACATACCAGTACAGTTTGTAACTATTAATTTATAATTAAGAATTCAAATAAGCAGGCAAGAGATGATAGATGTCATAAGCAAGTAATAACATGGCTAATGTCTACTTAAATTTCAAACTAATAAGCACATTAAAATATCAAAATCCGCGCTTTGTAAAAGAGCACTTAAATATCACAAGTCAAGTACTCTCTTACATTTAACACGAGGACGTAAATAATGCTAAGTCTTGCTAACTGAAAAGTAAAATATTTACATTTTAAATTAATAACATATAATTTTAATCTAATTCGTTCATTTTGTTTTAAAGACTCATGAAATTAATAATAATAGATATGACGCTTAATGCCATTGTTGCACAATAGAGAAACAACACCAAATTTATGTTTGTTCAAAATATTCAGATTGGTCATAAAACATAGACATTTTCTGAATTGGTCATATTGAACAGTACATGTTACTCGAAGCGGTCATCTTATGGAATTAGCCGAAGTAGTCATCTTAAGAAATTGTCGTTATTCGAATTTCTTGAGAATTTGATGTCATCCAAGTAGTCTTTTCTGTCGTGTTATCATTATGCAAAAATGGCATTCAACGACTGTTCCTATTTAATACAGTATTTCGCATGTTAGTCACAATACAATATTTGGTATTTCGTATAGTGAGAGTTGTTCATTATATCCTAAACCTGAGGAACATTCAAATATACATTATTTTTACCACAATTTGACTTAGACATTACGGACGTGTACGTGGTTCTAATATTAGGGTTATCTCATATCCCCATTGTAAATCAGTTAAGGCCTCTAAAGGGTGGCTGTATAATGCATTCGATGCATTCACACCAGTTGCAGACGCAGCCTTCGAGTTAAAGAATGTTATTTGGTTTCGAAAAGTTTTAAAATAATTGTTAAAACATTTAAAACTTTCTAAAACTTTTTTCTGAGCGGAGGCCGCTAAGTAGTAACTAAAACCTCCTCTATCCGCGTTTGATTCACAAAGAGATATAACAGTATTAGTTAAAATCAGTTTAATTTCATTTCTATATAGTGTGCGTATATAGCCTATACTATGCACTTCACTGACATTCCTAGTTTAATCGTAGTGATATGTTTCAATAGGAGACAATTCCATCTAACATTTTCCAAAATTCAGGCGGAAAATTTAACCCTGTTAATTCAGTTTTGTTAAATAGGTTTATTGTTTAGAACAGCCCGACAATTTGATTTTGTACCGCTATAATGTACTAGATCGCTTTTAAGATCTTAGCATAAAGATCTTCACAGGTCATCACAGCGCACATCCGTTTCTGGTTCCGTAGAGTTTTTTGAGCTCGGGCATGATGACATTTTTAACGTAGGTGGTTTGTCGACCCGCGATTGTGTCTCTTTTAGCATTTCTCACGTAACGTTTGATCCCCGGCTTATGGGTAAGGAAGGCATTATTCAGAATCATAAAATCGTAGTCTTTGACGCACAGAATGTAGCCCTGAAAATGACAGAGACATTTAAAGATTAATTTGTATACTTAATAACACTGATTTTGTGTACATTTGTTGTTGTTCAAATAGTTATTTTTTATAAAATGGTTTAAATGTGTTATTGGTAAATATAGGACACAAGACAAAAAAAAAAATATTACAAAAGAGGTTTATGTTTAGTCTCGAAGTTACAACATTGTTTGCTTTGTCTATATCGACTCAATGTGTGTTTAAATAGCCTTTGTTCTTGTGGAACTGCAAATTTATACCTGAGTCATTTTATCTTTCTTTCCTTCCCAGCTAAGCCGCTCGTCGTAATACGGATCTTGGTGCGTGCCGATGAAAATTGGCTCCCAATGCACGAATTTGCCGTGCCGTTTGCCAACGTGAAATACATCCATTTCTGTAACATCAATTGTAACAAATTGTTGAGAATTATCAGAAGAGGAAATTACTAGGCGTTAAATAATCAGCTCAACGGAAGCGATAGCTTCACTAGCACATTTGGTTTGCGTAAGTTTGTAGCAAATGCAATGCTGAATCGAAAACTTTGGAATTTTACAAATTGGCGTAAGAAGTTGAAGCCGGTTGTCTGGGAACATCGGGTAAGGCGCGGTCATTGAACCATAATACGCAATTAGAATGCCCCATACGACGGCCACGCCATGCTACAGACGGCATAAATAGCTCACGACACTAACAGCACTGAGATTAATTGCTACTGCATCATGGTCGTCCCACGAAACCTATACCGTTTTGGCAATAAGAAGACTAGGATCTTACTACGAGTATGTTACCCACGCGAGTTGTAAGTGGAATCCAGAACTTACTACTTCTTTGTTGTGACTTTTAAACTTTTATTTGATAGTGTCATTTAAGTACTCATTATAGGTAATACTAAATACTATATTTAAGCATAGCATCGATATCAAAAATGCAATTAAAAGCGACCACACTCTATTTTAGTTCTAATACAATCAGAGAGGCACTTACGATTTGTTTCTTGAGCAGCCATCCATTGTTGGCCTTGTGGGATGTTGTGACAGTTAGGACACACAAATTTATGGAAAGGTATGGCTGTTTTCGTCTTTAACATCTGTTGAAGCACTGTCTTATTTAATGGCACCTGAAGAAATATGAACGCAACATTAATAAATACAGTTAACAAAATTAAATATTTTATGATACCTTATAGATAATTCGGTTACCTTTACTTTGGCGTCAACTTCAAATATGCTTATTGGGAAGACTCTCGGTTTAGTAGAATTCAAGGGTGGTGCGCTTCTTGCGATCATGTTAAGAAATCTAGGTATCAGATTTGGACTTGGGTACAATTCTATATCTGATGGCAGTATAAAGTGAGTTAGAGCAGCGTCTCTGGCGATGTTTCTGGCGACGTTAACTGGATACAAGAGATCCTTCTGCTTCATATATGTTGTAGAGGCATTCACGACGAATGGTGGATTCTCAGTGCAGTTATAAGGCGTCGCTAAGAAAGTTTCGGGGTTCGGAATCTGAAAAGACCGAAAAGGAAAGATATTTTAACTTTGATGATGTTTCGCGTTATCTGCTATTGTATATAATAAACAAGAAACAAAATGAAATTTCCCTTTCTGGAAATTTGCCAAATAGTAACAATATGTTTCAGAACTGTGCCAGGAGTGCTTCGGTCAATGACTTTGGTAGCGTCATACTTATGTAAATCTACAGAAAATAGCACGTGTCTAGACTACAGTGTTGATATTCTAAGTTACAGCTTTCTACCAAGGACATTATGCGACATGACCGCATATGACCATTATCAAAAGTCGTTAAAGTGAAATGGCCACACTCATTTGCGACCATAGTTAGGGATCATATTGAGGGCGGCGCTGGCATTTAGTCGTGATCAAACATTTAAGCGTACGGTAATTCGCGTTATGATAATGTTTATTACGCAATTAGACTCTACGAGCCTCAACATGCTTGTAGTCTCGTTCAATATCTGCGAAGAATGTAAGATTAGTTTCAAGATAACCTGCACGAAATGTTGTCACGAGGATTTAGTTATGGAATATATAGGAAATATGTTTTGCTTTTTCTAAACATACTTCTGAGTGTGTATCATAAGTGTCATACAAATAACTATTTTCATTTAAGTGTTATTCAAGTATCCCGTATGCACAGGTATTTTAATGGATCCAGTTTCATTACTATGGAATGTGTGGCATGAGATTATAGCTAGTCACATTTGTCCCCTAACTCAATGTGTCATGGAGTCCTGCATGGCTTCAAGAAAAGGATACAGATACCACCGTTTTGAATCTAATGGTAAGATAAGCATTGTGCATGTCGTATTCATTTTTTTTTAAATTCTAAATTAATTCAAAATAAACTTAATTTAAGGTTTATTTTTTAAGGGGATATCTAAAACTAATCTTATTAAACTTATTACAACTACGATCTAATAACACATTACTTTAACATTAACGGTGTGCGTCCGCTATATTTTTTGACGCGAAATTGATTATAAATATACAAGCGATACTCAAACGAAGCAAATACTAACGGTAGTTTGGATAAGTAGATCAATCGGACCAGTTCGATTTATGGACTTCATACTCAGTCATAAATCAATCAATAAGTTGTAATTAAACGCATTTGAGTACCGGTTCGAAAGTAATGATTGTGATAAATATGACAATTGAACATAATTGAATTTATTGTAGCCTATGTCATCGAGGTATTTACTTGATATAGAAATCTATGGACTATTATTAAAGCGATCAATGTAAATCGCTTAGGAAGTCAATGGAAATCTGGGTACGAGCAGTTTTATAGATTGAGCAAAGTGTTCTAGGTTGGTTCATATTTTTGATCAAAGAGTTTGTTTCATATTTTACTTACTTTACAGTGATGTCATCCGGAGTCGTTATGATCCGTGACGACCTTTTTAAAAACCTATCTCCAGTTTTAACTACTATACCAGAATACGAGTAAAATATTTATATATATACTAGCTGTCCCGGCAAACGTCGTTTTGCCATAACTACGAATAAATTAAAAATTAATTAAAAAAACATTGTCCAGCGGACAAAATTGTGAATCTAAACCATTCCCAGATCCCCTTGAACACACACAAAAAAATTCATCAAAATCGGTCCAGTCGTTTGAGAGTAGTTCAGTGACATACACACTCACAGAAGAATTATATATATAAAGATAGATTTTTAAAATCGATCTGAATTTACCTTACAAACAGTACTTTTTTTTTTTTATTTGACCACTAAACCAAGCCAAAAAAAGAAGAATAAAATAAACTTCATATTATAAATGAAGGTATTGTCAAAAGCGTATTGAAAAAAAAAATATAAATCATCTCCAGTTACCACTAGAGATAGGTTATTATAAACCTACGCTTGTCGCCTCTTAAGACATCCGTGCCATGGGATGTGATGAATACATTGTTTCGAATATTTTGTATATTTCTAATATATGAAATTGACTTTGTTACCAAACTCCTCCGAAACGGCTGGTACGATTTTTTTGTGTGCATATCTGATAGGTCTGAGAATCCAGCCAAACTCATATTTTGCATACCCCTAAGTGACGACCCACCCCTAATTTTTTTTATGGCAATACTGCCTTTGCCGGGTCAGCTACTAGATATGTATCGTCAGTATCGTACAAACAACAACAACTTGTAAGATACTGACGAAAAGTAGCATAGTTTATATAATAGTTAGTGCACAACGCGTGTGTTTACTTGGAACTACGCTACTTTTTTCTTATTCGACTAGAACATAGCCGTGCGTTATCTACCTTTTTTATTTGATCTGAGCTATGAACGTAAGTTTCTAATTTTTATCATAGTTATTTTAAGGTTCTTTGATAACACTTCACATGTGAATTTTTATCATTTTTTACTCACGTCACGGCGTTGTCCTTGCTTCTTATCACATTTCATTAGTCAACAATAATCAACGGGAAATACCGGTTTCATTTATTTGTGTGAGTTTAAGCGAGCGGTATCGTTGGCAGTAGGTATTTTTTATTGCATTGATTTGTTTATTACAACTGCAACATATATATAAGATAAAAATACATGCCTGAGAAATAAGTGCTCACTTGACAAACATGCTTTTAATTAATGAGCTGTAATGACTTCGAGAATAAACAGAAGCTCTGCTAGGATTAATAATTGTTAATTTATATGTTTCACTAGCCGACCCACGCAACCTCGTTTGCGCCTTATATTGCCCGTAGCGTGAAAATTTCCCCCGTTTTTAAAACATTCTTCATTGTTGCTCCGCTCCTATTAGTAGTAGCGTGATGATATATACCCTATAGCCTTCCTCGATAAATGGACTATCCAACACCGAAAGAATTTTTCAAATCGGACCAGCGGTTCCTGAGATTAGCGTGTTCAAACAAACAAACAAACAAACAAACAAACAAACAAACTCTTCAGCTTTATATATTAGTATAGATGAGGAATCTGACTTTGAAAAGAGTGGCCATGGGTTTTTTTGCCAGTGTTCTTTTCATGAGGCTCTACGCATTTTGGAAACTGGAAGTCATGGATCGACATAGACAGACAGTAGATTTTGGTGTTTTTGCCTAATTTACCTCGACAATACAGCACATGCTGTGGCGTTTGTTTGTGTCGATCTATGATTTTTAACTGCAGCTTCAATTTAACGTTAATTAATGTCACTCAGTGTCTTAATTGAATAAATGATTTTGAATTGGAATTTGAATATCAATTAAATTCCTGAAATAATAAAATAATAATAAATTCCTTAAATTCTGAATATCGCAATCAGCTTAAGTGGCTCCCAATTCGCCTTCGACGGAATGCTCATATTCTTTCCATACTTTATAGTGTTCTATTTCATCCGTTTACTCCACCTTATTTAAAGAAACGCTTTGTTTTCCTCAGTGACACACATTCGAGATCCCTGAGGTCATCTGAATCTTTTGAACTGGCAGTACCAACACACTGTACTAGTTTTTACGATAAGTCGTTCACTGTGCAGGCTGTCCGACTATGGAATGCTTTGCCAATAGCTATTAGACGTGCTAAATCGTTACCTATTTTTAAAAAACTGGTCAGAGATCATTACCTGTCATCTTAATTTGTTATGTGCCTAATATAAGTATCTATTTTCAATTTATTTATTTTTTCTAGTGAGAATGTAAATATTGTATTTGTGTATTTGTATTAATTTATATAAGTATGTATAATAATAGATATTTCTTGTGTTGGTTACTTCTATCTTCACTTGAATTCTTTTACATTCTTTTTATTATTTACTACCCATGAATTCATTTTTTTTCCTAGTACAATTTTTTTTTCATCCCAATGTTGCCTGGAAGAAATTGCTTGTTAGCGATAAGGCCGCCATTTGTACATGGACAGTCAATTGATATATTATTTTTTTAATGTAAACTGTATTATTTAATGTACAATAAAGATTATTCTATTCTATTCTATTCTATAAATTTACACGACTTCATAATTATATTTGCTTTTTAAGGGCGAAGTAAAGAAGTTCAAAGTCCTGGGTAGAGCGACAACTATACTTGGCATTTTTATATTAGAGACAAACGAATTCCGAAACTGGGAATCGTCGAACAATTATGTATATATATTATATCGATGACGAAAAGTTATAAATAATAGCTGGTATGATAACGTTATCAACTGACCACAATGAATTGTAAAACCTGGCATCGGGCATCGTGTAAGTATGGACGACTTGCTATGTTGGTTACCGCGGTGATTTTTTAAACTGATCTTTTTAACCGATACAGAAAAAACAAGCTAAATTATGAGTAACATTTACCGTGATATATAAAAAAAATGCATCCCAATCGGTTAAGCTACTTCTGAGATTAGCGTGCAAACACTTCGGAACAGCGCAAAAAATTCTGCAAACAGTTGCTTTTGTTCTGGTACTTTAATAAATACCCTTTGGTTTTTCTTCCATATCTTAAATGTTCAGACATCGAACTTTTACAAGTTTATTATTTGTATTATGTATACCAAGATCTAGTCTAAATGTCAGGAAACATTTGTATATAGAGATACCCGTTATGTAATCACAAGCTCTCTAAGCTTGTGATTTTAGTTGAAATTTTAATTATAAACCGACTGTGAAAAGGTTGCTAGTGTTAATACACATGGCATATGGGTTTGACCTTTAAAGAAAATAACATGTATCTAACCATTGTCAAGCCGAGGATCGAACCAAGTGGCGCGCAATTGGAGAGGCCTATGTCCAGCAGTGGACTGCGATAGGCTGATGATGATGATAATGATGAACCATTGTCAAAAGCCTTCAATAACTCTCCTTTGAGAATTTATCCTACAACACCATACACACCAGACGGATTGGTACAAGTCTGTGTCAAGTTTCCCTTCTCAAAATATATGAAAAAAGTCTAAACTCACGTTAGTAGGTATGTGTTTATTGCCGAAGAATACGTGAAAGGTCACGTATTGCCGCACGAGATCATTGCCAAGGCAGTCACGGAGGTACCTGATGCTGTTTATCGTCGGAGCCATGTCCGCGCCCGGCGCGTGAATAGCTAGACTTACTGGTGCCATCCATCTGTGGAAAAGGAAATGGTACATACAATTAATAAATGTTTAACCTTCATTAACTTTCTTCTAAATATATTTTTCTAAACTGATGAGCAATGGGAGTGAGCAATAAATAAAAATTTTAGAGTTAAATTATTTGATAAAATTCATATAATTTTTTTTCTTTAACCATTAGGTAAGTTAACATCTATCTCTCCATGTGTGCAAATTAAAATGTGCTTTCCTGCTAATTGTATGCTAATCTTCACTTTAACTGTTTTTATTGATGCCTATTAATATCGATGATATAAAATAATCACTATTCTGATATAAAACATCTAATTATACATACATCTTGGACGCATATGGATATCCGTTTGCTTTAAGTACAACATACTAGCTAACCCGAGTAACTTTGTCTGCATATTTTAAAAGTAATTAATTGTAACATTTTTCAATAACACCTAACTATTGATCGTAGCGTGATTTTATCAAAACCTTCAGCAGCAAAAGAATGTCGCAATTCTAAATTGTATCTTTTATGTTTAACGTGTTGAACTAATCAAACTCAGCTTCAGCTTTAGACTAGCTGCGCCCCACGCGCAAATCTTACTGATTACTTCTTTGGTTTTTATTTTGATTTGTCAAAGTCGATTCAGGTACCTATTCCAGATTATTTCATGTAGTTGACACGTTTACTTTCATATGCGTTTAGTGAAAAGCTGTTAATTTTAAATTACAAACCAACTTTTCAATTTTATTTATTTCTATTTATTTATTTATTTATTTATTTATTTTAAGGAACACAAACAATGTATCGTACAATAATATCTTAAAATCTAAAATACATTATGTTTTGACCTAGTACATACATAAATAATATGTGTCCACAGCTTCTGCCATTACCTATTGATATTTAAGTAAATGAAACAGCGTTCTTACCATAAAAAGGTACCTAACAAAAAAGTTAATGGCATACTTGAAAAAAATCTAGAAAGCCACTTGTAGAATTGTCTAAGTTTCTTTACTAACCTTTAGTAAACACTAATTATACAAAGGTAAATTATAATATCGCTCGAGAAATAATGACAGGTTATAATAGAAACAAGTCTATGTACTGTTTTAACAAAAAGTGTGCAAATATTACGAAGTTATACATCGGAACGAAGTAGGGAATAGACGCAATGTAATTATTTTAATCAATAAGTTGGATTTGCTTCAAGCGTTGCGTGACTGATCACATTCACGCCTCTGCTCGGCCCTGCTACAGGTCGTTAGTGACACTACTTCCTAAATTGCTATTTTGTGTAAAACAGAGAGAGAGAGACGGTGATAGTAACGAATTTATTTTAGAGCTTTTGCATATCACCTGGAAGTTTTTTATTTAAACTACATTTTCCCTCCCCTTTTTGACAGTTTATTGTATTGCCATCTCTTTCTATATCTGTCCAACGTTCAAGACTTACGGTGACGTACATTACCACAGATAAAAAAGGTTAATAAAAAGTATTTCTAGGTGTTCAATATATAAAATAATACGAGGTTGTACTTTCTAAGCAATTTAAAAATGGTCTCGATCTAAAGCTTCCTAAAATTGATTATAAAAGTGCGTCTGGTAGAACTGTTCTTGCTGCATGTGAATTATAGAACTAGGCATTATTTAAGGCAACTGAAAACTAAAAAAAATATATTTTTTTTAGTAATTATTGGTTCCTTACGAGTTAATTATAGTATTAGTTGGTTTCTCTGGTGCTCAGTGACATGACGTGATGACGTTACAGTTTTCAATGTTAGATTTAAGTTTCTTTGGTAATTTAAATTATATCAATTTAACATTCATCGATCTATATGGAAAGGAGCATATTTTATGTCTGTCGTATTTATGCTAGTGACTTAATCGTTTTTAAAACAGATAGTCGTATACATAGTGTCCTAGTTTGCTTTCAAAAGCTTTAGAGAAATTAATCAACTCGTTAAGTTTCTCGTTTACTAGGAGCTGTCTCGCTGGCTAAAAACTACACAATATAAATCGATTACTTGCGGTTAATGTAAAAACGTTTCAAGTCCAAGTCTACAAAAGACATTATTAATGGCATGGCTTTTACAAAAGGGACTCAGGTGCCTGCCACCGACTTTGTAGGCCACGATCGTAGTCACGTGACATTTTGCCGAACCTTTGCAGGCTTCAAATTACGATCGTCAACGTGTTTTTTGAAGTTGCGGTTGTAAGGCTATAAAACTCTTTATATTTTGCATAATAACTTTTAGACTTGGCAACTGTATTCTTTTCTTATATTAATACTTCATCATAGATCATTTTGCTTCTAATATCATTTTTGTATAACAAAATTTATAAGAATGTTTTCAGTTTAGTCAGCGTTGCATGTTTCAGGCCGTTTTTCTTATTTAAATTTAAGGAAAGAAATAAATCGTTTCACAAAAATATTCGCAAAATATATACGCATATTTTTTATGAATACTATAAAATACTTTTATCTAGAGTTGTCGTAGCTTGAAGAATGTGAATAATCAACATTATTTAGAAATAATTAAAAAAGTAAGTAGTTTTTTACCACGCGTACATTTCAAACTATGATAGTAGATATATACGTAACAGTCTATTGCTAACTTAGTATAACGCGTTATACTTAAAGTTTAAACGTACCAAAAGTGCAAGTAAGGTCTCTTTTCAATTGTTTTCTGATAAAATATTTATTAATGTATGCACCATTGTCTCTTCACTTTCGTGCAATACCTTTGCTATTTGGGACGCGAACGCGGAACGTACTCGTACATATCATTTCATCTAGGATTTCTTCAGAAGACAGTCCCACTGACATTTACAATACTGCGTAATATAAGCTTTATGTTACGTCATGATCCATTGATGTTATATTCAGGGTACCGTAGTCTATCAAACTTGGTTTTTTTTCAAAAACTAAAGTAAGTCAGAATTGGTATCGGTCAAATAAAATACTCGTAATAAAGAAGAAAGAAGGCTTTAAGACTATCATAGTACTAATGAATTTGTTTATGGGTCAAGAATTGAAAATGACATGTAAATTAAGTCATGGGCGACCCATAGTTCAGTACCATATAGGCTTCCTTATTCGAGGTGATTTCAAGTCCTTACACAAACCTGGTGTTAATATAATAAAATATAATAAAATCTATGCATGAGGAAATTTTAAATACTTCTACTTTAATCAGTCTAAACCAGCGCCGCGTATATCAAACTCCACTTCCAAACATAAATACCACCTTCATAAAAAGACAGCATATCTACCTCCGCCCTAAGGTGTACAATAAAGTTTGTCAATTACACACACATATTACTAGGTAATCAACGAGAGAAGCAAAGCGACTGGTCACAGAATGGCTGCTGAATCTTTCTTATGATGAAACGGAACTGATTCTTCCAAATCATAGACAATAATGGCAAAACATAACACACTCACAAACACACACGCATACACTGACACACACGCAAACTCGCATCCAAACATAACCACATTTACACACGGAAACACTCTAAACCACAGATAATGAACACAGTTACCCCACATAATTAAAGAGGTATTATTATTTTAACTTCTTTTTTATTAGTCTTAATTTGTTTGTTCTGAATTTGTATCGATTTTATATTATATTCTATATTACAACTAAATTACATACCTAACACATACATTTTGTATAAATACTCTATAAGTTAGAACTGCTGTCCTTGTCATAGTGATGATATGGTGCTAATTTCTGATTAATTTCTAACTACTAATTTCTAAAACCCGAAATAATATTTTTTAATCAATCTTTTGAATGTCACAATTTTTTTAGTTTGATTTCTGGTTTTGTTTGGCGAGATTTTGGAACATCAGAATTAGCACCAATCAATAATGAATGATCTGCTGTTGGCTGCCGCGACACAAGCCTCGAGCTTAGTGCAGAAACCGTCGATAAGTTTGAACCTGTAAATTGTTTTTGTACAAATAGATAAATAAATATAAAGTTTCCAGGGCACGAATTGTCCCCGCTGTTTTTTTTCTCTTGTCTGGTATAATATTTTTTTATGTTTTTTTTTATTCAACAACTTCATAAACTTTTGTATAAGTAGTTAAGACTTTATCTATGCTAATATTATAAAGAGGTCAAGATTCTAACTTTGTTTGTATGATTGTAGGGGTAATCTTCGGCAGTACTGATCCGAGCCTGAAAATCTTTCCCTAACAGAAAGCGACACTATTCGGGTGTGACTTAAGCCATATTTTATTATGATTAAACCTAAAAAACCAGTTAAAATAATAGTATTTGTAAATCAAGTCGAAAAAAAGCGGGCGGGTAACGCCCAACGAATTGGGCACGGCTCGGCTAGAATCACATAAACAGTCAAGGTTCGAATAACATTGAAACGAATGATCAAAGTACAAATGATAAAATCATATAATATAAAATGTACTAGATGTATTTAATAGCAGGTACGACTAAAATTCGCCCAAAGTAATTATCAACAGACGTGTACAAAGATAGTTACACATACTTGATGGAACATTAGCGTATAAATGCTTAATTGGCAAAAGCATTTGTAACATACGATCAAACTTATTGCTATCGTATTTCACACATTTGATATTTCTCAATAAGTAAACATTTTGTAAGCACTTCTTTGGAAACGTAAATGTCATTACAAAAGTGTAAATTGACGCTAAGACTGTATCGAAATATCTTTTCTCAAATTTTATACTTATTATATTTAAACCATCTAATGTATGTAATAAAATTATATTTTGTTTGCATTTCACAATGTATACAGGTGTAATACATATAAAATAAATGGTAACAATTGTGAACACTGTCGCGCAGAGCAAAATAAGATGAAGATGACTTTTAATATATTTATATGTTATATATTTTTAAATATCTTCTGAAAAATATTATTTGATTGTGTATAAGACTGTTATTCGGTTTTTCTTACAAATTCTTCAAAGTAGCCTGGAGTATGGAAGATGGTGATGTTTCCGGCCCGTGTCTGGGAGAGCATGCTTCGCTGTCGGTCCCGGTTGTCATGTACACTTATGACAATCGTTATTGGAAAGTCAGTGTCCTCAAATATACTATCAAATATATATAACCAGTCAATTAGTCCAGCTTCGATGCAAGTCGCTCCGTGAAAAACTAATATTCAGGTAAAATCGGTTGAACGAATAGCCGACCCCCATTAATCTTGGGAATATTAAAGCTAGGAAAAAGAAGTTGTTTAAAATATATATTCTTTTGTTATGTATATTACATAGAATGGGTTGAAATTTCAATAGAGACGCGTTGACTAAAACCTCAGATCAAATATCTGAGACTAAAACATATGAACACAGATTTAGATTCAGTGCTTTTAATAGTAATTACTACTAGGTTTATACATATTTTCCTTTTATTATAACTGCATTTGTTCTAGCACGAGTATAAACTCTTCGATATTCATTCGAAATTCCAATTTCAGACAGTTTAAGATACGTTTATAATTTACCTTTGTAATTGTAATTAATCAATCTACTGTATGGTAATAAACCATACAGTAGATTGATTTACAGTTTTCTTAAAAAAAACACAAAGCCGCTTCGTAAATTTAATAACGTTTATGAATAAGGCCGTTAATTAATCTATCAATTGATTGTCATAGAACTTCTTTACCTCTCTACCAATTTAAAATGACAGGGTTTCTTTAAGTAAGATCCCTTAATTGATTTACATAATTGATGTTTTTGAATATTTAAAAAGCGTATTACTCTATGGATTTGTTATTTTAATTTTAAAATTTGCTTTTATAATATTCATTGTATGAGGTCACAAACATAGTCTGTAGATAATTTCCCGAGAAACTATCCTAAATGAATTACCAAGGGGCAAACGTTTTTATAAATAAGAAAGAATAGGCCAGCCTTATTTTCACGAAACATTCGAACGAAAAACGGGGAGTTTAATCAGTAGGGTGCGACAGTCTGGTAACCTCGTGTCTATGACCCGTTTAGACGCCAATAAACTTGACTGAATCACTGGTGTAGAACTTTAAGATGAGTATTGTTTAATATAATAATTCTAGCATTATGTTTGTATTTTTATTTTTAAACAACGCGTTCCTAATAATTTTAGCAATTGCGATAATTAGTTTAGATTTATAAACATAAGGCTATTAAATTCATTAAATATGTACCTTACTGTGACTTTTATTTATTTTAACTTTTTCCTGAAATTTATTTCTAACCAAATTTAATTGTACTTTGATAGGATAAGGTAAAGGTAACATAAGTCAAGGTCAATTAACATTTAGTAGTTAGCTTAAGAATACTTTTTTTTAAATACTATGTCAATCTGATCATGTCGTAATTCATAGCTACTGTCTCATTTTATGAAGACAAATCTCATTAAAAAAATCACCAGTGTGTATGTTAACTATTCTGATTAACATAGGATATTTAATTTACTTTTAAGAAGGGGTTTAGGTACTTTTCGTTTTGTGCTCTAAGGTGCTGAGTCAGGTACATATACATTTTACTATTTATTTAATATTTATAATAATACTACTTGTTCTACATATATTAGTTATTGAGATATAAAACAGGGTTTAGTGTACCGTTATCTTATAAAGACTTCATTGGAAACGAGTTCTATTATAGTATAAAAAAGTTTGCGAGAAGTACCAAGAATTTTGTACACGCTTAAAATATATTCACTTATTATACTGCGCTTCATTAGTGCTAAAACTTAAGAAACTTGTTCCCGTAACTAAACACAGTTAATATTCCGTAAAGTAAATTACCAAGAACAAATGCTATACTTAAAATAATTACTAAAGAGTATTTTCATTCAATGATTATGTTTGAGACTTGCTTCAAGCGTGAGTGTTTTAGTAGAGTAGAATGGAGTGTGCAAACACTCCCAGGTAGGTAGGTGTTCTGTATGTTTGGAGTTCGCCGGGGAAGTACTATATACTACGCACAGCTGTTAAATCAATAGTTGCATACTTAATTTTGACCCCGCGGCGAGAATGCAAAGTCATTCACGAAAGGTATTGTTTTGTTACGCTCAAAAACTTGTAAAGGGTTTTTGTGTTTAAAGAACTTGTATTTGTTAGCATTATGTTAAAATGTTAGTCGACTTGCACAAATGCTTGAAAGGGTTTAAAAAAGTTAAATAAAAATCTGGTTAGTGAAGGTAACCAAATAAGAATAGCATTAGTTTTTTTCTTTATGTTACATGTGCTTGAAATATATTATTAAAACTGTATTGAAAAGAAAATCATTCTACTCTCATTGAATCTAATTCAATTGATAAATATTTTTGTACTGAGATGTTACCTAGCATTTTTCTGCGTTATTCGTCAATGAAAATCTGTAAACAATACAACCATAAAACTCGATTAATACCAGCAGAAAATTACGACTCATTCGAAATTAAACCTCAGTGTCATTAAAACACAATCGATATTTCTAAGTATGGTATTAATAAGGCTAATCGCAGTTAGTTCACACAATGATACTAACGACATGTTAACAGTTTACTATCGTGTGATAATAGCTGTATAACATAAGTGAGACTTATGAATAGGCTGAGTTCAATAGAGAAGATTATATTATAGTGATTGAATTAGAAGTAACAATCCATATATAAAATAGTTGATGCTTTATGTTAAATATTTAATAAAGGCAGAATTAGGTTTTATTCCCTAGATGCACATTTGATAAATCTATCCATATATCCCAAGATGTATCTTAATTATAATTCAAGTATAAAAATTATACTCCTGCAATTTCTCGGGTAACTATGACATCATTTAGTAGAATTAGATAGGTTGTGTTAATTACCACTACTAACCCACTGTACTCATTCCGAAGATTACTAATTTGGAGTGGGATTAGAAATGCATTTTGAAGGCCCATTGCGTGTAAGCGTAGCGTAGATTCAGAGATAATATTGCTCAAGTCTTCTGAGTCATTCATTAAACAATGAGTGAATAACTCAACACAACCTTAACAGCAATAAAATATTTTTTTAACGTCTCTTTAGAAATCAAAATTTTGAACAAATCATAGCTTAAAATACATAAAATAATTTAAGTTTACGCTTTATGCTTCCTAACAAGCCATATAATACAACATATAAATATAATATAATATAACATAACAAAATAAAAACCGACTTCAAGAATGACCAAATCGATCGGTTTTTCTTAGTTGCCATCATCAGATCTTAGTGTCCTTATCATGGTACAACCGTTGGGATATTGCCTTTCCATTTAAAAAAGAATCATTGATATCGGTTCATAAACTACCAAGTTATCCGCGATACATAAAAAAAAAACATAAATACGGTCGAAACAAAAAAGGAGGAGGCTCTCAACCTTCTCCTTTTTTGAAGTCGGTTAAAAATAACGATGTTCCTAAAGACGAGGGTAACCTGTGCTAAAATAGGTATACTTACAGTCCTGAGGGAGCAAAATGAGGCAGTAAATAAGCCAAAATGGACACCTGTAGTTCGTTGTAATAGTGAAAAGGGAGATTTTTATTGGCAATTAGTTCCAAAATTAATGTCTTGAACTTAGACCAAGAGGGTGTTAATGCATTTACTGAAGTTATTAGTCTACGAGATACTGTAAGTTCTTTGTATGGCTTATATTTCTTGTATCACATCGCTACTCACGATGTTATTTGAAACCATCTAAAAGTCTGTCATTTTAATGGAAAGGAGATATCCCAACGGTGGTACCATGATAAGGATACTAAGATCTGATGATGGCATCTAAGAGAAATAGAGTCAAACCTTGAAGTCGGTTTAATTTTTGTTAAAATTTTACTTGTTTAGTCGGTACTAAACTAAATATAGTGAAAGTTGAGATGTGAGATATCGAAAAATGGAATGTAAGCAGATGACATTAAAGTAAATAATCCATCAACAAATTTTAGTAAATTTTAGTTTAGTGATGACAACAACAGAATTACCACCAATGTCCCAAAATTTTAGCTCACTTCCTCGACATATGTTCACGACTTAGGTTTGAAATTTACATAAAAAGTGCCTAGAATAAAAATCTTATTTGTAATTTAATGTAGGTAGGTATATTAATAAAATAAGTATGTCAAGTTTATACAGGAGTGATTCTATCATTTTGAAATTCAATTAAATTTTATTTTTATAATAAAAAAAAAAAAAAATGTTGAAAAATGTAACATGTCTTTTATTTTTTCTCCACATAATCAATTAACATTTGAAAAGGACACCTGTATTGGTGCATAAAAAATCGTCATAACATTTTGCGTTCACATTCGGCATTTCTGTTTTTGGCCTCAGCTAATGCTAAAACACGAAATGCCATGTGTTATCGTTATTATTTTTGGGACGATCACTTTTTAGCCTGTTTGTCATCACGTATACTATACTAGCTTGTTGTTCCGCCCGCGCGTTTGTCGGTAATCGTAGTAAAGTGTAGTCTAAATCCTTCCTCAGAAATCAAAGTATCTTCATCCGAAATTTCCTTAAAATTGGTGCAGCGGTTTGGCCGTTAAAGTATGACAGAGGGATAGAGTTACTTTTTCATTTATGAATTTAAGTATAGATTTTCTACTTTTTGAATTACCTCAGTTGACATAAAGGAAAAAGAAGAATCGACAAAGTATATAACATATTAATCAATAATTATACTAAAATTGCGTAGGTACCACGCCGCAGCTACGTATCTACACAATCAAGGAAAAGTGCGATGTTTTGATAGTTGTGTAGGTAGGTATTTAGTTCGAAGTCATTTGTGTCTTATAGAGACTTAAATAATTTGTAAGTGAAAGTATTTAATATAAGTAAAATTGAATTTCAATCTAGATTTATTAACCAGAAATTTAAACTAATGATCAGGTTTTTCAAAAGCCAGTTTTTAATTAGAAGAGCAATATGAAAAAAGAAATAGAAATAAAACTGATCTGACAAATTTATTTCGATAACTTTCAAACAATATCGGAGCCGGTTTCTTTTTCAAAGATATTTGTTCGATTGAGAAGCTGTGATTATGGGTGGCTTGTAATATAAAAGAACTAGACTTTGATCTATTAAAG
The DNA here is from genome assembly GCA_905220595.1 of Spilosoma lubricipeda. NCBI lineage: Eukaryota > Metazoa > Arthropoda > Insecta > Lepidoptera > Erebidae > Spilosoma > Spilosoma lubricipeda. The sequence continues at coordinate 16,208,241 of HG992275.1, forward strand.
TAAATGTAAACATACTTCCGTGTACAGAACAATGGCGTGGTATTTATTCAATTACTTTCAATGAAAACAGTCCGTCCGAACATCGTGGGACTTTGATAATGTACTTCACATACAATAAAAAGCAAATTCAACGTATTATAGTACGTGTAAATGTAGTATTGAAAATTCGTCAGCTACAGGAAGGGGTAAGCTCTTTAAGGGTCATTGAGGTATATTTTTCTTATACTATTTGTATAAATGAATGATTTAAGTGTTTTAAGAATTCGAAATTACCGGTCGACTGACCTTTTCTTGTTTTTTACTTCTCAATAAAATGATTCACGACTTGTATATTATAGCGTAAAATACGGAAGATATTAAAAGAAACACATTTTTCCTTCCAAACAAATATTCAGTTTGACATTTATTTTTATCTTCATTATCATGAGACATATGTACCTATATACAACCTGTTTCCTGTACACTGACGTGTATGTTGACAACACCAAAGCCTTATTTACCTTGCGCAAGGCCACTGGCTTCCGTCTGTCAAATTATGTTGGTTATCAGCTAATTATTATTGTTTTGTTCGTGGGTTATGAAAATACCATCGTTTTCATGCCGCACTAACAAATGAAAAACAATTTACATATCACACTGCACCTCATGAAGTTACAAAAATAAGTTTACTAAATTATAACTCGACTAAGTAAAAACGTCAGACAAAAACTTATAGCCCATACCAGCCTGGCCAATATTACGTGTCTATTGACACCTCGCGCATTAAAATTTGTTCAATTGTGCAGGCGCTACGGTAAGACATACAAACCTACACAGACCATTAAAACTATAATAAATAAATAAATATTTACGGACATCTAACACAAAACGCCATCCAGTCCTAAGCTAAGCAGAGCTTTTGTTAAGGTAAGGCCAGTCTCGGAGATTTTTCCTCTTACATAAAAATAAGGTTATGAGCAGTGGGTACTGGATTTTTGCTTATATTGCAGGGGTGATGTCAAAAATTAATTCACGTACTCATCGTAAATACACATTTACATATACATAATAATATTTATATTAGCTACATGTACAATTGTATGTGCGATAAGTAAGTAAAGGGACATGTTTTAATTTTTGACATCACCTGTACTATAATAAAAAGTCCAGTACCCATTGGTTATAACCCTCATGCATCTATATGTAGATGATACAATTAGGTATTCATCAATTATAAGAAGATAAGAAGATAGAAGAGACAAGATTAAAAAAAAATCTAATGACGATTATGATTGCTCCAACCAGTAGTACTTGATTACATAGGTATTTAATATCTCTCCAGAAGACTGTTTTGGATTTATTTTAGAAGAGAAACAGTTTACAATAGAGTATCAAAGAAAGTGACATGGCATCTATAAAAATATATAAAATTAAAATATCTATTTGTAATTTCAAAATAACAGCTTTTCACTCAATGCTTATGCAAAAATAGACGGTATTTCCATCAATTTTTTTTTTATGTATGTACATCTATTTGTTTCGACTTCGTTCTGAAAAGGGTAGACCGATTTAGACGGGAATTTCACTGGGATGTAGCTGATGATAGTAGAAAGAGTAACTTCGGCTATCGGGGAATCAATCTGTTACAAAAGAAAAAAAAATAACACAAACCACTTTTATTGACTCTACCCGCGTGTGTGTCAGTTATCCTCCACGCCAAGTTTAATTGAAATCGGTGCAGCGATTTAGCCGTAAAAGTGTGACAGATAGACAGAGTTTCCTTCGAATTTATAATATTAGTATAGATTAACAAACAGTTTGATGAAATGTTTAACCTCGGGAGACTAACGACACCGACGTGTAAATTCACCTTGATTCAAATCACTTCAGGCTAATATTGCACTGTGTATGTTAAATATTAAGATGTACATATCAGTTTTTCGTTTAGAATTTTCTCACAATCAAATATTTTTAACATAATAAATAAGATAAATAATCGATTAAGCTTTTTGGTATCTTTAAAACAAAATAAAGAAATCTTATAATCCTTTCTTAGATAAAGTTTGTATTAACTTTAAATTCGTATAAAAATATTAATTAATGATGACCAAGTATCTAATACATTATCAAAAATTAATCTCATTTAATTTTATTGAATTTATCAGCAACTGAATTTAAAGTACATAATTAAATGATAACCGTATCTAAAATCTGGGTCGGAAGGAAGTATTGAAGTTTATACTTCTTTACATGGAACTAGCTGAGTCCCGCGGTATTACCGGCGGTACATCAACTGCGGGTAACGCCGCGAGGCAAAGCTAGTCTAAAAAGTAGCCTAAGTTACTCCTTATATCATCAGCTATTTGCCAGTGAAAGTGTCGTCAAATTCTCTCAAGTCGTTCCAGAGATTAGCCGGACCTAACAGACGGACAGACAAAAATTTAAAAAAAATGTTATTTTGGTATATGTACCGTGTATACATAGTATATGCCTTTAGTAAAAAGCGGTCATTTTAATATTACATAAAGACACACCAATTTTATTTATTTATGTTGAAGATGGTATATACGGAACTACATAACATTTATTCCTCCTAGTTTGAATTTTTTATCTTATTTATCATTGCGCAAAGGCTAGGCCGCTTTAACAAATGTTAAATTGCAATGTAACGTTTATTGACACGTACTCCTTTAAATAACTTTGAAAAAAAAAGAACGAAAAATAAATTCGTTTTAAGTGTTTATTCTGTTTATTTGATAATTGCAGTCATGATCATGTTGAGTTTGTCATGTCATGAGTTTTAATATTAACATTAAAACAATTTTAACAGAAGTTTACAATAACCCCAAGTTCAGATGACGAGCGCTCAACGCGCGTTTACAACTACATGTAATTTCGTTCTAGGAGTAGACGTGCTAACGCGCGTTTTTACTTGTAGTTGTTAACGCGCGTTGAGCGCTCATCAACTGAACATGGCCTAATAGCACTGTTATATCTTCATCTACCTTTATTCTTTTAGCGACTATTATTCTTTTGCAACCAATAGTTCTGTATTAATATAAACACCATTAAAGAAGACAAACATGTAAAAATAAAATAACAGATTAGTCGAGTAACAAACATCTAATGGCAGAGCAATATCATAATAGATTTTAATAAATAAAGGGTAACGAGCGGAATTATTTCATTTTCTAAATCGCGGTTCACAGTCGAGGAGTCAAAAATTTCATTTTAAAATACCTATGTTGTCTACCCTTTATTAGAGCAGAGACCCCTCTAGTTTGCCGTAAAAGTAATTTAGCGAGCCGTAAGACAAATGGGCTTTTAAACCAGGGTTGGAAAAATGAGCTCTCGTTCTTTATTATGTGCGAACCTGAACATACATATTGCACATGTATGCACATACACTAAATTTTCTTGGAAAGAAACATATTGCCAGTAGTTTTATCAGTTGAATAGTATTATTTGGCAGATAACTATCTGGATCTGAAACTGATCTGAAACTGGCTCCAACAATTCTATTAAATGTAAATATTATTGGTGTAAAATTTTCTATCATTGTATAAAGGTGTAAACTTTTTCAGCAAAAGTTTCGCTCGGCATTCTTCCAAACCTGTGTCTTTCTTCAGAATCTCCAGTTTCGCTATAGTAGTCGTATATTATCCTGCATGATCGACCTTCTAGCAGCTTACCCACTCATCTATCTCAATACTCGCAACTATAATTTCTAAAGTGCTCAGTCGATGGTATTAGGATCTATTTCTGTGGTATTAGGCTTGTCTTATCTATATAAAAAAATTTATTACCGACATGTATGTACCCATATAAATTTCGATCGACTGCACCAAATTCGATATTTTTTTTGTTTTATGTGTTTGTAATTTTCAGGACAAGGTTTGTATACAAGAAAATTTGAAGAAAACCAAAATTGTTAGGTATATTTTCTTAGTCCACGAATATGGCGGTACTAAACTCCCTGGGTCAGCTAGTTGCATATAAATTACTTGCAATGTCTAACTAATTACTAATTAACTAACTAATTACTGTCAATTTTGAATGCAACCTACATTTCCATCTAATTCTCTAATTCTCAGATTCTGATTGCAACATCTGCAATAACACCATTCATCTTTTTAACAACTATTTTAGACAACCCTGGTTCTAACGCCATTATTTCTCCCCAGCAGTCTACGCTATATTGGTCTAGGAAATAAAGCCATCAAGGAAAGGGATAATTACAAGTCCAGTAACATAGTACTATAATAACTTTGTAACGAGGTAATCGACTTTTTACGCAGAATCTAATTGTCGATTAAGTAATTCCTTGGAATCTTTTCTGTTGACAAGTCTCAGAGCGCAATGTGTTAATGTGGTTACGGACTTTGCCTTGACACTTCCATTGTGTTTTTAGGTCAATAAATGTTGCTTGAAATGCCTTTGTTTTAAAGGTTACTAAGAAAAAAAGATGTATTGTCTCCTAAGGAAACAGTGCAAGCAGTTTTTGTTCTTAACTGACAAACACGGAAATCAGTTGATGATATTATATACAAGTGGACAAGGTTTTTAAGCACTATTTTAAAATATGGGGACAATGTTAAAGAATATTATTTAAAAGTCAAGGTCAAACGAGTTTCTTCGTCCAAGTCATGTGATTTGTGAAGGTTATCGAAGTGACTTTATACATTTATTTAATATACTTGATGATGTTGATATTATTTGCCCAACTTACAATGTGAATGTGCATCAATCAATGGTATTTCTTTAAGCGAAATTATATTTCATACACGTAGGTAATATTTAACTGAACCACACCGTGATCGACAGCGAAAGAGCCTAATACTGTGGGATCGTATCAGATCAGCTGCCTTTATTCCCGGAGTTTTAGTCTTCACTTTCATTACTAAACAATATATTCCGCAGCTATAAGTAACTACAAAAGTGATTGAAATTCTTGTAATGTTGTAATGGAATAAGTAGTAATACAGTTAATTTCTGTGCCCGTGCCAAATGAAGTCAAGTTACAAGTTTTCCTGTTGGAAAAAAACCTTACTTATAAGCCTGTCCGTATATGTATGAGTATTACGGTGAGGTAAAACGTTATAGGTATAGAATACTAAGTATACTAATGCACTGCTATCCAACATTTCTTCGAGGTTAAGGGCTGGTTTCACAGTTAACTTGTCAACGTACAGATCGTAAAAGTTAACGGAATAAGACGAACACATTGGAATAAAGCTATGATTTTTATTTTATAGTGTACGATTGTAAAATCCACTTTCACTAGTTCCTGATAAAATTTCGCATAGTTATCTGGTGTTGAACCCTATTTAATTTATATGTTAGTGGTTGCTCATAAATATATGTATATCTGATTTATATACCTGTCTATCCAAGATTTGTGAAACCGAAGTCTGTAGTAGTATGACAGATAAGTTGACTTTAGTCAATCAGAAACCTTATCAGCAAGACGTGAATGTGATGTTAAATGATTGATATCACTATACGCATTATATACTGATGACTTAAACTATAAACAGTATTTTAAAGCGTTGTAGACGAGTTGCATATGAAGAGCTTTCAGAATCTTTTTGGAACAAAGTTCCTTATGGGGTGTTGCTGAGAGGTACCCTAGCTGGCAAAAAGCGTCCGTAACGTAAGATTACTGCCTCGGGGTCGCAATGGTAGCGTATGCGAATGCTGTGCTTGAGGTTTCGGGTTCGAATCCCGGGTCGGATCAAATGCTTTTATGTTCTGTAAATATTTGTTTTTTCGGAGTTTGGATGTTTTCTATGTATAATATGCATGTATTTACAACAAAAGTATATACTTATGTATTTAACGACTTTTTAAGAATAGTTCGATGTAACATTTCAATCATGTAATTATATTATACTAGTAGTTGCCCGCGGCTCCACCCGCGTATATGTTGGTTATAACGGCAAATCGTCGCCTATGTGTTATTCTGATGTATAGGCTATATTACTGTAAAGTTTCATCCAAATCCGTTCAGTAGTTTTTACGTGAAAGAGTAACAAGCATCCATCCATCCATCCATCTATACTTACAAACTTTCGCGTTTATAATTTTAGTATAGATGTCAAATGTTTGTAGGACCTCGTTGCTAAAGTTGACACATAATTCTGTTTGCTGTTTCTGCCGACCATTGGTGAGTTGGGGCATGGGTCTCCGGTATCCTCACTCACTCAGTGAAACACAGCGCAAGCGTTATTTCACACCGGTTTTCTGTGAGGCCGTGGTCATCACTATGGTCGAGCCGGCCCATTCAATGTTTAGTAAATCAGTTTTCTTATTTTTAACATACTTATTGCTGTCAATCCCCAATCAACCTTAAGACCTTTGTTGTATTGTTCAATCGAACAAGAGTCAAGTAACAGAGCTGAATATTAACATCGATTGATGTTTGTCGAGCATCGTGAATAGCATATTTAATCTCTTATTATAATAACACATGCAAACATATAATGTAACGTCATCATCAGATATTTTGATAGCTTAATAATTTAAAACATTTATTGTGAGTAAATTCTTATCGTAACTTTCGTAAATATCTATACAAATAAATAAAATTGAAGTGTCTGTTTGTAATATTAAAATAACCCTTTATAACTAAACGCATATGTACCGATGTATACCCGGTACATATACCAAAATATTTTTTTTTTTAAATTTTATATTGACTATTTCGGCTAATCTCTGCAACGGCTGGACCGACCTTGACGGGATTTTCACTAGCACTGTTTTAGACTAGATTTGCCCCACAGCTGTGGTCGTAGTTGCAATACAACAACAGACGCGGGTAACTCCGCGGGGCTCAGTTAGTTTGAAAATGAAATTTATTTATATACTAGCTGAACCCCGCGGTGTTACCCGCGGTTAATGTTGTACCGCGAGTAACGCCGCGGGACAAAGTTAGTCTAAAAAAAGTAGCCTAAGTAACTCCCCGGATTATCAGCTATCTGCCAGTGAAAGTCCCGTCAAAATCCGTCCAGCCGTTCCAGAGATTACCCGGAACAAACAGACAGACAGACAGACAGACAAAAATTTTTTTAACTATATTTTTGGTATATGTATCGTGTATACATACATATGCATTAAGTAAAAAGCGGTTATTTTAATATTACAAACAGACACTCCAATTTTATTTAGTTGTATAGATATCTGTTATGGCTAGTGACCGAACTATACAATGGGCCAAAAGTTAGTTGTAGTTAATATCAGGTGTATGTAAACTTCAGGATTTTTTGTAGATTTTTAATCAGTCGATGCACAGAAATCTAAAATACTCAGTTGGATCCAGCCCAACAACGGTATACAGGTGGAATTCGACTTTTGAATGGGCCAAACGGCTGTTTAGAATGCAGCTTTGTGAGCTTTTTATTACTATACCAGTTGTTGCACGCAGCACCGCCCGCGTATATGTCGGTTATCGCGGCAAATAGTAGCCTATGTGTTATTTTGATGTATAAGCTTATATTACTGTAAAGTTTCATCCAAATCCGTAAAGTAGTGTTTGCGTAACGACCATCCATCTATCCATCCATAGTCACAAATGTTCGCGTTTATAATATTAGTACAGATATAGATAGCTGACCCACGGAACCTCGTTTACGCCTCTCCTATTGCCCGTAGCGTAATATTTTTCTCCAGTTTTTTGTAACATTTATACTGGTGCTCTGCTTCTATTGAACTTAGCGTGATGGTATATAGCCTATAAGCCTTCCTCGATAATTAAGGCTAGCTAACACTGAAAAAAAATTCAGAACGGATCAGTAGTTCCTGAGATTAGCGCGTTCAAGCAAACAAACAAACTCTTCAGCTTTACACATTAGTATAGATGAGACTCATACATTTTAAGGTTATTAGTATAAAAGTGAAAATCTTCAGTCAGTTTCTCTGTACAAAGTTTACAATACAAGGTGTCACGTTATTTTTTTAGCTTCGCACATCTCGCACAGGCATGCGAATGCAGACAATGCAACACTGCAGCATGGTGACTCACACTATGGCAGCCTATTGAGATATTACATCATTGGGACTCCGGTCTCGCACTCACCAACGAAACATGACAGCACGAATGCTGTTGTCTATTTAGGTTGTTCCTCTGTGAGAAGGTAGTACCGTCCCGGTCTTGCCAGCCCGTTCGTGCTAAAATCACCTTCAGTCATACATAAAAAAAACTGTACTTCCTCTCACAGACGTTGTTTAGTTTAAAGTGATTAATCTATCTATCCAATCAATACCTTGAAACGAGCAATTCCTATATATTATGTATTCAATTTATATCTCGGAAATGGCTGATTTTCATGAATTTTAGTATACAGGGGGTTTCAAGGGATAAATCGATCTAGATAGAATTCCTTTTAAAAAATATTACCAAAAAACCGAGCAAAGCTGCTGCAAGCGAAGATCGGTCATCTATACTAACTTTTAGACTTTCGCGTTTCATGATATACTAACAATTATTTTTAGGGAAATTAACGCGATCACTTATTAAAAGGTATTACATACCTCTCGTCGAATCAGGCAAATCAGAGGTAAGTAATACCTTTTAATAAGTGATCGCGTAGTACAAAGTAATTGTTAAGCAGTCATCTAGGAAATAACATCATCAAACAGTATTATTCGGTAGGTATACTTTACTATTAGCTCGTGTCACAGAGGCAAAGACAAAGAATGGCACCATCAAAGGCCTTGAATCCTTAGTCTTTAAACCCAGTTGCTGGAAGATAGTCACAGTTTTATGGTTTCAAGGTAGGTCAAAAGTGGTATAGTTATAACCTTGTATGTAAAATGCACAGTTTATGATGATGACACAATAATTGATCATTACATGGTTGCTAAAGTAGGTAGTCCTATATAATAATGGGCGTAATACCAATTTTAATCAAGGTTGTCGTGCGTCATTGTTAACCAACTTTAGAAAAGGAGGTGTTCAACTTTTATTTTTTTACACGATATTTCTGTTGCTTGAGAACTGAATTCGATATTTTCATAGTGCGATGCGGTATGCAGTACACATAATATACATACATTATGTTTGCATGCAGTTCGTCTACTGTGTTAAGTCCGAGTAATGAAATCACATTAATTATTTCAACTGAAGTAATTTTAAACACGAAACCTCTGTGGGAAGTTGAAGACAGATTGTATTGTATTCGTACAATATCAGCCATCATCCTAGAAAAAACCTAAATGAAGACTCATAAGATTAGATTTGGAAAATGAAAGTGAATTTTGCTGAGAAGTTCTGGTTAATTGAAAAGTGAAAACAATAAAGTATTTTATAATGCGAAAGTTTAAATTGTAAAAAGATTTCAGACTGTCTATTCAAAGATAAATAAAAAAAAAACACAAATAAATAAAAAAAATGTTGTTATTGTTATTCTTCCAAGTCACTTTTCCGGAAAAAAGTAGAATATAAAGGAATTTGCTAATCTTACTTAACTTAGGTGCCTATTTCGAATACCTATTTTAAAAAATCTAGAATTTATATAGAAGTTTTTACTGAAATACGTGTAACGCACTAGCTGTCCCGTGCCCACTTCGTTTGGCGGCAAACATTTTTTTCTCCGACTTACTTGCAAATCTGGCTACCACGAAAAAGTCTTCACACTTTTCAAGTTATTATATAGCATATGTCTCTCACAAATAACGTAGCCAAAATCGGTTCAGTAGATCCAGAGATTACCCCCTACAACGACACAAACTCAAAAACGCACAAACTTTGCCTCTTTATATAATAAAAAAATAGTATAGATAATATAGATATAGAAGATAGATAAGCTCTATAACCTTTCACTGAAAAAGATAGGTTAAAAAGAGAGAGTACGCTTATCTTTACGTTGGAAAAGAGAATAAAGATTGCTTTTTCTGTTTCGTATAACTATTATATTTACAACAGAACTGTGTATTGTAATAATTACATCACCTTATCATTTAAAACACAATTTACCACTGCACCAAATGCATCTAAATTATGATAATGTATAGTGCAGCCGATGAGATTCGTGCATAATTTAGTTCCATTGTTATTCTAGTCGAGTGCATGACGTAACAATAGGGTAGTACGTGATCGATAGTGAAAAACGGATTACTGGTGATTGATGGGGTCCAGCCCCTTTCCGGGAACTCCAACGCTTCATAAAATTAATGGTCTAGGATGATTTGGAGAGTTCGCTGTTATCATCGTTAAAATATTCTAAGTGTGTCGGAGTGATCATTAATGAACAATTGAATGATATAATGACTTTGAAAAACGCACTCAAGTTCGATTTAAGTGTAAAAACATCAGGATTGTTAAATTTAAATTATTACTAATGGATACCATTTTTATTTCACTTCAACCAAACGCCGTCCACTGCTGAACGTAGGTCTTCCCCAAGGAGCGCCAACTATCACGGTCTTGGTCAGGCATTTTTTATTTACTTTAGATTAACTCAGTTGAAGTTGAAGAATGTTGATTCTATTTGGTTATTCCATGTTTTTTAATGTGTATATACGTCCTACTTCAATACGTCGTTTTCATTCTCTTAATATCATATTTTTTTTAAATAATATCATCAAAATATACCCTAAAGAAAAGAAAAGTACATCTTAAAACTCACCTGAGTTCTGCTCTCAACTCTGACCCCAGCAAGTATGTTCTACTGGCCCACTTATTTCAATTCGTTACAAAGCTACACAACGTTGAACATTTTCATAAACTTTCTTTCCCGCAATTACTTTGCAATTTCTTCTACTGTTAAAATTATGGTGGGTAATGATATCTAAATTAAAACAGATACACCCACCCACTATTCATAAACTTCAAACTTAAATACTTACGACTTGATCAACTTGAAGCAACAGTTCTGTCTTATTTTAAACTTTAACGTTCTGAGTTTAAAGTTGAAAATAACACTCACCGTAGCTTAAATTAAATAAAGCTTACGAATACGGTCGTTAGATTATAAGCTAGCCTAAATTGTTTCTACTCGTATATAGGTATTATCTACCAATACATGTAATTAAAAAGTTAACAAATATTAATGATCTAATTAAACATGTTTTAAATATTGACCTTATCGATTGGAAATACCTACCTAAATACCTATTTGATGATGTTTTTCCGTGTAATAATATTTTAATATTTCTATTTGTTTCTCTCCTAATATTTTAATGTGTATGTTAATGAAACTGTACTCAATTTTTGTGTTAGAAAGTTACAATTCGACTTGATTTAACTTAAGTTGACGTTAACATAACTTAAATTGAACTTAAGGCACATATGTCCAGAATGTTTATTCTTCCATCAAACTCTATTTAACATAGAGAGGCAGAATAAATCTGTTTTCAAAATAACGTCAGCTAGTTTTTCAAAATAATTATTTCATAACTTTAGCTTAGCTTAGCATAGTTTAATTATTACTACGAAAATATTCTTTAATTAATGGTTAATAACTTGTGAAACTGGTGATAGCTAATAATTTTCATTTGCTGTCGTAGTAAGAACAATAGATATTTTTGAAATAAAGATATACAAGCTATCAGCCTGTAGCAGTCCACTGCTCAACAGGCATATTATTATAGGCTTCTCCAATTACACGCCACTAGATTCGATTCTTGGCTTAGACTAACTATAAATTGTGACTTGATTTTTTAAAGTGAAAACTTATTAAGCCGCGTTGAGTACTTTTTGGTAGAAGAAAATTTTATGAGCTCGCGTCACCGCGTCACCGACATGCTGATTACAAAACTTCTTTGGCCACGTTGACCATTTTTTGGTACGGAAAAATCTTATGAATTCGTGTCACCGCGTCACCGGCATGCTAATATTTGATGTTAATAATTTAAATTTAAACATGACGTTTCTAATTTTACAAATAACATTCTAAGTTGTAAGTTTTCACTACAATCCTTATGACTGCCAATATTTTTTTCTTGATGTAGGAACATAAAATGAAACTTGATTTAAAGATAATAATAATATAATGTACATTTCAACCGAAGTGCAGCAGATTCGATTCAGTTTGAATACCTGTGTTTATCTTCGTCCTACGTCAGTAAAAATGCTGATAAAACTTACTTCTTGCAATAAACTTTGCTTGTTACGGATTTTAATATCGCGCTATAATCATCGGATAATTCGCCGTTAAATTGGAATTTGTTTAAATATAACCGAAGAAAATAGGCTTGACTAACAACCTTTGAAGATTTAAAATGTAAAGCGTGGAATTCCATGGTTTTATTCACATAAATATCTAATATGAACTATGCGAAACCTGTCTGCTGGTCTATTTTACCAGTAGCATCTGCCGAGAGACACTCTAATTGCTTCGACTACGAAAGAGAAATATTTGTTAGGATTTAAAACCACAGTTCCATTGCCAGTGGTAGCGTATGCGATTGCTGTGCGATTGAGGTCTCGGGTTCGATTCCCGGGTCGGAGCACATGTTGATATGATCTGCAAATACTGGTTTCGGAGGTTGGGTGTTTTTATGTATAATATGTATGTATTTACAAAAAAGTATATATATTATGTATTTTTATCGCCCGTTCTAGTATATAACTCAAGCCCTTATCACAAGCTCTGCTTAGCTTGAGAATAGACGGCGTTGTGAGTTAGATGTCCGAAATATTAAATATTTTTATTTAGTTTTGAATTGCGGATGAATTTAAATGTCGCATTTAGAAATAGAAATTGTAAATTAAAAATAAGTGTTTGTGTATGTGTGTCAGATCCGACACACGACTGGAGTTTACAATAGTGAATTTGCCACAAGCTTCTTCGCTTTTGTACGCTGAGCGCTTACACTACGTTGAACGAAATGCGTAATGAAACACCATGAAATTCATGAAACGCTCGATGTTACTGTTTTTAAAATATGTACACCATAGGCTAAATAAATAAATCGTTTATTTAGGAGTAAACTTTAATAAACAGTAGAACAGTTTAAACCAAAAAAAACGGATACTTTAATCTGTTTCTCATGTACAAGCGAGGTCGTGGTGCACTCACTGCCAAGTTAGTTTTCTTATTAGAAGCACACAGCCGGTGCTATAAGGAGCAACTGATGTTTTTATATTGAGAAAAGAATCAGGCTCACTCAAAAAGTATACAAAAACGTGGGCAAAGTAGCAGCGGCTTAACAAGTAACTAATAAAAAAGTCCCTTTTTTGACATGTCTACAAGTAACGAATAACAAGTATGGGTCGTGTCCTTTTTGTTGTGGGATATTTTTACCAATTTCATAAGCTATCTCACTAAGAAACGGAAAAAAAATTATAACAGGCTTTTGTCATATTCATATAGAAACAACCTATACCTAAAAGAATATTAAATATTTTTTTTGCAATTTTGAAATAATGCACTCAAATCTATTAATCACACTGTTTCTGTTTTGAATATGATTTTTTGATATGCAATATTTTCCTCGCATACACTGAGCGCTTTTTGTTTTGGGCAATGTGATTTTGGCGGTTCTAACATTAGTTGTCAGATGATGTTAGGCATAAAGAGCTACTATGGTAATTTATTTTATGAATTAAACGACTATTTTTAATGTTTTTTTTTCAATGATATATATCATTGTTTTTTATTATTTTTATCTTCTCTTTGGTATCTGTGCTTGCGGTAACGCTGACGCTATGCGTCAGCGTTTGTGGTTATATTTTCAAACAGGTGTAATTCTATGCGGTCGTATGTGTGTTGATATGGAATAAGGAGATAACGCACGCCACAGACATAGACTACTATTACTATTGTTTCTAATAAGATTATTTTTACTGTTAGTTTTTTCAAGATCAAAGTGACTTAGGTAGATATGTATAGCGGTCATGAATTAGGTAGTTTGTACCTACATGTCAAAATAGTGAATACGTGAATAGGTAGTTGTGAGAACATTTGAGATAAAAGCATATGTAACTAGTATTTTTTTTTAGTTTTTTCAAGGATGTTTTGTTCAACAAATCCAAAAATATTTGAGAGAAAAGAACGAATGTTGTTAAAAATTAATAGTCAAATTCACAAATAAAGAGTCATTTGAAATATATACGTATATCTAAACTAACACGGTTAAATTTAAATCATTTTCTTCCGTGAAATAAACAACACGCAATTTTAGCCAATCCAAAGTTTCGCCTAAGGCCTACTATTGTTGAGTTTTCTAGATCGGCTGTAGTGTGCGTTTGCTTAATGCAGTTCTAGCTTTCGGTTCGATGCGGCCCCGTCGGCTCACGTGACGTCTTGCGGTCAACCCAGATGAGCCAAGTGCACCGTCTCCCATTACGGCACCACTGTATCTGTACTGTTATCCGCATAGCGACTGCGGTCACACATGTAGGTCGAACACTTGAACATGAAATTAAATTTATGGTATGTAAGAATTCCAATCTTAATTGCGACTGGGTTAGTACGTGCGTAAACGATGATCGATGGACGGTAAAATTTATTTATTTTTTAAAAGGCTTTTTATTTTCTGTTATGCGTAGTTCTTATTCGTGTGATAATGTGTTCGAGAATTTAAGAGATTACGTAATAGGTGCTACTTTTTTTATGGAATCGGGATCGAACGACCAGACGTATCACCTGATGGTAAGCGATTACCGTCGCCCATGTACACCCATGCAATACCAGAGGCGTTAAATGTGCGTTGCCGGCCTTTGGGGGTTGGGGAGGGGGGGATTGGTGTATGGGACTCCGGTATCCTCACTAACTCGGTGGAACACAGGGCAAGCACTATTTCCCACCGGTTTTCTGTGAGGTCGTGGTATCACTCCGGTCAAGTCAGCCCATTCATGCCGAAGCGTGGGTCTCCCAGGATATCAAACTTAACACATACACGCCTTTCATCGTCTAATCCGCAGCAATAACTTCATATAATCGCGCATAAAAATATAATTTATATTTTGTCTACTTGTCTTATACCTAAGAACCATATACACAGTCGTCATCTATCTATCTGCTACAGGCCGTAATGTGCCGTAGACATTAAGTCCGCTGAAGCACCAAATGTGCATGACGTATAAATAAATAAATATAGGAGCAGTATATCTATTTCATAAGTTACCCCGAACACCTATTTTAATGTTTATCAAAATGTTGACTCAGCTAGTTTTGTGTAAGAGCCTGTAGACGAAAAGGGGCAGTCTGGTGCAGTAGAAATATCTGTGAATTTTTCTAACGCCTCGTCAGTGCTAGGGGCAAACCAATATACTGGATATCTGATGAAAAATGATCAAAGTTGTCTTGAAACATCTTCAACAGTCATAAAAAATAACAGTCCACTACTGGACCCAGGCGTATAACTAGAAAGAAGGTGTTAGCCTACTTGTACCACGCGGGCCAGACGGCCTCAAGTTATCCTTCCATACTTTTTATTTCGCAAGGTTTCTTTCCTGCATTTACCCAGCAAAATAATATATGTATGATGAAGATTGATTCGATAGCTTATAGTATTTAATTAGAATTATATAAATAATGGAAATGATTGCCAGATTACAAAATAAATTAATATTATCTATTACTTACATTTGTCATATTTTTTAATATCCTGCCAACATATAGTATCAAACAGTCAAAAACTGATATATATCTTATCATAGTTATCATAATTATAAAATGTAATTTGGATTATGTAATGTAGATACGGTATCTTCCAGAACACACGGCTGGCATAGAAGACATTCTTAAACAAATGTTAATTGAAGGTAATGCGTGGCGATTATCATGGTAATTTAATTAGTATTGATTTTTGTCAGTATCTCGACTATGGTTTGTCATGCTCACTAAAATGTCATTGCTTGCGGTGTCGTCGTGGGGCGGGTCGTTTCTTTCCCTCTGATATGGCGAAGGAGATGATGGCTGGTCCATGCGTCATATTCGTTAACTGGTGCTGCTTGGGGTGATTGGTCGGCCTAGTCAGTAATGCTTTAGACATACTATTATTTTGGTTCGTTCAACTGCAACTGTAGCCTTTTAACCTAGTCACGATTTATTTTTAACAGCAGATTTTGCAACTGATTGTAAGTAGATGTGCACCTTGAATGATTTCTATGTTTAATAGACTAAAACCTTTAAAGTTATCAATTTGTGATTGTTCTTTTTTTGTTTGTGCGTTAGATTTTGGAGCATTTTAATAAAAGGAAGAAGAAGAATTCAGGTGGCAACAGCTTGTATACTGTTTACCTTATATGTAATACTAACACTATTGTACCTGAAAATCTGACTTTGAAAAGAGTGGCCATGAGTTTCTTTGCCAGTATTCTTCTCATGAGGCTCTACGCATTTTGGAAACTGGAAGTTATGGATCGACACATTGGCAGGCAGTAGATTTTGGTGTTTTCGCCTAACTTACCTCGACAATACAGCACATGCTGTGGCGTCTGTTTGTGTCGATCTATGATTTTTAACTGCAGTTTCAAATTAACGTTCACAAATGTCACTTAGTGTCTTAATTGAATAAATGGTTTTGAATTTGAATTTGAATGTGAACATGGCCTCGTTCAGTTCTAAACACTTCTCACATCGATACACCATACAAATGCGAAAATATACAACTAAATTAGTTTTTATTAGCTGGGTCCACACTAGACGATCCACCGCGCTCCAATCGCGCGCGGCAGGAGCGCGATCCAAATATGCAGGCAGTGTGGACGTGCCACGCGATCCAAGTGCACGTTTTGGAGCGCGCGCTCCTTGCTGCGCCCGATCCGTATATTGTCGGTTTTTTGCCAGCTTCAAAGGTGCCTTGGTTGCGTGGCGCGCACAGTGTGGACGATGTGCGTGGTTCGTGCGATCCATCACATCATAGACATATCGCTTTATAAGGAATTTAAATGTTTATTATACCAACAGAGGTGTAAGAGACGATGCTTGGCGTCAGATTTCTTGCAAAACGCCTATGGATCGCTTGGAGCGTAGTTCAGAATCGCGGTTTCAACAAACTGGATCAGCCTAGTGCGATCAACGCTTCACGATCTTGGATCGCGGGATCGCCGATTCATTTTGGATCGTTCGGTTTGGACCTATCTATTGACAAGTGGAGACCGTCATAGGCTAACATAGTATAGGTGGCCGAGCGGCAGGATGGACCGAACGACTTGAAGAAAATGGCTGGCAGCAGATGGATGCGGGCTGCCGAAAACCCGACCCCTTGGCGGTCTTTGGGGGCTTCGTTTAGCAGTGGTTGTGGTTGTAGGCTAAACGATTACTGTTCTATGTTCACGTTGAGGTCGGTTAAATATTGATGAAAGTAACCCATCCCGTTCTTCTATGCTTCAAAATCAATGGACGTTTTACTGTTTTATTCATTTATATACAGTCGTATACAGATAAAATAATGGTATCTCTATAAAGTCCGTTTATGGTGTAATCGCCTCGTTGAGATAATCTTCTGTATTTTGCTGTAGAGATACGATCAAAAGCGGCTTCGAAGTTTAGAGCGACTCATCTCGAGTATTTCTATTATGTTTTTATCGATACTCTCTGAAGTGATACAGGAAATATTTTTCAGTGTTGCCATGTTTTGAGTTTTTGTAAATAGGTATAAATTTATAAAACAACTATGAAGAATTTCTATCGAGTAAGGAGAGGCCCATGACCAGTAGTCGACTATTAAAGGTTGATAATGGTGAACCCGTTAGCTGATGTGTATCTTTTGAAGTGATATATACCTATATGATAATTAATTATTAAAAAATGAGAAACATAGAGTAACAAACTTAATCCTTGTGAAAAAAATTATTGTAAAATTGACTAATGACAATTGTCTTTTGACGATTTTAATAGAAAGCAATTTCATAATCAACCTATCGCAATCCACAACTGGACATAATTAGAGAGGCATATGTTCAGTAATGGACTGCGAAAATCCCAGTTTACCCATCTTTCAAATGAACAAAGTGCCTAGATGCGTAATAGAACCAAATTATAGTTACCATAATATTTGTGTTAAATAGGGTACAAAAATACATGCATTAAATGAATTATAAATGAGTTATTTAATATACTTTCCTGTGTAGAAAATATGACTTTGTAGCAATGTCCAGATGCAACAAAGAAATATTCTTCAAGATTATTTAATGCGGGCACGCAAACTACGGAATAACTATTAATCCTCTATCTCGAAATAAATGTTTTCGCATCTATTAGTATACGAATCTTCCATCATTAATCGTTGGGCCGCGGTTCAACGGACAAGATCACCACGCTTAGTCAAAGGATTATAAAAACCTATACACTGGATCTCACAACAAAGTTACTGCTTCTAATACTACTGAAATCGATCATGCTCAATATTCGCTAGTGCTCGCTAACTACGTTTAACGTCCTATCGTTCTCCTGAGATACATTAAAATACATCAAGAAGTTATACCTTTTAACAATCTCGAAAGCTTTTAATATGTACCCTCTGTGCATTCTAAGACTTAAATGACTTGAACAAATGAATGAAGAAAACACAACCGACATTTACCTAAAAATAATAAGTATCTGTAAGTTTGTCTAAAAATCTGGATGATAAGACAAAGCTACAAACATTAAATCTGTTTATGCATAGGTACCCTGGCATTCCATATCTTAGATACCAGTAACTACATTCTCTGGTAAAATTATGTCATTAGTAAATCAGTCGTGGCGTGCAACGGTCGTTCCACATCGACGTTCATTAAAATAAATATACTTCAATTCGTACCATCTCGAGCTTCTCATTATTCAATGTCGGTCTTCATGCGAACCGCTCCATACTTTTCCGTTGTTTGCGGTTACTATTAGAATCCTGTTTGTGCAAGTAACGACAAGTTCATTATTACAATGCAGTCGGTAACAGAACTGCTTTGGGAATATGCTTTGTTCCGTGAAATGCTCTTTCAGATAAACATTCTCGTGAATAATGTAAGCAATAGGTATGCTGTGTGAATATATAGGTTTAAGGAATGATCTAATTAAATCAGTAGAAGGAAAGTAGATATATCTGACCTTTCTCTTACTGATTTGCATTGTGTTTTATCATACACATGTCTACTTTTGCCTTCATATGTATCTACCTATCTGTACCTATAACTACGTTTCTTTGACTAATCAAGTCATACGTGAAAATAAAAGAAAAATAGCTACTATTAAAATTTAGTCTATGGTTTCAGACAAAAATAATGTTTTTACATCAAAAATATGCTAGAACTGCAAATTTTGTGCACAGACAAATTAGGTGCTGTACAAATGCCAAAAGGCTGTAAATATTGATTAAGAGTCTAAATTTTGGAAGATAATTTAAAATATCTAGGTATAAAAAAGATAGCGCCAGATATATTGCTTTTTAAGTAGCCTAATCTGAGTCATAATGTGTCATAATATGTTTAATGTTAGTAAATGGTCTGCTCGCTGCTGCCACTTCAATGGGATCGCCTGGTGGTATCATGTTCTGATTTCATATGGTTACTATAGCAATAAAATAGACCGAGATATTGTTAAAAATAAGATTCAGAATGTATTGTTTTATGGGGCACCCGTCTTGTCCAAGGAACTAGCGGGTTCCTCCCGCTGTAAGGCTCAACTCGGGCGTCTGCAGCGGTGGTCAACTGGATCGTACGGGGCTACCGTACAATCTCGTACGAGGCGGTGACGATACCGGCACTATCTCCATCCTACGACATTCTGGCTGACATGATTCAGTTTGATACTCACCGGGTACGGTTGCTTCAGAGAGTATCTGAATAGAATCGGACGGGAGGCTACGGCACAATGCTATCACTGCGGGTCCGACCGTATAGTACCGTATAGTAATACCGACCTAGTAGTGAGGGATGGGCGGCCGCGGTCACCTTCTGTGGGGATCTCCGGGACGAGTCCGCAGAGCGGGATAGGGAAAGGACCGATCCCGCTCGAAAGAGGCGACAATGAGGGCACGGCAGAAGCCGCTAGCTCCCCAATCGTCGGTTAAAGGTCGTTGTGGCCACTTCCAGGGGAGGGAGATGTGGTCACTGCAAACGACCCGAGACCGGTGACACCTCGGTGTGGTCAGGGGGTGTCGTCTAAGGCGTGTCGTTGTTCCGACTCTTACTGTGTGAAGCGGGAAAAAGGTGTGACAGTGACCCGCCTCGGGAGTGACTATGGTTACCTCGGGATATATCTCAGTCATGAGGTAAGGGAGGGGATTTCCGAAGCCGCTGATGCATTCCTGGAGGTACTCCCGACTGCCGAGGTAGGCCGCCGCGGGGTTTAGTGTGTAGACCGATTCGTCGGAAGTCCCACACACGCTTTGTGTGTCCCCCCCCATGGAGGGTATGGTGCAAGCATTCCCCGCATTTATAAAATGATTCTGTCTGATACTACTGGCAGACATATTTGTTAGTTCTGTAACAATAGACTATCTGATACAAACAGGTTCTTGTTGAGTAAGCAAAGTAACATACTACACTATAATAATTGGAACATATTACTTGCCACCCGAGCACGTGTTCCGCTTGAACAGGTTTTGAGTTCTTCCTACACGTGCAACACATAAGTAGTACTATACTATTAGTTATTCTGTGACATAAGTAATGACACTGCAATTGCAGTTTTATGCAATTCTGTTTTAGATTGTAATTAAATAAGCTGACAGTTTTATAAATTGATCGAGGGTGGCCGATGTATAAATTGTAATTTAAGGGAGAGTACAGTGAAAGTGTTTGTTACAACTGTGTTTGTAGAACTGAAAAGTTTTTGATGTTTCTGGAAAGATTTTAATCTTTAAAGGAGAACCTGGTAAATGATTAAAAACTGTTGCTTAGCTAACTGAAGGAACAGATTAAATATAGTTTGCACTATGAGTTTCAGAACACGTAAAAACGTATGAATTTTTTAAGTATGTACCTACTTACATAAACCCACACAAATGATTAATAGCAAAACAGACGAATGCAAAACACAAATAAATGCATTTATAACCTTATAACTGACAATATTATTGGTATTGTAAATTATAAAATTGCACATGTGTTTAGATCTAAAAGTATTACTACATAATTAACTTGTAATGTTTATTATATTACATGAGTATATTTTGTTTTTGTGCTATATCGTTTCGACAGTAAAACGGTAAATTTAATTACAGATTTATTATTTATTGCTCTAAATAAGCATAAAAATGACAAAAAAATATACAATACATTCATTTGTGTTCAAAAATGTACCTACACGAGATTGCTTGCTTAAATCTGACGGCTATCCGACGAGGTAAATCAATAAAGATGACACATGTCTATTTATCCATGGCGTGCACATTTAAATCGGTTTTTTTATCTTCAACAAAGTGACAACAGGCGTATTATATTGATAAACATATCAATAAATAAATATTATAATAAATAAATCATCATCATCAGTCACTGCTGGACATATAAGAAACTACTTACATTGAAATGGTAATTAATTATATAAGATATTTGGATTTGTCTCAACACGTGATGTATGGATTTCGTGATCATTGTTCCAACAGAATTGATTTTATCTGCTCATGATTGAATAGTTATCTGATTTTAAAGAATGCGGTGACAGTAGATTCGTAAGAACTTTCGGGGTGACAAGGGCTGTATAAATTATATCGAAAGTTTTGCGATGTCTTTTTTTAAACTTTTTACTTTATATCAAAATAGAAGCAGTGTTTAATACAAGAGAAGAGGAACAGTTTCATAACCATTGTAATAGGAACAGGTAAATAGTTGTTTTATTATGATTGAAGTGTTCTAAACGACATTTACGATGTCATAAACTGTAGTTTCATTATCTGCTTTAATGTACAGTTATTCAATATTGGCAGCGATATTCACCATCTCTCTGACATAATTACTTAAGTCATATCTGTTCCGTGATTTAAGTTATGATATAACTGTAACAGACTTTAAATGTGTTCTTAAAATTTCTATATATTAGCACGTGAAGCAAAAAAATATCCCTTTTTACAAAAATGTGTGAACGTAGGAGTATGAAATTTAGCACAGTTCAAGTTTATATAAAAGAGGAATACAGAAAACTAAACAATCATAAAAAATTAAAAGAATTATGGTTGAATTGCGATCACTCGGCGACAAGACTTGTTTATTAACAAATGCAGAATTACATTTGGAAATAAGCATTGCGTAGTGTGTAACGTCGGGTTAACTCATTGGTTTTGAATTCCGTATTCGTATTTACATTAGTTCGTCATAGGTGAGAAATCCATGGTCGATTTTTTTTATTTTTGCTGTCCCCAAATCATGTAGTTTGATTTTTGTTCAAATTATTTGCAAAAATAAAAAAAAAACAATTATATTTACATATTATTTATCACTATATTTTTGAAAGATCTTATTTTAGATTTGCAATTGGAGAGGCCTATGTCCAGCAGTGGACTGCGATAGGCTGATGATGATGATTTTAGATTTCACTTATTTGAAAGTTAATAATTTATCCGTTCTTATATTATAAATTCAAAAGTAGCTTTGTCTGTCTGTCACGCTTTTACGGCAAAAACGTCCGTAACGTTAAAGAAAAAAAACGTAAGATTTAAAAAAAATTGTATAACGCCATCTGTAAGTTGTATGTATTAGTATATTTTATGTTTAGGAACTAACAGAGTAGGATTTTAAAAATGTAGTATAGCGCCATCTGTAAGTTTCATATATTATTATAATGTATGATGAGGAACTTCGTTCCTACCTCTTGTCCCACGAAACCACACGACTTTTAATATCCTGGTTGTTTTATTGTCAAGTTTGTATTAAAAATTGATTCAACGATTTCTATTTTACCACTATAAAATACCAAATAAGTAAGAAGTTTTGAAATACTTATTCAAGTTTTTTTTTTTTTTTTCTATGATCAATCTTATTAAAGTCTGTGTACATTACTATTATCACTACGTAAATGAAAAGCGACAACTTTGTAAACTGGAGTTTGACTTTCGTAATACTTTTCGTTTTCGTCAGAACAAACCGGTCTATAACTTTACAGAAGAAAAAACTTGATCACGTAAAAGTTATGTGACGAAAATACGTAAGCAGTAATAAAGAAATATTAAATAAGGTATTTTATGTAGAAGAGCTCAGAAATTTTAACACAAGCGGTCAAATATATCGATCGAAGGATAAATCTGAATTATTTTTCATTTGATATATTTTCTAGAAAATGTATGATCTTGCATTTTCATTTCTATGAACTACAATAAACAGAAGCTAACAGATAGATATCATGAAAACATTATTGTTTAAGTACTTTATACTTGTCGACGGATTATCATAAACTGTAACTAAGAGTACTAAATTTTATTAAAAAATATTTATTCAACACTTTGCTACTAATTTCAATCTTCCCTCTAAAAGCTGAGTAGCAAGTATATTGAATCCTGAAATTTTCAAGTTACATTTATCGTTTCTCAATCCATCATTTTACGAATTTCCTAATTTTCATGTTCTTTCTAATTCCCAAACTGCCCGTTTGTTAAAAATTAGAATACAATTACAATATTTTATGATTTACGATCGTCTGTGGGCTTAATGCATTGTTATTTTACAGAAAAAAAATCTTTTGTTAGAATATAGTACAATAGATGTTATCACATTATAATACATTCCTTGTAATCTACCATTTCTAGTGCACAAATTTTAAATCTTACAAACCAATCTTAGGTCTAGCTTTTTGGGTTTAGACAGACAAAACAGTAATTATTTTTATACTTTAAGCAATATAACATAAATAATCATTTAGTAAATATATTAAAACACAGAAATACTACATAATGGACCTACATATACCAAATCTCTGTGTCAACATAATAAATGGTGAGAGCATTTTCACTTTTTGTCATGGAAACTAGAATCGAACACGACCGGTTCCACATCAACAGATATTCGGGTATCTCGCGTGCTCAACGAATGTCTCATACGCGAATTAGATCTACGTTTAATTAAAACGACTAGTAACGTTTTTTATTCATGTTCTCTAGGTCAGTGTGAATGACGAAAATATTTTTTAGATGGATGAACTCACGCGCTCTAGTTAGGACATTTTTAAAGATTGTTTAAGTGGATCTTGGTGTCACATTACATTGTATCTAATTATTATTTGTCGTACTTTTTAATCAAATTCTCACAGCTTTATATTACTGTAATTGTAAATGACGCACAGTACTAATCGATCACACACGTCCATTACTTTTACTCAACCAAGGTCAACAGCAGTGAACCTATGAACACACCGGGTTTAGATATTTGGGAAGTCCCAGGAAAAATTAAACTGTTTAACCCATAACAAATTTAATCACAAGCAAAGTGGCACATAGTATTAAAAGCACATTATAGAAAGTTATTAAATTTTACGAATCTATACAAAGCTGAAGAGTTTGTTTGTTTGTTTGAACACGCTAATCTCAGGAACTACTGGTCCGATTTAAAAAATACTTTCAGTGTTAGATAGCCCATTTATCGAGGCTATATATCACTACGTTTAGACCAAGAGGAGCGGAGCACCAATGAAGAATCTTACGAAAACGGGGGAAAATTATCACGGGACGGTCAATAGGAGACGCAAACGAGGTTGCGTGGGTCTGCTAGTCGGTATATATAACAGTGCAACTGCAAAATATGAAAGTGCATATTTCCGATTGTTCATCCGTAAATTCGGTGCGGCATAAAAAGCGTATCGAGGCCAGTATGTGAGCTCGTATATTGAATGTAAGTGAAACCATCATCTGTACTATCGGCGTGGCGGAACCCCTGACGCTGCCCATATCCGCTGATATGGAGGCAAGTGTGCAAATTGTACCTACTTATCTTTGGTACAATTTTAGTGAGTCGGGTTGTTCCATGCGTAAACGATTAGGTCAGCCTTGATATTCATTTTAAGGTCATTCAATCGTTGCTATCGTTTTTCGTAAAATCGTTTTCCGGATAATTATCTTGAACTGTTTGAACCGTTGCCGTTAGGTAGCTCGTTTCCATAATGATGTTGGTTACAAATCACAAAATATAATCAATTAGTTTTACAGTAGGCGATGAGTAAATACCGACTTTATTATACTAATTTTAAGTAGATAGTAGATTAAATGAAGATTTCAAATAAAAACACTGATCCCGACATATTAACTCGTATTTACAATGTAAACTTTAGTTCGATCGAATAACTTTTATACAAGAAAAGTTTTAAGCCGTCTGATAAGGAAGAGTATGAAGAAAACCGACGTACATAAGTGCAGTAGGTGTAAACACAGATGAGTTACCGAAGCTAGAGTACTACATATATGCCAGAGATGGAAGTGTAGGAATGTGGAAATGACTATTTAAGTACTTCGATGAATGTTAGTAGGATTCAAAAGAAAGCCTACTACGACTATAGTACGATAGTGAGTGGTGCCGATATTTTATTATATTTTACAAAATTTCGAAATATTGCAACTGCATAAAAACATACTTTTTAGATCTTTAAACAAATAACTACTTCTATTACAAATAAGTTCCAAATATAAAGAATATTCATAAAAAATACAAAGGGAATAAATTAAACAACAATATATATATATTTGTATCTCGTAATTTTTTTATCCGTGACTTTACACTGTCTGTAGGAAGCTGAGACTGATATGTAAATATGGCGGTAGGAAGTTTGGGTCAATTTTAACAAAAATAAAATCGACTTCAAGTTTCGACTTGATTTCTCTTAGATGCCCTCATCAGATATTGATGTCCTTATAATGGTACTACCGTTGGGACATCTCTTTTCCATTAAAAAAAGAATCATCAAAATCGGTTCATAAACGACGGAGTTATCCCCGAACACACATAAAAAAAATATATATGTATACGGTCGAATTGAGAAACCTTCTCCTTTTTTTGAAGTCGGTAAAAAATCTTTATTACCATTGGTGTCATTTCTGATTTGATTCTTGCTTCTATTGAGGTTTTCAACTGTCTACTGAAAGACAGGAAGAGCCCTCAATAAGCTCAATCAGGTTTTTTCATACGTACTTGTTTAATATTGTGAGTTAAATTTAGTTAATAAAATTTGGGTAATTCCCAACAACGTTATTAAACCGTGTTGCAGTTAACAACTTATTTAGAAATTCTGTGCCGCAGTTAATTTAATCGTTATTATTATCGAGTTATTCAGTGCGGTATACTGCATTGGCCTCGTGAATAATCAGAATATTTTTATCAAGTGTTTAGCCGTTATCTGTAGTATTGATATTAGCAATTGGAACTCTTTCTAATATTATAATCAAAGACTTGACGAAGTAATGTAAAGTATTTTATATTAAAGGTAGCTACTATGTTAAGTTT
Organism: Spilosoma lubricipeda; assembly: GCA_905220595.1. NCBI lineage: Eukaryota > Metazoa > Arthropoda > Insecta > Lepidoptera > Erebidae > Spilosoma > Spilosoma lubricipeda. The sequence goes on from HG992275.1 coordinate 16,234,510, forward strand.
TATTTGTAACGACTTTGTTCACAACGAAGAATAGATTTTAGGGTAATACTGCCAGGACTTTTGCTATATTTTTCAGCTAATATATATATAGCTAAAGCTATAACATAGTTATATAGCTATAGTAGTAGCATTATTCATTTCCGAGAGAATGCAGTATAATGGATAGGTACTACAACATACAGTTGATAGTTGAACCTGACACTTCTAATTTATAGCCAATATATTTCAAACACATCGCGAACCGGTACCCTTATTTGGAACATAGAATTTCAAACATAAATCGCTGTCACGGTCATCACCTGAGGTTGCGGTCATATTTTATATCATATTATACCATAACAAGAAACATACATATACAACAGAAAATATATACCTCAGATGGGTACTAATAAATGGCGTGTTACGTGTAGAATCGTTAACAGCAGGAGTTTCTTTAAAATTTGTACTGGATTTACTAATAAGTTATGAGTCGGCATATGGTCCGTTGATTTTCTGTTCTGCTAGCACACATACAAAGGAATACATGTCCCGATCTCCTTGACTCTGTTGTCTAACTCCACTCTCCGAGAATTATAATCTTTAACCCACCTCTAATACCCTATCCGCTTGGTCTATCTTAATGACTATTCCTCTTTTGTCCGTTCTAAAAGCTAATTCAGAACATTTCCAAGAAAAGTTGACCTTACGAATACCAGCTAAAAGCTTTTTATAGTGTCATGCATCATTTGCATGGAGCTGTATTTAAAATAAATAATGAGTCAAGAAGCAGCTTATATTTATAGATGTAGTTGAAAAAAGATTCTTATGTGAAGAACTGTATTGACCACGAACAACATTATGATTCATTGCCAGTTGCTGCGACTCTGATGTCAATGAGGGTGGTTGAAGATGTTTGAGATGTTGGCCTGTCGGGACGAGAATAAACATGGCGTTAACGTAAGAAACACATTAACTAACATTCGATAACACTTAGACTTTAATCATAACATTTAAGTTAGACACTTAAATGAATTTCTTTGAACATCAGCTATGGAGCTGCCATTAAGAGTCCAGTTAAAGTCAGCTGTTGGTAGCTAATAAGCTTGAGAGAACGTGTAGTAACCATTTCGCAACTTACATATAATAGGTACTTAAGCCATACACAGTACTTGCTCAATCCATAAGCGGAACAGTCCCCAAGCAAGGTTAGAGGACAATCTATAATTATGACCACGTGTCATTGCCATTATATTACGTCTCGTTTGTTACCGTCGTGATTCTGTAGAACTTGTGTTATGTACAAGTTTGGAAATTACTAGCTTAAGTTAGTGAGCAATGTAATTAATGCACATTAATAACACCTCTTAATCTATGAACCTAATCGTGAAGATGTAAGATGAGATCGTAGTAATGTTTACAGTTCATTGCTCGTCACTACATACTATTAAATACATAACATTCCCAATGTCTTGTTTGATAAACACTTGTTTCATATTTGTAAGACAAGACTTGATATTTGATACGTCACTGAATCATGTAATCGATCGTCGACGTTACAATTTTTATGACTAAACTAGCTGAACCTCGCGGTGTTACCCGCGGTTATTGTTGTACCGCGAGTAATGCCGCAGGACAAAGTTAGTCCTAAAAAATGTAGCCTAAGCTACTCCCTGTATCATCAGCTACCTGCCAGTGAAAGTTCCGTCATAATACGTCCAGCCGTTCCAGAGATTACCCGGAACAAACAGAGAGACAGACAAAATTTGTTTGGGACGAAGTTCCTTATCGCGCGTTTTGAAAAGAGGCTAGACGGAAAAAATCTTACGAAAAGTTGTCACGACACAAAATTCTTAATAAAGTTGTCACTTGTCACGACACTTAATGCGACATTTTCATTTCTATTTCGCATTGAACAGTGTGGTGTCGCGACGATTATTTTTGTTGAGTATATACAGGTTTTTTGTACATAATAAATAATAAAAATAATGAATCCTGACAGTGAACTTCGTTCCATCCGGGTGTCCCTTGACACCTCTTGAGTTTTTTTAACTATATTTTTGGTATATGTACCGTGTATACATACATACAAATTTTGTGAAAAGTGGTTATTGTAATATTACAAACAGACACTCTAATTTTATTTATTTCTCTAGTTGTGTGAGGAAGCCTTACCATATGATATTTGCCTCGACGAAAAGTATCGCCAACAGCCTCTAACAGTCCACTGTTGGACTTGGAAGGCCTCGTAGAAATAGTACATTGACCTTTTTGGAAATATACGAAATACGACTAACTATTTCTGAAATTATTTTCTTTTGTCATCAACCCGTCTTTTCAGCGTGGTATAATACACCAACCTCCTTTCTGACGAGAGCGGTAGATTGATAATCTAAAAATATAGTATGAAAGTAGAAAAATGACTAAAGTACACAGACTCACCTTGCTTGTGTCAACCAGCAGCTGACCTCGCAGTTTATATTGAATTTAACTTATACGTATACAAATACATATGACAAAATTATTAATAAACACAACTTAGGTTAGTAACAGATCAAACCGAAGCTATTTCACTTTCTAATGTACCTACGACCTCTAATTCGTTCATAAGAATATAAATTATTAACGTATTTACATATTTAAATCTTCATTAGTGAAACATCGATTACTAAGAAAGATCAGATGTAATTAAAAACTCAACGCACATCATTTTACGTTGCGATATTTAATCGTGACATTATTGAAGATACCATTACTAATTTGTCTAGAAAATATTTCTGAAATATTCCTCACTATGATTCCTTTTCACACACCTTACATATTTGTTTAAAACTGGACATATTTAGAAATTCATTACATGTTTTAACATTCTATCGTAACGTAAAACGTCTCGAAATAGAAAGCCATTTCTTTAGACAAACTTAGGTATATTTACAGAGTATGGTACTCTCATCATTCAATAGAAGAAATCACAGAATAACGACGTCAGTTATGTGACAAAAGTTCAGACAAAAGGGAAATGTTCAGTCATAATATTCAAATTTGTTATAATATTCCAATACATACACACAAATACAACATAACAACAAGATAAAAAAGGCAATTAGACACACAACCGTCGGATTGAAGCATCAAATGCAAATCCGACGGTTGTGTGTGGCTTTTTTTTTTAAAACAAACAATCTATGGCACACAAATAGACTCATGTATTCTAAAAGAAAATTGGTTTACCTATACCAACTTAAATATTTATTCAGTCGAAAAAAGAAACCCACTTCGAAAAGAAAAACACGAACTGAAATACAGACTCTGTATTTTACATATTATTTTAAGAGATATCGTATTCTTCGAAAGCACAATTTATAGTCAATATACCAATTTTGATTCAGAGTTTCAAGAAGTTACAAAACTAATTTTACTTTGTGTGAGTCACAGTTATTAGCCCCGGTTGGTTATGCTCCACATTTAAGTTGACCGTTTAGTCTGCCCCTAAAAAAACATAATTGTCATCTATTATAACCGTACCACTTTTTATGACTACGAAGAAAAGCAACCGAAACCAACAAAGAAACGCTGCAACACGGTCTCTGTTAGTTTGGCTAGAGCTGAAGTCCTAAGGATCTTTGTGTAAACTACCGTTTGAATGCGATAAACTCCCATTGCAAAATAAGCAACATGGAAATAAACCAGCACATAATAAGAAGCTGTGTAAAAAAGCTAGTCTATTCTTAAATATTACCACTCAAGAAAGTTTTTATTCTAACCATGCTTATTTGCGTACTTTGTAAGACAAAGTAAGCACTTACGAGCAAGTAAAAGAACCGGGCATGTGCGACATTAACCTACGCACCCAAGGTTCCATACAATATTCCCGAAGAGAAGACTCTTCTCAATACTCGACTACGGCAAAGGGTTATTTATTGTAAATTTCTCTAAAATAATCTGACCATTGGTAATTTAAAGACAGTCATATAAAAATATTCCAACATATTCATATTTTGTATATGTTCGACATAGTGAAACCATAAAATCACTGACGAAATAGTATATTTCGTCAGTGATTTTATGGTGATAGAATATAGATATAGTTACGTTGTCGCAAATAACAATTTTATGTAAACCTCGTTCCATTAAAATAACAACTACCGCGTTTTTCTCATTTCATTTCTACAGTGAGATCTTGCAGCTTTATTGAGTTCATACCGTTTTCCCTCATGATGTACAGAACCCTAAAAGAGTGACCGTGAGTTTTTTCACTGACTGCAAAAAAGGAGGAGGTTCTCAGTTCATTTGTTTTTGCTAGCACGTGTATGTTTGTGTAAGATTGTTAAAAGATTTAATTTCATATTTTATTCTATTTCACGCTACTTCGTACACGTGACATTTGGATCTCAAGTTATTTTAAATTTTTCACCGTTTAATCCTTCCCTGGTCAAACATTTTAAAACCAAAATCAGCCTAATCGGCCCAGCCGTTCTGGAGTTTCAGCGAGACAAACGAACAGTAATTGATTTTTATATGTATATTCCTTAACAAATATTTAATTAATTTATCTATTATTCACAATAGTAGGTATTGTGAGTAATCGAAACTGAATCGAAAACTGAGAAAGTCGAATAAATTGTATGAATACTATAGGTATATATACGGTTGAATTTAGAAAACTCCTTATTTTTGAAGTCGGTTAAAAATTTATATTATTGACAAAATAAGGCTAATTACAAATACCTATACAAATAAGATTATCTAATGTTCTACATTATGTAATTCTATAGACCGATATTTAATTTCCTAACTTGTACTATGAATTCTATAATAAAGATAAAATATGCGTAACAATCAACATTTTCACACACTGACACAAATTTCAGTTTTATTTTAACATATAATTATGTACCTGTTTTAGTTTCGGTCATCATGGTGAACAACAACTTACAGAGAATGCATACGGAGAAAAAATTATAAAATAATTTGCAGTTCATTGGTTCTATTGAATGAGTATTCTGCGGAAATCGATTCAAAACGAATTTTCATGGCAGAGTAGTGACATTTATTTTATCTACCTGATTTTAACGAGGCGTCTAATTGGTCAATTTTGACAGTTATTTGTTCACAACAATAATATCTGACGTAATTCAAACTTGTTCTAACTACATTACTGTTTAATTATAACGAAACATCACAATTTTTTGCAGGTATTATTCATAGCTTTTTTATTATTTACGTGTAAAATTTGCCAGTTAATCCGACGAATTATAATTCTTACCGTTTTGGTAATAATACATCTTATTGAGCTATCAATAAGGTATTTAGTTCATCAAACACTACTTTTAGTAAGGCCAGTCCTATACAACATTGTGTCGCGTTTGCATTATATCATACACGAATAGTCTAACGGCAGTTTAAGTGTTAATATCCTTGTTAATAGTGCTGGTATTATGTTATATCTACATAATAAAGTAGATGAATAATTAAGCGTTCAGCTTCCAAATACAAATTGCATCCAAATACAGTAGAAAAATGTATTTATATCTGAAGGAATTAAAAACATATTTTTTTAGTGTTATGTATACGTGGAAGGATCAAACAAGGTCATTTCCTCTTATATACAGATCTGTTTTGAAATGTTTATGCTATAATTGCATCTTTTATTTTAAATATTTCCTACTCCCTCATCAAGACACGGCCACGCAGAAAACCGGTGTGAAATAGCGCTTGCGCTATTTTTTACCGAGTGAGTGAGGATACCGGAGGCCCATACCCCAAACCCCTCTCCACATCCCTTTCAACATCTCCCAAAGGTCGGCAACGCACTTGTGACGCCTCTGGTTTTGCGGGTGTCAGCAGGTGATACGTCTGCTCGTTTGCCCCCTTTACCATAAAAAAAAGACAGACAAAGAGAAATGCAATTTTAACTTATAAAGTCACAGTGCAATAAAGCTCTAAAAATAGTATCGCTATGGCGGCCTGTGAAGTCAACTTTGCTATTGTGTTTGTCAAAGCTTCGTGTGAGGTAACTGCGCAGGCGCAACCATGCTCGATTCGATTGTTACTAAATACAAAACGTATAGGGCTGTGTTGTGACACAGCCCTATACGTTAGTAATGAGTGGTAATATATACATATTGTGTGTATATGGGAATGCAGGCAATGCCCTCAAAAACAATAGGTATATATTTAATATATCCTTAACTTTACTTATTTTTTTTTTTTATTTATTTAAAACCGCCCAGACGAAACAGCAGGTTTTGTCTGTGTAGAATTTAGCCAATGCAGACCGTAAATCGAGGTCATAATACGTAAAATACATTTATGACACCTTAAGACTTTTTGGGCTCCGATACGGATAAATGACAAAAACAATAGAATAGGTTTGATTTATTCCGTTTGTATTTACTCCTTTATGCATTTTCTTTATAATAGGCTTTACCTATGAAATTGCCGTTTTGTATGCAATAAGTGAAAGTACTTATTTTTTCAAACTTTTTAATTTCTGTTATTCGAAGTAATCACCCATGCAATCGACGCAACTTTGCCAACGCATTGGCAGTTTATTGATGCCCTTCTTGTAAAAATCAGCTGGACGGGAGGCAACAAACACTTCAAAGGCATTTTGTACTGCCTCTCGGGAATTGAATTTTTTATTCACTACAAAGTTGTCTAAATTTTGGAAAAATTAATAGTCGGTAGGTGGAAGGTCTGGTGAGTATGGCGGATGAGGGAGAGCTTCCAACCCTAGCTCTGCAGCTTGGAGACAGTCTGTCCCGAAGCGTCGATTGCGATGGCGATTACTTCGAATAACAGAAATAAAAAAGTTTAAAAAATAAGTACTTTCACCTATTGCATACAAAACGGCAATTTCATAGGTAAAGACCTTTTATTTGGAATCTATTTGCGAATAGCTGTGTAGTTATTAATTTTAGGATCTGGAAAGTATGTTTTTATGCTGTTGTACCTAAGATAAAAGCTTAATCTTTTTAAATGAAGCTTTTCTGTTAATCTATTTGCGGGCGTTCAAAGCCAGCAAAAGATACAAATTAAAAGTATGTAGTTATTAAATTTCTCATGAAAAGGGGACAATATATAGTATGACTTTCACTCTAATACAGAGACGTACATTCAAAGATATATAATTTTTCCATTCAAAGGCATATAATCTCCAATAGATGATAGTGCATGGCAAACATTCAGAATCTTGCATCAGTGAAAATAATTATAGTCCATTTCGTAAGATGAATGATAGATGGACAGATGGCTTTATTATATTGTGTTGTAGGTTTAGTATTACAATAAGCTTATTGAGCGCTGTTACGTGTAACTACGTAACATTGATTTCATTTCACATAAAAAAAATTATATTTGTCTCATATAGTAAAAAATATGTTATTAAATTTGTTTTAAAAAAAACTATACGTGAAAATATAGGAAGGTTTGTAGGCATATATAATAATTTAAAAAAGTTTGAAACAAAATTTTGATGCTTTCATAATTCAAATTTCAGCCAAAATATGTCCATAGCTGGACACAGGTATTGCAGGATCCTTCTAATGAATTATTTGTTCCGATACAATTTAGCTTTTCTACATACCTACATATTTATCAAAAGGCAAAGTAAATCTAGAATTTACTGTCAGTCCAAAATAGTAAGATATTATTGTGTTATAAAACTTACAATCTATTTAGAAGTTCCATAACGACATGTAACGAACTAAAAGTAAATCTAAAACTTTTATTCAACATTGTGTCGTGAAAGATTAAAGTTCCATACTGACATTGAACGGATAAGAATGGGATTGCAGTCAGAACCTATTTGAGATTTGCTTTTTAGCCAGTAGTCATACAATGACTATTGGCTAAAAAGGAATGTTAGACGGTTCTCGTTATTATAATTCTCAGAGCTAGTTTTCTTGTCCTGCTTTCAAATTATGCATACAGCTTCTTAGAATAACAGAAAAAGATATATTTGCCATTAAAAAGTAAGACAAGCCATTAAGTAAAGAGTAATAAAGTTAATACGTTTCCCTATATTTTTCTTTGAGCGTCAAGCAAAGACTAAGGCGTTACCTAGTTATTAAATAGAATAAAATCGACCTCATATGTTTTATGACTTACTAAGAAAATAAAAGAGTTGCGTAGACTAGACAATAAACCCAACTGCCTTTATGATACATAAACATATTTTTAACGACTCCAAAACTGTCTAAGAAATATGATGCATTATCCAACTTTATATCCTACTAGCTGAACCCCGCGGTGTTACCCGCGGTTATTGTTGTGCCGCGAGTAACGCCGCGGGACAAAGTTAGTCTAAAAAAAAGTAGCCTAAGTTACTCCCCGGATCAACAGCGTCCAGCCGTTCCAGAGATTACCCGGAACAAACAGACAGACAGACAGACAGACAGACAGACAGACAGACAGACAGACAGACAGACAGACAGACAGACAGACAGACAGACAGACAGACAGACAGACCGACAGACGGACAGACAAAAATTTTTTTAACTACATTTTTGGTATATGTACCGTGTATATGTATATACATATGCATTTAGTAAAAAGCGGTTATTTTAATATTACAAACAGACACTCCAATTTTATTTATTTGTATAGATTTTGTACAGATAACAAAACATTCAAAACACAATACATTGTAACATTGACAGCCAATGTAGTGAATGCACCATACAATTATTATACATAATTAAAACAATGACTTTGTATCGGCATCGTTTTAGTTTTAACTTTGTATTAAAACCAATTAAGTAATTTAAAAGATCTAACACATCGGAAACGACTTCATTTTATACAATGTGAAGTTAAAGGAAATTGGCGGCTTAATATCGAAACGGCTATCGCTGCTTGCAAAGTAAATAGTATTCATCCGCTATTGCATTTATATCGCTGTTGGTAACTTTGTATACTTAGTTAATTAAATGAAATATTGAGGGGAAATCCGTCTTCGTGTTAGAATATCAAATGACCGAACCAAGAATACTAATCAAGTGGTTTTGATGTAAATTATCAATAACTATGTATATTATTTAACTAATGAGATACGTTAAAACAAAACCTGTACTAAGGTACACTATAGCTATGTATATTTTATGTGCAGCATGATCACAACCTTAAACGATAAAGTAATCATAAAAATCATATTCTGAATTGTTTAACCAAGATTTTGTCCTTTTATTATTGCTCTCGATTTTTACAGACTTTGCAACTTAATCTTGAGGTCCAGTATTTGTAAATTCCATTTCTCATTGTCACAATTATTCAAGTGCAGTTACACTTTGACGTAAATGATTAAAAATTTTAAATGCTACTTTAACAAATGAGTAATTTTAATGAGTCAATACATCTATACAAATAAATAAAATTGAAGTATCTGTTTGTAATATTAAAATCACCGCTTTTTTACTAAATGCATATGTATGTATACACGGTACATAAAACAAAATGTAGTTAAAAAAAATTTGTATGTCTGTCTATCTGTCTGTCTGTTTGTTCCGGGTAATCACATTCCCTGGCAGATAGCTGATGATCCAGGGAGTAACTTAGGCGACTTTATTTTAGACTAACTTTGTCCCGCGGCGTTACGCGCGGTACAATAATAACCGCGGGGAAAACCGCGGGGTTCTGCTAGTATCTAATAAAAGTTACTAATTAAACATGTGACGTTGCGTTATGAATGTTACAATCCCCAAATCATTAAGTATGTCAGACATCCGACGTTCTATCCATAAACAATCGTTTTAATTCTGAATGCTTGTATCATATTCCTTTTATGAATCAAACAAGTAACACACATTAAACGTTTTGAATGCAAGCGATGGCATTGATAGCCGGTCAATGCACAGGAAAACAAAAGATGGATGGAATGGTATTGTTATATGTAGTAATTTAATTCGGGTATTGTCTGAGTTGTTATGGCACCGTTTCGACTCGATCCGTTGCCAAAGAAATCGTGAGCGGTAGACTGTGACGACACATCTAATTGTAGACGACAACACAAAATAAGATGGTATAATTTGTTCCATATAATTGCAATGTAATCTCGTACAAATACAGTTAAAAACTCACCTTTCTACTAGAGGAAGCACGTTGTCCAGGAACTCGAAACCGGCATGTGTTGTATAAGTGATGGTTTCGTGGCATAAAACAGTACCATGGTCAGCACGTACGTAATTTTTTAACACCCAAAACTCTCCGCGTTGTATAGTTTGAGGAAGAAAATCTCTCTCGTTACAAACAAGCAAAGATCGGAGACGTAACAATGTCGATTCAGATAAAGCATTCTCGTCGACTATGTCGAGTGTTTCGTTTGTTATGTCTGATTCGGACGGCACTGCACTTATTTTCTTTTCGATATCCGGTATAGACACGTACATAGAGGTACTCGATGCGGTTTTATTTGTAGTGGACATTGTCGACGGAACCGCCTTTAAAGAAGTGGATTCTTCGCGTATGATAGGGTCCGAAGATCTTGTTTCACTTTCGTTTCGCGCCTCTTCTTTTAGGTACCTAAGTTCTGCACTTCGTTCTGACCCATCGACAGTGATTGGCATCCATTCGACTCCTGGGGCGCTATTCCCAGAGTACTGCATAGCTGCGTACAATAGCACAGCTATGTTGAATACAATACTGACTCTAAATATTAAGTTACGACGGTTACCCAACATTATAACGAATTTAGGCACTTGCATTATTAGAAGTTAGTTTAATTAGCTAGAACGTCCTTCGCCGCCCTCTAGGACGTAATTTCCTATAAGGTCCTGTTCGTGTCAGCATCACAATTTATTGTGTCATCAGCACGCGAGTGGAGGTGGGCGCCGAGATGGCGCCGCGTTAAGATACCGCTCCTGTAACAAAATACAAATGGACTTTTCAATATTCATTCAACAGGTCCCTTTAATATATACTCGTTACTGAGAATCCATTCAACTCGCAAATTATGATAAGAACTAGAATAATAAATATCTCAGAAGTGCCTCTTTTTTCAAACGTCTTAGGGTCTCGATGAAATGTTTATAATATTAAGCGTGTACGGTGTACTCAACGTTTGGAAGAGTAACAATTTTATAAATGACTAGTTGTTGCCCGCGGCTCCACCCGCGTATATGTCGGTTATCGCGGCAAATAGTAGCCTATGTGTTATTTTGATGTATAAGCTATATTACTGTTAAGTTTCATCCAAATCCGTTCAGTAGTTTTTGCGTGAAAGAGTAACAAACATTCATCCATCCTTACAAACTTTCGCATTTATAATATCAGTAGGATTTATAATATTAGTAGGATTAGTAGGACTAGCTTTTGCACGCGGCTTCGCTCATGCTGACTTTTATCCTCAGATTTAACCCCTTAGGTGTGGAATTTCCGAAATTCCTTTCTTAGTGCTCACTTACGTTATATCAAGAAGCTACATGCAAAATTTCAGGATTCAAGTTTCAGCGGTTGGGAATGTGCGCTGATCTCTGGGTATGTCAGTCAGTCAGTCACTGTAGTCAGTCTAGGTATGTATTTATATAGAAGAGTAGTGGCGATAACATATTTTATTGCCTGCATGAAAGTAAACATAACTGGATAGTATTTTATTATCTTTAGTGTATCACTGTTCTTGTGACCCATATCGATATCTGTACAAATAAATTAAATTGGAGTGTCTGTTTCTAATATTAAAATAACCGCTTTTTACTAAATGCATATGTAGGGTGCACGGTACTTATACCAAAAATGTATTTAAAAAAAAAAATGTCTGTCTGTCTGTTTGTTCCGGGTAATCTCTGGAACGGCTGGACCGATTTTGACGGGACTTTCACTGGCAGGTAGCTGATGATCTAGGGAGTGACTAAGGCTACTGTTTTGACTAACTTTATCCCGCGGCGTTACTCGCGGTACGATGATAACCGCGGGTAACACCGCGGGTTACAGCTAGTCTTATACTAAAGATGAAATTTAAATATATCCAAGAATTAGTATTAAAATTAGAAATGTCACCCGCAGGCTTACTTTTGATAATTAATGATAAACACTTGACAGTACCTACATTTTGTAGCAATATGAAGTACCTACTAGCTGACCCACGCAACCTCGTTTGCGTTTCGTGATATTTTTCCCCCGTTTTTGAAACATTCTCCATTGGTGCTCCGCTCCTATTAACCTTAGCGTTTTGACATTTAGCCTATAGCCTTCTTCGATAAATGTACTATTCAACACTTTTCAAATCGGACCAAGCTGTTCCTGAGATTAGCGCGTTCAAACAAACAAAAAAGACTTTTCAGCTTTATAATATTCATATAGATTATGGCGAATTTTAATGCTAAGATATTTTTTATTGCACTCTATGTCGATAGAATATTAAAAACCTACTTTTCAGCTAAAATTTTGTAAAGAAAATAACATTTTCAATTTTGCTCATTTACAAGACAACTAAGCTTTATTCAAGCCATAGCAACATTAAACCTAATTTACTTTTTTAATTAAGTTTCAACGGAATAAACACGTATTAAAACAAGCTATCACATAGCTCACAGCATGTAAACAACCACAAAAAAAGCAGTAACTCTTCTGCTAAGTTGTGTACATAGACTGTTCACTAGATTTAGAGTAAGTGCTCGCGAAGAAAACTGGATTATGTTTATACCAGTTTATCTACTAATTTTAGATTTTTAAATTTATCACGCGTTGAAACATCAGAGCTCTAGCCGATCCATCTGAGCTTATTATTCAGTCTAGCGATATAGTAAAAGGCGATCGCAGTGTTTACGAGGCGCCAGTCGGCCTGTCTGTCTTCTACAAGTTTAATTAACCGTCTGATTATTGCTCTGTGTTCTTCTTCTTCTTGTGTGGTGTTGTCTGCCAATGTCAAGTATTTAAAGTCTTAAATCTTCGGGTCTTCAAGTTTCGACATAATGAAATGAATGATAAAAAATGTGGATGACATGAAATGGAGACAGTCTTTCTTTTCTTGCTCTGTGATTTGTAATAAGTTACACCAGACACTCGGCTGTCAGATATCAATTGCATATATAGCCTGTGCTAATGATAATCAGATTGTTAATAATCATGTAAATGTAAGTATTGTAGAACAAATAAGACGCATAACAAACATTAGATTTTGATTTTGTAGTCTGGCTCAATGTCAACAACACAGACATGACAGTCATTATCACAAATTACAGTTACATGTTAGTATTATATAATAATAACATCTCATTTCAAGATATTTTTCACATTTAAAAATAGTTATCAAGGTAATATACGAATAAGTATACTGGAAACGGAGCAATGACCATTTAGGTTATGAAATTGCGGGGAACGGTTTGTGTGCTTAAAAATTTTAGATCATAATGCCAGCAATAGAATGTTTATTGCAAGACATAAACTTCTTCAACGAATCTTATGCACTGAAATAGTACATTTTATTAAAATTCAGAGAATAAAAAGTTTTTAAAATGACTCAAAGCAGAGTTCAATTGTCTAGAATTTATAAGGTGAAGATTTCATTAAATAAATGCAATGCTTTCGGAGCATTGCTTCGTTTTTGTATCCGCCAAGTTATTGAATATACCTATTTATTAACTTAGGTCCATTTTCATTCTTATGTTATACGAAGTAAAGATTTTTGATGCAGTTTAGATCATATATTAATAAGTCTATTTAGAATTTCCGCTGACCTTGCTAATCTCTTTTTATATATAGTTGTTACATTTTCGTTTCAGGATTGTCAAGCATTTAATATTTGTGATAAATCATACAAGTATTACAATATTTATTAAATATGAAACCAACAAAGTTAACTTTAAACCAACAACAACCCATGTAAGAATATATATTAATGCACAAGGTATTTTACATTTCTTTACATTGCAGATTTAGTGAATGAAAATGAGTCCTGAAATTACTTATATACTGTCGATAATTCATTCGCATTAAGAAAATAATGACGCATCATTGTTTCAATTTACTTACGGTAATGCGTCACTACTTTTTAAACGCGAATGAGCTATAGTACAAACTACAATAATTATTTAGGTTTTGTAATTAAAATAATTGTGTTCGGAAAACAAAATGTGTTCTAAACTCAAACTTATAAACTCATAACACACAATTTTCCTGCAATTATCAAAAATGCACTTTGTATTTTTGTCTAGTTATGGCTGAATCATTAATGAAATTGATATTAATTAATTTCAAATGGCTAGTATATTTAAAATTAGTTTGGCCTAGAGTCTTCTTTGACCTTGATTGGCCACGGAATTATACAGGCAGTTTTTATGTATTATTTTATACTAAATGTGTTTATGTATTGAAAGTATTAAAGATTCTTATTATTATTTTCGTAAGTTACAAGATACGCTAAGTTACCATTATTTAAATAATTCTTGTTTTTGCAGCTCTTATGGTTTTAGTTCGATCACGTAAACATATTCATAACTATATCTATAACAAAATCAACTCAATATGCCCAATATATGGTTCCTCGCATTTTGTATGCAAGAAGATGGTAAGATCGTATTTTCAAAATAAAACGTATGAAGAAACTGTTTATTTTTGCCATAACACATAATAACACATTTGTTTAAACAAATTACTTAAACACACACACACATGGATACGTACAAACATACACACTCACACCCAAGCACACACACACATAGCCAAGCACACAGAAACACAACAACACACACACACATACGCTAAATTGCTATTTAAACATTACTAAATAATATAACTAGCAACCCAATTCATTGCTCCTCAGAGGGAAAGGTTGTTATCTGTTATCCCTTACTACAGGTTACTACCTAATCTACCAAGGGTGACAGAACTTTACCCACAAGACTATATCCATGTGCAAATGAATGTAAAATTGACAATGTTTTAAATTCTTATGCTACAATCTTACTGTTTTTGAATAAAGTTTATTATTATTATTCAAAATCAGTAGGTAGACTTTTATGACTACTTTTACCGACATTATTACCCTTTTCCCTGAACGAAATTACCCAGGGATACTACCTTGCTGGTGGCATGTCGAACTCGAACCGACTAAAACAGCACGCCGTCTCTGGTACTAGAAGCCGAGGAACGTAGCCTTACATGAGTATAAGTTTTCTCAGCTTTGTTAATTTTTAGAAACAACAAATAAAAATCACACTAAGTTGGATATATATACCTACTTCCTTAGAAAATCATTTTCATACTATCCTGTTCCAAACAGAGGAAGATAAGAAATAATTTATAAGACATTTTGACATGACAGTCTTCTTCGAATTAATTTCTTGAATAAATGGTTCTATGTTGAGAAAAGCAGAAAAGTCGCCATAAAGCTAATAAACATAGCTCCGCCTATAGTAGGCAGTTACCGGAACGGCAAGACCAACCTATATTTACTGCTCTTTGGTCACCCTATTGAACAGCTAAAATAGCACACGCTTCTTTACAATGGAGCTACTTCCTCTTATAAGGGAGTGCTACGATTACAATATGAGCAAAAATCTACCTTATTCTAGTCGTTTTACGATCCAAAATGAAATATTTCAAAGAGTTCCATTTCTATATTTTATAACCGCTACACTATTATAATCAAAGTATTTCGACGCAATAATGTTAATAACATCAGTTTACAAAATACCTTCAGTAAATTAATCCAATTAATTGGATTTAATCTTAATTAAGTAGCCTTATATTTGCTCTCTAATTAATTATTCCCATTCATTCCTACACTTAATAAATTACCGTGAAACATTGCCCCAAAGGCCCTGAGAATTCGCGTGTGCTGTAATGTTTGTAAAAGAATCAATTATTTTGATGGCTAGTGCTTGGCCTGACCTCGTTTCTGAAATAGCATTTAAGTCAATTCCGTGAAAATTACCAAGAATTCCATTTAAGTACCTTTATATTTGCTATTCAATTAATTACAACATTCCTATATTTAATAAATTCCCGTGTAACATTACCTCTAAGGCCCTAAGTATTCGCGTGTGATTTGCGTTGTTTAAAAAAGAATAAATTATTTTGATGGCTAGTGCCTCGTTTGACCTTGTATCCGTAATAGCATTCAACCGTGAAACTACTGTAAACGATGTAATAGTTATTAGATTGGACCACTATTGGCCCCTAGTACAGAGCGTCCGCTAACCTCTTTGAATGGTTTTCTTTGTGGTTTTATTTCTAGCCTGTGTATCTTATATCCTTTTTGTATGACTTGTGAGAATGATACGAAACTTGTTTTTAACATGTATTGTATTAATTAAAGCTGTTCTGTGTGTGAATGTACTATTATTTTGTAATATTTCATAATATTACGACTGCTTATTATATTGTACAGGTCAATGAATTGTATCACGCCATTTTAGTGATCCAAAGATATTACTCAGACTTAGGTGACTTAAAATTAGTTTTTTAGACCTTACTTCATATATATTCATATTCTAATATGTAAATTGGTTTATGTCAAGGTCATAAGCTGTCAAATTTTACTGGTGCTTCGATTTGGAATACCTTTGAGTTAGAAATAAAGATTATTAGTGATTATTCTAGCTAATACATGTTTGAATACTACTTAAAATATCCAGTATTCCTAATGAAAACACTCACACCAATCGTGTTGAGAGTGTTTTAAAGTCTATATTCAAAATTTTGTACTATCCTTCCTGCATTTTCGGCACGTAACTTGTCGTTTTAGGAGGTGTATCTTGGATATAAAAGGTACATAGGTAACAATGTAAGATAGCAAAATGGTATAAATAAATATATTATATGTATTTACATTGAAAAACGTCCCACACAGGTACTTTGTTGTTACCGCATTGGTTACTTTGTCACCACTCACACAATACATCGTAAGGCGACCAGGAATTCACCTATAGTGATTTTAAACTATTCAGTTTCCCCCAACTATGCAAATATGTAAGCTTTGCGGTGGACGTCCACTATTTCTCGTTGGTCGTTAAGTGGACGATCTTTCTGTATTCTAGTTTTTGTTAAATCTCTTTTAAATCGAATAAAATGTTCCTTTAAAAATGGTCGGAGTATAAGCTCAATGATGATCATATTGAGTCTTCACTATGACCATTTTACAGATAGATAAAGAAATAAAAATCAAAAATTATTATGAGCAAAACACATTGTCGATTCGGTTAAAATTAACAGAGGATTTTATTTAAAGGAATATTTAATTCGATTGAAAGAGATGTTTGATGGTGAAGACTAAAAATATACGAATTATAGTGATTTGGGCAACTGTAGTGAGACACAATTATTTCAATTGTTTTATTCTAATCTGTGGAATGTTTTTTTTTGTTTATTATATAACCTATACCTATAAATAATAAATGTAATATAAACCAGAGTGACCAAATTGTCATTTTTTTTAGATTTTGAGATATTATATAATATTAATTATTTCAACCAACTCCATAGGATATTTACGACAGTTAGCCCCTTAATGCAGGTAAATTTCTAAGTGGTTGTAAAACTCGTGGCCTCATAGATTATGTGAGAGTTCTTACATTGTAAAAACATATTTCTCGTTACCATATCTGTCGTAAATCGTGAGTTCAGAAATCTGAATCTGTATGTTTGAATGTCATTTAACCCGACTCGAGCGAACCTTGAAACACTTTTACATCGAGGCGAGTAGGTCGAAAATTATCGAAACCACCAGCTTCGGGGCACCTACTTAATACAATACTAACTGCAATTACTTTATAAAGAAATAGACAATGCTTCAGATTTTGCTCGAATGGATTAGAACTGGTATTTAGAAGATGCAAATTATAATTTTCTAAACGCTATTTAATTTACCAACCCGTCGGGTTTGCGTGGTATAGTAGCTAATCCTTGTTTCTATGGAGAAGCCCGTGTTCAGCAGTGGACTGTTAAAGGCTATTGATAAAACGTTCAACATTAAGGTCTTTAAAAAGCTAGTCTACTTATTCAAATAATCTCTCTCTCTTTTTATGGTGTAAAAATTAAGCAGATGATAGAAAGGTGTACATTAGAGTATCGATGAGCTAAAGTTGATTCTATGTTTGTTTCTATGCATTTAAGTGTGTTACGTAAAATTTCTGTTTATTTAATAAAGTTCAAAATTAGAAGTAAGTTCTCAATTTTTCATAATATCACCTGAGAGATTAAATATTTTAAAACTTAAACCTGAATGAAGAATCTACAAGTTAAATTTTAACAAAAATAAAACCGACTTCGAGGTTCGACTCGATTTCTCTTGGATCATCAGATCTTAGTGTCCTTATCATGGTACCACTTTTGGAATATCTCCTTTTCATTTAAAAAAATAATCGTCAAAATCGGTTCATAAACGACGAAGTTATCCGCGAACACACATTAATTAAAATAAAAATAATACGGTCGAACTGAGAATCTCCTCCTTTTTTGAAGTCGGTTCAAAATCAATAACTTTAAAAAAAAGTAAAACCGATTTAAAATCGGTTATACTTTTTGCTCCTACATCATAATGGACTGTTATAATGTTTGTTATTCATTCCTTAATTAACCAATTTAAATTGTAATATTTTTTTTTAAATTGAAATCGTACTAAACTAGAACTCCTTTTTGAAGGTGTGTAAAACTTTTTTTTTTTTTGCAAAGCTGCCTAGATTTCTAAATGTGAGTACCATAAATTTGAAGATTAAAATCTAAACTAGTAAATCTAAGTGGTACGTAAAGATTGCACATCGCAAATAACACGCTAATGAGAGCGCCGTCCGACCGGTGAAGCATTGAGTACTCCATGCGGTGGGCGAGAAGTAATTAAACTCTTGCGATACGACGTTCGACACTGTCAAACTTTTGTTAACTTACTTTAATAAACAAATCTTCTTTATCTCTTTCGTCTCTTTCTACTCATATCGTGGGAGAGCCGTACTTCGGCACATATAATGAACACACGTTTGTAGTGTTACGCAATTCTTTCGTTGATTTTTCAACGAGTGAGTGAGTTTACCTATTTCGCCTGTTTCGACGGGAGAGGGGGGGACTCAAAAGTTAGTAACAAACTTGAGACTCTTGTGTTACATGTGTCCAATGTGTGCCTAGTTTTATCTCTAAGCCGTAAAGAATACAATATACAAGCAACACAATTATTTTAAATCATTGACTAAAGCGAATCCAATTTACATTAACTAGGTATCTTATATATGGGTTGTTGTGACTAAAACGGGATGATGCAATTTTTTTTCCCCTTAAGGCAAAACACCAATTCCTATATAAATGACAGTTTATTGTGAGAATACCATAGAGAAAAAGTTAAATACATTGACACGAACATGGTACATTCCATCACAAGGCACCCGACGCGAGAGACAATAATATTCTATTATCTATACAAATAAATAAAATTGGAGTGTCTGTTTGTAATATCAAAATCTATACAAATAAATAAAATTGGAGTGTCTGTTTGTAATATCAAAATAACAGCTTTTTAATCAATGCATATGTGTGTATACACGATACATATACCAAAAGTGTGGTTAAATTTTTTTTTGTCTGTCTGTCTGTCCGTCTGTCTGTCTGTCTGTCTGTCTGTCTGTTTGTTCCGGGTAATCTCTGGAACGGCTGGACCGATTTTGACGGGACTTTCACTGGTAGGTGGCTGATGAACCAGGGAGTAACTTAGGCTACTTTTTTAGACTAACTTTATCCCGCGGCGTTACTCGCGGTACAACAATAACCGCGGGTAACACCGCGGGGTTCAGCTAGTCTATTATAAAATAAAACTTTTGTAATTATGGATCCTTGTGTCTGATAGCAATTGCGTCACATACATAGTTAATTGATGATTTAAACATTTAATTAAATATAATTAAAAAGATAGTATTGCATGCAATGGCAGCATAACGACAAAAAGTTGCAAGGTTTGTTGCGTACTGCTTTGTGTATTCTCCATAATTACATTGTCATTGTAGCTAATGTTAAACCGTAAAATATTGATAATGAATACATAAAAGGCTTCTTGAGTAACAATAATGTTTTGAAATGGACAACAGCTGAGAGAGATGAAAGTTTTTTTGTGTATTTAAAATATCAAAATCGTTTAGTCCTGCTATAAAAGTCCGGCTAGTTTACGTATTAAAGGTAAACTTCAGTATAGAAGGCTATTGATATTGACGAATAGTAAGTACACATATATGTTGTAAAAGTCTGTTCTAGGATGTTACGTAATTACTATGTTATAGTGTTCATTTAATTTTCATAACCATTGATTCTTGGAAAGTTAGACATTTAAATATCTATACAAATAAAATATCCGCTTTTTACTAAATGCAAAATATATGTATGTATACACGGTACATATACCTACTAAAAGTAGCTGAATCCCGCAGTATTTCCCGCGGTACAACAAGACCCGCGGGTAATGACGCGGGGCAAAGCTAATCTAAAAATTAGCCTAAGTTACTCCTTATATCATCACCATTTGCCAGTGAAAGATACGTCAAAATCTCTCAAGTCATTCCAGAAATTAGACAGAACAAACTTTTTTGACTGTCTGTCTGTTTGTTCCGACTAATCTCTGGAACGCTTGGACCGGCTGGCATTTCACTGATAGGTAGCTGATGATCTAAGGAGTTAACTTTGCCCCGCGGTGTTAGCCGCAGTACTACATTGACCGGGGTTCAGCTGGTTAAACTAAAGAGCGTTTGATGGTTAAGTTTCGATCACAATACATTTATGATGGGTCGTTTTAACGGCCAGTATTACTTGAATTGTTATCGTTTAGACTACCGTACAGTGACAGGTCAAAATGTATATTGGCCTGAACTGTAGCTCAGTAACCATTTCTTTGGTAGATTCTTGACACAAGCTGCTTACAAATTTTACTTCACTGCACTTCATTTATGCATAAAGTATTAGTAATACAATGTATTGAAAGTTCGAGGAAAAAATTCAAGAATTAATATTATTATTATTGATGCCAAGTAGATTTTTTAGAGTAATAAATTGTCAGTTTACATTTTTATATGCATTCAGCAGTACCAACACTTTATCAGATAACAGTAATCATTATCGACCATTGAAGCTAGATACTTATGTCAGTACAAAGCCGCTTCAGAAACAGAAAAGGAACTAGTCTTCTGTGATTTAATAACAACGTTATTATAAAACGAAATATAACATTCTGTTATTAACCGACTCTGGCGAAGCCAAAACGAAGGGTTATAGTTTTGGCAGTGTATGAATTTTTGTGTATGTTCCACCGTAGTGACTAAACTGATGATGACATATAGATAATAAATGACGAATACAGTTTTTACTTTTATGTGATAATAAAGAATATTTATTTACTCTATTTTATCTATATTTATTTTTACTTATCACATAAATACACACAGCGAATGTCATAAAAGTGTGTGTTTTGTTCATGTATTGAAACTGCTAACTCTATCAAATCGCTGATAAAAACCAAGCAATTACATCGATAAAAGATTTATTACATACATTACATACGTGTTTATTTATTATGAAACTTAATTTTCATTTCTTAGTCACTATTACATCTACAATATTAGTAAATTCATGTAGGAACGTATTACTTGTTGATTTCTATGGATATTATTATTGGAATACTCTGAATGATTAAGAACAAATGACATTAAACTGGGTAAGTTTTTTTTCGTCTTTTGAAACACAAATTTAGGTGATGCCGTGCCGTAAACCGTAAAATTAAGACTTTTATACTAAATCATGTGTACAACGAATACAAATTACAAATCATATATGACAGTTAAAATTTGATTTCAAGTAGAAGTTACATCTGTGCCGAGAACGTATATACATATATAAACAGTATTCAACTAAAATCTACATGGCTGCTTTAGCAGGACTACTCGCAGACAGAGTCCCTACTTACATACATCGCATAATATTAAACTCAACCAGGTCTTCTTCAACCAAGTATTTCTTTAATAGAACACATACATACACAACTCATTCACAATCATCTTAAACAAACATTCCACACACACTCATACACTTCCTTATTCACTCACAGTACAAGCCGCACACTCAACACTTACCTACACAATTTGTCGAGCGACACTGTCCCCACTTAGTTATATGTTAAATATTTTTGGCCGAACACTGTGTCTTATAGTACAGGTCACTCTTGTTTAAGAGACAGAGTTTACAACTTACATCGTTAACTCATTTAATAATACCTGTCATAATAGCCTTCGACATGTAAAAGAGGAATCAGGATTGAAAGTGCGTTTTACATTTTTGCCAATCATTCCTATTTCTTTTTATCTCTAGCTAATAGGTACAAATATAATAAAATGATGCGTAGGAGTATTTCCGCATCCATTAACAGATAGCGTTATCTAACAATGTCGATGTTCTGTTCAATGTTCTGTACTACTATACTACTGTAATATTTGTAATATTTTTAGTTCCATTCACAAAAATCTTTACTTTACTATCAACAATAATTTCATATTTGAAGATCAAGATTTTAAAGACAGTCCTTTAAAAGTTAATTCTTCTGAAAACTTTATAGAAATGGTAGTTTATATTTAAACCAAATAATTCCAAAACAAACTAGTACAAGGTTCCAAAAAATGAGCTAACATAGGTAAATTAATTAGTTAATCAGACTTGAAATTTGTTTACTATCAATTAAAGAAAGGAACAGTCTATGTAACATCGCGCTGCAACTCTTAGGGCACTCGCCCACGGCGACTTTTTGCACCGTTGCAGTAGCGAGACTGTCGCGCGTTCGCGTCAATAAAGTCGCGATGCGGTCGCAAGCTGTGTGCCCTCGCCCACATAACCGCGATTCAGTCGCGCTGCAAACGCTACCCCCCCTCTATTCTTTCCCTAATGTCGTCCGATACGCTCGTGCTTTGCATCGATATAGTCGCGATGCTGTAGCGCGTTGCAAACGCGACTACAGTGCGTTAGTAGCAAGCGCGACAGTAGCGCTGCAAAAAGTCGCCGTGGGCGAGCGCCCTTGGAGTGGAGTAGTCGTTACAAACGTACGCAAAACTGCGAGGAACGTCTACTTAGGCAATAGTAGAACAGTTGCGCGGGCGCAGACGGTGCCACATTCAAAACACAATGCGACCTTCACAGGCGAAAGTGTTTTACTTAAACCGATTATAAAGCTTTACTTAAGTTAAACAGACTGTATACGTAAAATGAATGTCAATTTCAATGTTACTGCATAATATATGTTGTTGCATTATCTCACAAGACGCAATTAAACTATTTGTTTAGTAATACGTAATAACGTAATATTTTTTATTACAATTTGCCAGTTATTTCATTATGTGAGATAATATGTTAATGAAGTGTTCATGAAACAAATGTATGAAGTTGAGTGGTGTTATTATTCATAACGGGACTTGCAATGTTATATTATTCTACTACTACTACTATTAAGTAAATTAACATCAACCAAAAAGAACGGTTATTTACAGAAATAGTATCTATGTATTTACTTTTTTTTCGAACTAAAGACAATTTTTAACAGTCGGTCAGTCCAACTTGGAGAACATACCTGACTTGTGGCGCAGTTCAAAATGATTCAACGGCTTATTTAGTATGGAACACGCGCGGCAAGATGGTGTATCGATCTTATTCTGCAGACTAAATAATGATAGCGTAACGTCACCATTAGAATTACCGATCGATGGTTATTAATTTAAAAATCGCTAACTTCATCGCCATAAAATAAAAATAATACTACCAGAAACTTTATTTTGAATAACCTTACTTAGTAGGTGCATTATTGGAGGTTCTCAATTCGACTGTTTTTTTTATGTTTGTTACTTTAAAATTTCGACTGGGTGAACCGATTTGGATAATTCTTTTTTTATTTGAAAGCGGATCCTTCCCGTGTGGTCCCAAATCAATTTGATCCAGTTCTTGAAGTCGGTTTTTATTAATAACATTTTATTCTTTGTTAAATAAAAAAATAACTCCCGCAGTAAGAATACATTCTGTGTCACGGGGATTTTATATTTATTTAATAAAACAGACACGAAGAACTCCCAGAGTAGATCACACAAAGTGTTGTCCCATGTGGAGATTAGTTGTCCATGAAAAATAGAATAAGGTTTTAAAGAGATCGGGAACTAATAGCTATAGCTTGACACATTTTAACCTTGATTATCTGTTCCCTCACCAGGCAGTCCTCCTCCTTTGCTACTGTAACCAGACTTCAGATAATTATATCTAACTTCACTTTTTACATGCATATTGTACATACAGACACAAACATAAATATCGTACTCATAACACAATTATTTTATCCTGGTTGAAAATAGAATCCACGAGCTTAGTACACAAATCCTCGTTATCAACAAGCATTCTGATTACAATGATTGTGGCAATATTAATTAAAGAGAGAAATAGCACCTTTATATTTTTAATGACTCTTTTGCAATTTTGTAGTGTGTCATGGCTTGAAGGCAAGGTTTCTTATTATTTTAAAGACTGGATATTAAATAATAAAAATTAATATACAAATAACGTGCTTTGTAAAACTTTTATTGATTGATTATGAGTGCTGTAAAAATTTTAATAGTAAAATTTATAATCATTTATATTCGTTATTGGTGCAAAATGCTTTAAAATACAAGGTTGTTTTTAGCGGGAATCCATTAGTTACAATGATAAGATAGCACAAGTTAACTTTTTACTCCGAACTTTCTTTTGAACAAACTGTACACGATTCAGTGAAATTTCTTAATAGTACTAAGGGTGTAAATTATGCTTGTTTTCTTGGTATGTAAAAATCCTTACAGACCCTCACAGAAGCGGGGTACACGAGGTGGTCCTGTAGATTCCTACTGGCTTGAACCAAATGAAATTAAGATCAACTTTATAACAGAAAAAAATATTTATTCTGCTATAAAGTTGAACTTAATTTCAAGTACTGAGTATGGTTTTAGACCTTTGTTCGTCAGTGGACGGAGATAGGTTGATATATACTGAGTGTAGTTTTACGCATTCAGCTAAAGACATTACCATTACGACTTTTGTCATCTATTCTACATTCTGTTGCCCGTTTTTTAGGGTTCCGTGCCTCAAAAGAAAAAAACAAAACCCTTATAGGATCACTTTGTTGTACATCTGTCTGTCAAGACCCTTTTCCTCAAAAACGCGTGGAGGTATCGAGCTGAAATTCATATAAAAAACTCAGGCCTTCTGTCCCTTGGAACTGTGAAAAAATCAAATTTCTAAGCCAACGCAATAAAAAAATACAGCCCCGTTTCGACTCGCCCTTGGCTGGTTATTTTGTTATGTATACAAGTTTTAAGCCCCAACAAAAGATACCCACTCTTAACCACAACATTATTAGAGCTAGCAGAAAGAATATTATTAGATAACTAGAAAGATGCAAAACTCATTATCACTTATTTATTTTTCATTCATTTCAAGAACCCACTTATGTAACTGACCTACAAAAATCGGATGCCTTATGTTTGTCCACCAATTTGTACTTTTACACCACAATACGCTTTCGTGTGAAAGTGATAATTTTCACGCAACACGTATAGTATTACTTAATAAAGGTGTAACCTTAGACAATTCAATAGAACCTTCTAAGAGACATTGTTATTTACACACATTTCTCTTGTGAAAGTCTTTAGGTACATCCTAATTAACTACCAATAAGAGTTTGTTAGTTTAGTCATTAACGTTCTAGTTAGCTTTAAACCTGATTATCAATTCGAATTTTGCATTTATGTTGCCGACAATTTACATGCATGCAAAGGATTTTTCATAAACATATTGCACAAACGTATCTGACTCCTTTGAAGAAATCTACCTTAAAAATAACGCAATTTTGATCAACAGTTAGTCCCAAATAAGTGGTATAATTTATGCAAATCAAAGTGTTTTACTCGTATAGAAAATTACAGCATTGAATCGCAATTCAAATCTAAGTCTAGGTGAGTTTGAAATCGAAATAATTGCAAAATTCTCGACTCTACGAGACCACGAATAACTAACGGGCTCAAAGTACAGGCAAAGTGTACTAACGTACATGTGGTATGTAAATACCACACTGGTATTACGAAGTACTATTTTGGGATTATTTTCCTGAATATTAGAATACTTCCATGCACCACATCAAACCACTTGACGGTCAGAAAAGTGCGGAGCCGTAATAAAATGAAACCACCAGATTATCTACTTACCATGACTGACTGAATCATCAACAGACTTGGCCAAAACCGTTGGAGTAACAAATTTGAAGTTTTGTCATCTGATATTATATAGTCCAGTCACTTAAGTCTGCAAAATCTGCCAAAAAAGACTCATATAATCTGGTGTTTGCAACGTAAAGTGAAATTACATCAACATCAGTTTTTTTTTCTATATAATTAATAATTATATATTTATAAATAACTTCATCTTTTATTTCCAGGTAAAACCCCAAAAAGAGATAAACGGTTTTATAGAAGTTCGTCATTTTCAAAGTTAGAAACACGAATTAAAATGGAAGTGAACGAAGCTGTGGGTAGTAGCAGAAGTTATAATTTTTCACATATACTCGTCTATTAACATTCAAGCCCATTCATCGTAGAACTTATTTATAACCAGTTCGTTGATGGGTTCAGTCCACACAACTTATCACTAGACTGCAAAATAATCAATCGTTGAATGATAATGTACATCTAGCTATGGTCATCCACTGTGTTATAAATTGACTGATTGTCTCGCCTCTTGCAATTTAAGTAGTCTGACGAGATATGTTATGATGCCAAGACTATCTATTCTATTTTTTTTCTGTTGTATGCAGCACTATATATACTTTTACTTACATTACATACTCAGGAACAAAACTACGCAATCTTTATCTTACTAACAAGGTTCTTGTGTAAGTTTCTTTAGTAAGTGTGGTAAGTGTAAAGGTATAAACAGCGATGTATATTTTACCTTCAATAATACTTATTCTTTGGATATGCACACACTGTGCTATACATAATATTATATGTTGCGTATCTTTCTTTAAAGAAGTTAAATTTTAACAATACCTATATGAATTGCCATTATAATTGATTTATTCCTGTTTAGAATTTAAGACAACGGTAATTAAGGGGTTTTGTACAAGGAAATCATAATAGTATAGGTGGTGTAAGTTTGATATTACAACCGTAAAAGCTAAGGCACCGCTAACGTATACAAGAATCAGAACAACCATAAACATCTGAAAACCACCAATCTTTGAAACAAAGTGTTTTTTATCTATAACCATGATTTCTAATACCTCATCCGGGCACTTAACATCAATGACTGGCAGCAAGTGCTTCGAGTTCACGGCGTATGGCGGTAGCCGTTTCCTTAACAGGAAGCCCCAGGCACGGTGCGCATACGCAATTGACAACGAAGTACTACGAAATGGAAGCGACGAGTCACGATATGCAAATGACATGGCTAGATTTTAAATGTGTGAAAGACACAGACAAGTATCATTAATAATCTAGTAGGCTAATGTAACACGCTCGTGGTAGATATACTTGCATTGTCTGTATTACATTATTTATATTTTTTTATGTTAGCAACACAAAATATACAATACTAGCTGACCCACGCAAATTCGTTTGCGTCTCCTATTGCCCGTAGCGTGATAATTTTCCCCCGTTTTTGTAACTTTCTTCATTGGTGCTCCGCTCCTATGGGTCTTAGCGTGATGATATATAGCCTATAGCCTTTCTGAATTAATGTACTATCCAATACTGAAAGAATTTTTCAAATCGCACCAGCGGTTTCTAAGATTAGCGCATTCGAACAAACAAACTCTTCACCTTTATAATATTACTAGCTGTTGCCCGCGGCTTTGCTCGCGTGGAAGTTGATTTTATGTATTTAATTAAAACTGTGTAAAAGTATGGATCAGTAATTTTTTCATGTTTTTGAACGTATTTATATATTTTTGATCGATAGCCCATTTAAAAGAACTATCATACAAATATTCAACCCATATTTCATCCCTCTTAGGAACAGAATTCGCATTAATGCTGATAATGCATAAAGTTTCACGGTACTAATTTAAAAAATAACGGACTTCCATACAAACTTTCAACCCCTATTTCACTCCCTTAGGGGTGGAATATCCAGAAACGCTTAAATACGTGTCTTCTCATTTAAAATCAGTAGCCCAAAAATAAAGTTTCATGCTTCTAACTTAAAAAATAACGAACTTCCATACAAACTTTCAACCCCTATTTCACCCCCTTAAGGGTAGAATACCCAGAAACGCTGAAATACGTCTCTACTCTTTTTAAATCAGTAATACATAAATAAAGTTTCATGGTTCTAACTTAAAAAATGACGAACTTCCAGACTAACCTATGTACGAAATGTCAACCCTTATTTAACCCCTTAGGGGTAGAATATCCAGAAACGCTTACATACGTGTCTAATCATTTTTAATTAGGAGCCCAAAAACAAAGTTTCATGTTTGTTACTTCAGAAATAGCGAACATCCATACAAACTTTCAACCCCTATTTCACCACTTTAGGGGTAGAATATCCAAAAACGCTTAAATACGTGTCTTCTGATTTGAAATCAGTAGCCCAAATATAAAGTTTCATGTTTCTTACTTCAAAAATTACGGACTTCCAGACTAACCCATATACGAAATGTCAACCCCTATTTCACCCCTTAGGGGTAGAATATCAGGAAACACCTAAATACGTATCTACTCATTTTTAACCAGTAGCCCAAAAATAAAGTTCCATGCTTCTAACTTAAAAAATGACTAACTTTCATATAAAATTTCAACCCCTATTTAACCCCTTTAGGGGTAGAATATCCAGAAACGCTTAAATACGTATCTACTCTTTTTTAATCAGTAGCACATGAATAAAGTTTCATGTTCCTAACTTAAAAAATGACGAACTTCCATATAAACTTTCAACCCCTATTTCACCCCTTAAGGGTAGAATATCCAGAAACGCCTAAATACGTATCTACTCATTTTTAATCAGTAGCCCAAAAACAAAGTTTCATGTTTCGAACTTCAAAAATGTCGGACTTCCAGAGTAACCTATATGCAAAATGTCAACCCCTATTTAACCCCTTAGGGGTAGAATATCCAAAAACGCTGAAATACGTGTTTATTCATTTTTAATCAGCAGCCCAAAAGTAAAGTTTCAGGATTCTAACTTAAAAAATGACGGACTTCCATACAAACTTTCAACCCCTATTTCACCCCCTTAGGGGTAGAAATTCCAAAATTCCTTTCTTAGTGGGTGTCTACTCAATAAAACGATCCTACTCACCAAATTTCATAGACCTAACTATCATAGTTTACGCTCGGCGATGATGAATCAGTCAGTCAGTCAGTCAGTCAGGACTTACTATTTTATAAGTATAGATAGAACAGATGAAGAAGGCTTGAAACTGCTGTTTAGTGTTCAATTTGGCATTACTCATTTACTCTATCTTTTTTTTTCATTACAATCATATCTTAAAATTTTAACATTATCAATGTGTAAATATCACAAAAACCGAAGTTATTTCTCAGAATTATCAAGAACCCACTTATTGGTCAGAACAAGTTTTTGTCTCCTTAACAATCAGATCGCGGAAGTAACTGCGGAATTCATTGTTTCGACTTCGCAATCACAATAATTAAGTTGAACCTTTTGGATATGGTTCTATGACCTCAAACTAAAAACAAGTATCTTTATTTAAATGTTCTGTTTTCTTAAACGCTGTTATTTGCGAATTTCGGCCTTTGTTCTAATAGAACCCGTTACTTTTGGTATTACGACTGTTTTAGTACCTGCTTGGACGGCGTGTTTAGGTTTGAATTATCAAAGAAGTAAAAAGCGGCCAAGTGCGAGTCAGACTCGCACATGAAGGGTTCCGTAGCAGCAAGTAACATAATATAACAGTTCTTGTAGTTCGTTGTAAGTTTGATCGATAAATTGCGGTTTACAATTTATGACATATTAAAAAAAACTACTTACTAGATCTCGTTCAAACCAATTTTCGGTGGAAGTTTGCATTGTAATGCAATTCATATTGCTTTTTAGTTTTATCATTCTCTTATTTTAGAAGTTACAGGGGGAGGGAACACATTTACCACTTTGGAAGTGTCTCTCGCGCAAACTATTAAGTTTAGAAAAAAAGAAATTATAAACCTCAATATCATTTTTGAAGACCTATCCGACCTTGTGGAACTGTATGGGTGTGACGAAAAAAAATATTTGAGTATCAGTTCTAATCAGTTGTTTCTTTTTTTATTATTGTGCGAAAATATTAATACGGTTCACAGAATACATCTACTTACCAAGTTTCAACAGTATAGTTGTTATAGTTTCGGAACAAAGTGGCTGTGAAATACGGACGGACGGACAGACAGACAGACAGACAGACAGACAGACAGACATGACGAATCTATAAGGGTTCCGTTTTTTGCCTTTGGCACGGAACCCTAAAAATGACATTATTCTATTTAAACTGGCATTTTTTATAACTATGAGTACTATGAGTGGCAATGTGAATGAGAAACTTGAGTCACGAACACAAGGACAATTCTATTGTGAAAAGGATGTATGTAGTTGACCAGTAATATGGTACTTTTCTATATTAATACAATAAGAAGATTTGTCTCATCTCTGAGAACACGGCGGCCAGGATTTAATATGTGATACGCAAGTAAAAGTATCTGCAGTTAGACTCAATTGAAACTGTTTTGTATTAAATAACGCTAAGTGGATTGTATGCGGTATATTTATGTGTTTGTAAATATTAAATGAACGTACAATGTATGTTATTTCACTGATGCTGTACATAAATAGCTCAAAATATAAACTTTATAAACCAGTTTGCGATATTTTGTAATGTTTAAAATATATAATCAAACAATAAATATAAAATAGACATAAACTTTTATTTCGAATTTATTAAATTTTATTTGTATGTTCTTA
The DNA here is from genome assembly GCA_905220595.1 of Spilosoma lubricipeda. NCBI lineage: Eukaryota > Metazoa > Arthropoda > Insecta > Lepidoptera > Erebidae > Spilosoma > Spilosoma lubricipeda. The sequence continues at coordinate 16,265,398 of HG992275.1, forward strand.
ATAGTAAACAACAAGGTCAGGTTTCAGTAAATACTTTAAGTAAAAAAAACTACTACTAATGTAGAGGTAATGATTATATAAAATACATGTAGGTACCTATATGCAATTTGCACGCATCCAATAGTAACTAATAAATTATTGTTATCAAAAGCCTTCCTTGGTCCAGTACTAAAAATAGGAACCTTCTTATTTATTAATAAATAAAACTTAGGTTCTATATAAAAAAATTTAAAAAAAATCATATTTTTCTTCCAACTTCAGACAAATCTAGAGATATGTAATACCTTTAAATATGTGATCGTGTTAATTCTCTTAAAAATAATTATTATTATCAAATTCATATTTATAATATTCAATGTTTTCAGAGATATTAATCAAAATAAATATGTACTCATTCGATTCTTAATAACCAATAAAACCTATTAAGTGCATTAAATAAATTAGAAATTACTTTCGTGCTTTTATAGATCAGTTAAACCGGGAGTTCAAAGACCCAAAACTGCATTTTATAAGACAAACGGTTAATGTACCGAATCTAATATCGTACTCAATCACGTAGTGCGGTCGGTCTCAATAAACATAAAGATGCACTCTATCAACCAACAATAATCTTTACTCCATTAGAGTATTAAGAGAATCAGAAAAGCATTATGTCTAGCACCTAAATTAACTTTACTGATGTTGTTCTGTCATGTCCTGTTATTGTATCTTGTTTTCATTTCATGCCGGTAAAGGAAACGTACTGAAACAGTTGAGTTACGATCCTATCGTCCTTAATCGATTCGCGTCGATTATCTTTCTATAATCGTTAACGCATTTATTCTCTTGTATTTTTAGCTAATCTTTTGTTCGTACCACATGACTTAGTGTTGAGTGACGTCAGTCATCTACATCGTTAGTTTTCTATTAACGTTCACGTTTATAGAATGCAACTTGGTTAGGGGGCTGGTCTGATGAAGCTTTTGTTTACACCCCCCAATCCATCCGTCTAAATACTATAGCTTTCTATTAGTGTTTAATTGTGTTGCCTGATTGACTTATACATAACCTGCCTGATCTGAAAAACAATTACTACAACCTGCCTGTCCCTTCGGGAAAATGAACGTTGTAGTTCGTAAGTTAACGAAATTCACAAAAGAGAAAAATCGGGAATACGGAATAAGGAACAATACTACACATGTACACAATTTTAAAATTAAATAATATACAAGATTTTGTTTATTTTGAATTCAGATAACAATGACATTCGCTTCCTACGAAACCTCAACATGCCTTTGTGTTGTATTGTACACAAAGAGCTGGTAAAACGTTAAACCTGCAACAACAGTTGCCAAGGTTTCCCTAACCGCAAGTTGTTCTAGCTTATCATTTAATTTGCGAAAGAGTACACAATTTGTAAAAGTAATTCTGACAAATTGTTGTCTTTTACTACAATAATGGCTTGGCCAAGATGTGGCAAATACATCTGAAGCTAAACGTAGGTACTTACCTACTAAATGGTACGTACTCACAACAAGCTCTTATCATAGTTCCTCTCATCAGTGTTGTTTGAAGTTCGTAGTCTCATTGTTTACGATCCGAACAACTTAACAAACATAAATTGAATTCATTAAGGGAATGGCGAATAAAATAGAGGTTTCAAGTAAAACTAAACCAGCCCAAGGATTTCGTTTGCATAATATACTTTATTGAGAACGGTAGATTCCCGAGAGATAAGAATCTGGTAATAAGTGTAATTATAAGGAATTTTCAAGTTTGTGAATCAAATACTATTAAAATTAATAGGTTTAGTAAAAAATGATTTTAAGGTAAAATATATGAAAAGTATTGAATGCCACAGTGAACAGAATGCGTTTTTTAAGTTAAGTTTGAGCAATAGTTGCGGGTGTCCATGGGCGGCGGTGATCGCTTACCATCAGGTGATATGTCTGCTCGTTTGCCATCTATACCATAAAAAAAGTTAGAATCGTTAGACGATGGTTTTAAAAGAATGAGTTATAATTACATAGTTAGTTTTTATATACCATTAGCTGCCAAGACACTCTTCGTTCTCTCAAAAGTTATTGGCCTGTCGCAGTCTGCGGGTTAATAACTAAGCGGGGTGTGAAAGTGCATCTCACTAGGCCGCCATGGTGCTGGTCACCATGCTGCACTGTCCTTATTCGCATTGAGGATAGTGACCACCACTCTTGGATTCTGCTTGTGCTTTCCATCAGGCGGGGCAGAGTCATTTTGGCAGCTCAAATATAAAAAAAAAAAACAAAAAAAGTCCAATGGAAAAAAAATGGTTTTACGTTTTTCTCCCCATCAGAACCTTCTTATTACCTTAACGAAAAAAAAAATAGCGCGTTTTGGGCTTAGCAACACATTTTTGAAATTTGTTGCCTATTGTTGCCGACGTTGAAGCAGTTAAAATAAATAATTTAATTTACAAACTAAGTAGATTCCTAAATAGATATAATTCATTTAAACATGTGATTTGCGAGGACTGACAAAGTCTAATTTATTCACCAACATAATTACAAAAGAGTACATCTTTAAAGTTCGTACTTAAAAACGAATATTTAAACTATAATAAAGATTAAAAGGTGTAATGTCAGCTATTTGGATAATGTAATGCATTACACGTTACAATAAAGTCATAACGGCGCACTGGTTATAAGGTCGGTCGTCAACGAGTGCGTACGCGCACTGAATTGTTCTGCCCTACAGTTTCATTGTCGTAATGTGTTTATCTGATTTAATCGTCGTTGTAATGAAGAGACTAATAATGTCTTATCTGACTGGTCATTCAAGTGTTTTTTATTGCAGTACATTGGAATCGTCTTTTTTTCACTTTTAAACTATTTTGATACAGGAGATTGGGCAAAAAGGTATGAACGTTAGTCTACCTATACAACACTAACGCTCTCTGTGGAAATGGGTAGCTAATAAGTCAATAATAAAATTATGGCTAGCGTTTAGGTCTAAATGAATGGGATTTCTTTTCAAAAAAAAAGGAAATGCTTAAATTATAGGCTATATTTTTATGTTACGTTAGTTTATTATTAGTTTTAATTAATAGTTACATCATGAATTAGATTGTTTAGGCTAGCAGCAGGCGATACGAAACCGTCCTCATGTCTAGCCCAACATAATTACCACAATATTGAAATTACATGTGCGCAAGTATCAACAGTACGACGTCCAGTTGAACACGTACAATAATAATCTAAATGCATCTCTTCCTTCTACATTCCTGTTAACTAATATTCTTCCATAGAAGAAAATGAAGTACTAAAAATAAGCATTTCACTAACATAAGTTTCATCAGTGTTGATTAGGTAAACCACTTTGCCCATTCTTTTTTGGTAGTATAAACATTCAAAAGTATGATTTTGAAATAAATTGTTTACCGAAGTTTATGATGTCGGTGAAAATACAAAACGTGTAATTTAAGACCCGTTACAAAAAAAACAAACTTACCGATATTTATGAATCATTCCAGTTTTTGTATGCACTTGTAAAGCTCAAACTTACTTACTTGGGTAGGTAATTTATTTTCGCATATTTTTACGTTATTTTAAATTTTTAAACACGGGTTATAACATATTGGCTTCTGAAAATCTTGATTAAGAAATATTTTGAATATCTTCATGCTGTAAAAGTAAGTTTTAAGCTACACATGTCTATTTAATTATTGTTGTTTTACCACGCTAATTATTATCTATAAGTGAACGTTATAATTTAAAATCAATTTTCCTTACAACATGAAAACTCTGTTCAACCTATTGGTTTAAGTAACATTTTTTGAAACGCTTTTTAAATATAAACGTCGCTTATTTCTTTCGATTACGTCATAATTAGAATTAATAGGGATGCTACGAAATGAACAGTTAACTTACGATTTTACTTCTGTGTGCGTTGGTTGTAATTATTGTTAAGATTACGCAACAGTTATTAGCCATAAAACGCATTATTGTCAATCATAATCATTACGTTAAATGTGTAAAAATGATAGAAGAAAGTAATGCAATTATAGATGGGTAGGCAGTAAAGGTGAACAATTACGACAGAAAAGTCGTCAAGAATAATCTTGTACAACGAGAAATAATAACGCCCTGCGCGCACTAGTGATTTTTGTCACCGTGACAATAAATTCTTTGTCACTGTCACCTCATTCATATTGTCATGACAGTGCGCACTTGCGGCGACAGTAACGAAACTTTTTTGTATACTATTAGATTATGCGGAAGACGACTAAAGTATGGAAACCGCGGAGGAGGGGGAGAGACAAAGTGACATTTAGTTACCACAGCCATCCTCCGCGGACAAAAAGTCACCCAATTATGGATGATGTACGGCGGTGACAGTCACGCAAGGGTCACGGTGACAAAAGTCACTAGTGCGCGCCTTGTCTAGAATAATTAATTTGCGTAACTGCTTAAATGAAGCCGTTGTCCAACACTCTTTTATCCTAACTTAATCGCTGTAAATGACTCACTATACGAAGGTCGTCGGCCCGAGTGAAGCAAAGCCGCAGCAAATTGGTACTTCTTTAAGGAAGTTCTGAGAACCACGAGTTACAAAAAAGGCCCTGCCGGCCACTGTCAGAATCACGATTTTAATCGTACTAAAGTGTAATGGGACTCCAGCATTATTATTTTAAAAATTTCCTGTTCTATTCAAACAATTGGAAGCGAATATAAGTTTTGATTTTGATTATGACTTGTTGAAATCCATTTGATAGATTCTTTAAATTTAGATTGTTTTTGGGTTTTGTGATTTGAAACATTATGGTAAAAGATTTATAACTTAGAGATATTGATATTACTGTATCGTACGCTGGTACCCTCTACGCTTATAGGTAACGATAATAAATCTTAATATGACTACAGTTGGCTTTGAAACACGCAAGATTCAATCTGAAGTCCTATTAGCAAGCGAGCTATCCTACAAATAGGTTTTGCCTTATATAGGGTTAGTGTCCTCTTAACCGATTCAATTATTATCTACGCTTTCAGGTATATCAGCGTCTCAAGGGATTACCATAGTGCTCGTAAAGGTACCATTTCATTAGACGGCTCAACTCAAAGCTAGACTTGAACATAAAACTATTTCCTACTAATAAATTGAAATCGTAAATATTTTCCTAGCCAACTGTGGCTTAAATTGGAAAATTCATTTTTGAAAATGAGTGAAAATTAAATTGTGCATATTTAAAAATATATGTATGCATTAAGGATAGCCGGTAGCAGCTGGATGCGGAAGGCAGAGGACCGGGAGAAGTGGCGCGCCATGAGGGAGGCTTATGTCCAGCAGTGGGCATCAGTAGGCTGAAGTGATGATGATGATGATGATGATGATGTATGCATAAAGACATATAAACTTGTATGGATATCATTAGTACCAGTAATTTACTGATAGTTATAATTTTGAATTGAAGAGTAAATTCATAAGTGCATTTACCCAACCTTCTTAGGATGTAAACTAAACCAGAGATATAAATAATTGTAGAGTCGCTTACTTTAAAATATACGCTTAATGCTATAGAAGAATAAACTATCTATTCAAACGGCGGTCGTACATAAATGTCAGGTATATAACATTACAGCGTGCAGGTGAAGATCAATAAAACATAATTAAAACTGTTGTACCAATTTAATGCAGTCTAACTAGGTGACATGCAGACAAATTGAAGGACATCTAATTGTGTAAAAGTTAATGCGTTAATACATGGTCAAATTTATTGGTTTTTAAATGAGTCTGGATAGACTGTCAATAAAGATTGGTCACACAAACCAATTGGACGGGTCAAGGCGACACTCGAATACATTTTGTGCTTGGAAATTGGAACTGAGTCAGTAAGAATGTTGACATTCCACTCGTAATCTACTATTTTACGTTCAAATGGTTGCACTCGTTTTCCTAAGTGTCCTTATAGAATAGTTAATGCGGTTGTATTTCTGAGTCTTACTGTTATCTAGTCTTGAGACGATTAAATAGTTTTAAGGTTTATGTAGGTGAGATGGATTCCTAAGATGGTAATTTGAATTGCTGACTAATTCCGTCAGCCCGGGGTCAAGCTATTTTAAGATATATACGTAAAATGTTAGAGTTGGTACGCTTGTTATTGATTTCTTATTTCTCAAATACTGTTTGCAAAAAATACATTTTCGTTGTTGTTTTTATATCATATGATTTCAATGTGGTTTTAATAAGAGAAAACATTCACAAACTGTTGATTTTTACCCGACTACGGCAAAGCCAAAGGAGGGTTATGATTTTGACAGGCTATGTATGTATGTATGTATGTATGTATGTATGTATGTATGTTCATTTGTTCCCTCCTAGCTCCTTAACTACTCATTAGATTTGGACAAATGAGGTGTCTCTAGAAGCGTCGTGATCGTCTTCTGGTTATAGGCTATATGACGTGTCACTGAATCTAATGTGGCGCCCTCTAGCCGACATAAAGTACTGGATTAAAAAATAAATTTGAGATAAATATGCCGTGTTTGGTATCATTGGAAAGGGCGTTACTTGTACATTTCAAAAATACTTATATTATTAGCATTTGTTCGTGACTTTGTCCGTATTTATTCGATAAGTGTGATATTTCTATGGTATGCTTATTTGTTCCCTCATTATTTCTAAACTAATCAGAATAAGACAAATGAGGTATCGTTAGAAGTGTCTTGACTGTCTGCTGCTTAGAGGTTATATGACGTGTTACTGAATTGAATGTGGCGCCCTCTAGTCGACATAAAGTACTGTATTAAAAACCAAATTTGAAATAAATATGCCGTGTTTGGTATCATTGGAAAGGGCATTACTTGTACATTTCAAAAATATATATATTATTATTATTTGTTCGTGACTCTATCCGTATTTATTCGATAAGTGTGATATTTCTATGGTACCTATTTAAAATAAACTTTGCACAACAATAAGTATTATTGAGGCACCAAAACATTTTAAATAAAAAAAAGTAAAAACTAAAACCCAACTACGACAAAAAAATACATTTTCGTTGTTGTTTTTATATCATATGATTTCAATGTGGTTTTAATAAGAGAAAACATTCACAAACTGTTGATTTTTAAACATAAAACAATATTCTTTTTTTTACATATATGAACTTATTGCATTTAAAAATTAAAAATGTAGTCTAAAATTATAACGTGATAAAGAGCGGAACTGACAAAACCTCTGACGTACTAATGTTTGCTGTTAAAGAAACTATGAATAACATTTATAATAGGAATACTTTTAACCAACCGTGAAGAGTTATTTCAATCGCTACTAAAACTTTAGCGTATAAATCTTGATGTTTGTTACCTACGTTTACAAAGTATTTAAAAACATTTAAAAGCATTAGTTCCCCTTCGTATTTCGTAAGCAATAAATTTGGAACTATTCCAAATACCTTAGTTACTAGATATTACCTGTTTACCGTTCGCATTTGAACGGATGTATTCAGAAAGTGTTCTTTTGAGGTGTATATCTGCATTGACCTATTGCAGATGTTGGAATACCGCGGTGTAGGTTGGCCTGCATAATGATGGCGCTGAATTCTTATAGTTACTATGTAACCTTTAGTCTCGCGAAGAAACATTTTGAAAGAGAAACAAAAACAACTTAGAATCCTAAGAATAAAAACAGGTATTATCATTAACATGTTGAAGTTATTGTGTTATCAAGGAAAAAAGAAAACTACACTCTGTTATTATTTATAAAGATTACAAGTTTATATTTTAATTTTCGTCTTACACAGTTTTGCATTTAAGTTGATTTTATTTTTGTTGGCTTCGTATTTTGGCAATAACTGACATCAAAGCTTATGCCTTAATATATTTGTTTTATAAAAAGAGAGATTTTATAAAAAAAAGAAGAAAGATAAAAACAGATTTTAATTTACGTGTTACTTGCCAATACATCTAAAATATAAGACAAATATCGGAAAGATAGAAAGAGAGGACATGCCATTATAAAAAATCGAACGTTGATACGAGTATAATAACAATACCGCTTTCATAATATGCATTCCGTGACTGTATCTGTTATGATAATAACAGGTTCAGTATAAGACAAGTAAAGTTGTTATTCATTGAGTTACGAGGCTAAGTGGACTTCAAGAATCAAGTCCCAACGCCCTTGTTGATCAGACCACTCACTGTATTGAATGTCATTCCGCATTAAATTGCACCTATTGTAATACAATCATGTTTTGTTTTATAGTTTATCGATGTTTTACCTGCTTTTTGGCTTGATCGTATCCTCAATCACCGTTATTATTGTGTCAAGGTTTTTGTTTAATGTAAATGTAAATTTAATGAAGGATTCTTAAAAAATAATGTATTTCTTTAAAACTTTACCAAGTCGCGCAGGTTCGGTAATATACTATACATACACAGTTTATAACCAAATATCTAAATCTATCTAATATTATAAACGCGAAAGTTTGTAATTATGGATGGATGTTTGTTACTCTTTCACGCAAAAACTACTGGACGGATTTGAATGAAACTTTACAGTAATATAGCTTATACATTAGAATAACACATAGGCTACTATTTGCCGCGACAACCGACATATATGGGGGCGGAGCCGCGGACAACTAGTAAGAAATAAAAAATAATTAAATCAGTTAAGTTACAAAGTTTCTGTCTTTATTTATTTCAAAACTGCCCACTATTTTTATGACACATCTCTTGATCTCTTGAAAATAATCGTTAATGTTGCAAGACTTGCGACGTAACCTATCGATCATATCTATACAAATAAATAAAATGGAAGTGTCTGTTTGTAATATTAAAATAATCGTTTTTTGCTAAATACGTATATATGTATGTTTACATGGTATATATACCAAAATATCATTTCTTAGAATTTTTGTCTGTCTTTCTGTCTGTTTGTTCCGGCTAATCTCTGGAACGGCTGGAGCGATTTAATAAGGAGTAACTTAGGCTACTTATTTTAGAGTAGCTTCCGCCCATGGCATGGTAGCACCGCGGGGTTCAGCTAGTTTAAAATAAAAATGGTCCATACAGACACTAAACAGCATTTTCGTGTTATCCTGCCATTTTATCAAACTTATTTGTTTCTTGTTTTTACCCGACTGCGTCAGAAGGAGTGTAATTGACACATGCATTTCTCTAGAACTCCAGGGCATATCAATGACGCACGCATAATACTTGCATAGTGATGTGTGAATCATAACATCTTTTTATTCGTTTTTCGTTTGCCGACCTGGGAATTCCCACGAGTTTATAGCCACAGACTTCGATTTTATAGTAAAGATTATATAATGACTACAACGGTTTTAAAGTCCACTCAGATTTCAAAATAGTTTCAATGTTGAACACTCAAGGTCCTAATTTTGATAAATAGGTTTTTGAAATCAATTAGTATTATAGTATTAATTAGCTAAACTCCGCGGTGGTACCCGCGGTTATCGTCGTAACGCGAGTAACGCCGCGGGACAAAGTTAGTCTAAAAAAGTAGCCGTTACTCCCTGGATCATCAGCTACCTACCAGTGAAAGTCCCGTCAAAATCGGTCCAGCCGTTCCAGAGATTACTTGGGGCAGACAGACAGACAAAATTTTTTTTAACTACATTTTTGGTATATGTTGCGTGTATACACATTTGCATTTAGTAAAAAGCAGTTATTTTTAACCGAGTTCAAAAAAAGAAGGAGGTTTCTCAATTCGACCGTATTATATATATACTAGCTGCCCCGGCAAACGTCGTTTTGCCATAACATTTTTTTAAGGATGGGTGACCCTTACCATTTAGGGGGATGAAAATATATGTTGGCCGATTCTCAGACCTACTCAATATGCTCACAAAGTTTCATGAGAATCGATAAAGCCGTTTCGGAGGAGTATGGCAACGAAAACTGTGACACGAGAATTTTATATATTAGATTTTTTTATGTGTGTTCGGGGATAACTTCGTCGTTTATGAACCGATTTTGATGATTCTTTTTTTCATGGAAAGGAAATGTCTCAACGGTGGTACCATGATAAGGTCATTAATATCTCTTGATGGCATCCAAGAGAAATCGAGTCGAACCTTGAAGTCGGTTTTATTTTTGTACAAATTGTTTTAATATTACAAACAGACACTCCAATTTTATTTATTTGTATAGATAGTAAAAACTTTTCACATTGATAGATTGATGTTCAAATGAGGTGTTAGGATAGTTTAGGTGTTTGTGCATGTGTTGTGGGTTCAAATCCTATATGGGACAACACTTTAGGTGATCCGCAAATTGTTGTTCCGAGTCTAGGTGTTGTTTGTGTCCTTTTCATGTATGTTTGTAAAGTCCTCCACGACACAAGATTTCCTAAATCGGGAGTTATCTTTTGAAAAAGATAAAGAAAAACATGTACTCGCAACTCGCACAGAAAATCAACGTAAAAAATGACAGCTTTTGTGCTATCGTGTTTCGTTGATGAGATTCGCGAGACCGAAGGCCCAGTGATGCTTCTGCATCACTAGGGCGCCATGGTGTGGATCACCATGCTGCATTGTTGCATAGTCTGCAATGAGTATGGTGACCACCACTCTTGGATTCTGCTTATGGTTTCGATCAGGCAGAGTTGTAGTTGGCAGGTCCATACAAAAAAAAGATTTTTTATATACGACTATACACAAATGAGGAAAGAAGGATCTTATTTTAAAAAGTAAAATTACAGTTACCTAAAAGCTTTAAGTTCATCAGATCTAGGGATAAAAAGATTAAAAGCAAAAGTTAAATACGCACCTACCGTGGTGCACATTAAATGAGTTATAAAAATACTTGATTGTTACTATTTTGTATGCCTCTTTATCTAATTGCTTATAAATATATTCTAAAACATAAGGTCATGTCAAGAACACACCTATCCTTTTCTTTCTAAAGATCTGTTTTGATATTATGCTATTGTTAAAGTTGTTTTTTTTTTATTTAGTTCTAAAAGACAATTTGATTGGTGCCCAATACACAGTTAACCAACACAACGCGACGGTACTTATATCAGAATAAAAAATCACAGTGAATTTCGTTGGCGCTGTGCCATCATTGTCGCCAACCGATATCCCTTTGTTCATCGTATCGTTCTTCAATTTCAATTAAAATGGTTTTATTTACTAAGCTTTTTTCTAAAACGGTGTTTCTATTTATTTCTTTCTTTGAAGAATATACGCAGTAAACTGCGGTTTGCAAGTTGTTTAGAATGTTTTAAATAATCCATACTTATATCATAAATGTGAAAGTAATCTGCCTGTCTATCCCGCTTTCACGGTCAAACCACTGCACCGATTTCAATGAAATTCGCATGGAGATACTTTGATTCTTCTTCTTGATATTACTCTTTGCTGCGATAACCGACAAAGACGCGGGCGGAGTCGTGCGCATAAGCTAGTAACTAATACTTATAAAAAAATACTAAGAAACTTAATAATGGCGTTATTGAATTTCTTGCTTTACTGACGGCTAATAAGATCGTTATTCATGTGATGGTATTAGTTTCAATGTCTTTTTATGGCATTACTAGAAGAACTAGTTCGTTCGTAATGTTAGACTAAAAATAACTTATGTTATCGAGTGGACCGAGTGAATCTGTAAAACGATCGTATGGTGTTGTATGGGGCAGTATGGCGCCTGGTAGAATGTGTGGTGTAGCCTGCAGGAATGCTACCCGCCTGCATTCGCAGTACCGTTGTGTCCACTCAGTTTTGAGAGTAAAAATAAATAATAGAACTTCAATTTTGTTACCTGGAGTTCAGTTACGATATTTTCTTAGCAATGACTCATTATTTTAGTCTGTAGGTACTTATCTACAAGAAACTTCAGTATTTAATATTTTTATAGATAAATTCAATTGTAGATTTCCTGAACTATAAGCGGAGGGTATTAAGTTTGAAGTGAGTGAGTCTAGAGCCATTATCGCTGTTTTGAACATAAATACGAAGAAAACGTTTTCAAAGACAATGTATTTTTAACATTTCTAAAAGCTTTTATAAAATCGAACAAAGACCAAAAATGTCGCAAGAGTAGAGATTCTTATTGATTTTGAAGTTTTTATTTAATTAAAAAGTATTTTACAGAACAAATAGATTTTATTCTACTAAATTAAAAGTTTAGAGAACTACCCTAAATAAGAACTCTCATACCATAAATTTATAAGTCAGGCGAAACAACATTTTTAAAATCAATGGCCAATCTCAAAACAAGAAGCTGTATTCGGTCACTCACCCCTTAAAGGTGTCGTTCATCCCTACATTTTCGTTTCGGTCTGCAGGCTTTATGGAGAACTAATAATAATTTTATGCAAAATTTTGCGCAATGTATTTCACAATGAGGTCTTCACTATAAGATTTAATTACTATTTTTCGTATTGTGTTAGTATTGAATTTAATAAAAAACTTATTTATTGCTATTTAAATTAACACAAAATTGAGTACAATTTCAAACAATTGTTGTATTTTCTTTATTTAATTGTTCTTCGTCAATGTATCACCCGTATTATATTATATCAAATATTATTAAATTTAAGAATTGTATGTTCGTTTAGTGGAAAGCGTAATCTCAATAGGTATTGATTCGATTTTTTTTTGTTGTTTGTTAGTAGTAACTATTTATTAATCTGTGGTATAGTCCCCATTTATCAAGGAAGGATATAAATTCTAGAACATCACGCTACGATGAACAGGGAGCAGGATAGAAAAATATTGCAAAAACGAAGAACAAAAACTTTTGAGTTATGGACACGAAGTTACAGGGTTGGTTAAAATTATATGTATTTAAGATTGACTTTAAGTCTTTTAATATACTCAGTTTACCTATGTTTTTTTCTCTTGGTTTCAATTTGTCAATATGCTGTTACATTTAATAGTACTTTTTACCCGAATTCGGTGAAGTCAAAAGAAAGGGTAGTAGTTTTAGCAGTAAATCGATTTCAATAAACGAGTTGTTAAGTCGATAGATTTGTAATAAGTAATGGCCCGGGTGACAATTTGTATCTAAAGTCTTATGTAGGCATACGGGTTATAGATTTTTTATTAACCGACTTCAAAAAAAGGAGGACATTACTCAATTCGACCGTATATATTTTTTTGTCTTTTTTTTATGTTTGTTTGCGGATGACTTCGTCGTTTATGAACCGATTTTGATGATTCTTTTTTTAATGAAAAGGTGATGTCACAACGGTGGTACCATAATAAGGACATTAATATCTGATGATGGGATCCAAGAGAAATCGAGTCGAACCTTGAAGTCGGTTTTATTTCTGTTAAAATTGTACTTGTTTTTTTCTTGTTAGTTATTTGATTCATTTCTTGACCTCTCTTTCTAAAACTATAAGTTCTAAGTGAAACACAGTCCTTCATTGTCTAATTACTAATTAATCAGAGTGTTTGCGTTACACAGAACGATTAGCTAGGAGTAGGAGTGGCAGTTGCGTCAACGGTAAGTAGAACCGGACTCTCACGTTACCAGCTAGCTATATCAACATCGCGTGACGGTACACCACGCTCCATATCTTCATTATTAATGACTTAAGCTACTGTCGTGGCCATAATAAGTCGCTAATAGTCGTGTATATAAGAGGTTTACTTGTTTTTACTTATAGAAGACTTTAAAAGGGGAGGTTCATTGCTTTTTGTTGGAAAATTTAGTTTTTTATTTCGGTGAGTAGCGTTTCTTTTTATTTCTTTTAACAAGTTTTACTCCAGTGGGCCACTGCTTCATCTTATATGTAAAAATCAATTGCTGTTCGTTTAAATCGCTAAAACTCGAGAGCGGTTGGGCCGATTTAGCTGATTTTGGTTTTGAAATGTTTGTCGTAGTCCAGGGAAGGTTTAAACGGTGAAAAATTAAAAGTCACTTGAAAATCCAAATGTCACGTGTACGAAGTACCGGGCACAGCTAGTATATTATATTTTTGTACTAAATAAATACGTAAAGTTGTTTTTCTGTATATAAATATATTACAATATGTAGGCAATTTATATTTTTCAGACATTTTTGTCATAAAATGTTACGCTCTCTTTTATAAACACTCCGCAGTCATATTTTTTATAATATTAAATTATTTGTGTCAACATACAAACACAAAGGTAGCTTTACAATAATCGTTTAGGTGCCGATGATTGTCTATATCATAAAAATTAAATGGTTTGTGATAAGAATATAATCATTGTCTAGTCTTTTAGAACAGTAGTCTAGAAATCTTAGTGAAATTTGCTGATATTACAAAAAAAAAAAAATATCCAATATGCTCTATGTCTAAAAAGGAATATAGAACAAAATATTTATTTATAACAACACTACATATAAATATGGGTAAATAAAAATAAAGAACAAGTCAGAGTTCTCGTTTCAATTAATATTTTATTTTATAGTGAAGACGAGCAATGCAAGGATAGCTCCAACAAGATGGATTTTATGAAGACTACAAAGTACGACGAGATAAACCAGTGTTAGATTTCCGAGGGGATTAAATTGTTATTGTAGGTAGTTCTCGACGAGTCTCGTCTCTAAATGGAGGAAGCGATGTCTTAACACCGTCAACTTAAAATTAAATTTCCTGGCATTGTTTTAGCAACCTTTCATTTTATACCATTTAAAATAACTTCAGAAAGGCACCAATCTATTGATTATTATATAATTTTAGTATTACTTAACTGTTTGGTACCGTTTTTAATGAAATTTCGGTATTTATTCGGATGTATATATTATTCCAATGTAGATTTTTTATTCCATATTATTAGATATTTACGAACGGGCCGGCTCGACCGGGGCGGTACTACCCCTCGCACAGAAAATCAACGTAAAATGACAGCGATCATGCTGTCGTGTTTCGTTGGTGAGTGCGAGACTGGAGGCCCAATGATGCGAAAGCATCACTAGCCCGCCATGGTGTGGGTCACCATGCTGCATTGTTGCATTGTCTGCGTTCGCAGTATGGTGACCATCACTCTTGGATTCTGCTTATGCTTTCCATCATGCAGTGTAGAGTCATTATGGAAGGGTCAAACATAAAAAAAAAAAAACTTTCCGTATAATACTTTTTGAGCTTAATTTTGAGACAAGTGGTTTAGGATAAGCTTTTTAGAAAGTATGGAATCAAAGAAACCTGTCTTTTATGGTTATCTATTATCTATAAAATAAATACCAAAGCATTGTTTTTAATTTATAGTTATAACAATAGCATAAACTACTAGAATCGTCTAACTTCTATTACTTAGTTGACTTGTGTTCTTTCAACAAAATATTAAAGAAAGTGCTTTCCAAACGATAAATATTGTTCAAGTAATTTGAAGATGCCTTACCTAAGTTTATGACCCTAGTTACATTTTTGATGAAAAAGCTAAACTTAAGAATATAATCGTCTTGCCTATTTTCTTCTACCTAAGAACGTATCAATATGCGAATCAACTGTTTCCCAGCGCATGAATTAGTTGGCTTATGTTTTATTAAATCCGTTTGATCGTAAAATTAAAGATTTATTAATTACTTGGAGTGCATGGAGTATGGTGGTGCGAATGCTGCATACCACCAGGTTTATGGCCGGACTTGGAATTTTATTAACAACGTCTTAGGCAAACCTTTTGTTATACAAATGTATTGTAACAGTACAGTTTGATAGATTCTGATTAACGTTGAATGAACGAACGTTGCACTCTGGGTGCCTGGGAACCGTACACTTATTGGAATTCATAAATTATTTGCAGATCCTTTGGAATGTTTCATATTGTATTGGCTGGCCGAGTACTTTATTATTCGCTATTGTATTACTAACTGCTTTTTCCATACTGTGATTTAAAAGTCTACATTTTTTTTCCTCGTTAGCTTTCGATTGTATTAATTTTTATTCAGCCATATTTAAATTAAAAAAAACAAGTACTTATACAAAATGTCGAACCATAGGGAGAATAGTAAAACTACTCACAGGTCACATGATTAGAGAATTATTTATTAACAGCCAGACATTGAGCCCTGAAAAAAATATGTTACAAGACGTTCTTAAAATGTTCGTAAACGAATGCATAAAACTTTGGCTTGGTAAAAACAATACAGCACATACATTAAAGGTTTTAACGTTAGTGCGTGTGTGAACGAAGCTCGTTGCCAGGCTGACGGTGCTAAAGGCTCTAAAATAAGTTATGGCTAATTCCCAACTTCAGCCGGTGGCGTGGAATGCACTAACCCAGAGGTTACGAACCCATGGCACTAAACAGAACATCACGTGTTTATTGAAGATAACCAATGCCGTTAGTCAAAGATTAACATAAATACCTTTCGAAGGTTGCTTATTGAGGTATTGGTTTGAGTTATAGAACTCTAATCGTTTTATAGTAACCACCAATGGTACTTTGGTGGTTACTACCAATTATTAATCGGTAGCACCAATTACTTGCGTTTAATCATATTTTAGATACTTGCATAATATTTATAGCATTTTTAATAGATTGTGTAGAATAAGTAATTAGGTAATATAAATGGACTCAAGAACTATCGAAAACGAAAAGATAAAGAAATAATATTAGAGAAGAACATAATATTAGACACGACACACAAGGGGTAGGCCTTTAGTGATTTAGGAAAGTCCTCGACGAGTCTCATCCTTTGTCGACGTCGTTTTTCATCCACGTTATTTGTTAGTAAAGAGTCTCAAAAGTAAAAATGTTGATTATCCCTGCCGTGGGCAATATGCAGAGCTGCCATTGTGTTCATTTATCTAAACACCGGCTGGCCAGCCGACACTGAATGCTATTGACGTGCACACATGTGTGCTACAAGCGCTTTGGCCCATTCCTTATCATTACAGTTCATATCATACAGTTTTATGTGCGTATTTATAGTATTTAAAATTTTACCAGATTATGAAATGTTATGTACAGAGTAATGTAATGTGTTTTACAATACATTGTTTTTCTTTTAAATTTCATATTTTATACTATGTTATAATTAATTTGTAGACTATAATAAGCAGTCCACAGCTGGACATAGGCCTTTCCGCTACTCGCAATATGTACAACATACACTCAAGTTGTATTCGTATTCTAACAAACGTTAATGTTAATAGAAAACTCATAACGTCTCTCAACATTAAGTCACGCGGTCAAAAATATGTTTATCATTAATACAAGAGAATAGAGACGTTACTGATGGGAAACACTTGCAACCAAGGGGACTGTAACTACTTATGTTACTATATTGTATGCTCTAGATACTAATAACATTAAATATGTAAATATAAAACTAATAATCAATGCTTAAACTAATTATTTTTAACTTTCAGAAACCTTGCAACTGAACAGACTTAAATATTGGGCATTAGTGGCTTGAACTAATTATATTATGTACATAAGTATATGGCGGAGCATGCAATGCAAAAAGAGTATAATTTGACAAACACACAAACACCCACACACACACACTTGCTCACTTACGATTAACACGCTATATCACATCACTATCTCAGTTTATTTATCTAAGGAATCAATTCAATTTCAAGGTCTAACTGAAGTGTTTAAAAACAAACACTGTATTAAACTTACGATCATGTCTTGAGAGTATTTTGCACTCAGTTTTAATACAGGATAGAACTGAATTAAGAAATTAGAAACGGCTCGGGATGTATAAAACAAAGTGAATTCATGATGAATATTGATGATAGATAATATTAATATGTCTGGTTTTTATATGGTATGGTACAAAGGAGCAGACAGGTCACCAGGTCGCTACCATCATCACACGTCATGGACACTTAGGTACTATTAAAAAGACACATACCCATATTTATGAAGTGAAAACTTTTTTAGCCGCGTTAAGCACTTTTTGGTAGGGAAATATCTTATGAGTTCGCGTCACCGCGTCACCGACATGATGATTTGATTTTTAACATTACGAAATTTTACAAATAACATTCTAAGTTATAAGTCTTCCCTTCTATCGGCAGTCCTTATAACTGCCAATTTTTATAATTATTATTCCAAAATAATACAGTTATTGTTTAAAATCAGACCGTGGGTGAGCCACGCTTCGGCATGCATAGGTCGGCTTGACCGGAGTGATACCATGGTCTGGCTGTACGTCATATAACCCTAAAATGTTTAATAATACAAAACATTTCTGCTGTTAAAAATCTATGCTTAAGCACTGACTATAAATTCATGAATAAGTTTATTGTATTCTTAAATTTAAAAGCGAAGGATGAATGTGTTGCCACCAGTATAGAAAGATCCTTTATGTGAATTACAATTCCTTTCACACTTAAGTATTTACTCCGTCTTGAAAGCTCTCGTTTCCCTGGACGGGATACACGGATGAGCTTATGAAAGGTCTAAACTCGTCGTCTAAGGCAGACTATAATTATATCAAACAGGCTTTAGACTAAATTCAATTACTTTTTACGGCTACAACACAGTAATGAAAATGTTTGCATTAAGCATTGATACGAACAAGCGACAACAACAACGAAAATGCCTTTTTATAATTTTACTTTAATTTATGGTGATTTATACTGTAAAAATCATTAATTGACAAAAATGTACCAATATATGATTTTTGAAGTGTAATCTTCTTTAGCGGCGTTGTAAAATTTATTGTGTTTATTAAAAAATGTTAAACTCGCGTCACGACACGTGACCTAATCGTAGGATGGTGGCGCAGGGCGCTTGCGACAGTACGGCGTCACCATGCACATTCGCGCAAGGGCGCATGGTAACAGCTGATGGCTCGACTGTCTAATGACATGACTGGTAATATGTTTATACTGTACTAGTTGTTGCCTGCGGCTCCGCCCGCGTATATGTCGGTTATCACGGCAAATAATAGCCTATGTGTTATTCTGATGTATAAGCTATATTACTGTAAAGTTTCATCCAAATCCGCTCAGTAGTTTTTGCTTGAAAGAGCAATAAACAGCCATCCATTTATCCATTTATTTATTAGTAAGATAGCATTAACCTATAGTCTTATAACATCACAATATGCATTTTCTTTACTTCTTTTTATCGCGCATTTTATTTAGGGAGCAAAGAGGTTCATTTCAGATGAGCTTAAACAACTGTTTGTTTATAGTTTTTAGTTTTCACTTCTGTCCGCAGTCCTCATCACATGACTGCTTTGTGTTTCTCTTACTGCATATTATTGCTGCATTTAAATGCATATTATTGCTGCATTTAAATGCATACATTCGGTTGGTTTCGTGTTCTCTTTGACAACTAAGGTATCTGGAACTCCTTTTTTTTCATGTGGAAACCCCCTCGGGCCGTCACCCCACCGTAGTTTGCGGTGGGGCGGTGTGTAGGAATCGAACCGACTAAAACCACACGGTGTGCCACTCTGCGCCTAAGACGGGAGGAATCCGGGAACTGCTGTTATTAACAGATCCCGACCCCTCCCAGCGCCTTCCCGCACTGAAGTGGGCACTTTCTGCTGGTAAACTCTTATTAGGCGACGTACGGCAAACGCGAAACGTCGCCCCCTCGCGGCTGGCCAAAGCGGATGGAAGGGAAAACCCGTGTCTAGAACTCCTACACTAACATAATCTAACCTCTTCGGTCACTTGTTTAGGCCAACGCAGCAAGTTAAACCAGTTATGTAGATGTTTGAGAATAGTAACTTATTATACGTACATTTCCATGCATCTCACACATTCTCACAATCGCATGCAATATTTTATATAAAATACACTGAATAGTTTAATTTCTTTAAAAAGAGAACTTAAAAAATGATTCAATTTCAAATAATTTCACACAATAGTAAACTGCGCTTTTTGTAAACCTTGGGTTAAACAATTACTTTAATTCTTGAAAGTTGATTGTCCATTAAGCTGAGTGCTGAATGCTAGTCACTATCGGGTCTGTCTGTTTGTTTTCGCACTAATCCAAAAAAAAGAGTGTTAATCACATCAACGATGGCGAATACTAGACCAAACATTTCTGACATATTGTTTGTTAATCTCAAACAAAACACAATGCATAAAAGTTTTATTCAAATGATATGTTTCTGATCCACCTTTCAAATCGATCCATTCATTGTCTCTCCTATGTGTATCGGTCTATTGATTTAGACTAGCGACAGAGGGGCGTGATTCAAGCGTGACGCACTATCCCCACCCATGAATTCACCAGGGAATATTGCAATATTCAAGGGCACGGTAACCCTTCATAAACTTACCTATACATATATACATCAGTACTTGGGTATATTTTCCATTAGCGTAAAAACTAACACGCGAGGTTATTCTGACAAGAATAACGATTAAAAATAAATGTTTTGAGTTTTTTTACACGAATATTTTGAACGCGAACAATAGTTATGTGTCTACAATCTATCAATGTAAATAAAAATATTGTTGAACCCTGCAAAAACTTTAAAATAGATAGTACTACCAGTAGTTCTTTTCAACAGAAAATATATGAGGTAAAAAGAAATCGTTTTGAAAACTTTATGATATACATAATAAAAACGAGGTGTGCAAAAATTTCTGAATTTTCATCAAGTATCCAGTTTAAAAAAAAATAAGTGAATACGTATGCGGGAAATATTTTCATGTGTATTATTTTCATGTGTATTAAATAGACGCCTATCATATTACCCAGATTTTAAGGGAAGGAGCTCACTCTCTCGCCATGGGTAGACAAGGCACTTGTGCCTTTGGAGCAGTCTATAATCAGTTGTAATCGCTTACCAGTGAGTTTTCCGCTCCTTTACGTCCATATAAAGAACCCATGGTCTTTGGCATTGCATTTACTCTAGTAGAGGTAATCGCAAATTTTGTTGTTTGCCAACTAGAATTCTAAGTGTAGCTAAAAAATATTGGTTTTTCTGTCATAAACTTTCTTAAGATTCATACATAATACATTCACTGAGGCGGAAAGTTTAAATAGCCACTAATTAAATATATAGTTACAGAAGAGTGGGCGTGTAATCACTTAAACCGATGCCCCAGTTATGTTTTTGTAATCAATATCGATGTAATCACGCCTCACTTCTTATTTAATAGTCCTGTCAATGTTAATGATTATAGTTAAGGTTACAATGAAGTAGCTGATCATAGCTGAGTCAATAGTAGTATTGTAAAATGCCTTTCACAACGTTACGGTCGAAATACATGCGGCCGTCACCACAGGTAGACGATGTATAAGTTACTCAATCGTGCCGTGACCTGCGGATAGATTATAAAATATTTTATTGCTACTTGGTTGCTCTCTACACTGCATCTTGGAAAAGAATGGAAACTGCAAGGACGTATCTGTCTGTTAAATCTACCTTCGTAACTAATTTACATAATAGCCCTTAGAGGTCTTTTGGGACGACAGAATTTGCAAAAAGACAAAACAATTACTAATTTATCTTATTCATTTTAGTGATATATATCAGTAGTATTAGTATATTCACTTAGTAAGTATTACAGATTTTCGAATTAAAGAGATAAGATAGCAATTGAGAAAAATTGTAGAGATCTCAATATAATAGTCAAGTGTTCAAACTGTCCGGTACTTGATTGGACAAAAAACTTTTATCCTGTCTATCAATAGTTCGATGAATACTGTGATGTCATGATTCATCCATTCAATCAAAAGGAAAATTAAACCATATCGTCTTGGCCATATCTCAGACAGTACATAGTTTACCGGCATAAAGACAATTGATATTAAATATCACCATTCACCAGTACAAGGTCTGCGGGGACAAGACAATGAAGCAGTCATCCCCGGTAAGGATGATTGTTCATTGTCCTCTATCCTTAACTACGGTTCCGCTTTTTCCTCAACTGATCAGGAAATCATAATCTATATAATTTATATATTTATATATGTGCGTGTGTGTGTGAATGTTAATTTGGATTTATACCCTTTATTAAACTAAAATATTGTACCAATTGACTGCCTCATTGGTCTCCCGGTTGACTTGTGCGACTGCTGGTCACGAGGTCTCGGGTTCGATTCCCGAGTCGGACGTGGTTGTATGATCTACAAATATTTGTTTCGGAGTTGGGTGTTTTCCATGTATAAAATGTATGTATTTGTATCAGTTGTCTTAGTACCCCATAACACAAGCTCTGCTTAGCTTGGGATTAGATGGCGTTGTGTGTTAGATGTCCGAAATATTTATTCATTTATTTTTATTTATTTAATAAAACTAAAATTTTGACATTCAAAACGCTTCAAAGATTTTATCTGTGTTTTCGACGGCACTGTTCCTAACTTTTTATCAATATAACCACAATGGATCACAAAAAAACGTACCAGGAGAGTACAGCTAGAATCATAGAAATTGATAGATAAAATTGTACCCATGCATTCTGTTTCATATTTACTTATTTAGCAGTATTTTTATATTCAGTTTTAAAATTCTAGGATCCTTCAACCAACTTTATCGAAAAAAACTTCATACAGATTAAAACTACTGATACATAGTTAAGTAGTAGGAATAGGAACATTCATCTTTAAGTAAATTTGTGTTTTATAATAGGTCAGTTGCTTGTTGAAAACCGTAAAAAATACTAAAGCTTTTGATGTAATATTTATGATTATAACATATTATATCGGATACCTGTCGACTGTAACTTTCTCCGCATGACTTAATTCCAACTTGTTAAAATACATAACTTTGTAAAATGCTTTGAATTCTTCAATTTGTAATTAAAATTTTCTATGAAATGCCCCAAGTACATTATTATGTTTAGTTGAAGTCATTCTACATTCAGTATAGTAACTAAGTTTTTAACAAAAAAAGTATACATGTATTTATATCAGCTGTCTAGTACCCATAACACAAGCTCTGCTTAGTTTGAGACTAGATGGCGATGTCCAAAATATTGATTTATTTATTTAACCATAAAAGTTGGGAGATATTTCTATACTTGTTAATGTTAATTTTAATTTCTGTTTAAAAGTGCAAATTTGAAGTAATCTATTTAAAGTGAATCACTATTTCCCATGGTCCATCAGGCGTGAGTTTTCAAATTTCGGAAATTCTTTCAGTATTGGGAGCCCATGTGTCCAACCTATTAAACGTCACCTTAAGACTAGGTATAGCTAAGTATTAATGAAAAATGTTGCAAGAACGGGAACGTTCCCCAGTACAATTTATAACGATATTTATTGCTCAAGTTAAAATTGTATCGACGAAAGTTAACTTTAGACACTAACAGAAGATGTATTTAATATTAGTTTTTTAAATAAAAACAAAATCAGTCAAAGATTGTATTACAGCTAGTAATTGATGAAAATAGCACGTCTAGAAGAGAATAAAACGAATAGTGTAGGTTTCTGAACTTTTGCGCTGTTCTGGTTTTAACTTTTTCAATTCCTTATTACCGTAACAATAATATACGTATTCTGAATTTAGTATTCTATCATTTACGACTCAAAATCAAATTACCGATATTAGGTAGTACTTTTTATAAAGCGATTTTTCAAGTTCCTTTTTTATTGATTTATTGTTAGTCTAAAGGTATCTGACTGGGAGGTCAGAGATTGTGGGATCAATTCCCAGGACAAATAATTGCGGTCTGCGTCTGTTTGTACTTTTATTCCATATTATGCGTGTATTTAGAAATATCTATACAAATAAATAAAATTGGAGTGTCTGTTTGTAATATTAAAATAACCGCTTTTTACTTAATGCATATGTATGTATACACGATACATATACCAAAAATATAGTTAAAAAAATTTTAGTCTGTCTGTCTGTCTGTCTGTTTGTTCCGGGTAATCTCTGGAACGGCTGCACGGATTTTGACGGAACTTTCACTGGCAGGTAGCTGATGATCCGGGGAGTAACTTAGGCTACTTTTTTTAGACTAACTTTATCGAACGGCGTTACTCGCGGTACAACAATAACCGCGGGTAACACCGCGGGTAACACCGCGGGTAACACCGCGGGGTTCAGCTAGTATGATATAAGTATGATCATCAGCGGTCTGTATAGTCTCATTCTGACTAGATTGGGATCAGACGATAACGTTTTTTTTTTTATTATTATTGCTAGGAACTATAAAATGCATTCTACAGTGTTTATTTTATTTGCAAGTAACACTAACACAAATAGTTTAATATATTTTATTAATTTAATATGTGCGTTTTGCAAGATCGGTGTGGTAATTATGGATGTCGTAGATTTTACCAAGATAGTGTTTGCACTATTGGGCAGCCGATGGTAACTTTAATTTTTATCTACAAAGATGATATTCTTGTGTTTCCTTGTTCATGAAATTTTATCTCTGGCTATCACATTGTTCTAAAACCATAAATACATTGTCCGCTTAAAGCAATTTACCTAATAAAGAATATCAAAGATCTGTGTGAATTAAATACCTGCGTCTTTTATACATTGTGATATCTTTAAATGTTTATTATTATAATAATATCAATTTTATTTTATCGAAGTGAGAATGAACTAATCTTGAGTAGAAGAGCAACTTATCTTACTAATAATTAAATATGTACATAAATGTATTTGCTATTGATAAATTCGGTTTCACTTTCTCTGCTTTATTAATTTGAAATTATTCGAATATAAAAGTCGAATATTTGGGGCACACACCAAACTTAGAAATTAGTATTTTTTTATCATATCAAGCGACATCCCAAAACAGATAACGATATAGTGAGCAAAGACTACCATTTAAACAATATTAAGCTTACCGGATTGTTATGTTTATTTTTCCACCCACAAATGTCCAAAACCCGCATTTGCGTGGCCAAGATGCACGCAATCGTTCCGTTGCACGTCTAAAATAATGCACACTCCGAAAATACACGGGATATCAACAGACGTTATGCACTTATATCTATAAACTTGCGAGGAGGCAAGTTTTTTGTAATGCACATACAGAAAACCAACACGGGCGACTCGGGTGACGGCGCGCGGCGTACTGATGCGATGCAGTAAAACTCCGGTCTCCGAATACTCGACCATACGAAGTGTCGTGCGCGCGGTTTGGATGCGACGCGCCGCCCGACGAGCCACCGTGCAAGAAGGGCCACAACCCGACTGCGTTTTTTGTCCCGTTTAAGATTAGCGACAAACAACGTATGTCTGAGACCATTCAAAGGGGTTCGAATTGGGTACTAAACACACTACTGATAGTTGAAGTGTCGACATGTGGCCAGGACTTACATGCAACGACTAAATTTAGATATAAAGTGAGCTTTGTGCTTAACTAAACTAACAAAGTTGTAAAGAATTAAACAAAATGAAGATTTAATACGAGACCTACCTGATCTGTAGTGTCATGATATTTTGTACAATATCAATATTGTTTTTTTTTGGTTTGTTTTGAATCTCATCTGCTTTACCAAATACACACCGGCTTTCTTTATAAATCCATTCTAAATTTTAGTTTCTCCAAAATTAAGAATGGATTTGAATTAATCCGGTGGATATTGTTCGCTATAAATTTTAAGTTTAGATTTTTTCCAAAACCGCACTGTTGCCAATATGACAATATTTAGCACTTAAACGTAAGCGTAGTATTTAAATACAAAACGAATAATAAATAACTTGACAAAATTTTACACTTTTTTGTCAGACTGTTGTTTGTCATATTCTTTAGCCTATAATTAATCTATAATAGGTTGTAGGTTTTATATGTAGTAAAGTGGTACCGATTTGATATCAATAAAATTAATGTAAGATAAAATTTATACTGCCTGTAACAATTTAAATTACTTAAGAATTAATGAATATAATATCAGTATAATCTTAAAAGTTTTTA
The DNA here is from genome assembly GCA_905220595.1 of Spilosoma lubricipeda. NCBI lineage: Eukaryota > Metazoa > Arthropoda > Insecta > Lepidoptera > Erebidae > Spilosoma > Spilosoma lubricipeda. Next base: position 16,291,108 of record HG992275.1, read on the forward strand.
AACTACTTTAAAGATTAGATTCGGTCAGATTAGATAGTAACTGAAAATTGTTATTATTATAATTAATGATTACCCATTAATGATGAACTGAGATATATGCGTTTGTTTTTTAAGGACGTGACAATTTGCAGTTTCTATTTCGTTTCTATCGATGTTATTATCTGTTTAAATCAAGCAGCTGAAGGTAGATAAAATAGCAAACATAAAAAGTAATGTAACAGCATATTTAAATGTTGAAATCTCTAGATGTAAGATTAGATAAAAAGACTATACACCCTACGTGGGTGTTTTCTATGTATAATATTTATATCAGTTGTCTTAGTACCCATAACACAAGCTCTGCTTAGCTTGGGACTAGATGGCGTTGTGTGATATCCAAAATATTTAATTTATTTAATTTAGTTTTGAATTACGGTTGAATTGTGAATTTAAATGTTGCAATTAGTTTAGATCCTTGTTTAGTTATTCGATTGCTAGAATCGATCTCATCCTAAAACCTCCTTTTTAAAGCAATGGACTGTTAAAGGCTATGATAATGATGATAATATTATAAATTTATTTTTATATATTACTGCCTTTAATGCATCAACATCACGTGAATAGTCATAAACTGTTATCCTCATTCCTTGACTTGATTCGATTCGTCAGAAGTTTAAATTTGTATGTAGGTACCTAACGTAATGAAAAGTATAATCCCTCCAAACAAAAAGTTTTAAAATGATAAACAAACCCTCCCTCGAATTAATCAAAACGTAAGTCTATATTCTCCTTAATTTATTGAGTAATCTTAACCTAAATCTTTAACTATAAAAGACCTGCTGATCCACGCTACTTCGTATGCGTCTATTTTCAATCATGCTCGGCTTCTATTGGTTAAAGCGTGATGTTAAATTTCATATCTTAGGCACAACATCAAAACAAGCATTTAAAAATGCGTGAAAATCGCCTAAATAGTTATGGAGTACATCGTGATCCACAACGTGACACGAGAATTGTATATATTATTAGTTGTTGCCCGCGGCTTTGCTCGCGTGGAAGTTGATTATATGTATTTAATTAAAACTGTGTAAAAGTATGTATCAGTAATTTATTCATGTTTTTAAACGTATTTATTTATTTTTAATCAAAACCCCATTTTAAAGAACTTTCATACAAACATTCGACCCATATTTCATACCCTTTAGGAACAGAATTCGAATAAATGTTGATATAAGTATTCATCTATTTTTAATCAAAAACATAAAGACGAAAGTTTTTAGGCTGCTAAATTAAAAAATTACGGTCTTCCAAACTAACCAATATATAAAATGCCAATGCCTATTTCTCCCTTTAGGGGTAGAATATCCAGAAACGCTTAAATATCTATCTATTCGTTTTTATTAGTAAGCCCAAGATAATATTTTATGTTTCTTACTCAAAAAATGTCAAACTTCCATGCAATTTTGCAACCCTTATTTCACCCTCTTAGGGGTAGAATATCCAGAAACACTTAAATACATATTTACTCATTTTTAATCAGTAGCCCAAAAACAAAGTTTCATGTTTCGAACTTCACAAATGACGTATTTCCAAACTAATCTTTATGCGAAATGTCAGCCCTTATTACATCCCTTAGCGGTAGAATATCCAGAAACGCTTAAATACGTATTTACTCATTTTAAGTCAGTAGCCCAAAAACAAAGTTTCATGTTTCTAGCTTCAAAAATGACGGACTTCCAGACTAACCTAAATGCGAAATGTCAACCCCTATTTCACCCCTTAGGGGTAGAATATTCAGAAACGCTGAAATACGTGTTTATTCATTTTCAATCAGCAGCCCAAAAATAAAGTTTCAGGTTTCTAGCTTAAAGAATGACGGACTTCCATACAAACTTTCTACCCCTATTTCACCCCCTTAGGGTTAGAAATTCCAAAATTCCTTTCTTAGTGGGTGTCTACTCAATAAAACGATCCTACTCACCAAGTTTCATAGCCCTAACTATCATAGTTTACGCTCGGCGATGATGAATCAGTCAGTCAGTCAGTCAGGACTTGTTATTTTATAAGTATAGACTAGCTGACCCGGCGAACTTCGTACCGTCATATTTACAAATCTGTCTCATCTTCCCACAGGCAGTGTAGGTACGGGTGCGGACAAAAAAATTGACCATTCCCGTTATCTTTTAATTTTTTGTACACATACATAAGAAAAAGAATTATTTAATTTGGTGCAGCGGATCGTAAGTTATGTGCGTGCACACATTTTGGCGATTCATTTATATATATATATAGATCACTAGCTGACTTGCGCAACTTCATTTTTGGTCTCGTGTTGGCTCCTGTTGGTCATAGCGTGATGTTATGTAACCTACAACCTTCCTCACGACCAAGCCAAATAGGGATTCATTTTTATATATGTAAATAATCTATCTATAATTATCCTAATCCTAATTATCATAAATGTGAATGTAAGTTTGTTTGTTACACTTTCACGCGAAAACTATTAAGGTGATCATCATGAAACTTTGTACACATTGTCATATTCTTGGAGGTATTAGAATTGACCGCAGACGAAACCTAGTATTATAACAGATAAAAATATAACGATAGCTTAAAATAAGGATAAACACTCTAAAAAGTGGCTGAAAAAAAAAGTACATTAAAGCCCGTCTACAAACAAGTTTGCATAAACTCGTATATTGTGGGTGCAATCATTGGGATACAAAGTGTGCCATTCAAGCCGAGAACAAGACTGTGTCAGACTTCCGGGATTGTTGGGCTGCTGGGAAGCCACGACGTAATGTAATAGAAAACCAATTGCACAATTTCCTGATCTGCTAGCTCGATACACTACCGGACTGGGTATTAAAAATAGATTGAAAGCTGGCATTTTTTCTTGCATTTTGAGCAGTGTTTTGATACTTTTAATTCAACAAGCACACACAACAAATCATTACAGAATTTAATTTATCAATGACTAACTGTCGTCCGTGGCTCCGCCCGTGTGTATGCCGGATATCGCAGTAAAGCCTGCGCCGAGTGGTCAGAACCTGGAAGTCACTACTTGCGCACTTGTTTACTTCCCATTATGATCCTGGGTCCTTTAAGCAGGGCGTGAAAAAGCAACACCGCATTGGGGATGGCGACCAGTACTCTTGGATTCAGCTCATGCTTTCCATCAGGCAGGGTAGAGTTATTTTGGCAGCAAATACATAACAAAAGGAAGAACGGATAGCGTAACAGACATACAGAGTTACTATCAAATTTATAATGATATGATGTACATGTATGAATATAAAAACAAACCCATGGTTATCAGCAGATATATTAATATTATAAACGCGAAAATTTGTAAGTAAAGATGGATGGATGGATGTTTGTTACTCTTACACGCAAAAACAACTGAACGGATTTGGATGAAACTTTACAGTAATATAATAGGTCTTTACCCACTGAACAAAAGAATTCTCCTCTTCTGTGTCTTTACCTATGAAATTGCCGTTTTGTATGCAATAAGTGATAGTACTTATTATATATTATGGTACTTATTTAACTGCTGTGTGGGAGCACCCTAAATAAACCAAAACCTTCTTTCTATAGAAAGGCCTATGTTCAACAGTGGACTATTTAAGGATGTTAATGATGATGATAATGAAAAGATATTATTATTATTATTATTTTGCGTAATTAGAAAACATTTTAACAAAAGAAGTAGATTTACCTAAACCATTATTTTTCATTAAACCTAATGCTGTCGTTAGTCCACTTACTGTCGTGTCGCGGCGTGAGTTCTTAAGGTATCCATTTAAAACACAATGCAAACTATTTGCGACTGGTATTGGATTGGGTTGACTGAACTGTTCAGAAAATGAAGATTTCTTTTAAGGATATGTACACTTTTATTCGTTCTTTTATTCACTCGATTTGAGAATAGTTTAAGGTATTTAGCTATTTCGGTAATAAATAAATGGTAACGGACCGGTAGGTACCTCTGAGTTAACCAGATAAAAGTGAAGAACCACAAAAATTGATGATATTTAAAATCTGAACGACTTAGAATTTTAAATATTTTTTTTTATTACACATTTGGCCTGTGATTGTTAAGTCGATAAAAATTATCACCAAATTTTCAACAAATACATATACGAAAACCAGAACATAATAGGGGTTTATAAGAGGTTTTTATAAATGTTTAATTTTAGCAATTAAAAAGTTTCAAAGCTTCTACGTAAGCATTTAATCTAGTAATAATACGCCAATAATACGAAAAGAGCTGATACTCTTACACTGGTGGACCGATATTAACCAAACATAGCTAAGAACCACCGCAGGGAAACTGGCTTGCTAATGAAAAAAAACCGCATCGAAATCGGTCAATTCGTTTGAGTGCTACGATGCCACCCACACAGAGACAGACAGACAGACATCGACGTCAAACTTATGAGACTTTTCTTTTTGCGTCGGGGGTTAAAAATGAAAGCCACTATAATCATACGACCACTGCCCCTCGATGTTTAAAACAGGTCATAAACCGTTCTACACTTTTTGGTACATGTATGTCTTCTTGGGGAGATGGGGATTCGAGAATATTTTGTAATTACCTAATGCTTTTTTTTGTATCTGACCTTATAATATGCTTGTGATATACGGACATTACTATTCTTGTGTCTTTTTGCAGGAGTTGACAAAATATTCTGTTCACACAATCTTCCTATAATGTACGTATATTTTAATTAATACTAGAACCCCGAACTGAACCCCGTGGAGTTACCCGCGGTTATCGTTGTAACGCCGCAGGACAAAGCTAGTCTAAAAAAAGTAGCCTAAGTTACTCCCTGGATCATCAGCTACCTGCCAGTGAAAGTCCCGTAAAAATCAGACCAACCGTTCCAGAGATTACCCGAACTAACAGACAGACAGACAAAAAATTAAATGAACAATTGTATTACATTGTTCATTTAAGTTTTTTTAACTAATTATTAAACTTTCAAGACACATCTTCGTCTAATGACAAGTTGAAAATAAAATTACAAGAATACTCCTACCTCATCCAAGTCCGGGGGTGGCACTCAAGATTAAAAAATATTTCAATGACAAATACAAATTTCCTTCCCATCTGGCACCCGTCAAGGTCGAGAGAAGATGAAAAAAAAATCCCGAATTCCCTCGCTTTGAGTTAGCGTTCGGGTAACTAATTGGCATAGGTAGGAGACCAAATTGAGATTGCTTGTTTTCGCAAGATGAACCTTAAATTTAATATACGACTTTAATAAACATAAATTTACAAGCTAAACCGGCGAGCTACGTACCACCATATTCACACATCTCTCACACAACTTACCACAGGCAGTGTACAGTCGCGAAAAAAAAACCTTCTCCTAACAATAACGAACACATAACAAAAGAATTATTAATTTGGAGCAGGCGATCGGAACTTACGCGCGTACATACATTTCGATGATTCATTTTTATATACTCGTAAATGATCTTAGAAAAATGATCAGAAAATCAGACTGCGTACCATCAAAATTGATTATAATTTTTAATATTGGAATACAGGCAACTGATCCTCGTTGAGAGTTAGATAGTTAATGTAATATGATATCATAAAGCTCTCGTGCACGTGTGGATTTAGTCTTGTTTAACTTGGGTTAAATAAACATGTAGCGGTTAGTTTACAAATCGAAATAGCTCCTAGCTAGCTACTTAATCTACTTACAACTGAATGTTGTTTTTAAGATACGTTTATTTTGTGAAATTAATATCTCACAGCATAAGGAGTAAAATTATGTATTACAAGCTGACCCGCTCAACTTCGTTTGCGACTCTCCATAAAATTTTTTTTTTCCCAAATCCTCAACATTTACGGTCGATATCCAGCTCCTTTTGGCCATAGAGTGATGTTACATAGCCTAAAACATTATTAGCAAAATCGGTTCAGCCTGATGTTGTGACTAAGGCAAATAAGGATTCATTTTTATATGTATACTAGCTGACCCCGGCAAACGTCGTTGTGCCATAAAAAAAATTTGAGGATGGGTGACCCTTACCATTTAGGGGGATGAAAAATAGATGTTGGCCGATTCTCAGACCCCCTCAATATGCTCACAAAATTTCATGAGAATCGGTCAAGCCGTTTCGGAGGAGTATGGGAACGAAAACTGTGACACGAGAATGTTTATATATAAGACTAGCTGAACCCCGCGGTGTTACCCGCGGTTATCGTCGTACCGCGAGTAACGCCGCGGGACAAAATAGTCCAAAAAAAAGTAACCTAAGTTACTCCCTGGATCACCAGCTACCTGCCAGTGAAAGTCCCGTCAAAATCCGTCCAGCCGTTCCAGAGATTACCCGGAACAAACAGACAGACAGACAGACAGACTGACAGACAGACAGACAAAAAAAAAATTAACTACATTTTTGGTATATGTAGCGTGTATACATACATTTGCATTTAGTAAAAAGCAGTTATTTTAATATTACAGACACTCCAATTTTATTTATTTGTATAGATGTATAGATAGATTGGCGATTGATTCAATTTTGTCTATTCATTTGTTAATTAGTGTGCATGTATGTACTGTATTATCGACATGACAAGGTTTGTATGTCGCCAACGATCTAAGTAGTCCTCTACACCCCAGGATACTATTTATATCATAGTGCTTCAGAACCTACAAAGTACAGTATTTCATGCATATAGTTTTAGTTTACGATATAATGATATATTGAGCTAAACGACCTATATGATAAAAATCGGGTACTTTTCATTTTTACTCAGACCCGCAACTTCTGTACAAACTAATAAATGAACCATCTACATCATACATGTACTGTAGATGTATCACCTAGTAGTAAACTAATTCAGTTGTGTTTACATTGTACAGACGTTTCGAGCCGTGAGTAAAGATTAAAAATTCCCGGTTTTAACACTACACATAGTAGTGTAGATGCTTCATATATCTCGAAAATCGGTTCTCGAAGTAAAAGTGAATCAATACATAAGAATGGTAATATCATAATTGTAAAAAAAGATTGTGAATTATACATATATAAAGTTACAATGAGTTATGTAAACATTGTAACCACAACACATAATTATTATTTCGTTGTTGTTTGTAGATAAATCAATATTGACAAAATAAGATACAACAGTAAAACAATGAATTTCATTAATCAGTGAGAAGAAAATTGTATTTAAATTGTGTTAGCGCCCTAAGTTGAAATTCTTTCACTAGGTGAATTGTTTTACGCTTGTCTCGCTATACCATGGGTCCCATAAAATAGTACAAGGCTTCCTCCGGGGAACGCAACACCTAGTGATTGGTCTTATCATGTTTTCTCTTACATTCCTGATTATTGAAGTTATTTGGTGAAAATGTACGGAACTGTGTTTCAAGATGTGTCCGGAAATACTAACTTTTTAAATTGATCAATGAGTTTACACGTTGTTTTCATTATGAACAATATCTTTTTTATGTTATTCGTTTCCGACAAAAGAAGTTATAGATTGACAGTCGCTACTTACAACATGACGGCCTATTCACTGTTTGTTATCGTCGATAAGATAGCTTTAACAAGTATGATATGCGGGAATATGTCGTCGATACCCTCTGCTACTTTTAGATAAAATGAATCACATACGTTACACTTAGCGGCCCCCTTAAAAAAAATATATTACAGAATTAATCCGTGCAGACAGATGTCGATGATTTCGGTATTTTTTTTTTATTTTTTATGTGAAAACTGAATGAGAGAAAGAAATAAACTTTTATTATGATATCTAAGAAACCTCAAGTTCTGGTCGTTCATACTACTGTGGAGTCTGGAGTGAGACCCATGTGATTACAATGTATGTAGTATTAATAATGATGATAATTATATACAATTGTGTTAAATTGTTAATTTAAGTTTTTTAAACTAATTATTAAACTTTCAAGACCCATCTTCGTCTAATGACAAGTTGAAAATAAAATAACAAGAATACTCCTACCTCATCCAAGTCCGGGGGTGGCACTCGAGATTAAAAATATTTCAATGACAAATACAAATTTCCTTCCCATCTGGCACCCATTAAGGTCGAGGGAAGATGAAACAAAATTCCCGAATTCCCTCGCTTTGAGTTAGCGTTCGGGGAACTAATTGGCTTAGGTAGGAGACCAAATTGAGATTGCTTGTTTTCGCAAGATGAACCTTAAATTTAATATACGACTTTAATAAACATAAATTTACAAGCTAAACCGGCGAGCTTCGTACCACCATATTCACACATCTCTCTCAACTTCCCACAGGCAGTGTACAGTCGCGAAAAATAAAAAAACTCTTTTCCCGTTTTCTTTTAATTTTTCTTGTATACAAACCTTCTCCTAACAATAACTAACACATAACAAAATAATTATTAATTTGGAGCAGGCGATCGGAAGTTACGCGCGTACATACATTTCGATGATTCATTTTTATATACTCGTAAATGATCTTAGAAAAATGATCAGAAAATCAGACTGCGTACCATCAAAATTGATTATAATTTTTAATATTGGAATACAGGCAACTGATCCTCGTTGAGAGTTAGATAGTTAATGTAATATGATATCATAAAGCTCTCGTACACGTGTGGATTTAGTCTTGTTTAACTTGGGTTAAATAAACATGTAGCGGTTAGTTTACAACTCGAAATAGCTCTTGGCTAGCTACCTAATCTACTTACAACTGAATGTTGTTTTTTAAGATTAGTTTATTTTGTGAAAGTAAAAACTCACAGCATTAGGAGTAAAATTATGTCTTACTAGCTGATCCGCTCAACATCGTTTGGGTCTCTCCATAAGAAATATTTTTTTCTCAAATCCCCAACATTTACGGTCGATACTCGGCTCCTATTGGTCATAGAGTGATGTTACATAGCCTAAAACATTCCTCGCTAAATGGGCTTTCCAACAAAAAAGAATTAGCAAAATCGGTTCAGCCTGATGATGTGACTAAGGCAAATAGGGATTCATTTTTATATAATAGGTCTTTACCTATGAAATTGCCGTTTTGTATGCAATAAGTGAAAGTACTTATTTTTTTCAAACTTTTTTATTTCTGTTATTCGAAGTAATCACCCATACAATCGACGCATCTTTGCCAACGCATTGACAGTTTATTGATGCCCTTCTTATAAAAATCAACTGGACGGGAGGCAACAAACTCTTCAAAGGCATTTTGTACTGCCACTACGGAATTTTTACAAAACGGCATGAGCATTAATGCAGATGTGTACTGTGAAGAACTGGAGAGAATGATGGAGAAGCTTGCACATCTGCAATCAGCTTTGGTCAATCGGTCGTCCCCACTGCTCCTTCACGACAACGCGCGACCCCATACTGCGCAACAGACAGTCTCCAAGCTACAAGAGCTGGGGTTGGAAGCTCTCCCTCATCCGCCATACTCACCAGACCTTGCACCTACCGACTATTAATTTTTCAAAAATTTAGACAACATTTTAGTGGGTAATAAATTCCATTCCCGCGAGGCAGTACAAAATGCCTTTGAAGAGTTTGTTGCCTCCCGTTTTCCAAAATCCCCACATAGATTGGCGATTGATTCAATTTTGTCTCTTCATTTGTTAATTAGTGTACATGTATGTACTGTATTATCGACATAACAACTTTTGAATGTCGCCAACGATCTAAGTAGTCTTCTACACAGGATACTATTTATATAATCGTGCTTCACAACCTACAAAGTACAGTATTTTATGCACATAGTTTTAGTTTACGATATAATTATATATGAGTATTAAACTAAACTGCCTTTAAGATAAAAATCGGGTATCTTTCATTTTTAATCAGGCCCGAAACTTCTGTAAAAACTAATAGATGGAACATCTACATCGTACATGTTGTGTAGATGTATCACCTAGTAGTAAACTAATTCAGTTGTGTTTACATTGTACAGACGTTTCGAGCCGTGAGTAAAGAATTCCCGGTTTTAACACTACACATAGTAGTGTAGATGTTTCATATATCTCGAAATTCGGTTCTCGAAGTAAAAGTGAATCAATACATAAGAATGGTAATATAATAATTGTAAAAAGAAGATTTTGAAATATACATATATAAGGTTACAATGAGTTATGTAAACATTGTAACCACAACACATAATTATTATTTCGTTGTTGTTTGTAGATAAATCAATATTGACAAAATAAGATACAACAGTAAAACAATGAATTTCATTAATCAGTGAGAAGAAAATTGTATTTAAAATGTGTTAGCGCCCTAAGTTGAAATTCTTTCACTAGGTGGATTGTTTTACGCTTGTCTCGCTATACCATGGGCCCTATAGAATAGTACAAGGCTTCCTCCGGGGAACGTAACACCTAGTGATTGGTCTTATCATGTTTTCTCTTAAATTTCTGATTATTGGAGTTATTTGGTGAAAATGTACGGAACTGTGTTTCATTTACGACAAAAAAAGTAACAGACTGACATTCGCTACTTACGACATTCATTGATTGTTATCGTCGATAAGATAGCTTTAACGAGTATGATATGCGGGAATATGAAATATCTGCAAGTATACAAAGAAGTCGATACCGTGTGCTACTTTTAGATAAAATGAATCACATACGTTACTCTTAGCGGCCGCCTTAAAAAATGAATTATATTACAGAATTAATCCGTGCAGTCAAATAGCGATGATTTCGGTATTTTGTTTCTATTCGCTGTTATATACTAACTTGTACCTACATTTTGAGTTTAGTATTTACCTCTTATCTATATTATGAGATCCTAATCGCCAAGTTTAATCCTACTTCCTACTAATATCATAAACGTGAAAGTTTGTCAGTTTGGATGGATGGATGTTTGTTAATCTTTCACGCAAAAACGGGTTTGTATGAAGTTTTACAGTAATATAGCTTATACATCAGAATAACACATAGGCTACTGTTTGCCGCGGTAACCGTCATATACGCAGGCGGAGCCGCGGGCAACCACTAGTAGACTATAAAAATATTATATACTAGCTGAACCCCGCAGTGTTACCCGCGGTTATTGTTGTATCGCGAGTAACGCCGCGGGACAAAGCTAGTCTAAAAAAAGTAGCCTAAGTTACTCCCCGGATCATCAGCTACCTGCCAGTGAAAGTCCCGTCAAAATCCGTCCAGCCGTTCCAGAGATTACCCGGAACAAACAGACAGACAGACAGACAGACAAAAAATTTTTTAACTACATTTTTGGTATATGTATCATGCATACATACATATGCATTGATTAAAAAGCCGTTATTTTAATATTACAAACAGACACTCCAATTTTATTTATTTGTATAGATGACTCGCTAAAACAAACGACAGTCAATGGAGAATTCTCGTTTACAACCGCCTGTTCTGCTCTATCGTCGTATCTTATCTAACTTGATGGACATCAAACACAGTTCGCCTGATTACAAGAGCTGTAAGCACATTTGTTACTACATATTTTGCATGTCCTTTAAAACTTTGTAGACACGGGGCTTTGAGGGCTTTACATGATAATTCCAGCCAGGATAAAACAGTGTTTACCTGTAGTTAGACGGACTTGTTCGTGCAGCTCTAGCGGTTTGTTGTTATCATGACGATCATTTCTCCTGTGGTTTTAGTGTAATATATTTTGATTATATAAGTTTCTTAATATATACACGTTTTTAAAAATTTATGTTTATTAGCAGTCAGGCTAGCTAGTTCACGCTTTGGATAGTTTGGGATTCAGCGTCCGTTTGTGAAATAAATAAATATTTTCGGACACATAGATGTCCACAACAAGACAAGACAAGACAATATATGAAGTTATCTGTGAAGTGGTCGCCCAGGGGTAGAAATTCGACCACAGTTTAATTAATTTTTTGTTTTAGCTTTCTAAACCCTTCCTCCATATAAACTTTTACTGTACAATATTTCAAACTCCTCCATCCGCACAATTTACATAAATTGGGGTACAAAGTTTTTTTGCACGTATCAATAATTATATGTAGTATAATTATGGGTTCTAGACAATCAGGAATATTGTGTGTAATTAATGTAAATAATGTAATTTACTGTGTTTTGGGTTCAATTATCACTCAGGAAAAATATTGTGTATAAATAGGATCTTTTGTTCTGAGCCTAAATCTTCTTCGTAACCTTCTTGATTCCCAAGATTTTTGGATCGGCTTTATTTCACCTAGCTTTCACCTAATGTGGGAGAGCCTTGCTTCGGTATACACGGGCCGGCTCGACCGGAGTGATACCACGACCTCAAAGAAAACCGGTGTGAAACAGCGCCTACGCTGTGTTTTACGGAGTGAGTGAGGATACCAAACGCTTATGTCCCAATCCCTCCGACATCCCCCTCCCCATCCCCCAAAGGTCGACAACGCACTTGTGACGCCTCTTTCTAACGACACGTTTGCTCGTTTGCCCGCTATTCCTTAAAAAAACAATAATACTTTCCTCGGAGAAACGGATATACTCCGAAACCTTTAAAGCAAACTGTATTCAAAGGTAGAACTTGTTGTCTGTATCTTTGAAGGCATTGACTTCCCAATAACGATTGAAATAGATGTACATGACAACCGGGACCGACGGCTTAACGGACTCACCGAGACCCTGGCCGGGACCTTACAATCGGCAGTCGCATAGGTTAACCGCTAGACATAAGAGTCAGTCCAAATTGCATTGTTCTGAGACTATTTGAAATTTGTTTACCAAGTGTACGTATCAATTGATATAACTAGACATGCTTCATTGCTATACGCAGTTCTTCAAAATCTAACCTAAAAATGTAATACGTACGCTTCTAAGAAGTCTATTCTGGTTTCTTAGCAAATTTAATCACTCACGTGTGGACACACACGCAGGAACATAATGATTACAGTACCTACATATTGAATCATCGTATAATTATCTACGTGCGCTTAGGTTTCGTCTTGTAACTAGTAGAACATAAGGATAAATAATACAAAAAATTCTATGATTGGAAACTGCATCTAGCTTTATAAGTAAAATGACTTGACTTTTTTGAACAGGCGAGACTAAGCGAAAAGAGTCATTATAATGTCTTTATTACATATTTTTTCAAGAAACAATAACGTATATTTTCAAGACATTTCAAGCAGAAAAAATGTCAATCTTCATTTTACCAAAACTAATATAACAAACTATTATGAGAGAAAAAAAATGTTAACTGATCCATATTTAAACGGACTGCCCAAGATTGAAACAGTGGACGGCGATAGAGGCGATAATTTATTCTTTTTTTGATCAAATATAGAAATAGAATCCGATCACTGAGATAGTTCAATCATTTGAAATGTATTTTTCTACTCACACAGAAAATTATAAAAAAAACTACACAAGGGGTATCTGGAGGAGTAATTAGCTTACACATTAATGGAACATCATGTATACAAACTGTCTAATAGCCATAGTCCGTTCCATAGACCATTGTACATAGGCCTCTCCTTAGAAAGGAGAATTTGGTTACCATCTGCGTCACGTGGGCCAGACGGGTTTGTACATGGTTTGTTTCAAATTTTCCTTCTCTTTAAGACGCGTCTCCAACGAAATTGTTGGCAATTTCAATGTTTCCACCTGTTTGCAATCCTTCAGAAAATTGCCAACTTTTGTTTCCATTGTGTCTACACCGATTCGCCAACAATTTGAAAAACATTTGAACTAAGCGTCTACACAGATCCAATAAGTATTTTCAACAAGCGTATTGTTTTGATGTTTACCGCTAAAAACAGAAACACGGTTCCCAACATTTGTTTCCAACACAAGAAAATTACAGACACTTTTGTCACCAACACGTGTTGACAACACAAAAGTTGCCAACTTTTGTTCGGTGGAGACTCGTCTCCATTTCTATTACGACAACTAAGGATGAACTTGGGTAGTGGACACTAAATTCTTAATTTGTCACCACACGGAACTATTATGACTTAGTAATAATATAACTGGATAAAAAAAATTGTCGTACATTTTGTGGACGAAATAAAAACATTATTGTTGAAACTCTGTTATTTAACCTAGGCTCTCCCACGGAAAAATACCATTGTCATATTTAACAACTTAATAATTTATTACAGAATATTATATGAAAATAATTTCATAGTTTATTTACTACTGTGTATCAATACAACTAACTGTTACTGCAGAATAACTAAGATAGTAACTAACTTTTAACCGACTTCAAAAAAGGAGGAGGTTATCAATACGACTGTTTTTTTTTTGTTTTTGTTTATTACCTCATAACTTTGGACTGGGTCAAACCGATTTTGATGATTCTTTTTTTATTTGAAAGCTGGTGCTTCCCGTGTGGTCCCATTTAAATTTGGTTTAATTCTTGAAGTCGGTTCTTTTTTTCCAATTAATTTGATAAGTTAAATTGTTTGTAATTGTTTTCTATTATTATATTTACTCTTAATTCGCTAATTTGACGTTTAAATAGCTTCCTTTTCATTCAATTTAAAACTATTATAATATATCTTCCATAGTAAAATTATTTGTTTATTTAATAGTTTGCAATAGTGCCCTTTAACGCAATATAACTTATGTTTAATGAGACATGCAACGTCCGTATCCGTTGATTCGAGTCGTTTAATTACGATCCTGGTTCTTAACAAGTTTGTACCTTATTAATTTACTAGTCTTTATATCCAAGTTGATTAATTTTAAAATTCTTGCTAGTATTAATATATCTACCTGAAATCCTGTATACTTATGTGGTATATAGTAAATGTAGCCAATGCAAACATGTATCGGAAATTTGTGAAAATCTTTCTCCATTTCGACGGTTTCGTTTTGATCAAAATAAAAAATAAAATAAAAAATATAAATATAGGTAAACTTTTCTTTTCAGTTCTTTATATCTTTTAAGTTCCTCAATGAATTTAATAAAGATGGCAGATATTGACGCAGTAGGATTTGTTTTTAATAATTCGTACTTAAATGTAGATATGTCAGTCTCACGAGCAAGTCTTTGTTTTGAATTATATAATACAAATAAATATTAGATAGATATTAACTATTTTCCCTCCAGTCTGGACATACCTTCGGTTGCTGCTTTGATAACTGAAGAGCAATTTGCCAGGAAATTCAGTTCTTACATAATATTAGTAAACATGTTTATGTAGGTATTAAGTATTTAGGGATAAATTATATTTTTTTAAATATAAAGGCGAAAATTTGTGAAAATTTGGCATTTTTGTCACTTCTTCACGCGCAAACGACTGGACCAATTTTGATAAAATTTGGAATGGAGGAAGCTGACACCCTGGATTAACATATAGGCTACTTATATTTACTATATAACACAGCGGCTACTATTTGCCGCTTAAACCGATATACGCGCGGGCGTAGCCGCGGGTAACAGCTAGTTACTAATAAAGTTACTATAATTATGAAGCGGCTACTAGTACAGGCAAACGGTATTTAACCTATCCATAAGAATAGTTAATTGGTCATAGGTATTAAGCTAGCAGTAATGTCTGGCTGATTTCAAATTAACTGCGTTTTCGCAATACCTGTATGAAATATCGTTTGCAAGAGAAATATGGTCTGTCTAAGACGTAAAAAGCCTGACGTACCGCGTGTCAGGGCCTATTGTAAAACACATTATTTCTAAATATTAGAGAACTTCGGAGTAAATCAAAACTTTATAGGAGATTCCTTTTCATCTAGTATTATTAAGTTTCAGAAAAGCAAGGTCTCAAAGACATACACACAAGATTTGTTCTATCATGTATATTTTTTTGCGGTAACGTTCTACGATTACCATTTTTAATCCGTTCGTTTAAGAATACTTGAGCTTTGGAAAGTTCTATCCTACTTCATATTTTAAATGCGAAAGTTTGTGAGGATCTATGGATGTTTTGTTACTTATTTACGTGAAAAATGCTGAATGAAATTCGATTCGACACTTCACAGTAATGTAGTTTACATATCAGAACAACACAAAACCTCTAAATGGGATTTAGGGCTCCCACACATAAGTACGATGCGATGCGATGCGACTCCGCATCGTAGACGCGATGCGAATTGCTACGATACGAATTCGTGCGGCAAAGCTGTTTCATGTGACCATTCTTTCGACCACAAAGAGATATCCTAATGAGATTTTTGTATGAAATGGAAGATGAAAAATAGAATAATAAAAAATATATACGGTCGAATTGAGAAACCTCCTCCTTTTTTTGAAGTCGGTTAATAATTTAAATGATTAATGGATAAAAGTAAATAAGAAAGTGTCAGAGTGGACCAAAACTGTTGTCAACAAGTATGACGTAACATCGCACGAATGCACGATGCGAATTATAGCGGACGTTCTTGCGGCGTGAGCTCGCACGAACGTGCGAGCACGCAGATATTTACGATGCGTTGCGAATTCGCAGTTTTATGTGGGCACCCTTACCGCTCCCTCCGACACGCGGGAAATGACTAGTTATAAATATAGTACTATTATATTTTATACTGCAAAGAAAAAAGCACAAGACGATGGCTGACGTCGGTCGAGCATTTAAAATATTGAGTCTGTACAGCATGTTATTATTTCTTGAGCAATTAATTATAAATAATCACTTAAGAGTTGTTATTAAGTAATAAAAATAGTACAAATAGTATGAACCGTTAGTAATTATCTATTGAGAGAAAAACAAAGTGAATCTTAATAACTTTATATATACTATATATAGAAGGGATAGTCTATTACACTATTGTATGCAGATTTACGTACACATATTTCAGAGAAACACAAACTATCTTGTAATTCAAAACGAATTCAAAAGGTTTATTGAAGGAAATTGACTTCCGTTGTCGCAAAAGGCGGAGATCGAGAATAATAAATGAACTGAAACTCCATGCCTATACACAAACAAGATTACGTTAAGTATATTCTAAATCAGAAAATCAAGAAAGTCTTCAAAGAAGAGAAGATTGGAATATGATGATAGATGAGTTCAAAACTAGGAGCTTTTAATATGTTAATGGACAGCTTGCATATACATTCCCGATTATAGAAATGTAATAGGTTTTATCTATTCTGAAACAATTCTAAAATTTTACATGAAGTCATTATTACCGAATATTTTGTTCTTTGTATTAAAATTACAATTGTTTAGCCATAATAAACATGTTGCCTAAATAATAAAATCATAAACACATTGTGATACTCAGAGACATTGCGGACTATCATAAGTTAAATATTTTTTAAACTGCCGACAACATTATATCATATCTTTATTAGTCGACGATAATGGGTCTCCTTCACTCACCGTCAACAGCCGTTACCCAGAACAAACAGACAGACAGATAGACAGACAAACATTGCTTAAATACGTTTTTGGTATATGTACCGTGTATACATACATATGCATTTGGTAAAAAGCGGTTATTTTAATATTACAAGCAGACTCCAATTTTATTAATTTGTATAGATTAAACCATATACATAAATTAAAAAATGTTTACATTACATGTATTATTTTCAAGTATGTTTTTTAATGGTGAACTGTGTTTTATTAGTCAAGCCCTTTCATTTGATACGCATATTAAGGTAGTCGTGACAAAATTAGTAAACTGCCATTTTGTAGCGGCGACCATTTTGTATTTAAAATAAAACAGAATGTATTTAATTGTATTGTTACCAGAGCTAAAGGTGTGCACCAAATTTCAGATCAATCTGTTAACAGGAAGGGGGTCAAATTTCAATTACTAGATTTGACTCAAACAAACAGGGCAAGCTAAATAAAACCGTTTAAAAATATCATTTAAAAGGTTTAATGGCATGAGCAACCAGTCGAGTGAGTAAAGAGACGTAAGTGCGTGCATTTAGTGCTTTTAGTACCAACATTGGAGTTAATTTTGTATCGAGTGATTTTTCTAAAATTGATTAAAGGATTTTAATACAGAAGTATATAGAGTATATGTTGAATTTATTTCAATGTATGTTCATTGAAATAAATTCAACATATACTAAAAAAGATGACGTGGACAACATGTCTCAATATTTTATAACTTTGTGTTCACCTACATCTACAAATAGTTGCATTGCATTCTTTGTTATTGAAACGTTCTGTAAGTCCATAAAATTGGTTACATTAGGGGACCAAACTGTTCATGCAACCTCTATTTCTTATTGTTGCCCACGTGGTATTAGCTTGATCGTAGTGATTATGATGATCGTAGGTATTAGCTTGATCGTGAATCGAAGGCAACTTTCCAGCTTATGTCCATATTTGTACCTAAAGGCGTCTAGGGTGGTGCTTTTTACTTTTTTTTCCTGTGAATTCTAATATTACTGTTGAATGAAATAATCGCGATGAAGAAAGTAGTTTTCTTTAAACGGTATTATGTAGAAACACTATTATAGAAGCTCCACATGCCAATAATCTTAATATTAAATTATTATATTTGTATTGTACTGAGATCATCGTGTATTAAGGTTATGCATTTTTTCTTGACAGATTATAAATTCAAACCAGTTAAGGATCATTTCTTATGTTTGAAAATTGGAAAACGGTCCATTTAACTTCAATTGTTTAATTTCATATAACTTAGACCAGTAACATTTTCTTAGACATCATAAGTCACGTACCTGTATCGTCATTGCTAGACTGCAGTAAAACAGTCAGATGGTAATTATTTTGATTATAGTACACGCAAGTTCAGTTTAGCTTTGCATCCAGCTTTCTGTTTAACGATTTATGAAATCCTTATGAATAAGCAAGCAATATGAATAAATATAGTTATTAGTCCCTGTCGTTATGTAATTTATTGCTTCTATTTCTGAACTAACTGCTGACGAAGGAATGGAAGACTATGAAACTGTTCTCTTATTATATATATTATCTACTAGCTGAACCCCGCGGTGTTACCCACGGTTATTGTTGTACCGCGAGTAACGCCGCGGGACAAAGTTAGTCTAAAAAAGTAGCCTAAGTTACTCCCTGGATCATCAGCTACCTGCCAGTGAAAGTCCCGTCAAAATCCGTCCAGCCGTTCCAGAGATTACCCGGAACAAACAGACAGACAGACAAAAAAATTTTTAACTGCATTTTTGGTATGTGTACCGTGTATACATACATATGCATTTATTAAAATGCGGTTATTTTAATATTATAAACAGACACTCCAATTTTATTTATTTGTATAGATAAAGGTAATTTTAATAGTTCTTCGTTATTTTCTCTAAAAATAAATAAAATTTAAGCGTCTGTTTGAAATTTCAAATTAACAGCTTTTCACTAAATGCATATGAAAGTGTATACGGTATTTGCAACTAGTTTTTATTTCAATATAATATTTCTTTGAAATCAACGAGGTACTGTAGGTATCAGATTGGATACTGAGGAGTTCACTAAAGCTATATTAAGTTGCGAGTTTCACATAGGCCAGGGCAGTCTCCCACCATTAGATAACCTTTTTGATCGACCTACCTATGCCATTAAAAGTTATAAAAGGAAAAGTTTATAAGATGGTAAGAAAAGAAACGTATCGCGGGAAGCTGTATCATTATCATCTCAGCCTAAAGATGTCCACTACTGAACATAGGGGTCCCAAAAGGTCCACAACAACTGGACCCGTGTTGCCTATATCCAAGCCGTATAATCGAGTTCTATTTCATTACATCTGGTACTGGTTTAATTTATGGAAAGGTATTCAATGTATTAGCAATTTTAATGTATAATGGAGCGTTATTTACGAAGTAGCTATCAGACAATATTTAGTAATATTTCTAAGGAAGTCTTTGGAATTTTAATTTAAATATACTTTATTAAAGTAAAAGTTAAATTATCCTAACTAAGCAATTGAAGGATCACTCGTATCTTATCTATTGATGCACTTATACTAGGGCCATGTTTAAATCACGGGCGCTCAACGCGCGTTTTGCCAACGCGCGTTTACAACTATATGTAAGAACGCATCATGTGTACTCCTAGAACTAAATTACATGTAGTTGTAAATGCGCGTTAGCAAAACGTGCGTTGAGCGCTCGTTATCTGAACATGCCCTAATGCTGTTGTAATCTATTATATATAAGACTAGCTGAACCCCGCGGTGTTACCCGCGATTATTGTTGTACCGCGAGTAACGCCGAGGGACAAAGTTAGTCTAAAAAAAAGTAGCCTAAGTTACTCCCTGGATCATCAGCTACCTGCCAGTGAAAGTCCCGTCAAAATCGGTCCAGCCGTTCCAGAGATTACCCGGAACAAACAGACAGACAGACAGACAGACAGACCGACAGACAGACAGACCGACAGACAGACAGACAAAAAATTTTTTAACTACATTTTTGGTATATGTAGCGTGTATACATACATATGCATTTAGTAAAAAGCGGTTATTTTAATATTACAAACAGACACTCCAATTTTATTTATTTCACGTTTTTTTCTTAAAACGTGTGTTTTGCTGGTGTGCCTAAGAAACGCTAGTTAGCATTATGCTTAGACAAATAGGAGCCGAGCATGATTAAAATGAGACGCAGACGCAGAGTGTAGTTATATTAGTATTACTAGCTGACCCAAGCAAATAGGGCAGCTAGTAATACTAATATTACTACACTAATGTTACTCTATTAGGGTAGTAATATCTCTTACATAGTAATCCAACAAGTATTTAATCGGAGGAATTTAATGGATAACTAGTAATCATAAAGGAAACCGACATATCTATTAAGTAATGGATAATTTCTTGATGGTGGTTTAATAGAGCTTACTTACATTGTAGTAGCATTTCAGCTTTGCTAAGGTGGGATTAGTCTTCTTGGATTTTATTTTTATTGCCTTAAGGCTATGTCTATACTAGTGTGCTTTTATGTTGCTTAATGTAATCGTCTATCCATGTGCATATTAATCAGTCGTCAATATTTATGAAAATAGCGTGAGAACTTATAGTTTACTGTGACGCATATTTAGTGTTAATTCTAAGGAAAGGAACAATCTGGTTTAGCTTATTCTATCTTTATTTTTTCAGATTTTGTATAAAATGATATCCATGACTACACCGGTGATGGATCACCGTAATGCTGGAGACATATGGCGTAGTCAAATCAATTTGAGCGTAAATTAATTGCACTAATTGCATAAATTTACATGTATTAGAAGAAGATGTATGATGGACATAAAAGCGCATTTAGATAGTCATTCCTTTAACTATCTAGACACAATTATTATGTCAATCATTTACATTACCGTCTATAATTATAAAGCCCTGCTTTGTTACCCGTGGTTCAACAAGAACCGCAGGTTATGAAAGTCTGAAAAGTCGTTCTCGAGATGCAAAAAAAAAGTTGTTAGTACCGTATATACTTTCATATGCAATTAGTGAAAAGCTGTTAATTACAAAATACAAACAGGCACTTCCACTTTATTTTTTTGGATAGATACATGTAGTAAATGAACATACCTACAAGTTAGTTAATGGTAAATCAGTACTACCGACCAAGTAAATTTAGAAACTGCAATTTAAATGACACATGTACCTATTGATCGTATCACTTCGAAGATTCCACATGTGAGTCTTTGTGCCATAAGGGTTCGGCCAAATCTACGCTTCAGTAACGCAGGAAGCGGGACGCGATGCGAAAGCGTCTGCAACGCGTAACGCGACTGTGTAGCGAACCGCGAACTTCATTTGCTAGTGAACAATCACTAAACCTGAGCGTCTTTATCTGGTATTAGTGGCATAAATACTTAATTGTGGTGGTGATGACATTCTCGTACTTAAGATCGGAATCCGACTGACTCTAACATTGGTATCACTGCCGATATTAATTCGCCTTCAAATATCGAATATTCTAACTGTGCATGAGGTATTAAAACACTTGTGTGATATTATTATGAAACTCGCCTGATTATACTCATGTTCTAATTACCTCTCATAATGCAACAGTCCCATATATCCATTTGAAATTCCGTACCAATCGAATACAATATTTTGTCTTTTTTCGTAAATTCTTATAGTCATTGTTTTTAAAATAATATACAGTGGTATATCATTTTACTGTTTTGATAAACACATCTGTATTATCTTCTGTTGTAGTCATCGTGGAACGAATTAATTGTAAAGACTCCACAGTTGGCCTTGGTAGTTTAAGCTGTCGCCAAGTGCCGCTTTCTACTGCACCAAGTGTCGTGGGTTCAAATCCCACTTGGAACAACAACAAACAAACTGTGTGATCCACAAGTTGTTGTTCTGAGTCTGGGTGTTCTTTGGCGACAAAGGATGAATATTCCCATAAATGTGGGAGTAGTATTAAAAAAAGGAAGGTAGCTTTCTCGCACGTACACTACACACATCTGAGCACTAGACGCGTGCGTACCGCAGCGTTCTGCTCTGCGGACGCTACCCTGTCGCTTTGTGGTCGCGTAGGTGTGAAAAGCGCTATAGAAAAGGTGTGGCCGAAGCTTAAATTGGTAGCGAGACGAATAGTGTTTTTTTTTTGTATGTATTGCCTGCCTGCAAATGACTATACTCTGCCTGATGGTAAGCATAAGCAGAGTCCAAGAGCGGTGGTCACTATACTCATTGCTCGCATAGACAATGCAACAATGCAGCATGGTGATCCACACTATGGCGGTCTAGTGATGCTTCTGCATCATTGGGTCTCCGGTCTCACACTCACCAATGAAACACGACAGCATGAACGCTGTCTTTTTACGCTGATTTTCTGTGCAAGGGTAGTACCGCCCCGGTCGAGTCGGCCCGTTCGTGCTGAAATCAGCGTACCTCTACTACCTGTAATCAGGGTGCGTCGGGGCGTACATGTACATTCAGTAACGGCGCTGAGTTATCGGCATGTATGCTCAAGTGCTTCTCACACGTCCACGTCCGACCTGTATCCGTCGACATACGGGCAGGGAGGAACCTGCTCCTTTCGGAGCGGGTCGTGCACCCTGGAAATGCTGGAGATCCGCAATATGCGAGGGGAGCCGCAACACCTAGCCCATATCTCCAGTAGCCAAGTTGAGGAGGGCCATTGCCCGGCTGGACATTACCACCAGTCAGGTATAACCCACTACCCTAATCCTGTGTTCCACACCACCCCCTTACTACCCATCCTTCCGAAACCTACCTAGTATTCCCATCTAATGTCCTAACTCCTAATCCAATCACACACTTCAATCACTCAGTCACTCATTCACTCACCCATACACTCACCCATTCATTCATTTACTCACTTCATTACACGGGTCCACCAAGGCCAGCAGGCGACCTCGGAGGACTATCATGCCTGCCTGCACTAGTCCTGTGCAGTCGAGCGCCGTAAGCCAGGATGAAGGAGTCCTGGGGGGTTGAGCTGAACGGGGTCGGGGTTAGTTACCTCCGTGAAGCAACACGCCCTCTTTGGTCCGGATTTCAGGCAAAACGGTAGCCTTGTAGCTAGCCACTACAAGGTAATGGACACGCGTCCCGTACGGATGAGGTGGTACGGTCCGCAGGCGAGGTTCGGGGGGGGTGTTCTCTGGGAGAACACTGGGGCCCGGCCATGCTGACGGAGCGAGGACATAAGGCACAACTGGGGGCCGCATGTCTGCAGTTCCCGATGTCGCGCATGAGTCCCAACCCAACGACCCTATACCTCTCGGGTATTCCTGGTGTCCTTAGGGACATCCCCAAAGGTGCGGGCTCCATGGAGGGTGGGAAGCTCGAGAGGCGAAAATAACAACACCAAAATAATGGATGAAAACAAATCCCAAACCCCAAAGGTGGAAGGTACGGCAATAGCTGGACCGGACACCCAAGGAAGGGGTCCAGTAGGACCTCCCTCCTTAACACGAGTCTACAGGGAAGCCTTGGCGACCCAAGTAGACAAGAACACGCAGTCTCGTGTCGGCACCTCCATGGTACCGACACCGAAGACAAAATCTACCGCGGAGGGCAGAAAGGTCGCCGGCAAGCCGGTGACCAGGAAGCCTAACGCGAAAGCACCCGCTGGACAGGTACAGGCGAGCTCCACGAGCTTTGGCCGTACCCGGCCAGCCCCCGAAGTCGTTCCGGGCGTGGCTCGGCCTACAAACCTGGAGCAGACAACGGGGAGGAGGTCCCAACAAGGCGACCCAGCCACGGACCCTAGCTTGTCCGGTTGGCAAGTCGCCATGTCCAGGAAGAGGAAGGGGAAAAAGGCAAAGAACATAGTGTCGGCGCCCCAACCCCCAGCTTCTTCCTCTTGTGTGGAACTAAAGACACGCAAGAAAAACAAAAAGCAGCGTCGCAGGGAGAGAGAGAAGCGACAAGCTGCTACAACAGACGCGACCCCGGTACCAACCCAAGGGCAGGGTACCAGTCTGCGGAGAGGGAATAATGCGCCTGCTGAACCCTCAGCAACACGACGCACACCTCCCAAGGGCAAGGGGACGCAAACAGGACCTCAGGGTGGTAGTACCCAGGGGGGCCGGCACTCTGCCAAAAGGGCACGCCTTGACGAGACAATATCTCCGAGAGGCGAGCCAAAGAGGCGGAGGACCGGACCACCAGGGGAGGCCACTCAGACTGACTATGCAAGCGCGGTCAAGGCGGACCTGGTGGCAGCGGTAACCACTGCCACTATGGAAAACCTCAGCCAGAGTCAGTCTGATGAGGTCCAAAAGCGGATTGAGGAGCTGCTGTTCGAGGAATCGATGAAGCCGGGCAGCAGTAACTCAGAGGGCCCATCGTTTCGGGGAAGGCCGGTATTGACCGACGGCTACCTAAAACTATGGTGCGAAAACCAGCCTACGCTGGAATGGCTGAAGCGCAGCGTGGCCACCATCACTCTTCCCACGGGAGAGAAGTTGGTGGTAAAGCGCCCAGGCGAGATGACGAAGCGAGTCCGCTGCGGCATCTTGCTCCCTGGGGTCCACGAGGACCACAGAAGGGTAGCACACATGCTGCGCTTCCAAAACCGGTGGGCAGACATCGAAAGATGGCTCCTACTGAAAATGGACAGGCAAGCGACGGACACGTTCGCCATCGTCAGCATCCCGGAAACGGTGGTGGGGCCCCTGGTCGAGCACGGGCGCCGGCTCAGCTTTATGCTGGGCACGGTGTACGTCAAGTTCTTAGGGCCCCGCGGCAAGTTTGTGGAGTATCCACCAGCCGAAACCGACTCCAGGGATGCAATAAACAGTGCTTGCACCCTTCCGATGGACACTGCGGATGGGGCAAAGGATGCTGCTGACGCAGTCGCGACATTTGAGCCCCAGGCTCCGGCACGGTCCGCCCTCGAATCCGATGTGGAAGATGACCTTCTTCGAGACCGCACGGACAGCGGGGGTGATTGCGTGGAGGAGCTACGCAAGCTGGCCATTCAAAAGGAGGATGGAGCCGAGGTCGAGGACTTGGCAACGGAGGAATCAGATTCCGATGGCGCTGTCTCCTTCCTCGGCATGTAGCATCCTCCAGGCTAACCTCCACCACAGCATAACTGCGACGGCTCAGATCAGGAAGTGGTTGGAGGACAACAAAACAGCCGTCATACTGATCCAAGAGCCGTGGGTCAGAGACGGCACTGTCTGCGGACTCCGCAACATGGGAGGTAAGCTAACAGTTCACGCGGGACCAGAGAATCCCCGCACATGCATATACACTACGGCTGATATAAACATGCAGGCCCTAACCAGTTTCTGTTCCAGAGACCTATGTGCCATGAAGGTGCAGGTAGCCCAAGACACCGGCCTCGTGCAGGTGGTATTGGCATCCGTCTACATGCCGGAAGCCGACGACCCACCACCGCACGACCTGTCGCGGCTGGTCCACTACTGCGAGGAGGTGGGACTCGAGCTCATCGTGGGAACCGACTCCAACGCGCACCATGCCTTATGGGGCATGTCTACAGGTAACGACAGAGGTAGGAAACTCGTTGAATACCTATTTACGACAAACCTTAACATAGTAAACACAGGTTCTGTACCAACATTCGTCAACAGACGTAGCAAGACAATCATTGACTTGACCTTGGCAACTGAAGAGGCAGCGAAACACATCTCAAACTGGCACGTGTCCAACGAACTGTCATGTTCGGACCACAGATGGATTCGTTTCGACCTTCAGGTAAACACACTCACGGCACCACCTAGGCGGAACCCAAGAAAAACCGATCGCACCCAATACTCACTGCGGATCGGTCAGTCCCTGGCACAGGGAAGTAACCCGACTAGAATCCAAGGTACCGTAGAAATTGAAAAACAGGTAAAGTTTCTCACAGACACTATGATGGACTGTTACCATCAGACATGCCCCCTATCCACCCCACCAGCAGGCCAAACAAAAACAAAGAGCTGGTGGGGGCCTGAGCTGGAGAGACTCAGGAGCGAGATGAGGAAGCAACTCAACAGGGCGATGAACACCGGTACAGACCAGGACTGGGATAAATATAAGGTCACCAAGTCCAGGTACAAAAAACGACTCAGATACAGGAGTACCAACTCATGGCGGAACTTCTGCACAAACATTGAGACTGCTGCACAGGCCAACAGGGTAAGGAAAGTTCTCTCCAATAACTCAGCCATATCACTGGGGTCTTTACGAAAGCCAGACAACTCCTTTACCACCTCGGTGGAAGAGGCAGAATGTATTCTGGTAACAACACACTTCTCGGACTGTGAAATAATCAGTCCAGGCGGATGGCCAGAAGAAGAAACCATCCCAACGGAGGAGGAATGGCAGCTGGCCCACAAGGTAATCGACCCATATAAAACACAATGGGCAATTGACAGTTTCGACTCATTTAAATCTCCAGGCCCGGACGGGATCTTCCCAGCCCTGCTTAAATGGGGAGGGAAGACACTTACTCAACGGTTGACCTACGTCCTGGGAGCCTGTCTGGCACACAGATATGTGCCAAGACAGTGGAGAGACGTCAGAGCAATCTTCATACCAAAGCCAGGTAAAACCGACTACTCGGATCCAAAATCCTTCAGACCAATAAGCCTAACCTCTTTCCTCCTAAAGACACTAGAGAGGTTATGCGACAGGCATCTGAGGGAAACGGCGCTGACACAAGCACCATTACATCCGAACCAGCATGCCTACAGTCCAGGTAAATCGACAGAGTCAGCACTTCATGCGGTCACAACCAAAATTGAGGTTGCAATAAAAAACAAGATGATGTGCTTAGGCACCTTCATAGATATCGAGGGAGCCTTCGACAAAACGAAATTCACCAGCATAACAGCAGCACTGGTAAAACATGGAGTGCATGCTGTCATGATAGAGTGGATAAACAAGATGCTGAGCCAGAGAGTCATCAGACTCGAGGCAGACGCTACTAAACAAGCACTGGTGGCGAAGGGCTGCCCCCAAGGTGGCGTTCTCTCACCAATCCTATGGAACCTAGTGGTAAACGACCTTATCACCACATTGAACAACAATCACCATTATACCATCGGATACGCTGATGATATAGTGATATTAACAAGCGGCATGCACACAGGTACAGTATGCGATGTAACACGCTCAGCACTGGCAATAGTGGAACGCTGGTGCGTGGATAATGAACTGTCAGTCAACCCAAGGAAGACTGAAATGGTAATGTTCACCAACAAACGGAACCTGGGAAATTACCGACCTCCCAAGCTGTTCAATACAGAGCTCCAACTCTCGTCTGAGGTAAAGTATCTAGGGGTAATATTCGACCACAGACTTAACTGGAGCGCCCACCTCAACAACAAAATTGAAAAAGCAACAGTCGTATTCTGGCAGTGCCGCAGAATGGTAGGTAAAACTTGGGGACTAAACCCCAAGACCACTTTGTGGCTCTACGAGACAGTCATCCGACCAATGGTAAGTTACGGCGCGATAGTCTGGTGGCCACGGACCAAACTATCCACTGCCGAAACTAAACTACAACGACTCCAGAGATTGGCCTGTCTGGCGGCTACAGGCTGTATGAGGACTACACCGACTGCAGCTCTGGAAGCCATCTTAGGTCTACCACCACTCCACCTTTTCATAAGGCAGGAGGCTTTAGCTGCAGCAGCGCGGCTAAAGAAACAAAATCTCTGGAGGCTGCCTAGGGTACCACACACCGAAATCCTCTATGAGGCTATAGGTAAGGAACCGCTCATGGAAGCGGTAACTGACACGATACCCAGGCAATTCGTCTTTGACAAAAAATACAAGATACAACTGCACGAGGACCCCCAAGAAGGGCTTAACCCAAAGGAGTTAAGAATCTTCACGGACGGATCCAAAACAAGGTCAGGCACTGGCTCGGGAGTATTCTCTGAGGACCTAAACATACACATCTCGACACCATTAGGAGCCCACAACACAGTCTTCCAGGCAGAGTGTATGGGCATAATAACGGCAGCACATGCGATCATCTCCAGGAAGGTAACGGAATACCCCATCCGCATACTTTCCGACAGCCGATCAGTCTTACAAGCTCTACAGAGTCATGTGACTACCTCAGGGCTAATCTACGAATGCCACAGTGCCCTGACAGAGGTAAGCACTATAAATAGTATAACTCTCCAGTGGATCAAAGGTCATAGCAACTCACGCGGGAACGACTCAGCTGACGCACTGGCAAGAGGCGGATCGGAGACAAGGGCAATCGGCCCAGAACCAATACTGCCATTGCCGACTGCCTGGCTGCGACGGACACTGCAACAGAACACCGAGGTAGAACACCAAATATATTGGTCCAACCTTTGTACCTGCAGGCAGACCAAAGAGGCCCTCCCGACGATCAACCCCGGATTGTCACGGAAGCTGAAACAACTGAAGAGGCCGCCGCTTCGACTCCTAATCGGAGCAATAACTGGTCATGCACTATTAAACAAACATCTCTTTACCCTAGGTGTAACGGACAGCCCTCTATGCAGAGCGTGCATGGAGGAAGATGAAACAGCCGCCCATGTCATCTTGACATGTCCAGAGGTGGCGAAATACCGGGCGAGACACCTCGGATCGCCGAGGTCACTTCAGGAAGTCGTCGGCAACACAAGGGGTCTGCTAGGCTTCCTGGAAGAATTGGGTTGGCACCACTAGTGCCGACCCACTACGCAAAATAGGCGCAATAAGACGTCGAGTTGCGGAAACCAAGCCCGCGAGTTTCAATTCAATTCAATACTACCTGTAATCTCTTGTAAGTGTCTTGAAAAGCGCATAGGAGTGGAGCGCCGATTTTATCAAAGATATGGAGGATATGCATACATTTATACATTACACATTTACGATTATGATCAGATTCACCGATTGATATTTCTTGACATTGATGAAGAAAGAAATTTTAATGCTCACAGAATTTTTACTGCAATTATTTTTAAGGATATAATTACAAGTTGTTTAGTCTTTCTAATAATGATTGATACGTGATTATCGTTTGTTCATTGCTATGACTGTTCTGTTATTTATGTTAATTATAAAGATTCTCAGGGCGTGAAACATTCTAACGAGGTCACTCACATAAAATAAATTGTTATTGACATTGATCGAACATTAAAACATTAAAAAATCTGCGTAGTTATATGATTAGTCATTAGCTAGCAAATTACGAAGTAACTATTATAAGATTTCCAAAAAATATATGTTTAGAAATAAAACAGACAATAATGAGTCTAAATTGTGTACCGAGTTATACTTGCAAGCTAATATCGATGTTTTTTACTCTTTCACGTCAACACGGCTGAACAACTCCGGATCGAAAATGTCACCGATATAGATTATAATCTGACGACGAGCAATTTACAACAACAGTGGATACGATCGGTACCTATACCTACCCCAGCTATTAGTTAGTGTGTAAGGTAGATACATAATTTGTTCATCTTTGGATTTTATTCGCATGTCGTGTGTATGTCGCTCACATCTTTATGTTTAGCATATCACTACAAGTGAGGACTTGTTTTTTATCCTTATGCAGGAAGTCAGATCAAGGAAGCTTTTCTTCACGTAACACAATTAAAAAACTTATTTGCTCTGTAATAAAATATCTTGGTACATTTGCGAACTGGTTTGGCCTCAGTCATTACGTACTTAAATAAGACTTTCAAAATACCATTAATATGGCGCTACTTTAAGCTGCCAAGTGCTTATTTTTAAGCTAACGGTAAAGATATTCAGAATAAGAATGTTTAGGTAGCAATTTAAAAATATCTCTACCACTTTTTTACATTGTTAATAACTAGGTATTGGAAAAGTCATAATTACTTGCAACATTTTTTAGAACGGTATAATTAATAGTCGATTATACTATCTATCATATATAATAGTACACATACATACTTAGCATAAATGCCCGAATGATTTAGTAAAAGCGTATTAAAGTTTCTATATTATCTAAATATTAATACGTGAAGCAAAAACTTTGTATCTCTTTTTACGAAAGGTGTGCCTATAGAAGAGTACGAAATTTGGCACAGTTAAAGTTTATGTTAATTTTATGATAAGTCTTGCAGTGGACTGCAATAGATTGATGATGAAAGTTTATATGGAGAAGGAGTGCAGAAATCAAGCGTTCTGAATGACAAAAGAAGTAAACATACAAAAATAAACCTTAATACAATTACTCAAAACTGTGTTTCCAACGTGATAAAAATCTGCTGTCCTCTCCGAGGCGGTCTGTGTGAACGGACCCCTGTTGTCATTATGAGGGACTAAACGGAAAAAATACGATAACTTTATAAGGCACTGTCTTTGCTTCTTATATATGGTGTTAAAAAAAATACGAGATAGAACCTTATACTACTGTATTTATGAATATATGCAAAAGCTTACGGTCAAACTGGCTACTATTTTTTTTTTCTAAATAACTAAATGACTTGAATGATTTGAATGAAATGACTTCATACATTTGACGCAAACTAGGTAGAGCCTGAACGATCATAATCAAACTTTTTATAGATAAATTACACTCAGATTTCAGCTTTCAGAATAGATAAAATTATTTGTCCCGAGTAGAAATCGAATCTACAACCTACGGCTTCGAGGTCAGGCTCACTGGACTAACTGGTCTGTCAATTCAAAGTCAAATAAATAAATTATCATACATTCGTACTATAAATCCTTGTTCATATATCAAATCTGTCTCATATGTAATTGAAATGACGCTTAGAATACAGAAACACAATGTATTTAATTAATAAATCACAAATGTTCTGAAAACCTTGATATAATCTTAACAACCAATTATATTTTACACTTTTACGGTACCCATGATTTTATTTTTAATTTAAATCCTTTCTCACTACTAAAATATCTACATTCGAAATTTCATCGAAATCGTTATTGAATCCCATTCAAATTGCAGCCTCTTTTCAACCCTTTAAAATATAATTTTTGATAGCCATTAACAATCCTCCTTTTCAAAGACTCGAAAAATTTCATCTAAATATCTGTCTGACATTTAGATACCTGTAGAATATTACTACAGTTGAGAGAGGATATTAAATTCATTAAAAATATGGAAGTAAGAAAGAATGTTTATTAGGATATGAATTTTAATTGAGGGTCGGTGTACGCTAATGTATCGTTAAGGGATAAACCAAAACATGTTACGGGTGAATATCAGATTTCTAATGGACAAGGTACTTCATTGATACTTGAATGTGTCTAACAAGTCAACATGCTTTACGAAAGATGTTCTGTTAACACGAATGCGTTAGACTTTAATAAATAATAAAATATGTAAGTTACGACAACCTTATTGGTTTAGTTCTATTCCCATTTTTTTTCGGAAATGCCCAGGATAAGGCCTACATAATTATAACCACCAGGGCTATGTCGGACTCGAACGACGGGTATTAGAGACCGGGGAACCAGGTGCACCTCAGAAAGGAAAACCCTAGAACCTCGACGTACCTCGGGCCATCTATGGTTTCTAGCTGACCCCCTCCCCCTTTGTGGGAACCCCGATGTTCCTGTTGAAATATTAAGTGCCTAGCTGACCCGTGCTACTTCATCTACGTCTCTCAAAGGAAAATTGTTTAATTTTTTCCTGGACCTACACAAATCTTTCAAAACCAAAATTATGAAAATCGGTCCAGTCATTCCAGAGTTTTAAGAAGGCCATCGAATGAACGAAAGAAATGAATCTTATAATTAAGAAAGTCATTTGTTCTTCTTTTTGTCTGTCTATCTGTTTGTAATATTAAAATAACCGCTTTTTACTAAATACATAGGTTGTATACACGGTACATATAACAAAAATGTAGTTAAAAATTGTTTTGCATGTCTGTTTGATCCAAGTAATCTCTGTAACGGCTGGACCGATTTTGACAGGACTTTCACTAACAGGTAGCTGATGATCCAGGGAGTAACTTAGCTTCCTTTTTTTAGACTAACTTTGGCCCGCGGCGTTACTCGCGGTACAACAATAACCACTGGCAATACCGCGGGGTTTAGCTAGTTTATAACATTAAATAAAACCGACTTCAAGGTTTGACTCGATTTATCTTGGATGCCATCATCAGATCTTAGTGTTCTTATCATGGTACCACCGTTGGGATATCTCCTTTCCATTAAAAAAATAATCATCAAAATCGGTTCATAACCAACGAAGTTAACCGCAAACACACATAAAACAAAAAATATATATATATATACGGTCGAATTGAGAAACCTCCTCCTTTTTTGAAGTCGGTTAAAACTAGTTTAAACTAGGAAAACCGCGTTCTACTGTAGCATATCTATGTCTCTATGTAAATATATATGAGTCTATAATAAAGATTTATGTCGTGTGTATTGAATATGTATGTTTAAGTCTATGTATGTAGTGTATTTTTCACTCATTATGTAACGCTGTGCACCTCTCTACGAGATTTCTACATCATTCTAAGCTTGACTGGAAGAGAAAGCATTGTGCATTAAGTCCGCCGATGTATAAAGTATAAATAAATAAATCTATGTATTTAGAAGTATATAAATATGATTATCAGCAGTCTGGTTACAATACAGGCTCTGTTTGTCTGTATGTGTAAGACGTGTAGGGTGTGTGTCAGTTGTAAAAAGAAGAGTCAAAGAAAGTGATTTTTAAATATATTTATTATTTCCAAATTATTTCAAATTGAAGTTTACCACTTTTGTTATTATAAAAAGACTAACAAACGACTCTTTTGAAATAAGTTGATGCATTATTCGATATCATTGATCAAATAATGCATTAACTTATTGATTTTGGTATTAATACACAATAGTATAAATACTTAAACGCACTGATGAAGTACATATAAGGTGAAAACTATGTTAATAGTACGTATTTTGTGAGCATATAAATATCTATCTATATATATAAAAGTGGAAGGTGACTAACATACCCAGAGATCAACGCACAGCCCAAACCGCTGAAACTACAATCCTAAAATTTTGCATATAGGTTCTTTATATAACGTAATTCAGCAACTTGAAAGGAATTTTTGAAATTACACCATTAAGGGAGTAAATCAGGGGATGAAAGTCTGCGTGAGTGAAGCCGCGTGCAAAAGCAAGTCTTGTATATTTACAGTTTAAGAATTCTTATAGAGACTATTAAATTTAGTGTTATGCTTTACACTATTACTACGTCGCTTTGCTACATCGGACTATAATTTAATAATAAATTTTACTAATAATAGATTGTGTGTACCCCAAGGCATCATGCACACGTATTACTCATCTTTAAACTACGAGTACAACTTAAAAACACTTTAGTTTGCTATTAGTGTCATTACTGATTCTAAAAGGTGGTAATTGTCTTCTATAAGCAGCCTAGTAAACCAGATAAACGTAGAAAGGTATAGTGAAATTACTGTAATCTATAGTTACAATTGCTTTGAAAGTACTGAGGTAAGTTGAATATTTTGGCGCACTAATGTATGTATTTTCAATGGCAATAGCAATCTGTTTAAAAGACACGATAGTGTTTATATTATTATTTTTAAACTCTATGACTGGCCTCTTGGTATTGTGGTTAGTGACCTTGACTGATCCGAAGGACATGGATTCGATGACAAATACTCAATCATGGTCGCCTGTAAGATATTGCCTTGGAGCGATAAGGCCGCCACTTGTACATAGTTGATATTAGTTTTAAGTTTATCCTATATTTTTTAAAAGCTGGTGCACAATAAAGAGATCTATTATTATTATTAAATAATTTTTCGTTTAAGACGAAAGTAAAGCAATATCTTATAAAAACATCTGTACCAATTATCATCCTCATAATTGTTATCTACTATTTTTATTATACCTAGTTTTGTATGTGTGTATTGTATGTACTTGTATGCATAAGGTTATATGTATTTAGTTGTATGTATAATATGTACTAGATTTTGCGTGTGTGTTAGGTTTATATGGGTGTATGTATATATATATATATATAATAGCCTGTAGGGACTAAACTATTAGCGTTATGGATGGACAAAATATTACAGTAATGGGAAAATTAGAAGTCAATAAAGATAGGTAAGACAAGAAGGAACCTATAGAAGGAAGAAGCCTAAAGGTTAAATGCGCAAAGGATCACCTTGATTTAATTCATTTCTCAAGACAAATCTATGTATGCTTTGTGAAATGTAAATCAATCTCTACTAACATAATGCATAGAGCCGCATGAAAAACGTTAATTTTATCTAAAAAATACCTTCAACAAGTAAATTATAACTCATAGATTGTATAACATGGTCAGAATGGTAAAGATTATAATGTAAACGGTTTGTGTTTACCCGTGATCCGAGTGATATCATCCCAGATGTTTCGTGATAACACACGACCATGTGACGTCATTGAAGGTTGTTAATATTTGCTGATCACGACTTTTGCGCTATTACGTTATGGTGTACCACTTTTGTGTTAACCATTTGTATAAATCTGCAATAATCTTCAGTTATACTACTTCCTATGTATAGTGTTGTTTCCTGCATTCAATATAATTATAAATATATAAAGAACAGTTATTTTAGCAAGTTTTAATCATATACAGACCGTAGACCCAAAGATGCAGAAGCGTCTCAACAGAGGCCACCATGCTGCATTGTCTGCATGCGTAATGTGTACTTTCAGCTAGTACGCGGTGTTACCCGCGGTTAGTGTCGTATCGCGGGTAACGCCGCGGGACGGAGCTAGACTAGAAAAGTAGCCTAAGATGCTCCTCAGATTATCAGCTACCTGCCAGTGAATGCCCCGTCAAAATCGGTTTAGCCGTTCCAGAGATTACCCGGAACAAACAGACAGACAGACAAAAATAAAAAAAAATGTTCTTTTAGTACCTGTACCGTGTCGCTATCCATACAAATGCATTTATTAAAAA
Source organism: Spilosoma lubricipeda (assembly GCA_905220595.1). Classification (NCBI taxonomy): domain Eukaryota; kingdom Metazoa; phylum Arthropoda; class Insecta; order Lepidoptera; family Erebidae; genus Spilosoma; species Spilosoma lubricipeda. The sequence continues at coordinate 16,326,297 of HG992275.1, forward strand.
GCGGTTATTTTAATATTACACACAGACACTCCAATTTTATGGTGACTCTTGGACTTTGGAAAAAAAAAGAAAAAAACGTATTGCACTCCGGGAGATTTTATTATCTATACAAATAAATAAAATTGGAGTGTCTGTATGCAATATTAAAATAACCGTTTTTTACTAAATGCATATGTATGTATACGGTACATATACCAAAAATGTAGTTAAAAAAATTTTTGTCTGTCTGTCTGTTTGTTCCGGGTAATCTCTGGAACGGCTGGACGGATTTTAGTTGATGACCGCGGTTAACACCGCGGGGTTCAGCTAGTATAAAATATATTTTAAAATGTTTTTTGAGACTAATATGTAATTTAAAAATTGTATAAATCATGATAGCTTATAAAAAACTTTTTTCTTTCTTTCGTAATTATAACTTTAATGTATGAAAATTGTTTCTTTAAATTTAAATGGGACTAATAGAGAATTTTATCCATGCAAATATCTTCCAAGTAAATTCATAAATATCGGAGTAGGTATCCAACAAGAGATAAAATAGATGCCATGAAAGCAATATTTTGAATACTTTTAATTCCTATTTACGGTACACTAACTAAAAACAAAGAAAGCTTCCTCAGACACTGACTACTCGTTTACAAAAAAATTGATGACATACTGTGCCAACATAATCTTAGCCTTGAGATCCTTAAGTAGCATAAGAGATACCATCATGAAGTAAGCGAGTAATGGATCCGGGTGAAGATGTTTAAAAGCGTGATGTCACCATCGTTCTTCTATTTGCCATGAGTTTTTTTATTATCACGACCACGATTCCAATTCATTATAAGATTGTTGGTTTCTGATGTAATTAACATATTTGTTTGATGTGTCTATGATTCTTGAACAGAGGACGCAAGTAGGTACTCTTTTTGTGATTCACGATACCACTTGCCTCATAAAGTAGGCGCTCGCTCAAATTTAGTCGATTTATATCTAATCTTTCTTTCCTTTTTTAAAAGATAACTCCCGATTTAAGAATGTGTCTCATGTCGCGTGTGACTTTACAAACATACTTACAAACAAACTAATACTAACAAAAAACAAAAACTACATATGACTTTAAGCAAACAACACTCCTGCGTACATCAGTCCATCGTGTCTATAACAATATAGGTAATATTAACCGGGTCATGGATTGTTATACTTGGTATCCGGTAAAAGCAGAGTGTGTTTGATGGTGTTGAGCGAAGACGTCGGCAGGCGATTTATAACTTAGGTGAGCAGCAGCAGTGCGTCTCACGGATACCTTAAATTCTTAAAAGAACAGCGTCGTAAGTTCTATTCGTACCCCTATATCCTTGTCACTTAATTCGATATCGCATTAGCTCAGAAAAGCTCACATCTCAAAAAAGTGGTTGTTGTAACGTATCTCTTACGGTCTACCAATTTGTTCAAGCAAAACCAAAAATGCAAGCAAAAGCCTTGAGATAGTCCATTGCCATACAGTCCTGGACGATTCATAACGATCGTTCTCATAGCCAATTTGTTTATAAAGTATGCTTTTCTACGTACACTCAAAAAAGTAGCAGATTGATGCTTTGATCTTCATGTCATTTTTCAGAATATAGATATTTAGTATATACAAGTACTCATAACTTTAAAACAATTGAAGCTTTACAAACTTCAGTTTTTCATATTTATAAAAATCGTCCTTCCTCATTGCTAAACCTTACAACTTCCTATAAAATTCTAAAGGCAATAATTAAACAAATAAATTATGGTTAATGAGAAGTCTTTAAAAACATTTGAATAACGTGACTGAGCTGTGAACTTAAAAAATATTTCATATAATACGTAATATACGAATGATTATCTCGTCACGTTTTGTTTACTCATCACGACCTGTAAATGACCTTAAAGCTATAGACTTATTACGTTGATATGATACCTATCTAGATGAAAAAAAAAAAGAAAAACCACCATGTCGAATCTCACACGAGAAGAAACTATAATTATGTGTATAGGGCAAATTGAATTACTTACTTTCGATTACTACTTACAATTGATATGGTTGACTAATATATATTTAAAAAGAACTAGATACTATTTTCTTTCTTATTTTTAGGTATCTACTGTTAATATACTATCTAAATCATTAATAGTATCTATTAAAGAATAAAAATATCACATCTTATTACTTAAGTAGCCGTCGTCTTAACTCCACGCTGTATTTCAAAGGAAACTACCGTCCTTCGCTACTGTCTGATTTCTCGTGGGAAAGTAAGGCTAAGTAGAAATAAAAGAGCTATCTTCGTCTTTTTAATACCATACGATGAATTGTCGTAGTTAAATGGCATAATTACTATTGGCAATATTTCCTGTACTTTATTTCGCAATACTATACGTCTCTTGTATGCATCAAAGAATATTTTTAGACTCGGGGAATAATTTACAGTACCTATATATTCAGTAATAGTTATATTATTATATCGGTAAGTTAAAATATTTAATCCGACCCGGGATTCGAACCCGAGACCTCAAACATAGCATTCGCATATGCTACCATTTTGACACCGAGGCGTCAATCTTACCTTACGGACGCTTTTTGCCGGGTAGGGTACCCCTCCGCAACGCCCCATAAGGAACTTCGTTTAAAAACAGGAGCCTAAGTCACTAATTAAAACATCAACTATCTGCCAGTGAAAGTCCTGTCAAAATCGGGCAGACAGACAGACAGTAGTTTTAAAAATATATTTTTATGTAAGTTAACCTTACATACTTTGATATGCCTCTAGAGAAAAGTCGTCAATTTGAAATAACAAATAGACATTTCAATTTAATTTTTTTTGTATATACATCTATTGCATTTGTTGACTTCATGCACGAGCACTTTTTTTTTATTCTTAATTGTTAAGATTACTTAGCTCAAGGAGCACAGTTTTGACAACCTCTGCATGCACCTAAGTAGTAATTCTTGTTTAAAATATGTACACAGAAGATTGACGGTATTGTTGTATTTAGCTAAAGCTCTGTTGTAGCATTCCATGTTCTCTTTTCTCCATATATTTTGTTAGTGATAATTTTGCTACGAGTGTTTCTTTTGGTATTTAGATGGATACAGTTGAAGCGACGTAGTAGCAGAATGGTGACCTTCGCCTGCGGTTCTTGATGATTATAAAATAAGATAAAAATGAGACGCATAAGATTACTCATACGATGCCTCATCAGAAAAACTATTATAGTTAAATGATATTAGTGAACCTTAGAAATATACTTTGTGCTTACATATAGAAAATAATTATTTGAAACTACCTCGTTGATCTAGTGGTTAGCATATACGACCTACGGACGAAGCATATACGACCGCGGATCAAAAGATTTCGGGTTCGATTCCCGGGTCGGACCGAAAGAGTTGGCTTGTTGTTTCACGCCCTTGCCTTTTTCAATATCGAAGAGCACGTTAAGCCGTTGGTTCATGACCATCATTGGGAAGTCAGTGCCCTCAAATATACTGATAACTAATTCAACCTTAATTAGTTTGCCTTATTCAGTTCGCCCTTACGGTTGTGGAGGTCCTATGTCAGTCGCTCCGTGGAAAAACTTTTTTTTCTTATTTTTTATGTGTCAGCTGCCAAAATGACTCTGCCCTGCTTGACGAAAAGCATGAGCAGAATCCAAGAATGGTCGTCACCATCCTCATTGCGAATATCTAATATATAAAATTCTCGTGTCACAGTTTTAGTTGCCAAACTCCTCCGAAACGGCTTGACCGATTCTCATGAAACTTTGTGAGCATATTGAGTAGGTCTGAGAATCGAACAACATCTATTTTTCATCCCCCTAAATGGTAACGGTCACCCATCCTTAAAAAAAAATGTGGCAAAATGACGTTTGCCGGGGCAGCTAGTAATATATATTCAGTTAAAATCAGTTGAACTAGTAGCCAACCTTAAATAATCTTGGGCTTATTAAATGCTAGGAAGAAATAGAAAAAATATTTCCACAAAACTCGAAGCAAAACGCCTTGGACTCAAACTTAAAAATTATGCAAGGCTAATTACATTGCAAACCTTTTAGGTTTTCTTATACAACAGCTTATCACACTAATACATACATGCGAAAGTTTGTGAGTGTGTATGTTTGTTACTTCTTCACGCAAAAACTACTGAACGGATTTGGATGAAACTTTACAGTAATATAGCATAAACATCATCATAACACATAGGCAACTACTTGCCGCGATTATTGACATACACGCGGGCGAAGCCGCGGGCAACAGCTAGTATGAAATATGTTAAAAGTTGAGTACAATGCTTTAAAGTGAGCTGTTTTTGCATCTCTACATTGTTCGAGTCATTGACCTGTTGTTGGAAGCATCGCTCAATGAAATAGCTTAAAAAAATAGGTATTTATTGACATCTGTTGCTTATGGTAATTTAAATAATGAAAAAAATTATACGGAGGTCATTGTTTTAACCATCAACTATTTTTCAATGATGAGTTAGGAAAAAAATATCCAGTAATATATATCTATTCTAGCTTCTAACGTCACCACCCTTGTCACATACGACAACTTAAACTAATCACTCCTTTGCATGCTTTAAAATCAAACTCATTAGAGGAAGTACCGTGTTATGGTGGTATTTGTTCCACTTTTCGGTCAAGTCTCATCATGTGAAATGAACAGCTCAGTCATTCTGAGACAGAATTTAATCAAATACTTGTTATCTATATGTCGTTCATCAACACTTAAATTGAGTAGGTATAGCGAAATCGATTGCTAAAAAGCGCCGCGAGGATTCCGTATAAATAAATCTCTCTGTAAATAAACTTTTGTTTGGAGAAGTAATAACTAAAAGTCATCAGATATTTTAGGCACATGTTGAAGGCTCGAAAGCATCATTATGGTAGTACAAAAGCTCTAAATAAATGCAGTTATAGCATAGTGATTTATTGTATAATGATATAACTTCATACTAAAGCTTTCAACTTATATTGCCACTGGATATAACTTAGTTTTGAGGTCAGCGACCGATTTTGACATTATCGCGCGACATTTAAGTGAGCGCTTTATTAGGTATTAGAATAGTTATAGCATTTTTGAAATCATGTTATGAAACGATTTACTAGTTATTAGAATTACTCTTGATATCACTGTTACCAATATAATATCTATATAAATAGTTTTTCTCTTCCAATAGTAACTTTAGCATTTTTTTTACACCATATTACAATAAGAGAAATTATCACAAACTGCAACTCAAGCCTTGGTATCCTTAAGAGATACTTTTATGCGTTATAAAGTTGTTTTTTTTTCGTTTCGTTTCGTATAGTAAGCCAGAAGAAGGTGGTAGAGCCACACTGATTTGAGCACGAACGGATAGACTCGACCGGAGCGGTACTATCCTTGCACAGAAAATCAACGTAATATAACAACATTCGTGCTGTCATGTTTCGTTAGTGATTGCGAGACCGGAGGCCCAATGATGTAGAAGTACCACTTGGCCGCCATGGTGTGGGTCGCTATGCTGCATTCACAATGAGTATGGTGACCACCACTCTTGGATTTGATTTAGGATTCTGCTTATGCTTTCCATCACGCAGAGTAGAGTCATTTTGGAAGGGCCACATACAAAAAAAAAACTCCATTGTAAACAGAGGCCTATTTCCAGCACTGCACTGTTAAAGGCTGTTGATTTGCATGGTTATCTGGAAAAGTTGCCAGAAATGATACAACAACCTCATAGGGAATACTGTTAAGTAATTCTGTCATTTACACAGAATGGGTGATATTACTGATAAACAAACCATCTCTCTGATTTTAGAAAGTCAAGGATCGGCAATGAACTTCTAGCCTTTGTCCATTTCTGAATAGAGTTACTGAGAGTTACTACTAGAGTTCGTTATATATACTTTGCCACTTCAGAACTTGATAGCTCCTACAATGTGCCTCAACCACTGCCATCGCGCGACGACGACTACTGAAAAAAGTAGTGTTGGTGGACCTCGAACACTGGTGAAGGTTGCGGGAAGCCGTTGTATGCGGACAGCATAAAACCTGTATCTGTACTTGTATAGAATCTTGTGGGAGGTTTATATCGAGCTGTGAACATCTTTTAGTCGAGATAATCATAGTTTAATAAAAAAAACATGATTAAATTAATTGAAGTTAATATTGAGATGGTGAAAAGTATTAACGATCGTTTTTGGTTTTAGAGCACTTTTGTAAATTTTGTGATTGACCTCAGCATCGACTTCGATCTGATAATGAGAGCATCGAATTGTATAGAACATTTCGACATAACTAGATTAAATTGTTGGCGGTCTTACAAAATACCAAGACCCAAATTCAACGACTCCATCTTCAAGATCGTAGATCGTGTATAGTGATTGGTATAAAGAGAATGCAACAAGTTCTTACATAAGTTTTAAAACAAACGGTACATGTAGCATTTTATCTTATTTTTATTGTATCACCGATAAACATTAAAGCTGGTTTCGTTATAATCTGTATGCAAGTTGTTATGTTTACCTATATAATTCATATATGTAGTAAGTAATATACTATTTACTATGAAGAAACGTTGAGCTCATTAAATAAAAGAGCTACTCTTTTTGCTTGTAATAATATTGACAGTAAGTTATATAAACAAGTAGATACCCTATAACTGAAAACTAAAATATTGTGTCAAGGATTAACAACTTACTGATTGAAGGAATGACAATATTTTGAATGAACATGTCAATGGTATCACTATGGGTTGATCTATTTAGTATTTATTGTGTTTCGTGCCTAAGGTGATAAACTGAACATATACAAGAACATAGCAGTAACAATAAATATAACAGTTTCAGTACTATTTTTCTTTTTTATTAGGATTATCGCATATATAATGTATAGACAGTGACATCCAAAACTTTTTTAAGCCTCTATAATTAAGTGGTAGTTGAGACCTATCATTTCTATTATATGTACTGGTTTGCAACAGTTTATTATGTTTGTATTGTTTTTTAAATTGTTTATCAGTTTTCCTGTTACGAAATACAGTTATTTCAATTACATTAACCAAATATAATATATAATGTAATATGGATTTTATTAATGGAGTCATGAACTCCAAAAATAAGGCGTCGCATTTGCCATGTATAACAAGAGCCGGTCGACAACAAAAAACCGTCCAGTTAGACGCAAGGCAACGAACCTGTGAATGGATACGCATAAAAACTTTCTGGAGTAAGGAAAAAGTATTACACATCGTTTATGCCAAAACTATTCAACGTAACATAGATTACGGTACTCTACAAACCGAAAACGAAATAAATTAAGCAATACTAAAAAAAAGTATTGGTCAATGTGTCTGCTGAATATCAATTTGCATTACACTATATTACTTACTGTAAAGCTACGGAACTATCTACTTGCAATTTGATGAGATAGGCTAACCAAAGTCTAGTGAATAGATCAATAAAAGCCAAACGTATATTGGCAAGTATACGAGCCGAACTTTTATGATCATAATCATAGGCCTTCTCACGGGTGTAGTGAGGAAGAGAATGGTTCTAGTTATTCTATCTTCTAGCTAACTTACGGCTAACACCCGTTATGTTTAAGTGTGCACTAGCCACGTAGGAAAGTCAATGACATAAAAGATTTTATAGAGGGAGGCCAGACAGGTGCTAACTTTAGTTAACGTAATTTTTGCTAAGTTAGTAGATGGACGCCTATGAGGTATTAGATGCTTGATTCGCAAAATTTCATCGAGATATAATATTATAAATGTAAACGTAACTCTGTCTGTCTGTTACGCTTTTACGAATAAGCCGCTGCACTCAATTCAATGAAATTTGGCATGGAGACACTTTGATTCTTGAGGAAAGACATAGGCTACTCTTTAACACGTTAACCGACATATACGCGGACGGAGCAGGTGGCAAAAGCTAGTCTACTGTATAATTTTATAAATTTACGTTTGTATTTTGTATTCTATTATATTGAAACGTGACGCTAAGAAATGCAGTGATTTTTGTAACTTGAAACTACCTCACGTTTTGTACGAAGTATTTCTAGTCCCAGAAATCCGCGGTTAACCAACACGGGTGAGTAAAGCCTCTAGAGATTCGTAGATGATTGGATAGGATTGGCAACGTACTACTGATAGATACCAGATGGTACGAGTGTTTATAGGTAACGTAAACCATTTATTATTAGATGAGACATGTCCTATTTTAGTAGTATGAAAAGGAACGTACTTTATTATCTTTTTCACTGGGCTTGGTTTGTGTAAATATTATTTTTCAACATTTCGGAAACACTGTTTTTGCTGGATGAGAGATTTGGTTTTGTATTTTTTATACAACGTGGTATATTTTTGTGGATTTCTCGATAATCACTTGAGAAGATTTCCTTGAAATTTGCATTTACAATTTTAAATTAAGCGTAAGAAAAGTATAAAATCGTCAAGAAATTTAAAAAGGGTTTTAATTTCAAAAGTGAGTTGTTTTAAGATAGCATTAAGTTCATATTCAGATTATACTTATTTCTAAGTCAGTGTTTAACATATTAAACTTTGGAAATACATCAATTCATCAGATTGCAAATGGCATATGAAAATGAAACTGGCTATTAAATTTGCAATATCGTAATAACAATTATATTGATATTATTATTTAACGTTTCTAGAAATAAGTTTAGTGGGTTAGTTGCATAAAGATATGTAATTTATTTCAGATAAAAAGTTATCTCAATATTCTCGATGGTAGTGAAAGTTTATGGTTATTGATATTGCTAGCTTGATTAGGTTTAGGATTGCTAGCTTAGGACTATATTATGCCTGTTATTGTTGACTGCGCTTTGTAATGCTGTTGTTAATGTTAAAATATTTACAGAGAGCTTGGAAAAAGAACATTGAGACTAAAGAGTAAGACGTAAAAGACTTAAATAATTCAGTAAACGAAAAACTTTTGGCACCTTAAAATATCCCGCGTTCAACCGAGCAAAGTAACACTTTAGTTTTAAAATATACTTATACTATACTGATATTATAGAATATATTTATCTATTATTACCCAACTACGACGCAGCTAAAATATTTTTGTATGTTCCACTGTAGCGCATAAACTATTAAATCGATTCTAAAGTGATTTGTTATTTAGTATGACTGCTATTTACTAAGGATATGTTACTTAATCATACTTACGGTGAACTCGCCTCTCAGTCAACTGCTCTCTTGCAGTTAAATCAGAATCTGCACACTCATGATTTTATATCACATTACTATTGCACCAAACATCTATCTACTTATCTATTCTTCTTATAATCATCTTTGGAACTATGCACATGAAATAAAGCGATTAGAAATAATTTCAATAGATCATCGGTTCTTACGCAATGTTGTCTCTTTTAAAATGTACTGTAAATGTTATGTAAAAAAAAATATACCTACTACTGTAGATGAAACAATGTTACAATATCAAAAAATATTCCTTAACGCTCGTTTAAGAAAAACTAACAATGGGAAATATACATTGTATTTGACTTAGTGTACTGTGTGCCAATTTGTCATCAATCATCCAATTCTATTTACCTTAATGTTTATAATCGACACGTGGCCCTAATATTCAACATACATAAAACCAAATGTACATATATGGTTGTTTTGTTCCGTATTACATATTTTTATTAACAATGCTCATTGACCAAATTAAGTATATCATACAAGTAAGTATCCATGAAACATCACAAACAATAGCGTGTGGATGTACTGTGACAACAGATGAATTACAAAATTGTTCGCAACTACACACGGAGAAAAGAACGGGTTCAATATTTTGAAATAGTGAACGGTGCATTGTCTAGGCTTCTTTCATATTTGATATTAATCGCTACCATTACCTCTGCTGTATCTGTTCTTATGGGCGCTTGTTACGACCAATTTATGTTCTAAGTTACGAAAACCAAATAGAGTCGAGATGTCAGACGTAATTGAATGAATGAGATTTATTGTTTGTTTCAACATGTCATTGTAATGTTACTTTTGGTATCTAAATCACGAAGAGGCGGAAGTGCAAGTGGATTGGGGTCGATTTTGTATGCGTAATGTTGTTTTCGCGTGTTACATTTGACCTTAGGGCATGACTATTGAAATATTAATGATGTCACAATGAAAGTAGTACTTACACTTTTTTAATGGCGTAATCATCTTATGCTACTGTTTGACTTGAAATTGGCTACTAACAGATTTTATGCTAAGAGCATTTTATGATGTGGTGTCTTCACACGTTGTTAAAATGTCTATCAGTAAACAGACTTTGAGAGAGAAAGAAAAGAAGCTCAGTAATTTAATAATGATCTTACTATGAGACATTGTTAGAAATACTCATATCTTAACTGGCATCTGGACTGATATACTTCGAGGAAAATATATAAAATCGCTATTTTATTTTCAACTAGCATTTGGCTACGCTCACGCAGACTTTCATCCCCTGATTTACCCCCTTATGGGGTGGAATTTCAAAAATTCCTTTCTTAGTGCTCACTTACGTTATATAAAGTACCTACATGAAACATTTCAGGATTCTAGGTTTAGTGGTTTGGGCTGTGCGTTGATCTCTAGGCATGTCAGTCACCTTCCTCTTTTATATATTATATTAAGATTCAAGTCTCAACATAAACATCAATAAAGGATCTTGAATGAAGTAGAAGATTTTCTAATCTATGAAATGAAATTGCTTATTCTGCAAATAGGTTACATCTGTGGTTTACATGAACACTGTTAAACTTAAGTTAAACTTTTTTTCAAACAGATTGATTCGCTCTTTCCTAATTGGATTAGCAATGAGAAGAAAGAACAAAACAATCTCGTGGATCATCGTTTCTTTTAAAGTGTAGACACAATCTTTTTAAAATGCAAAGGACATTATATCAGTAAATAACAAAAATCGATGGTTACAATCTGAGTCGCTACTATTACTAAAACTATATATAATATACTATAAACTAATATAGTTTATGTTAGTTTGTTAAAAAATAATAATAAAAAATGACAAAAACGTTGTAATTATAGGTGAATTTGTTTCAGATTAAAAGTTATTGTCACAATAAAATAAGAAATAAATAAAATTAATTGTGAATTTTCAGTCTATACACATACGTAAATCAATATTGATACAGCCGAAATTAAAAATGTATGTCGACTTCTAATACTCAAACAATACACACGCGTACTTGCCTTACTTTATTAGCATACGTAAGACATGACGCTAACAATTCCTTCCTTCTTCAATAAAATTTGCTACACCTATGTAAATTTTAGAACATAAGATCTCTATATATATATTCTTTAGAAACAATGACTCGTAATAATTACTGTTTTGATTTATTTCCGTTGTATCTTGTTAAATAGTTTATCATCTCGTACGTAGTTTTTCGTTAACTTATAATTAATGATATTTGAATTAAGTATGAATTAAATATTGTTGATTTATATTTAAACAAGTGCCATCATGGCTGAAATATTGTTTTAAAGTATCAATGTTTAATATTTTTATGGGATTAACGTGCTCTGCGAGGCACGTGCGGGAAACACCGCCATAGCGGTATTTTAAACTAAACATTTGAACAACTATTAATTTCGATGAGCATTAATTTTAGTCAATAAGCACAGATGTGTATGAGAATTATAATACAAGGAATTTATACAATATAAGCAAAAAAATATTAACATATTGTCATTAGTTTAAATTTCATCTTAGTAATGTTAACATTTTCATGCTATACTCAGATAGTATTTTTATCAATGATGATTCACAGTTCCTGATTAATCTGTAACTTAAATGAAAACCTAGAGAAATGTAGTGAATTTTAAAACTAGTAATGGGTTCTTTGTAAACTAAAAATAATGATTGAATACCTATCCCTAGCGCAGACGCGTAGTTCAACTGGTAGGTACATTGCAGACAGACCACTACCCTGAAACCGTAAAATCTTATGTTTACTCTTAGATAAACTGAGCACATTGTACTCAAAATAATGTCATTTTTGAAACAATATTTATATATATTTATGCATTTCCAAATTTGTATTAGAATAAACAAAGTAGTCGGATAAATATAGGGTTTAAAAATAGAATTAACAAAAAACAATCAAAACTGAGAGATCTGAGCGTCTAAATACCGTTATTCTTTACAACTACCGAGGTCGACTGATAGCCACTATGTACAGAACGTCATGTCTGGTCAAAACTAGTTAGATTAGAAAACAACAATGACCTCATAAATGTGAATAAAACTGCGGAATTGATATAAAGCGCGAAAATTTAAGTTACGTTACAATACGCTAATTATATACACAATATATAATAATAATCTTCATGGCCATCTATTCTTCACTCGTTTAGAAGTGTAATACGACGCAAAAAAAACAAGCTCAATGTCAGCAATCGAACCTTACTACTGAACAATAATGTGAACAGCTGTAACCGACACACTTAAAATATTACAAAGTATTTGATAATTATGAACTTACATTATGTAACTGATTAACCTCAAAACACACAGACAAGTCACGGCTGTATCAAATTCTACGTCATCCCCAACGATTGAAGTAAAGTATTCTACCTACACTGCTCATAAAGTAAGTAGATATATGGATTGCATAGAACTGCTAAATATGCAAAATGTATTGTTTAAGCCATGACTGCTCAAGAGTACGGAGAATTAACAGTTCTACTCGTCTCATGAGTGTCATAATGAGCCGAATAAGTGACAAACTACGTAGGATAACATCACAGAAAGGAGAACGAAACCCTATTCCAACATGAATGACCATGCAGCGTGCTTTGATATGTCAAAACTTCTTTGCTGCCGAGATGCTTATATCTAGCAATGAACTACTCAAGTCTGTTGAAATAATTTAATTCGGATTTGTTTTTTTTTTGAGAATGTACATTGCTTCCTTTAAGTCATTTTCAACCATAGCCACAGTTGTGGATTTAAAACATTAAAATAAATAATTGAAAATTGAGAAACTTTGGTACAATGTAACATAAATCTATAATGTATGTGATTGAAATTAGATGAAATAAAAGTATTTTCAAAATGTGTTCACATGTTACATAATTTGTTCCTTCTACGATGAACTTAACCGTACACAAATAGGTTAAGAAGTAATATTCATTACAAGTCCAAGTAATTAATGTATAAAATGTATGTATACAATTCCTTTGCTGTGTTGGTGAATTTGTGTCTGTATTTGTGCCTGTAGTGTATTTAATAGCATGTATTGATACCACCTTATAATCGTCTTGTGCATTTAACTTTATTCTGTATTATATAAGCGAGGATTTGTTATTGGCTGTCTGTTTTCTTGTTTAATTCTATTTCGATTTAGTAGCTGTAAATCCTCCATAAAATGTAAATAAATAAAGAAATAAAATAAATTACCCAACTACGGCGAAGCCAAAATTAAGGGTATTAGGTTTAGGCCTCTGTTTGTTTGTATGCTCCACTGTAGCCCCCTGAAACAATTTTTATGAATAAGGTGTCAATAGATACGTATGAATTAGTAGTTATACGTAGTCGGGTTATAGTTTTATATTTTTTTTTGTTAGTAAAATTTATTAATAGCCTATTTCTGTCGCTGTAGTGTATGAAATGAACCATCTGTATATTATCTCATCTATAAACTCGACGTCTCGTCTATTGTTTACGAGATAAACACACATTGTCTTATTCTTGCTTGCACCAATGCCGAGTTAGCTCACTGATGGCACTGTGTGTGTAAATTATTTAAACCGGTAACGTGTAAAGTGTTTTGTAACCCCGAGGACAATTTTGTTACATCAACATTGACCGACGAAGTCAATGCAAAATGACACATGACAAGTGACGGAACAATTAGATCTTGTAAATGATTGTTGGGTAACCATTGACAAATGGTTACGACACTTCCAAAATATTGGTTTCCATAGTGTTTAATATACATTTATCTTCACTGGATATGGCGGGCCCTTGTTAAATTTGTGCACTTCTTCAAAATATAATTTAAAATATTCCACATGGGAATGAATGTGTGAAATAAAAAACGTTATTCATGATTTTTTTTATCATTGACTATATATCTATTATATGAAATTCTCGTGTTACATTGTTGTTAATGAATATGATAAACTCCGTAACTACCTAACCAACTTATACGTTTTGTTTTTAAATGGGTGCCTAGGATAAAATAGTTAACATTACGCTTAGAGCCATACATCCTATTAGTATATGTAAGTGTTTTTGTATGGGACTAATCCCACCCACACGCCCACCGCTGTAACTCCTGTACACCAGGATCAACAGCAGTGACCCACGAACACACCGAGTTATGACACTCGGGAAGTCCCAGGAAAAAATATTAACTGTCTTGGAACCCGCAACGAAATTAATCAGAAGAAAAACAGGAGGAGTTGGAAATATGATAAGTCCACTTCCCTCCTTAGCAAAGCGGGAGACAAAATTAAGTCAAAATAGGCAGACACCTTTTTTTTAAACCGGGAAGCACCACGGATAAAGTATTAGGGGTCCTAAGTGAGCTATATTTGATTACTATAGTATGTATGGCAGAATCGCCTAAACGCACGGAAATTCACCGCAGTTGACACAAGATTCCCATAGTATACCGCCCCAGATGTCATTTGTAAGCTATTTAGCATTGTGTTACGTTCATTGTACCAAAGACTACACTCCCAGAGAACATGATCAGCCGACTGTTCACAGCTAGTATCGGGTGTTGAGCATTGACACAATGGTGAATCGACTACGAAACGTGTATAGTATTTTCTGCTGAAATGGACTGAAGAAATTATTTTTTATTGACTGCCTCGTTGGTCTCGCGGTTGGCATGTGCGACTGCTGATCATGAGGTCTCGGGTTCGATTCCTGGGTCGGACTAAATGTTTGTATGATCTACAAATATTTATTTCGGAGTTTGGGTGTGTTCTATCTATAATATGTATGTATTTACAAAAAAAAAGTATATATGTATTTGTATCAGTTGTCTAGTACCCCATAACACAAGCTCTGCTTATCTTGGGACTAGATGGCGTTGTGTGTTTAGATGTCCGAAATATTTATTTATTTATTTATTTATTTCTTTTATTAATTAACAGTTCAGTGTATAGTATTTTCTTTTATATGTAAGTGTTATATAAAATTCTCGTGTATGAAGTTCTCGTGAGGCCGTGGTAACACTCCGGTTGAGCCAGTCCATGCATGCCGAAGCGTGGCTCTCCCACGGTAAAGACCTTACCAATTTTCACTTTTAGTTTTTAAATCTTAGTTTTGCTAGCGTGCTTATAATAGAATGGTTAACATCACGTTTAGACCGATATGAGCCCAACATTACTGAATGCAGACGAAGTTGTGAGCTAGTAATTTTAATCTATACAAATAAATAAAATTGGAGTGTCTGTTTGTAATATCAAAATAACAGCTTTTTAATCAATGCATATGTATGTATACACGATACATATACCAAAAATGGAGTTAATTTTTTTTTGTCTGTCTGTATGTTTGTCTGTCTGTCTGTCTGTCTGTCTGTTTGTTCCGGGTAATCTCTGGAACGGCTGGATGGATTTTGACGGGACTTTCACTGGCAGGTATCTGATGATCCAGGGAGTAACTTAGGCTACTTTTTTAGACTAACTTTGCCCCGCGACGTTACTCGCGGTACAACAATAACCGCGCGTAACACCGCGGGGTTCAGCTAGTAAATATATATAATTATAAAGTCTAAGTAAGTAATTTAATAATGTTCTTATAATAGGTAAATAAAATACATAGACAAAGGTAAATGTAAAGGTATCAAAATTAACAGTTCAGTGTATAGTATATTCTTTAAATTCCATCTGTAATCTTTTGACTTATACCGTTACCGACAAGGGAGTATATCAGATAGACAAAGAACGCACTCAATTGAAGTTCTCTTTTCCTTGGACATACACACATATCCAGTCGCTATAATTACCAGTCTCAGATTACCAGCGACAGTTAGGCCATGCTCAGATGACGATCGCTCAACGCGCGTTAACAACTACATGTAAAAACGCGAGTTAGCATGTGTACTCCTAGAACTAAATTACATGTAGTTGTCACCGCGCGTTAGCAAAACGCGCGTTGAGAGTTCGTCATCTGAACCCGCTTACAATATCCGCTCCTCACAGTTTATACACGTTTTAGTAACTTGTCCAAATACTTATCACTGCGTTTAACCATGAAACACTAAGCACGATGCTCTTCAAAACAATGATGTTTTTGTTAAAACATACATTTACCTCGATAGCAACTAGGTTATTCCTGAAAATAAATGTACGAAATTTAGGAAGTTGCTTATGTAGATGTAAAGGTTTGTGTATGTACCGTGCTACTTATTATTAACTAGGCCAAATTATCAAATAAAAGCGTTCTCGTGTTGACTCCAACTGGGTGCATTCTCGACTGTCTTAAATGACGAGCGCAGTTACCTCTAAACACAAGTAATCTGTTAGCACTTTTTAATCTCAAGATAAGGAAGGAAAGTGGATAGGTTTCCTACAGTAAATATACCTTTTACATTAATTTACCTGCTATCAAGCAAGAATGGCCATGGCTTGAATCAATCAATACATGTTTTTCTTTACCGTCAAATAAAATAATTACATTTCTATTGCTCATCTTGTCATCGAATGATCTCGATAAAGGATCAATCGAGGACGATTATACAAATCAAGACCACGCTACTGCTGCATCATTAATTAGGCAACAGATGTAAAACGGAGTGTATAATATAATGTGGGTTCCTAAACATATTTATATCATGAAACTACGGTTAACAAATCTAAAGTATATATATACTAAGAACATAATGATAAGTCAGTTAGCTAGCTCAGTAAAACCCTGAGTGACTCCTTAGTTTCTGATGACCAAAAGTGATGGTATCTATGTATTGCTTGTATCTGTATTGTTACGTGAATGTTTATATCTATTTACTTCCATCCATTTTTTCTCTTATCTGTAAAAACTTCAAATTGGCATTCCTTACTTACTTGTACAGTAAGTAGCTGTATTAATTTAACTGCAAGGTTTCTAAAATCACTACATATTATGAAACAAAGTCCTCCACCACCTCTGTTGTCTATCTGTTCGCGATAAACTCAAATGCTACTGCATGGATTTTCATTATTCTTTAAAAACTAACTTCAATTTCCGTCAATATAAGTCTTATAAGACTAAGGTTTGAATAAGGTTGATCGAAACGTCACGTAATTCATAGATATACCTGATTATATTAGTCCGTTGGTCTAGTGAACTTGAGGAGGCGTCCCCATAAGTTGAATGCTCACTTTTTTTTAATCAGTTTGATTATTAAAAATCGTATTTGTTTTGCATCTGCTTATCTTCAGTTGGATACAGGCATGAACACGCATTTGTTACCATTTATATGTCTATTATAAAAATTGTTTCTCTTTTCTATCACCAGGACTGGATATTTTGAAACTCATACCTTCTCTTCAAACGGCTTTGTGAAAAATGAAACTTTAAGACGCTGATACCAGTACATTAAAAACAAATTTTATAATGCGATACTGAAATAAAGTTCAATAATATGCTATTTTAATGATATCTTACAAGTGAAAGGTTTTCCCGTATTAGCTTACTTCAGTTAAGAGAGAATCAGGCAATATATTTCTAAAGCTAAGTGGTACTAACGTTCGGGAAGTTAAAAGATATGGGTTTTATTAGTTTTAGTGCAATCATACCTTTTGCATAAAATAGATAATAAGTTCCTTATAATGAAATATCTAAAACTGTTTTAAAGTAATTCTATTCACATGATATGCAGTACCTAACTCTTTAAACATGCTTTATTTAAATGTATGAGCGCCTTTACTTAATAGTTTTATCATTATCACATTTCCATCATTTAACTATACCCATGCAGTATAATCTTGTAAAGTCGGACTCACGAGAATTAGCTCACTTTACATTAATTATGTCTAGTACACGTGTGTACATCGAACGGAAATTTTGTCCCAATTATAGAAGCGTTTAGTATCACGAAATCAGTAGGAATACATGTCACGTATGTATGGATTAGTTTAATAATTTGCTTCGAGGCAAGACAAACGAGAATCACTTGTTTGAGATATAACTGGTTCCTTCCCGTAATTTCCCTAGAGAAATATACAATTTCAGTTCTTTGCTCTTAGACTTGAAAAAGGAATGCTACTTAAAAGTGTTCAACAGAAATCAGAGTTCTATTATGACTTACGAAACAGCAAAATATTGACAACCTTAATATTTTTATTTTACATATTTATCTAATGCGAATAGAGTGTGTATTTATAATTTTTTCAACCGATTTTCACGGAAATATTCCCAAAATGTTATAGGGTACCCAATGTATCCACCCATGAATAAAATGTATTGTAATTAACTCTAGGAAGCAAGAACTACATAATAATAGATATTAGATGGTTTCTAACCAAGTTAGTTTTGTTACGAATTGAAAATTAAAGCCTTATTCTCAAAAACGTACATAAGAAACAGCAATTTTTTCCTTTCCTTGAATTATTTATTACGAAATTGTAAAATGTCTCCACATACTTTGATTGTAATAAACAGTGTATCCTTGTCCTCATTTGTTGTATTTTATGCTAACAAATTGTTTGATTTATGAATATGTGGTTATGAACACAATGATTATTATTTTGTAACTGTTGATAGCTGTTGATGACTATATCATTATTTCCTTGATAACTATGACACGGACAATTTGATGAGATATTATTATGAACAACTCTTCATTACTTATCAATCATTCAAAAATAATTCTTCGACGTAATTTTTTAATATACGTACATACTAACTTCAATCTATACTAATATATAAAGCTGAAGAGTTTGTTTGTTTGTTTGTTTGTTTGTTTGTTTGTTTGTTTGTTTGAACACGCTAATCTCAGGAACCGCTGGTCCGATTTGAAAAATCCTTTCACTGTTAGATAGCCCATTTATCGAGGAAGGCTATAGGCTATATATCTATAGGAGCGGAGCACCAATGAAACATATTTAAAAGACGGGGGAAAATTATCACGCTACGGGCAATAAGAGACGTAAACGAAGTTGCGTGGGTCAGCTAGTATTCTGTAAAACTTTATTTCAAAGTAACTATGTCTGTAACGCTTTCACGGTTAAATCATTGAACTGATTTGGATGAAATTTACAATGAAGATCCCTTGATTCTTGACGAAGGAGATAAGCTACTATTAACTTATTATCTTTCTGATTTGGATGAAACTTTACAGTAATAGAATAGAATAGAATACATTTATTAGTCACACATAACATACATGTAAAAGAGAAAGAAAAGACGTTTAACTTAAGAGTAAATAACAAAAAATAAATAATATAAATAATCAATAATATAGCTTATACATCAGAATATACCGCGATAACTGACATACACGTGGGCGTAGCCGCTGTAAGATATAGTAATATAAAATACTAGCTGAAACCCGCGGTGCTACCCGCGGTTATTATTGTATCGCGAGTAACGCCGCGGAAAAAAGTTAGTCTAAATAAAAGTAGCCTAAGTTACTCCCTGGAACATTAACTACCTGCCAGTGAAAGTCTCGTCAAAATCCGTCCGATTACCCGGAACAAACAGACAGACAGATAGACAAAAAATTTTTAACCACATTTTTGGTATATGTACCATGTATACATACATATGCATTTAGTAAAAAGTGGTTATTTTAATATTACAAACAGACACTCCAATTTTATTTACTTGTATAGATTAGTTGTGGCCCGCGGCTCCGCCCGCCTATATGTCGGTTATCGCGGCAAATAGTACCGTTATTCTGATGTATAAGCTATATTACTGAAAGAGAAATAATCACATTTGCATGAAAGAGTAACAAACATCTATCCATACTTACAAACTTTCGCGTTTAAAATATTAGTATAGACTAGCTGAACCCGGAATTATTTTAATACTACAGACACTCCAATTTTATTTATTTGTATAGATATAGATTTGTAAGTGATAATGAATGTTTATCGGTGGTTAAAGTATTATAGGATTCCGTACATAAATATAAAAAAAATCAACAACAATTTTCTTCGCGTAAAGTTTTAATAATGAGGGAAATTTAATATTTGAAAGTGTTAAAAACAAATACATATTGAATTATCACATCGCGTAAAGAGTAGTATTACTAAGCGCCTTAGTCTTATGACTTGGCAGGGAAAGTACTTGAAATAACATAGATGTGATTGGACCTTCTGGTGAGAGGCATTGACTTTGGTTAATGGCCAATCTTTGTGTTCTCCAGAGTTACACAACAATACGGGTTAGATATACCCTGACCAATGCAAATAGACACACATTATACTTATATACGAATATTTGCAATAAATAAAGAAGGAACTGCAACTCCAGGTAGACCCAAATGCGATATTGCCGAAAGTTTATATCACTACACAGTGTACCGTATACTACACTGCTCAGAGTAGTCGACAGTACTACACTGCGCGTTGGTTTTGGCCTTCTGGATCCAACAAGAGTTGCCTTTAAACATTAATATCCATAGCAATTGCATATAATTGTATTTCTTAAAGGTCTAAATAGATTTAAGACTTATTCATACGGACATAATGTGAAAAAAGAACGGAATAAATTTATAAACTATAAATATGATTAGTTTTAGAGTTGTCAGCGTACTAATGGCCTTAAAGACAACCGCGTTTTATATTTATGCAAGGATAAATAAATAACAGTATTGATGACAAGGATACTTTAGCGAAATTGCTTGATGTACTAATAAAATCGCGTAATAAAAGATAATAAGTAAATGTATATTTCCTCCGTCGTATGGTGTTGAGTCTTTTGCATAGATGTTTAATCTTTAGGTAACAAACAATTATTTGCTCTGACCGAGTGAATCATAAAAGCAGCTGATGTTTTTTTTATGTTGTAAGCTAGGAAGGATTTAGGAATCTACCGTGGGAGAGCCACGCTTCGCCATGAAAGGGCCGGCTCGACCGGAGTGATACCACGGCTTCACAGAAAACCGATATGAAATAGTGCTTGCGCTGTGTTTCACCGTGTGAGTGAGGATACCGGAGACCCATACCACAACCTCCATCCCCTTATCTTCCCCCTTTTCCCCCAAAGCCCGGCAATGCACTTGTGTCGCCTCTGTTGTTGCAGGAGTCCATGGGCCGTAGTAATCGCTTATGTAATCGCTATGCTTATGTATGTGTATGTCGTAATGGTTGCCTGTAAGATATTGCCTTGGAGCGATAAGGCCGCCACTTGTACATACTTCATAATAGTTTTAAAGTTATCATATTTTTTTTTATACGGTGTACAATAAAGAGATTTATTATTATTATTATTATTAATCGCTTACCATCAGGCGATACGTCGCTCTTATGCAGATTATTCAAAAAAAAATTTTTTTTGGAAATTTCATCCCTAAGATGGTAAAGTAAGGGATAAAAGGCTTACAATGGCATTTCGCCATTTTCAAATACCGACTCACAAAACAAGAAATAAAAAGTGTGCGAAGTGCGACTCGGAGTCGGACTCGCCCATGTAGGGTTCCGTAACAGCAAGTAACATAATACATTTTTTATTTATATATATATGTTGATTGAATGAATTGAACGTATTAAAAAAACTACTTACTAGATCTCGTTCAAACCAATTTTCGTTGGAAGTCGGCATGGCAATGTACATCATATATTTATTTTTATTTTATCATACTCTTATTCTAGAAATTACAGGGGGGGATGCACACATTTTACCACTTTGGAAGTGTCTTTCGCGAAAACTATACAGTTTAGAAAAAAATGATATTAGAAACCTCAATATCATTTTTGAAGACCTATACAGATACCCCAAAGGTATGGGTTTGATGAAAAAAAAAATTGAGTTTCAGCTCTAAGTATGGGGATCCCCCAAAATGCATTGTTTCTTTTCTATTTTTTTGTGAAAATCTTAATATGGTTCATACAATACATATACTTACCAAGTTTCAACAATATTGTTCGTATACTTTAGAAAAAAAGTGACTGTGACATACGGACGGATAGACCATACAGACAGACATGACGAATCGATAAGGGTTTCGTTTGTTTTGCCATTTGGCTACGGAAGCATAATAAAACAAGTGCAATGGCTAATGGACAATATTTACCTTTACTGAATATATATACTAAGTTGGTGAGAAAAAAAAACTTTTAAATGTTGGTATTTTTAGGTTTAATTGAATCTAGACTATAATAGCAGATATGGAATTTAGCACGAAAATAGCAAAGTACTAGTATGAGATATCTATTAATATTCTATAAAAGATTGTATATTTATAATGTAAATAATCCTACTAATTACACTAATCCTACTACATAATAAAGGCGAAAGTTTGTGAGTGTATATGTTTGTTATTTCTTCACCCAAAAACCGCTGATCGGATTTGTATGAAACTTTACAGTAATATAGATTTTACGTCTAAATAACACATAGGCTTCTATTTGCCGCGATAATCGACATACACGCGGGCGGAGCCGCGGGCAACAGCTAGCATTATAAACGCGAACATTCATAAGTATGGATGGATGAATGTTTGTTACTCTTTTACGCAAAAACTAATGAACAGATTTGGGTGAAACTTTACAGTAATATAGCTTATACATCAGAATAACACATAAGCTACTATTTGCCACGATAACCGACATACACGCGGGCAGAGCCGCGGGAAACAACTAGTGTTTTATAAGGAGCATTACCTGTAACTTGTAAGTCATTGTAGTGACTACTAGGCTGACACTAGATGGCGATCTACTCTACCCGATGAAATTTAGATGCAATGAAGAAAGCTATGAAAGTTTAAACATTGTAATAATAAATATTTGTCATCTTCTATGGCAAGAGACTAATTATGTTTTGCTTATAGTTTTTACACTTTATACATATGAACTTAATCAAGGCCAAAACATATCAAAAATGATAAATCACGAATAAGGCAATACCAATGCAATGCCATCTAGGGAAACTAAGGCAAACAATTCAACTCAGTTTCGTGAACACTGTAAATATACCACGAAGCAAATACAAAGAGGAGATACCCTAATGAAATTTTTGTATGAAACACTGCGTAACAATTTGCGGGGGTGAGGGGGGGTTACTTTGCCCTTTGCCATCTACCTATCAATAGCAAAACTACTTGCATCGTTACATGTTGATGTTGCTATGTGGTTTAGCTATTTGACACTCAGCGTGCGATGTAAGGAACATACAGGGACGTACTCAGAATTTTCTTATCAGGTACTTATTTTTTTAAAGTCAATTTTGTAAATCATTTTTATGCATGTATCGCAAAATGTTATTAGTAAGAAACAGTAAAAGTTAAAGTTCTTTAAA
Source organism: Spilosoma lubricipeda (assembly GCA_905220595.1). NCBI lineage: Eukaryota > Metazoa > Arthropoda > Insecta > Lepidoptera > Erebidae > Spilosoma > Spilosoma lubricipeda. Next base: position 16,349,721 of record HG992275.1, read on the forward strand.
GTTTTTCTTTTCTTTCTTTTCTTCTTTTTTTCTTTTTCTTTTCTTCTTTTTTAAAGTTCATTTCTTCAATAGTTTACAGCCTGCCTTTGAAATATTAAAAACATAATCATGAATAAAAGAGTAAAATCTTGTCTATTAATTTTTTTGATCCATTGCTGTTTAATATTATCATTGGATGGAAATCTAGAATAATATAATAATAGCTCTTTACCTATGAAATTGCCGTTTTGTATGCAATAAGTAAAAGTACTTATTTTTTCAAACTTTTTTATTTTTGTAATTCGAAGTAATCACCCATGCAATCGACGCATCTTTGCCAACGCATTGGCAGTTTATTGACGCCCTTCTTGTAATTATCAGCTGAACGGGAGGAAACAAACTCTTCAAAGGCATTTTGTACTTATCATATATAATCGTTAACACATAAAAATTTTAATTCTAATTACGACCCTGTCTCTTTGTTCTGTTGATGTTTGTTTTTCTAGTTGACGCTAGATGTCAGTGTTCACAAAATGATTACAAAAAATACAAAAATAATACTTTTTCGAGTAAAATTCTTAAGGCAAGAATGCAGAACAAATTTCAATATTATTTCATGATTAAATTTTTAAACACTCAGCTCTACGAACCTTTGTATTTTTTATTTCCCATCACACAAGACGAAGACTTATTGACTTGAAGACTTATAACTTGAAGGCTCTAAACACTTGACATTTGCAGAAATAGCTGATCCGAGAGATCGGGCTGGTTGCCATTTCATCGAAGAAGAAGAAGACGTCGGGGCCTGTATTTTGTCATGGGGGTTATGCGCTTATGCCATCTCCTCTTTGTATTTGCTTCGTGAAATATACATAGATATTACTTATAATAGTTATATAAATAATTTTTCCTTTATTTATTATAGGCAATGATCTTAAAATGCGATGTCATCCTTCTTTTCTTAATAGTAATATTTCGAACATCTTGCCCACTACGCCATGTAGTCCCAAACTAAGCAGAGCTCATTCTATGGGTACTGGACAACTGCTATAAATACTTATAAACTTTTTTTGTAAATACACACAAATAATACATGAAAATACCCAAACTCTGAAACAATTTTTTGTAGATCATACAAACATTAATTTGGTCCGACCCAGGATTTGAACCCAGGACCTTCCTTCTGTTTCCAGTGATTAGTTTGCTTCCATAGTCGCCTATTACTCCACCCATTGATGAACAGTGGTAACACATTATATTCTTAAGCCGTTATCACACCCAGAAGTTTAAAAAAAAAAAAAATCTTTAATATTATACTTAGTTAGGCCCGAGATACAACAACAAACTCGGGTAACGCCATGGGGCTCCGACAGTCTAAAAAAGTAGCCTAGGTTACTTCTTATACCATCAGCTATCTCATTATCTATGTATAATATGTATGTATTTACAAAAAAAAAAAAGTATATATGTATTTGTATCAGTTGTCTAGTACCCATAACACAAGCTCCGCTTAGCTTGGGACTAGATGGCGTTGTGTGATAGATGTCCGAAATATTTATAAAAAAAAAAAGAAAAAAAAAATATTTATAATCTATTTGCCAGTAAAAGTCCCGTCAAAATCGTTAAAGCCGTTCCAGAGGTTATCCAGAAAAAATAGACATACAAAAACAATTTTAAAAATTGCACTTCCATTTTATTTGTATACATTTTTTGCTCTTCCGTAATTCGGGTTGCCATAAGACAGCAGGGGGCGTCAGGCTGTGATAACATTTGTTATGTTCTTCACTAAAGCTAGTATATTATGTGCTTAGGTACCAATATTTGATAAAGACGAGGCGAGGCGTACCTAAGGTCAGAAATTTTAGTACACCTCGTGCAATGTAAAATGCAGGAAGTGTTAAACTGTTAAAAAAAAATATACATATCAATAAAATAAATTAAGCTTCTCACTAATACGATTAAATAAATGTTAATTTTTACGTTTTAGTACTTGTGAGTATGATAACATTGAATTTATATGTTTTTAATCTAAATTATTCAAATGCTTAGTTTTAATTGCCCATACGATCAACAGTAGCGATCCACGAACAGTTATGACGCTCGGGAAGTCCTAGGAAAAATTAAACTGTCTTGGAACCCGCAACGAACTTAATCAGAAGAAAACTGGAGAAGTTGGAAATATCATTGGAATCAATATTATTTTAGTTAAGTAGGCCAAAACAGCTTTTGTAAGGAGAGGCGTATGTCTAGCAGTGGAGTATTTAAGGCTCTTGGTGTAAAATGACATTATTCTTGTGAAACTTTAACTATTATACAGCGCATGCAATAAAAGCTTGCATAAGGAATATTTTTCCCCCGTTTTCGCTAAAGTTTTCATTGATACTCCGTTCCTTCTGATCATGGCATGGTTATATATAATCTATAGCTTTCCTCGATAACTCGGCTATCTAACACAACAAGAATTTTTCAAATCGGACCACTAATTCCTAGGATAAGCAAATTAAACAAACAATCAAAGTTTAGCTTAATAATATTAATAAGTTGTGGTTGCCCGCGGCTCCGCCCGCGTATATGTCGGTTATCGCGGCGAATAGTAGCCTATGTGTTATTCTTATGTATAAGCTATATATACTGTAAAGTTTCAACCAAATCAGTTCAGTAGTTTTTGCGTGAAAGAGTAACAAACATCCATCCATCCTTCCTAAAAAACATTCGCGTTTATAATATTAGTATAGATAGGTATAGTATAGATAAAGACGAGGACGAGCGTATCCTTATGTCTACAGTCCCCCTAGTCAAGTTGACATTCTACAAAATACCCTGCCACGATTCACTGTGTCACATGTGAGTCAAAATAAGAAATAAAGGGAGATCGTTTTTTGTTTTTTCGGAAGACTGTCCCCATTTCATCTCATCCACATTTTTTTTATTTTATATAATTAATTTCATCACGACGAAGACTTGTAATTTGAAGACTATAAACACTTGACATTGGCAGAAATAGCTGATCCGAGAGATCCGGCTGGTTGCCATTTCATGAAAGAAGAAGAAGAAATAAAGCTGACGCCAAGAAGAATAGTAATTTTGAAGCAGTGACAATTGTGCTCAGTCGATACAGAACCTTTTCAGATTTTGAAGCGTACACTACGTACCAAACTTAACATTTATACAAGCTTTTATTTAGTTTCACCTGTCCCGATGTTTGCCTGTAATTAAAATCTTGCAAGTTAAATTTGATCCACTTCCCGATTTCTGATTAAGCTGAAATTGAAATATACCTTTAGTTCTGATCACAATGCAAATATTTTATGTAATATTATTATTATAAATCCAAAATGGAGGCGTACATATTTCAGAACAACCCACTCACTATGGGTATCAAATTGAAGGGCTTAAAGGGCTTAATAAGTAATAAAAGCTTGTTTTTAAACAAACATTTTAAATTAATCACTTGTTATATAGCTAAATAGACTGGATAAGCAGTTTGTAGCTGTGGTATGCCTTGAGAGACCCCATGCTCAGCAGTGTATTGTAATGGGCTGATAATAATTATGAAATAGATTAACAGAAAGATGGGCAGTGTAGTCAAAACATTTTAAAGTAGTTTATATTAACGTACGACTTGTCTGTCTGCTTTTCTGTCCATTCAGCCGAATACAAAAGAACAGTAAGCACTCGAGGGGTGGTTTTTAATTACAACTTTGGTCTCCCTGCTTGTTTATTTAGAGATGTTTTATTATTATTTAATAGGTACCTGGATGACCGAGCTTTTCTCGCCATTTTTTTTTGTGGTACGTTTTCTACAATTGAATCCTAGCTAGATCGATTTATCCCTCCCGAAACCCCCAGCATACTAAATTTCATGAAAATTCTTGGAGCCTTTTCCGAGGTTAGATTTACATCGTTTTTTTTTTCGAATCCGAGGAGAGACAGCGGACCCGAGGAAAAACTGATGCAAATAAAGTCATAGTAGTAGCGGACAACAAATAAATCTTGGGAATAATAAAGACTGGGAAGACACTGATTAATTATTAGTTCTTTTATTCAGATCTCGCTGTTGTTTTCATCACGTCTGAAGAAGGCCTAAATGTATTTGTCGCACATAGTTATGCAGATATTTATATTTCTGAATGTATATTGTGTATTCTGTTTCAGTCGCGTTCCATTTTCAGTGAAAATCTCGTGGAGATCAGTTAGTTCTTACAGTGTTTGTTCGGACAGTCCGTCAAAAAAGAGCGTACCTTCGTAGCGCTCAAAAATCCACATTAATTAAATGACTGTTTTTTGCATTAATTAATAATAATAATAATAATAATAATAATAATAAACTTTATTTGATACACACAGCATACAAATTAAAAAACTTATTCTAAAGTTTCCACATATAGATTACAAAAAAAAAAACGAACATTTTTGAGGCTTGCAACAGTACAAATAAGTCAAAGTCAAATGACGTGGCACTGATGACGTGTACATGTGTGCACACGATTCATTTGAGATTTGTAGCCATTATATCATTTTAAACGAGATTAAATTCTCAAACAATAAATTAAGGACTATGTTAACGAGGGTTGTACACAGTGTGTAACAAAATGGTGGACTCTCAGCGTTCACTGCGATGGGTGTAAGTAACCCATCCCAGTACTGATTTTCAGTGCCCACCGTAACACTCGATTTGACGCCGATAGCCGCAGCTACTATCAAGCGTTATAATTATCTGTCTCCTCTTACTTACAGAATATTAATAATAAATTGGTAAGTATCAGATATCCTTCGATATCATGAATTTCATCTCTTTCTTTTAACAAATACAAAATATTTTAGCACATTCTTTAACAACTCCTAACGCCATACGCAATTCCTTTCAGGGAGAATCAATCAGTGATTAGGAAACAGAATAAATAAAATAAAACTAAAACTTAGGAATAGAATAATCAACTGCCATTATACCAGGATGTGAAGACAGTTTTGCATGTGTGCATGTGGATACCAAAATAATGCTACCCTACCTGCGATAGCAATGCACTGTCCGTGGATCATAAACATAAGGTTAAGTACAAGCGGTCATACTTTGTTGCTTTTGTTGTTCAAGTAGGTATTTTTTGAATTTTACTTTAAAAGAATATATTGATTGTAGATCCCTTATTGGTGGTGGTATGCAGTTCCAGCATCGCGTTGCCGCATATTTAAAACTACCACGGAATGCAGCAGTTCTATGTCCTGGTATGCTGAGTGCTCTAGCTGATGGTCTGATGGAATAAGAGAAGTGGTTATACCTCCAGTCTATCCTCTCATGCAAATAGGTAGGACTACCTTTTTTAAGTATGCCAAAGAGTAAGCTGGCTAAATGCAATTTCCTTCTGGCTTCCATCTTTATCATGTCATTGTCATTGATATATGGTGTTACGTGATGGCGTCTGGGAATATTAAAACAGTAACGAGTGGAAGCGTTTTGGACCCTTTGTATTACGTTTTTTGTTCTGGCTAGTAGGCAGGGACCATACACCACATCACAATAATTAAACTTAGATAGTACGAGACTGTCTACTAATTGTTTCCTTAGAGGTACACTGAGGTAATCACGGATGTTGTATAAAATTTTAAGTCTATAAAAACAATTTCTAACAATTTTATTTATGTATGCTTCAAATCTCAGCTCAGGATCCATCAGCAGTCCAAGATTATTGGCTTCATGTACCCTTGCAATTGTTTGTCCATTTATCATAATTTTGGGGTCATTCTGTAGCACGGATTGGATTTGTCTCTTACTACCCAGTATCATAAATTTGGACTTTACTGGATTCAAAAGTAATGAATGTTCCACAGACCATTTTACCACCCTCTCCAAGTCCTCGTTTATCCTGTCCAATGCAGATCTGGTTTCATCTGGTTTAAAGGATAGAAACAGTTGGGTATCATCTGCATACATGTGGTACCCACAATTTGAAAAGCAATCTGTTATATCTGCTGTGTATAGTATAAATAAAAGAGGCCCCAGTATGGAGCCTTGTGGAACTCCCCTGGTAACAACCAGGGGAGGGGAAGACATAACCGATCCATCCTCCTTGTGTATTTCTACCTGCTGTGATCTGTTTGAGAGGTAGCTATGAAACCACTTTATTGAGCCAGGGGAAAATCCGTAGTACGCCAACTTGGACAGGAGTAGTGATGTATCTATAGCATCGAATGCACGGGAGTAGTCCAGCAGTGCAAGTATTGTTGCCTCTCCACGATCCCTGGCTTCCAGTATGGCACCTACCACATCACACAAGGCTGTTGCAGTTCCACGTCCCTTTCGAAAACCAGACTGTTTCTCCGGAAGGATGCCATTGTCCTCTAGGTATTTCATGACCTGTACATGAACCACTCTTTATAACACTTTTGACAAACATGGTAGTATGCTAATAGGTCGTAGATCCTTCGTAGTGCCCGGAACACTTGTTTTGGGTATAGGGCGGACCACAGAGTGTTTCCACATGCTGGGGAATGTATGAGTGACAATGGAGGTGTTAACTATATCTGTTATAATGTGTAATGAGTTCGGTAGTGTCAGTGTAATCATGTCTATGTTTAAGTTGTCTGTACCTATTGAGTTTGTTTTAATATTATTCAGAATTGTAAGTATAGTGCTGTGGTGTACAGGTTGCAGTTTGAAATTTAAATTTGGGTTGTGTCTGTGAAATTCGTAATATGTTAGTCTGGAAATTGTCACCCTACATCCACCCGGCACATCCAGGAAGTCCCTGTTAATAATATCAGGATCATTAAAATGATCTGGCAAGAATTTAGATTTGTGTGATGGAAACACTTTGTTTTTCAAATTCTTCCACAAAAAACTTGGATTGTTAATATTATTATTAATGTGCATAGAAAAGTACACAGATTTTTCATTATGTAATGCTATTTTTGCCTGATGTTTAAGGTCTAGATAATATTTCTTTTTTGATGGTAATTTTGTTTTCTGATATGTATTCCTAGCCTTGTCCCTTAAGTCAAACATTAATTTAATATTGTCCGTGATCCATGGTGTGTACTCGCCTTTAAATAATGTGCGTTTTTCAGGTGCATGCTGATTGAACAGTTGCACTATATGTTTTGACAATCCTTCCACCATGCTGTCCACCCCACCCTCCAAAGCCAAAGCCTGCCATGGAATATGCTCCAGATCCGCATTAAAAGGTACCTGTAGAATGTTCTTATATGGTCTATATGTAACCCACCTTGGTTTGACCTTCTCTTTCCTAAACACTGACTCACATGTTACTATGGAGTGTTGTCCTAACTCGGGAACATGACTCACCACTACATTTCTCACACTAACATCAGTGCATATGACATCTATTAATGAGCTATTATTTCCTGTAAAATGCGTTGAAGTGGTAACTATTTGATGCATGTTGGTGTAGTGTAAGAAGTGCTGCAGTGTCCTAGTGTTTGTGCTGCATCCATCCAGCATATTAACATTAAAATCACCCAAAAGAATGATGTGATCATAAGGAGCCAGTGCACTAATACTGTCGGTCAGACTATCCAAAAACTTGTCAATGTGTAACCAGGGGGGTCTGTAGGCTGTACCTACTAAAAGCTTTTTCCCAGCTATGGTTATCGAAAGCCAGTATTGTTCTACCTCTTTATGTGCGGGGTGGCTTCTAGTTTGCGCTTTAATTCCGTTTTTAATATAGTATCCTACACCCCCACCACGACCATCCTTAATAGAATTAGGTCTTGGAATATGTCTCAGCCTATAACCTGGCACAGTTGGTGCTCTCCCTTCCTCACCTGGCCTCAACCAAGTCTCATTTATAGCCATGATGTCAACTGAGTGTAGACTCATAGCCACCAAAAATTCATCATGCTTACTCCCCAGAGAACCTGCATTAAAAAGACCAAATTTTAAAAATTTACTGCGGGTCATTATATGTACATTAAAGTTTTATATTTGGAATATAATATATTGAATAAAATTAGGGACTGTTTATTATTATATCCCTTTATTTGCCACTTGCAGGTAGTCATCACGTAAACCATCATATCATTAGAATTAATACAAAAATTGGCATCCACAGCAACCAGAGTCAAAAAAATATCTGTTACTGGTACAACCCTAATGAAAAATTTATAATTTAGGAAGTGATAGAGTATTGCAACCATTCTATTCAGTGTTCGTATTTTGAGATGTATGAAGGCAAAGTACATTCTGTTATTCACAATGTTATATCTATAATTCTTTCTGCCCATAAATACCCTTATATAAGATTGCAAACAACATCTGTAAATAAATACATGTAAATAACGACTCTTATGAATTTTAATTAAATAATTATTGTTAATAGTTGTAAATAATTTCAGGTTATTAATTATATGTAAATATGCATTCATTTTTGGAATAGTTTCAGTTATAGCATTAAGAAATATCAACAACACTAATATAAAGGCAGTCCAATTGAGGAGACACTCACACATTCTGCAGTGTTTACACAAATTACTTTCTGCTTCATAAAATAAAGTAAATAATAATATGGGATTATAGACATACATCATCAGGCACGTATATACAGAGACTCTCCAACATGACTGCGCTAATCTATGTTGGTCGAGACTGCGCCCATGCCAAAAATTTGTTCGAGATCAGTCTCCGAGCGCACGACGTGTGTGCGCTTGCCTTCAGCTTCCCTAGTCAGTATTCTACCGCGATTCGTCCACGTGAACTTCCAACCCAAACCAGCAGCCGCCTGTCGGGCTCGGTAGAACAGATGCTTTTTTGTTCTAGTGAGCCTCTCGTTGAGGTAGAAGCGACGCGGCGGCGTATCGATGCCGAGGTCAGCCGAAGTGGCCCCGCGCCGCACGCGCGCGCTCCGCAGCAACTCGTCCCGCAGCCCGCGCCGCGCCAGCCGCACCACGACGCAGCGGCACCGCACTGAGCCTGCCGACGCGCCCGCCCCACGCGACCGCTCCACATGGGGACCTACGCGTTCCGCAAACACTATGTCTCGCACCTCCAGGGCGACCCCCAATTTCCTTGCCACCAGTTCCACCGAGTGAATTACATTCTCGCCAGGACTCTCGGGGAGGTTGGATATCTCAATGTCTGAGAGCAGGAGTTCCTGCTCTCGTTCACCGAGCTCCGTTTGCAGCTGCTTCACCGTGCGCCCCAACTGGTCCACCGCATCTCCGGATGAGGCAGCTTGCTTCTTCTCCAGGTCTTCCAGCCGACTCTCTAGGTGGTCGACCTTCTTTCTGGATGCAGCCAGTGCTTGACGCAGGTCATTCATCTCGAGACGAATCTCCCGTAACTCTGTTCTCAGATCCTCCCTCATCTCCCTCACCTCGGTTCTCATTAGCTGAAGCTCGCGGACAATGTCAACAGCTCGCTGCTGGCCTCCGTCCGCAGAGCCAGTGGCAGAATGGGAAGAGTCATATGAGCTAACGGGAGTGCTCTTAGTCTCGTCCTCACAAATAGGTTGGTCGCGGACCTTGTCATGATTTCCCCTGCAATCCTGGCATTGCCAATCCTTGTTCGTCCTTGTCATGTTAACACACGATAGGTGATGCTTCTTCGTGCATTTACAACAAATAGCAACACCCTTGGGAGACACGAATTTGCCACAGACCGCACAGTTTGCCATTGTATGAATCTGCCCGTCGATATCTGCTCTGTATTCTTCACGGGATCGATGAGATGAACGGTTCGTATCTAGATATGTTTCAGATTCAGTCTATTGAACAACTGATGGCGTTGCTGTCAACAAATCCCAAATGCTGTGTTTCAGGTTTACTGTAAGCTGTTTTCACTTGGCTATTATGTAACACTGTCACTGCAGATCCAGGCACATAAGATTAAGGTTCACAAGATAATAAACTTTTTAAATTAATTTTGATTTTTTTATTTTATAGTAAAGGGTAGTTTTTTTTTTCTGATCTAATATGTATTCCTGTTATTAAGTTTGTATATGATTATAGAATATTGTACGTCTTGAAAACACTGTATAATTGTTAATAGAACACACTAAACTTTGTATACAAATAAATTACAGGAACAAATAGAGTATATTATTTTTTTAAATGAAGTATAAACAGAGCTCACAACCGCTACTACCGACGTCAGATGAGTTTATGAGGTTTCTCAATTCGACCGTATATATATTTATTTTTTATTTTTTTATGTGTATTCGCGGATAACTTCGTCGTTTAAGAACTTTAAGAAAATTAATTTCTTAAACGTCGTTTAAGAAAATTAAACTACTAAACAGATTTAACAGATGAAACCTAACAGTAACGTAGCATAAACATCAGAATAACACATGTACTAATACTACACACGTCGTCCGTACGATTTTTTTTCACCCGATAACCGATTTGCACGTGGGCGGAGCCGCGGGCAAAAGTTGTTTCAGTATATAAAATCGAAATGTTAGCTTTGGTTTTAGAACATAAACATAAGGTCTTAAATAAAATTAAGTACTCCATAAGCAATAGTTTGTGGAATCCACTTTGTTTCTAGAATATAATTTACGAAATCCGTTAGTTAATACACTTAATTAATGGTAAGATCACTTGCTTGATTCGACACTTAAAGTTCAACCGGTACTTCCAACAATCTAACTTAAGTAATCGAGTTGGATTTTGTTCAAGATCGTCTTTCTAACCTGGTCTTCAATCATCATAAAACGTCGTGCATATAGATGTACCAAAGGAAATTACAAACGTGGTCAAGTCTAGCAAAATAGAGTCCGATTTAAATCTCAACACAGATTATAGAGGCGAGAAATAATGAAATAAATATAAGATCTGAGATACGTAACCCAGATTGATGATACACAGGAAAGTGCACATCTAATTACATAATTATTTTGAATGTACCGTAATGTGTGCTCATAAATTTAATGTTTCACTAACGTCAGTCATATTTACATCACTTTAGTCCGAATCTTTTTGTTACTCTTGCGAGCCGAACTTTTATCTTCATAATGAAAGTTGAATGGCTGTTCTTTATGGCTGTTGGAACGTTTAGCAGATTATATTGTCTTGTGAGGTTGTAAGATATATTCTCTCCTCCTTGGAGCCGCTTTGGTGCGTATTCCATGTGCTCCGACTTGTATATGGGGAATAGAACTTGTTATTTACACATAAGTATATGTAGCTGTATCAACCATTGCCATTCTCTTATTTCACTATTATGCTATTCCCTGCCATTTTCTTCAATCCGAGGAAGACAACAGATTAGAGTTATTTGCCGTTCGAAAAAATCATATCCCGATGCAGTTTAATGGTTGTCTAGCCACGCTGATTTCAGCACGAACGACTCGGTCGATCGGGGCGGTGCTAGCCTCGTGCAGAAGATCAGCCTAAAATGACAGCGTTCATGCTGTCGTATTTCGTTAGTGTGAGCGAGTCCGGAGGCCCAATGATGCAGAAGCATTACCAGGCTACCATGGTGTGAGGCACCATGGTTCATTGTTGCATTGTCTACATTAGCAATGAGTATGATCTGTTCATTCGGCTGAGTAGAGTTACTTGGCCAAAGTGATTCTACCATTTTATAAAAAAACAAGCACTACTTTAGTGAAACATTAAGTTTTTGCTAGATGGAACTAGTAACATTCGTATAACGTTTACAACATACATGCTAACCTTACTTCTTATTTCTTAAAGAAACCAAGCAAGATGACATACTTATTTTGCGATTAATGAACATGAATAAACACGTAAGGAGCAAATGATAAAAAGATATCACGTTACTTACAACTTTTTGAATAAGGTTAAGGCCAACTAACGGCCAGTTTAACTGTTTTAAATTTACCATAAAATGTGTTATTTTATCTTGAGGTCTTAAGAGTACTGACCATAAAAGCACGGACAAGATCGAGATAATAATGCAAGGAAATCACTGTAGTTATCTTGATTGCATAATCGCTACTAATATCCTAGTCTGAATATGGTATAGACTGAGTTTTACCTGTGTTTAAAATTTAAACCAGCCGCAATCGATACTGTATTAAGGATGGTTTGAAATACGCGATGTCACTCAATCATATTCACAATTATTTTTACGGGAATTAACGCGATCACTTATTAAAAGGAATTACATACCTCTGATTTGCCTGACGTTTCGACCAGGTTGCACTGGCCGTGGTCACAGGCTGACTGGCTCAGCGGCGCACGTCCTCCGTCGTCCGACTGCGCAGAAAAGGATAAACACCAGAATAGGAGCACATCGGTTTGCTTACAGAATAGGGACACTGTTAGTGTGGTATGTGACGGTACATGGCGAAACAAATTTATTAAAAATATCGAAAAAGTGCGGGTAGACGAACAAACTTCTACTTCACGGATTCGACGACGGAGGACGTGCACCGCTGAGCCAGTCAGCCTGTGACCATAGATAATACACTATAGTAGACACCTGTGACCACAGCCAGTGCAACCTGGTCGAAACGTCAGGCAAATCAGAGGTATGTAATACCTTTTAATAAGTGATCGCGTTAATTCCCGTAAAAATAATTGTTAATATATCATGGAACGCGAAAGTTTAAAAGTCACTCAATCAGACGGAAATTTGATCTTTTATTTTTAGATATTACCATTGTAAATTATATAAAACAAATTACTCTTTGATAGGCGTCGGGCGCAGTGGCACACCGTGCGATTTTCGGTCTCTGTCCTCCGATCTCCCGATGCTTGGAGAGATCCGGGAACTACTGTTATGATAACAACACTCGTAGCATATAATTATATTGAGTGAAGTAATTCAGTTATTTGTACAAATCTATACTTCTAACCTAATTTTTAAAGCTGAAGAGTTTGTTTGAACGCTCTAATCTCTGGAACTACTGGTCGGATTTGAAAAATTCTTTCAGTGATAGATAGCCCATTTATTGAGGAAGGCTATAGGCTATATGTCATCACGCTAAGACTTACAGGAGCGGAGCACCAATGAAGAATGTTACAAAAACGGGGGAAAATTATCACGCTACGGGCGACAGGAGACGCAAAAGAGGTTGCGTGTGTCGACTAGTATATTATGCTACTAATAGATATAGGTGTGTAATGAAATGATTGGTACAAACAAAGTTAAATTAACGAAGCACCAATAAATTTTAGTCTTCAGAAAAGTATTTCATAATATTATTGTTTAGTAAATAAAGATTTTGTCGGTGACCTTTCGTAATAGGGTAGCTAACTAAAATACAGTTGTTGTTCAAATCATTCATTGTAGTCTTGATGCTTATTAATCATGTAATTCCAACATATTAAATTTTTTCTTTAATATATGTGTTGTTTGCCTCGAATAATGACATGCAAATAATGACACCAGTTACCAAGTTAACCAATACTTAACATCATGATTCCACTATCTGTCTGTGCAATAATATTCAGTCATAAAACTGCCGATGTGGAACCGGCTGCCACCTTCCTAGGCCATAACAAATTATATTACCGGATGATAGACCGATACGAGTGGCCTTGTATTGACATTGATGTAAAATATTAAGTACGTACTTAAAAAGTTTTTGGAAGTTATAAAGCGAAATGAAAAAAATTCAGCTTAAAAAATTAATTTTTGTATCAGTATGAAATCTACATTAATCATCACTATTTCTCATACGCTGGATTGCCATATTCAAAATTGGTTTGACTCATAGTTCACTAAAATACGATACTTACTGAAAATAATATTATTATCATGATAGTTAATATACCTATGTCGGACCAAATGTTTGTATGATCTACAAATATTTGTTTCGGAGTTTGGGTGTGTTCTATCTATAATATGTATGTATTTACAAAAAAAAAAGTATATATGTATTTGTATCAGTTGTCTAGTACCCCATAACACAAGCTCTGCTTATCTTGGGACTAGATGGCGTTGTGTGTTTAGATGTCCGAAATATTTATATTTATATTTATATTTATTTTATACCTATAACTATTTTCCTCTCTTTTCTCAAAAAAAGGAAATTATCACATCTAATATCATTTAGATTAAGTGGTAAGATTACTGTGAATAGCTGATGTTTTTCACCAGCCGTGGTCGCCAGCTGATTCTAAGGCTATTCAAAGGTTAATAATTAAAAAAAATATATTAACACGGGAATATTATTATTGACAACGTAATCTAGTCTTTAATTAAACAGAGCTTGTGTTATGTGTACTAGACAAGTGATATAAACACAAATATATATTTTTTTTGTAAATACATACCTACATATTCAAAATAGAAAACACATTTACTCTAAAATATATACTTTCAGATCATACAAGCATTTGTTACGACCCGTTAATCGAACCCAAGACCTCATCAAGCGCAGTAGTCGTACACGTTAGCATCACACCACCGAGGCAGTCAAAGGTATGTTTATAAAGGATGTCTTAGTAAGTACTGACTTTATCATTAAAAAATGAGTATTTTTGAGAGAGTTGTGATATTTTTAATGGGTTTTAAAGGAGATATGTTTCGATTGATGATTGATGACCTTTTGGAATAAAATATCTAACAAATGGCCCCTACGGCTCTAATGAGAGGAGATTACTCTTTTAAAATAAAATGTTCTATGTTTTTTCTGGATGTGGCTGTATTTCATCAAAGTCATTGATGGCGCGTAGGGTCCCGGATTTTAGGTTTTGGCATTAACCTGAGATTTGACAGAACTTTAAAAAAATGTGCACTTTGTCGACTAAAAATTCTTCGAAGTTTCGAACGATCTTAGCATAATTTTCCAAATGTTTGTAATAAGTTTTCCCAATCATAACGAGTGTTAATTTAGTAAAGCGTTCTATTTTATAAAATAAACTTAAGTGATAGCTGTATAATTTCAGAGTTACCACACACACACAAATAATCCTACTAATATTATAAATGCGAAAGTTTGTAAGGATGGATGGATGTTTGGATGGATGTTTGTTACTCTTTCACGCAAAAACTACTGAACGGATTTGGATGAAACTTTACAGTAATGTAGCTTATACATCAGAATAACACATAGGCTACATATTGCCGCGATAACCGACATATACGCAGGCGGAGCCGCGGGCAACAACTAGTATAATATAATACAAAAAAATTGGTTGTCTGTAAAGTCGGTTTACGGATGACAGTTTAACGTGACAACGTTATAACAAAACATTGATGAAATGATGAGAGATATCTATCTTTCATAAGCATTGATATCAAGATTAGAAATAGATGCGGCGCAACATGAACATAGTTAAGTACCTTTTTTTTTGTTTTTTTGCCCTGCCAAAATTACTCTACTCTGTCTGATGGAAAGCATAAGGCAGAATCCAAGAGTGGTTGTCACCATACTGCGAATGCAGACAATGCAACAATGCAGCATGGTGACTCACACTATGGCGGGCTAGTGATGCTTCTGCATCATTGGGCATCCAATCTCGCACTCACCAACGAAACACGACAGCATGATCGCTGTCATTTTACGTTGATTTTCTGTGCGAGAGTAGTACCGCCCCGGTCGAGCCGGCCCGTTCGTGCTGAAATCAGCGTGGCTCTGCTATCTTGAAAATACATATTTTTGTACCATTAGCATTTTTAGCCAACATACCATAAATAACATTGGCAACTCTGAGTTATCAAATCACTGAGTTGCACATCATCTGTCATCAACTCTTTACTGATGATGTTCCGTTCTATATTCGTTTAACACAAATATACCAAAGGTTGTTTAATATTTGCTCTCTTTAATGAAACCTTGTGCAGCGGCAAATGTAAAAACCTTCGCTCGGTTCAACGGAAATGTAATTAGGATAAGTGTATTTAAATCAATGTTTGACTTTTAATTAAATATGCTGTATGCATTCGCAGACATGATTAACAATATAGGAAGATTGATTTTGAAAAAGACAGGTAAATAATCTAAAGGTTAATTATTATGAAATATTCATATTTTGAAATCGTTTTATTGCGAGTAAATACTAATTTTCACGCAGATTTAGTACAAAATACAATTTAACAACAAGAAAAAGTTCAAAAAACTATAACTCATGTCACCTGGGCTATTATAAATCTATAGGAGTATGTATATTTAAGTATTATAAACACATTGACACCTCATTTATAAAAATCAGTTGAGTAGGCGCTTCTAGGGTTCCTACAATCATTACTTTAATACATATATTTTTAAGTATTACTCTTGCCAAAAGTATTTCTATTGTAGTTGTGTAAAGAAAATAGATTTTAGAAAGAAAATATTTTAAAACACGTGTACAGACACTTCAATTTTATTTATTTGTATAGGTACATTTGAAACACCTAATCGGTCTGGAGAAGCTATTCAAAGGTACCTATAGCATGATAGTTATGAGAAAAAGACTAACTAAGCTCCACGGGACGAAAACATTCATCACATCATCACAGAAGTAATTTTGTTTATATTGACAATAGTTATGACTTAATTATGTAAGAAACGATGATCAACGTGTATTAAATAACAGTATTATCTATTACACGAACTTAACGAGGTGTAACTCATAAACATAAAAGTAAACTAAGATGCTTAGTCGAGAAGACAGTAGCAACATAATATATGCTTACTTTTTGACTCCTTTTTTAGGATTTAGATTTGGCAAAAGACGGTAGCTTGTAGGCTTAATTTTTTTTTTATTTATATACAAATGACACATAATTCATTATTTTCTATTTATACCCAATGAACTGAAATGATTGATGCACTTTAAGGTCGACCCTTACATTATCCAATTTGCAGAGCGCTAAGTGGTATAACATGTAAAAGCCGTTTATCATTTAGTGTCTGTCACCTTAACTCAAATACTGTGCTAGCTGGCAATTTGATGCGTATCAGAAAATGAGAATTTGTCTTTAACCATAAGTTGTAAATAAATTAAACATAAGGTAAAGACTAATTACTTTATTGGTGTTAGCATTATTAAGATAAGTGATTTATAGGATGGACTCTAAAATGAAGATTTTGGCCTAAACTAGAATATTTTTGGTTTTTATTTAATAATTGTATAGAAGCTATGTTTAAACACATACATATAGTGTAAGTTTAGAGTGCTTTTCACCCAGCGGGTGAGGTTACAGGAAGCCTAAGTCTCCACATGTAGCAACGTTTAATAAAGCACTGCTGGAGTAGTACTTTGCTCCCTTAGTCGCCTCTTTCGACATCCATTAGGTGAATAAGGGTGGTAACTTCATATTTTCAATCCGTCACTATACAAACATATTCAAAAAAAAATACCATTTCTAAACAACTAATTCTGCCACAACCTCCTCGACTATGACGATTACGCAATGTTTACTCACATAATTTACTACAATAAAAGTACGTATAGATCAATGATTTAGGTCAACGATTCTTGCAAATTGTAGTTGCTCAATTATTCCATGTTCTCTATTTGCAGTGGCAATATCACATCAGCATTGTGCAGTAATTTGATCGGTGAGGTCATTCTGTGTCGATTTGTTTGCATGCACTTTACGCACGGTGGCTTAAAACAGTGAGTTGTAACTATCACATTTGATAATAATAAGATACACTATTCTATTGACTCTGGTCCAGACGTGCGTTTGAAACATAATAATTAGTGAGGTAGGTTGCTCATTATTTCTTGTTAACCATCTGAGTAAGTAGCTACGAATTGAGTTCAGATTAATGTACTGGTTCCGATTTGACCTTCATGATACGAATTTTTAATAAGTACATAAATAATATTATGAACACAAGGCCATCTAGTCCCAAGACAACTGATATAAATACTTTTTTTGGTAAATACATACATATTATAGATAGAAAACACTCAAATTCCAAAACAAATATTTGCAGATAATAAATAATAAATATTTCGGACATCTAAACACACAACGCCATCTAGTCCAAAGATAAGCAGAGCTTGTGTTATGGGGTACTAGACAACTGATACAAATACATATATACTTTTTTTTTGTAAATACATACATATTATAGATAGAACACACCCAAACTCCGAAACAAATATTTGTAGATCATACAAACATTTGGTCCGACCCGGGAATCGAACCCGAGACCTCATGATCAGCAGTCGTACACGCCAACCGCGAGACCAACGAGGCAGTCTAAATCATACAAGCATTTGGTCCAACCCGAGAATCGAACCCGAGACCTCAAGCACAGTAGTCGCATACGCCACCGAGGCAGTTTATTTTTTTAGTTACCGTCTTATAAACATTCTTGTATGTTTTTAGAGATTTGTGAGCCAAATAATATCGTGTCCATAGGTTCGTTGACTACAGAGTAAGAAAGTATCGAGTTCTTCCTAAGAATTCATAAAGCTGTAAAAATTGGTTTCTAAATCAACACAAAAGATACGGTTATTAAACATCGTAATTTAACAATTTAATACTTAACCGGCAATTTAAATGTTTTGTACTTCCCATTGATCTAGAAACACGCAACTTGAGAAGCAAGGTCTCAGCACAATTAAGGATAAATCTGATCGTCGTTGATTTTTTGTTTTATCACGTTTTTTTGCTATTGTGTACTAGTAATTAATCTTTTTTAAATAACTTTTTGTTGATTTTTATTCATGTATGTAGAAGTATTCTTAGAAACAGAGTCCTAGAGTTCATCTTTAATTTCGGTTTGGAGGAATAATATGAATAATTTCATATCATGGGTATTCGCAAAATCTTAAAAAAAAACCAAATAAAGATTCGTCCGATACAACCAAAGAACATATTTCATATGCGAATACTTAGTTTCTAGAGTAACACAACGGCCAAGCCATACATTTTTACTGAGATGTAGAGTTCGTGAAGTTAGGGTTGGTAGAGTTAGGGCGTGTACAATCAGAAGCTTGGCTCTACATGAGATCTGATATCTTTTTCACGGGGCCATATGCAGTCGTCTAGGCAACATTTTACATGAAAATGTTTTTGGTGGGATTGCACCTATACCAATACCTGTACCTATTGCATATAATTTTTCTAAAGATTTTTTAGTAAGTAAGTAAATTAATGATAGCAAGAGAATATAGTTTTAAATGATTCGTTTAAAAGACTTTTTTGTTTTAGTCTTCTCAAAGATAAAATCTTTATAATCTTATCGTAATCCTAACGTACGATGTGCCATCTTAAAACGAGATTTGTTGCTATTTTAATTACATCGTAAGTTTTTATATTTAATTACTAACGCTTAATTGAGTGCTTAAGCTAGATATCTTAGTAGTAGTAATTATTTTAATGGCATTAAAATCCTGCTAGAATTTCTAATCTATACAAATAAATAAAATTGGAGTGTCTGTTTGTAATATTAAAATAACCACATTTTACTAAATGCATATGTATGTATACACAGTACATATACTAAATGTGCAGTTAAAAAATTTTTTGTCTGTCTGTCTGTCCGTCTGTCTGTCTGTCTGTCTGTCTGTCTGTTTGTCTGTTTGTTCCGGGTAATCTCTGGAACGGCTGGACGGATTTTTACGGGACTTTCACTGGCAGGTAGCTGATGATCCGGGGAGTAACTTAGGCTACTTTTTTAAGACTAACTTTGTCCCGCGGCGTTACTCGCGGTACAACAATAGCCGCGGGTAACACCGCGGGGTTCAGCTAGTCCTATATAAAAATATCATGATCAAACCATTTGAAAATGAAAATTAACGTAATGATTATCTTTTTGAACTTAATGTAAAAACATTTCATCTTAGTTCTAAGTACAAGTCCCTATCTTAAATCAAACGAAACTAAGTACTGCGTTATAAATAGCAACTTATGGACATTTCCTTCTGTATAATATGTTTAACAACATCAACAAAAATTCATAATGCTCATACTAACTTGATAGTACGAATAATTAAAACGAAATATATCGGCATATACATTCATGTCATATACCTAACTATAAAACTACAATCTGTACTTTAAGTAAGTTACTTTGTACCAAGAGCGCGGGTCATACCTATTTGTAATAAAATTTTATTCATACTTAGATCAGAATAATCTAATGGAAAGTTTACATTTCCTACTATAACTTTTCTGCAACTCCAACACGCCGTAGTTCGATTCGATCAGTTGAAGAGTCACTAACTATACTATTAAACTCAGCTCTCCAAGTAAATTTGTGTTTTTTTTTTCTATCCACCACATTATTTTGATCGAACTGGACTACATTACGAAGTGCGAATGAACTCCACCGACAACATCCTGTCTGCAACCGGGAACCCGAGTCAATAGCTTTAAATCCGACCGTTTTAATATTTGAATTATCTCGATAGGTATTGAAACAAACTCCAGGCTCTTAGCAAGTCATTGACACCATATTTACTTGCAAAGACTTCTAACATTTTTATTCGTTACTAACATGATTTTTTTCGTATAATATAGCGGTACCACTGTCATTACTAGTACATTTATCTTCATTATGGCATGATTTTATATTTGGTTTCTTATTTCGTTATGAATGATGATATTAAAACTAAATTTACGTTCCTTGGATTGAGATGAAATAAATCTCCTATTTAAACAGTCACGGCCTTTACCTAATTAGTTTAAATGACACTTTATACTTCTACAAATAAAATAAATAAATTATTATTCCATTTTTTTTATTTATAGAAGTATAGAGTGTCATTTAAACTGACATAAAAGGCGACTGAGGGACCGAATTACGTATACATACGTATTACGTATACACACACAAAGAGAAAGATGAATTTAGAAAACTCTTTTGTTTTACGTGTGGAAACCCGAAACCCTTTACCAACCCGTCTAGCCACTGTGTTATAGTAAGCTCAAACCTTCATTCTAGGGGCAGGCCTACATCCAGCAATGGACTCTTTAAAGCTGATACTCATCATCGTCATCATCTCAACCGAAGGACTTCCATTTCTGAACATAGGTCTCCCTTACTGCTTTCCACAATTATCCTCTTAATATGAGTATAATTTTAATGTATTGGAAACGAGCAGGTGGTGGTTTTGTGCGATGTGTGAAAAGCGTCGCCTAGAGGCACCTACCGGCTACCGCTCTAGAGATACAAGTGTGTTGCCATCCTTTGTGTACGTCCCTCCCCATGAGATAGGTGGAAGACATTGCTTAGGTTTTGTCATCCTAACTCACACGGGGAATCAATGAAACGTTTGCTGATCACCAGTTTCCTGTAAGTTGGGTTCCGGTCGAGTCTGAATGTGAATGTGTAGAAGCGTGGTACTCCCACGGTAAATTGTAGTTATCTGAGTCCCGCGGTGTTACACGCGGTAATTGTTGTACCTTTACAAAAACAACTGCAGGTAACGTCACCTATAAAAGTAGCCTAAGTTACTGCTTATATCATCAGTTATTTGCCAGTGAAAGTCCTGTTAAAACCAGTCCAGCCGTTTTAGACATCAGTCTGAACAAACAGACAGACAAAAATAAAAAGATGATTTTTCGATGTAAGTACCGTATATAACTACTTTTATGTGCATTCAGTGAAAAACTGTTAATTTAAAACTTTTAATTTGAAATTGTGTGTACAAAGTTATCGATTAACATTCCATTTAATGTGACAGTAACAAAGAACTATGTGCATAGAGGTAATGTGGCATTTTAGATTACAGTACAATGAAAGGTAAATATTTTATTGCAATTTCGCTAGATGGCGTTGGATGTATTCGTTGAAATAATTTCAAAGTACCTACTAACCTTCAATACAAGATGTCCATTTTTATACTTACTGATGCATGAGTTTTCATTCCATCCAAAACTTTATTTTAATGATCACAAGCAACGTTAGATAATGAACTTACTGAATAGAAAAAGTAACAAAAATAAAACCGACTTCAAGGTTCGACTCGATTTCTCTTAGATATCATTATCAGATATCAATGTCCTTATCATGATACCACCGTTGGGACATCTCCTTTCCGTTAAAAAAAGAATCATCAAAATCGGTTCATAAACGACGATGTTATCCGCGAACACATAAAAAAAACAAAAACAAAAATATATATATACGGTCGAATTAAGAAACCTCCTCCTTTTTTTGCAGTCGGTTAATAATGAACAGATCGCCTTTGGTATTACGGGAGTCCATGGGCGGCTATAATCGCTTACCATCAGTCGCGTCTGTTGGTTTTACCCCTATTATTGACAAAGTATAATCCTTGTATGACAATTTATTAGCTAAAGAGATTGAACGGAGAGCTTTTTGACAAAAACTCGGTGGGTGAATGTATATTTTAACTTAGTTAAGCACAATATATTTAAGTGATTCCCGTTGACATTGACTATTTAGGTCATAAAAATATATATCTATATCTATACTAATATATAAAGCTGAAGAGTTTGTTTGTTTGTTTGTGCGGGACAAAGTTAGTCTAAAAAAAAGTAGCCTAAGTTACTCCCCGGATCATCAGCTACCTGCCAGTGAAAGTCCCGTCAAAATCCGTCCAGCCGTTCCGGAGATTACCCGGAACAAACAGACAGACATACAGACAGACAGACAGACAAAAAAGTTTTTAACCACATTTTTGGTATATGTACCGTGTATATTTACATATGCATTTAGTAAAAAGCGGTTATTTTAATATTACAAACAGACACTCCAATTTTATTTATTTGTATAGATTAACCAGCTTAGAAGCTTCTACTATTTAATAAATTAATCTATACTAATATTTAAAGCCGAAGAGTTTGTTTGTTTGTTTGAACACGCTTATCTCAGGAACCGCTGGTACGATTTGAAAAATTCTTTCAGTGTTAGATAGCCCATTTATCGAGGAAGGCTATAGGTTATATATCATTACGCTCGGTCCAATAGGAGCGGAGCACCAATGAAAAATGTTTCGAAAACGGGGGAAATTTTCACGCTACGGGCAATATAAGGCGCAAACGAGGTTGCGTGGGTCAGCTAGTAAATTATATTAATGCGAAGTAAAATACAGGTTTTGGTAGAGTTATGTATGTAGTATGTATGTGGGTGGTTTAGTTACCTACTTGGTAACAGGGGGATTTCCCAAAGTGCCATTTTAAGGATTTATTTTATTTTATTTCCTCTTTTAGACCCGAACTACCTTATCTATACTAATGTATAAAGCTGAAGAGCTTGTTTGTTTGAACGCGCTAATCTCAGGAACCGCTGGTCCGATGTAAAAAAATATTTCAGTGTTGGATAGTACATTAGTCGAGGAAGGCTATAGGCTATATATCGTCAACAATGAAAATTGTTTCAAAAACGGGGGAAAATTATCACGCTACGGACAACAGGAGACGCAAACGTGGTTGCTTGGGTCAGCTAGTAAGTAAATAATTAAAAACATTTTTTTCCCCAATCTTTTTCTATGCGGTGTTATTATATTTAAAAATAGTATATTTTTTTACCATAGCGGTATTACGTTGGAACATTTTCGCAACAATGTGAATCGCACACGGAGCAAATACAAAGAGGAAATGCCCTAATGAGATTTTTGTATGAAGCAATGCGTGATAATTTGCGGGGGTGAGGGGGTGTTAGTTTACACTTTTCCATCTACCAGACAATAGCAAAACCACTTGCATCGTTGTATGAGTATATTGCTATTTAGTTTAGCTAGCTGACATTATAGTGTGGACGTACTCAGAATTTCAAGGAGTAGTTTTTTCAAGGTCAATTTTGTAAGTATCTTGAACAAAAAACATCATTAATAACGTAAATAATTTTGCAAAAGTGAACTTTTTTTTTCTAATAAATAACCCTAAATAAAATATTGTTCAATATGTTTGGTTTACACGTGGATTATGTAATACAAAAATTAATATATGTAGTGCAAATCATTTTATTTAAAAAATATATAAATTTTATTTTAGGTACTAGCTGCCCCGGCAAACGTCGTTTTGCTATAAAAAAAATTTAAGGATGGGTGACTCTTACCATTTAGGGGGATGAAAAATAGATGTTGGCCGATTCTCAGACCTATTCAATATGCTCACAAAGTTTCATGAGAATCGGTCAAGCCGTTTCGGAGGAGTATGACAACGAAAACTGTGACACGAGAATTTTATATTTTAGATTTCACTTCGGAATTGGAATGCTTAAATAACGCCAATCTTAGAAAATCAACTAATCTAAATCTGAATTGAATTGTCATACCAATGTTGTCTCTAATATCCACATCAACAAGATAAAAGATAAAATACAACACTTCATCTTTTTACTTGATTGTACCGAGCACATTCAAGTATTACGATTTTTCGATGCAGTTCTAGAACATTGACGTTAATAGTATAATTTGCAAGTTGCGTCAACTGCGATGACGTCGGGGGCGGTATTTTGTTACGGGGGTGATGCGCTTATGCCATCTCCTCTTTGTATTTGCTTCGTGGAATCGCAACAGGATCAATTGAAATTAGGCACGTTATTGTGGCGATAATGTGTAAATATTCTCACAGTCTATTGAAGCTTACGTTATGAGAGCAAAATTTCTTAACTTAATACTATTTAGTTTTCACATCTCTATACTCTTAAACAACTATAGTGGGAAAACAGATACCAGTAAATTCACACAACGTAAAGGAAATATTATGTTAAATTTGCCTACCATAGTAATTTTTCATTCTCTAAATCGATTGTAATAAAATATCACACAAGTATATATAAACTAAAACTAAAAAATACTGAAAAAAAGTGTGGGAGATGGATGCCAATTGTTTCAAATATTTTATGATAGACTAGCTGAACCGGTTATTGTTGTACCGCGAGTAACGCCGCGGGACAAAGTTAGTCTAAAAAAAGTAGCCTATGTTACTCCCCGGATCATCAGTTACCTGCCAGTCCCGTCAAAATCCGTCCAGCCGTTCCAGAGATTACCCGGAACAAACAGACAGACAGACAGACAAAAATTTTTTTAACTGCATTTTTTATATATGTACCGTGTATATATACATATGCATTTAGTAAAAAGCGGTTATTTTAATATTACAAACAGACACTCCAATTTTATTTATTTGTATAGATTATCTGTACAGTATGAGCTTTTATCGTTATAGGGAACACCAGAGCGAGCATCTCTCCATTCTGAATACGTATTGAACCAACATAAATTTTTTTTTTATGCTTGCTTGGGTAAAAAATTTAAGTTTACATTTTTTTTATTTACTAGCTGAACCCCGCGGTATTACCCGCGTTTATTACTGTACAGCGAGTAACGCCACGGGACAAAGTTAGTCTAAAAAAAGAAGCCTAAGTTACTCCCCGGATCATCAGCAAGTTGTGAAAGTCCCGTCTAAATCCGTCCAGCCGTTCCAGAGATTACCCGGAACAAACAGACAGACAGACAGACAGACAGACAAAAAAAAATTTAACTACATTTTTGGTATATGTATCGTGTATCGGTAATTTAATACATGACAAATAATGGTCCTTTACCAGCTTTTTAAAAATAAACAAAATTTTTGCTTGTCGTATTTCCTCAGACAAGTTGTTCCAAAGTGTTACAACTTATACAGTGAAAGAGTTGTCTACAAACTGAGTTGAATATTTTGGAATTTTCAGTATTATATTCTCCGATGACCTCAGGTCCCTGTAATGTGTGTTTTGTAAGAACTGAAAACGTTCTTTGTGATAAAGAGGTGTATGAGGATAAAACAGACCATTGCATGGAAGAAAAAGAACATGAAGAGAAGGCGTATTGGTAGCCACCTGAGCTTTTGACATTTTGCCGAACAGAAAAACAATTTTTTTTTCGCTTTTTAGTCTTTCTAGGCAGGGAGCTACCTTTTGATGTTTTTTTTTAAGTCTGTTTAATGGCTTTGCATGACTACTAGCTATAAGATCGGTATCTTAAAGTTTCATCTATCTTCTAACCTTACCTGTCAGATCACCTTAACAACCTGAAAGAATACAACTCAGGGTCTATTCGTGTATTTGGTACAACTATATCTATAGATACGTAGAATTTATCTCCAACTCCTAACTATTACGGAGTTGAACATTCCATCATCAGTTCACCTACATACCTTGAAAGAATACGAGTAACGGTAACATACGTACACATTACATTTAAAGATTTATCTTCCAACTCCTAACCGTTAAGGAGTTGTATCTTCCATCATCAGCTCATTATCAGGAAATGATGGGTATCAGGTGTAAATACTGTAATAGCTTTAGAAAATATATGAAAAACATAGTAAGTACCGAACAAATTTGAGGTTTTCCTTTGATTCACTTAGGATCCCATCACCAGATCCTGATATTGTGGCAATGGGACCACGTGGGGAGCATACTCTTTCGAATACAAAAATATTTTTTTAAATCGGTCCACAATTATCTATAAAAAAAAGACGTGTGGCACTCGGGGACTGCCGCGGTAAAGCTATTGCATAGCATTTTTTATCAGCTTATGCAATTATAATTATTTATTTATTTTTTATTTATGCAGTATGTTTAATATTGTGAATGAAAAATATTAAACTATTTTTCAAATTAATGCCATACTGACAACCAACAAATGTATGTTTTGAATTACCGGACCGTTAGAATTTATCGAGTAGCATAAGAACAACAATTTTAACATTTAGTAGTAATGAGTTATTGGCTGGAAGGCGTAGGTGAATGATTTATGTCGAAAGTGCCTCGAGTTCAAATCTCAACTGGGCGTCGTCGTCTTTTTGTGAATGTTTCCTGGATGTATTGTGGTAAAAGGTATAAGTAATACCAAACAAAAAAGATATGATAAAAGTTCTGCAATTTATTGATAGATGGCAAAACTAAAAAGTATCACCGCTGTGCCGGTCGGAGTGGGGGGTGTTAGGTTATTTTCGTTACGGAATTTCTGGATTTGGTCTCCACGCTCAAGGCCCGCGATAGAAGCTATGCAATAGCTTAAAAATTATATACAAAAAAAACAATCAATCAAGTCCGTTTATGATTGACTCACGTTAAAATCGAGGGTAAACACAGTGATCTAGAGAGTTTGATTTTTAAGGTATACGTACAGGCAGTCAGTAAGATGAACACATGGGCAGACAGGCAGACATACACGTCATTATTATTTTTTAATGAATTGGTTTTGAGAGTACTGAGAATTAAGTTACTTTCAGAATTGACAGTAGCGTGGAATTACATCTATATGGCTATGACTTATGTGTAGTAATGCGAGTCACTATAAACCCATAAAATATTTTAAAACCTGAAGATATTGAATTCATAAATACACAATTATTTACAGCTTAATACAGTTTATTGTATGCTAAATTATACTTGAACAGAAAATAACAACAAACATAACATATCTTCACCACATCATTAGACCTTATGGACATTTCTTGCCTTGTTTTTTTGTACTACTACCTGAAGGCGTTTCTTCTACTTCTGATATTCTTTTCTTAGCATTCTCTATTTGCGCTTGTAATTCTATAACTTCCTTTTTCAGCAGTTCATTGCGAGCACTCACTATTTTTGATTCCACGAAATCTGTTGCTCCGGCGAATAAATTTTCAAGTTTAGAAACTACTGGATTGCATAGCAATATTTTCGCGTTTGTATTTGAAACGTAAGTTTTAGCAGCACCCCATGTTTGTGATACAACAGGACGAATTTTCCTTATGGAACCTGTTAAAAAAGTGCACAAATATACACAATCATCAGTTTAGTTTTGTAGCATTACTTTTAGAACATGTTTGTGTACATACCTATAGCTAAGTCTACACCTATTCTAAGCGGTCTTGAGATCATATTTGATAAAGTAGAAGGGTGGTAAGTACTTAAATTATATTCACCGGAGCTCTGTTTGGACAAATGTCACTTGGATAATTTTGGAAGCTGTCAAAAGCGTTACGGATCTACGTCAAGAGATGTTATTGTTAACAAACTCTTTTACTTTATGGTTAAATCCATCACTAGATTAGCTATGATTTTATACACAGCTAAAATATATTGTACTAGCTATGCCCGCTACTTCGCATACGTGACATTTGAATTTTTTTGACCGTTTAAAACTTCCCCGGATAAACATTTTAAAACTAAAATCAGCTAAATCGGCCCATCCGTTTCCCAGTTTTGCGAGAGCGAGACAAACGAACAGCAATTGATTTTTATATATATAAGATTTGAGTTTACCTGTGAGGAGCATAATTTGGTAAATTGCTTCAGGTTTCAATATATTTTTTATTTAGGAGGAACTAAAACAGTAAAACAAAATATAATAAATATTTTAAAATAAACGTAATATAACACAATATAATAAGCAGGTATACATCTATACTTATAATAAAAATTTAACAGGTCCAATTCTGTACATTAAAGATATTTTGAATTTTTTTTCGGAACGCTCTCTATAATCGATACAGAAGCCAAAAGTGTTTTTTTTTCTTTTTTGTCTGTCTGTCTGTCTTTATCTTGGCAGCGCATCACTCCAAAACTACTGAATAGATTCAAAGGAAACTTGACATGATTTGAATTCATACTACGAGGAGAAATTCAGCACGGTTTCCTGGAAAGACAGGATGAAAGTCAAAGTAAGTACTTAGTTGTACTTCAATAACACATAGTCCGATTTCATTCATTCTTTTTTTGCTAGGAAGCACTTAAATATTGTTCCGTGATCTTTCTATGCATATCTATACAAATAAATTAAATTGGAGTGTCTGTTTGTAATATTAAAATAACCGCATTTTACTTAATGCATATGTATGTATACACGGTACATATAAGAAAAATGTGGATATTTTTTTTTGTATGTCTGTCTGTCTGTCTGTTTGTTCCGGGTAATCTCCGGAACGGCTGGACGGATTTTGACGGGACTTTCACTGGCAGGTAGCTGATGATCCAGGGAGTAACTTAGGCTACTTTTTTAGACTAACTTTGCCCCGCGGCGTTACTCGCGGTACAACAATAACCGCGGGTAACACCGCGGGGTTCAGCTTGTAATAAATATGTAGACGTCGAGTTTGTCTGTTTGGATGTGCCCACAAAACGTAAAACGTTCAAAATAATCATGGAAACGTTTTGCACAAGCATTATGTGTAATACGGTATATAGTTAGTATTTGATTGGTATGTATTTGTTCTTTCTTTCCATAGAAAAAGTTTTTTTCTTTTAATTTGTTTTCTTTCTTTAAAACAGCGAAATCTGTTGGTATCAGGTAACGCTAACTTTACAATTCAATTTAGAATTGTAAAGTCCGAGGTAATTTATAATTCTAAATACCCGAGCGGAATTAGGTATAGACAAGAATTGTCACATAGCAATTTATGAAGAGTCAGTTTATTTTACGCTTTTTAGTGTTTCTAGGCAGGGAGTTTTCGTTGAATGTTTGTTAAAAGTCGGTTTTTTTATTATTGTGTTTCTTTTGTTTCTATTGTTTCTTATCACCCACGCGGGTGGAGCCGCGGGCAACAGCTAGTAATATAATAATTAATAAGTTGATTGTTCGCTTTATTTAATATTAAGTAAAACCGACAAAAGACTAACATTTTTCTTTCTTTCTTTTCTTGTTAACGAGAGAAAGATCCTTAATGATGTCCATCGCCCATTGGTAGGAAACCAAGGGATTAATCGAACTCTTATCGACTTAAAACCTCTCGGCGTTTCTCTGTTCACCAACACCCGGGGAACGAAAACTGCAATTACATTCTTCCACCACCCCGGATAGGCATTGACTTCTTTTTCTTCTTTTGATGAAATGGCAACCAGCCGGATCAGCAGATCAGCTATTTAGGCCAATATCAAGTATTTAAAGTCTTCAAATCTTAAGTCTTCTAGTTTCCAAGTCTTCGTCATGATGATATTAACTAAAAAATTAAACAAATGTGGATGAGATGAAATGGGAAACGTCTTTCGAAAAAACAGAAAAACGATCCAGGCATTAAATTGACTCAGCCGAGACGGCATTCATCGTTAAATCATAAACTGACAAAATGATGACAGCATTCGTGGTGGCGTGTTCGATGACGAGTTCGAGACCGGAGGCCCGATGATGCAGAAGCATCTCGATAGGCTGTCTCAGAGCGGATCACCATGCTGTATCGTTGTTTTGAGTGCATTCGCAATTCATGCATCCCATCAGGTAGAGTAGAGTCACTTTAGCAGGGTCATAAATGAAACAAATTTACTTTTTGAAAATAATAGAAGTATTTAAATACTAGCCGAACCCCGCGGTGTTACCCGCGGTTATTGTTGTACCGCGAGTGACGCCGCGGGACAAAGTTAGTCTTAAAAAAGTAGCCTAAGTTACTCCCCGGATCATCAGCTACCTGCCAGTGAAAGTCCCGTCAAAATCTGTCCAGCCGTACCAGAGATTACCCGGAACAAACAGACAAACAGACAGACAGACAGACAGACAAAAAAAAAATTAACTACATTTTTGGTATATGTATCGTGTATACATACATATACATTAAGTGAAAAGCGGTTATTTTAATATTACAAACAGACACTCCAATTTTATTTATTTGTATAGATAATATTTGTGTAGATTATACCCTCATTCGTATTAGATGTATTATTTATAGAATGAATCGTAAACCCATCTAAGTTAGTTAAATAGTTTACCTTACTGATCCAATATTCTGTAACGATTATGACGTCTCTATATTAACGCGGATAAGTTCCGGATAATGTTTTTATCACTGCTGTGGTTGACACAGTATCCCTTTACTGCAAAACATTATTTAATAAAGCCTGTAAATATGTGTCATCGTCCGGTGTCACATATTTACAGTGTGAGTACAGTGGAGTGTAGTCTTTGGTACAATGAACGTAACACAATGCTAAATAGCTTACAAATGACATCTGGGCCGGTATACAATGGGGATCTTGTGTCAACTGCGTTGAATTTCCGTTTCCGTGCGTTTAGGCGATTCTGCCATACATACTATAGTAACCAAATATAGCTCACTTAGGACCCATAATATTTTATCTATGGTGCTTCCTGGTTTCAAAAAGGTGTCTGCCTATTTTGACTTCATTTCGTCTCCCGCTTTGCTAAGGAGGGAAGTGGACTTATCATATTTCCAACTCCTCCTGTTTTTTCTTCTGATTAATTTCGTTGCGGGTTCCAAGACAGGTATTTTTTTTCCTGGGACTTCCCGAGTATCATAACTCGGTGTGTTCGAGGGTCACTGCTGTTGATCCTGGTGTAGAAGAGTTACAGTGTTAGGCGTGTGGGCGGGATTAGTTCCATGTAACACCTGACGATTTGAAGAATGTTGTTACCGATATGAAATATAAGTATACAAGAGGTTGATTGTAATTTCAACATAATCTGTGATCAAGAATGCCTCATCAACCTACAACAATGCTTCAGCGACTAAATCTTAAACAATGATGATGACTTTGATTACTCCTTTATTAAAATTATAACAGTCGAATAATAGTTTTCGCTTGATTTAAATAAAGTCAGTCTGATTTAAATTCAATAAGATTTTCATAGATCTTTTTTTTTATTTTTAACGACGTCATAAACACTAATAACAACTGTCACTGAGGTCTTTAATAGCCTGTATAATTTAGGTTTTCTACTTCAGTGGTATAATTGTATTATACATTCAAGTATTACATGATAATCTTTATCTGAGAGTATTACAAACTCAACCATAATGTAAAAATAGAAATACCATAAATGATAAACTGGTGTAAATCATGCGTATATCAGGTATATCCTATGAATAAGGAATCCTATTATTATTCTTACCTCTATGGGTATATCAGATCATGGTACAATATAGAGTCCATAGACAACTAATAGTAATAATAAAAAGTATAACAATACTAGTATGTATTTTTATGGTGTAAATTAGCATAGTGTTTGTTGACATGGCATGACATCCCTTTGGGGCTCCAAATTTTAGAAATAAGTATTTTTTAGTGCAATGTCACGAAAATCATAACATAAGTAATAGAATAAACGCACATTCATTTGATAATATTATGTCGAAGATTATACCAATACTGCGACTGGCTTTAGGTATATATATTTATTTTATATTGTAGCGTGTCAATAATGATCATGGACAGATTTTTGTTTGTAATTATTATAGTTAATACTCGTAGTTTTGACGTAAGACTTTTACTATTATATTCATTTTATTTACATTTTTTCCTTAAAGTTTAAGTATAATTAATTTATTCGTCTATATGACTCATAGACTAAAAAAACAGGTATCTTGTAGATGTTACACGAAAAGCAAAAGCAGGAGGTGAACTAATATGGCACTATTTCAAAATAGAGATTACACCTCCAATGACTGTATCATTACTGAATGGACCATTTGGCCAAAATTTAGGAGCAACGGCTACAAAAGTATTGACTAATTTCATTCATGGATTAGATGGTAAAATTAAAGAAATAGAAAAACAAGCAATATTAGCGGCTAAAGCAAAGGAAGCTGCTATAGAAGCAAAGTTAGCGAAGGAGAGAGAAGCTGCAAGACAGGCAGAGGAACAGAAAAAGAAGTTAGCTGCTGAAGCGGCTAAGAAAGCAGCTGAGGAAGCTAAAAAAGTTGCTGAATCTAAAGCTGCTGCATCTAAAGCTGCAGCAACCAAGACTTCTGATGCCAAAAAACCCGCAGATGCTAAAAAAGCTGCTGCAACCAAGGTTTCTGTGAACAAAAAAGACGCAGAAGCTAAAAAATCTCAAGATACTAAGAAAGATTCCGGACCTACAAAAAACGTCAAAAAGCCTAAAAAATAATACAAAATTTATAGGCCCAAAATCAACAACATGTGTTATGATTATGTGTTGGTTTTCCTTACTGCAACCATTTTCTGAAATTTTGTTGGATGCTAATTAGTATTATGACTTCAGTAAATTTATTAATATAAAATAGAAAATCATGCAACTATTTCTATTTATTCTCCAAACCCATAACACGAGCTCTGGTTAGCTTGGGACTAGATGGCGTTGTGTACTCGATGTCCGAAATATTTATTACTAGCCGACCCACGCAAACTCGTTTGCGTCCTCTATTGCCCGTAGCGTGATAATTTTCCCCCGTTTTCGAAACATTTTTCATTGGTGCTCCGCTCCTATTGGACCGAGCGTGATGATATATGCGGTTCCTGAGATAAGCGTGTTCAAACAAACAAACAAACAAACTCTTTGGCTTTATATATTAGTATAGATTAATTTATTAAATAGTAGAAGCTTCTAAGCTGGTTAATCCATACAAATAAATAAAATTGGAGTGTCTGTTTGTAATATTAAAATAACCGCTTTTTACTAAATGCATATGTAAATATACACGGTACATATACCAAAAATGTGGTTAAAAAATTTTTTGTCTGTCTGTCTGTCTGTTTGTTCCGGGTAATCTCCGGAACGGCTGGACGGATTTTGACGGGACTTTCACTGGCAGGTAGCTGATGATCCGGGGAGTAACTTAGGCTACTTTTTTTTAGACTAACTTTGTCCCGCGGCGTTACTCGCGGCACAACAATAACCGCGGGTAACACCGCGGGGTTCAGCTATACCAAATAAAAATGAAAGAAAAAAGGTCATAGTTATGCCAGGTATGACATGATCTATCTGAGGTAAGGATCTTTGGAGTAAATGTACAATATAAATCTAGTGAAAATGAGACAAGTAGTAATATTTTTTTCTCGCTAATACTCTTTATTTGAACACTGATGTACAAGATTAAAAATATATAATACTGGTTGACCCAGCGAACTTTGCACCGCCATACTTTTTTTAATGGAATAGGGGGCAAATGAGCAAACGTGTCACCTGATGATAAGCGATTATCGTCGCCCATGGACCATGGAGACCCGCAATACCAGAGGTGTCATAAGTGCGTTACCGGTCTTTGGGGGAGAAGGATATGGGGAGGAGTTGGGGTATGGGCCTCCGGTATCCTCACTCACTCGGTGAAACACAGCGCAAGTGCAATTTCACACCGATTTTATGTGAGGCCCTGGTATCACTCCGATCGAGCCAGCCCATTTATGCCGAAGCGTGGCTCTCCCACAGTAAATAGTGAATAACCTTGTGAATATTTTCAAATTTCCGAAAAAAGTCTTAGTTGCCCACGGGTAGAGTATAGTGATGGACTTCATAATTATAACACTTCCAATTCCGATTTAATTTTCTTCTATACAAACCTTATCCTGATAATATCAAACACCTAAAAGAAAGAATTATCCAATTGCATCACAATCGATCGGAAATTATACGCGTACATACATTTAGGTGATTCATTTTTATTCATATAGTAGCTGTGCCCGCTACTTCGTACACGTGACGTTTCGATGTTCAAGTATTTTTTTTTATTTTTAAATCCTTCTCTGGACTTCGACAAACATTTCAAAAGCAAAATCAACTAAATCGACCTAGCCGTTCTTGAGTTTTTATAAGAAAAACGAACAGCAATTGATTTTTATATAAAGGAGAAGATTTATCTATACTTATAAAATAGTAAGTCCTGACTGACTGACTGACTGACTGATTCATCATCGCCGAGCGTAAACTATGATAGTTAGGGCTATGAAATTTGGTGAGTAGGATCCTTTTATTGAGTAGACACGCATTAAGAAAGGAATTTTGGAATTTCTACCCCTAAGGGGGTGAAATAGGGGTTGAAAGTTTGTATGGAAGTCCGTTATTTTTTAAGTTAGAAACCTGAAACTTTACTTTTGGGCTGCTGATTAAAAATGAGTAAACACGTATTTCAGCGTTTTTTAATATTCAACCCCTAAGGGGTGAAATAGGGGTTGAATTTCGTACATAGGTTAGTCTGGAAGTCCGTCATTTTTGAAGTCTGAAACATGAAACTTTATTTATGTGTTACTAATTTAAAAAGAGTAGAGACGTATTTGAGCGTTTCTGAATAATCTACTCCTAAGGGGTGAAATAGGGGTTGAAAGTTTGTATGGAAAATCGTCATTTTTTAAGTTAGAAACATGTTACTTTATTCATATGCTAAGGACTAAAAATAAGTTAATACGTATTTAAGCGTTTCTTGGTATTCTACCCCTAAGGGGGTGAAATAGGGGTTGAAAGTTTGTTTGGAAGTTCGTCATTTTTTAAGTTAGAAACATGCAACTTTATTCATATGCTAAGGACTAAAAATCAGTTAATACGTATTTAAGCGTTTCTTAGTATTCTACCTAAGGGGGTGAAATGGGGGTTGAAAGTTTGTATGGAAGTTCGGCATTTTTTAAGTAAGAAGCATGAAACTTTATTTTTGGGCTACTGATTAAAAATGAGTAGATACATATTTAAGCGTTTATGAATATTCTACCCCTAAGGGGTGAAATAGGGGTTGACATTTCGCATATAGGTTAGTCTGGAAGTCTGTCATTTTTGAAGTTCGAAACATGAAACTTTGAGTTCGGGCTACTGACTAAAAATGAGGTAATACGTATTTAAGCGTTTCTTGATATTCTACCCCTAAGGGGTGAAATGGAGGTTAAAAGTTTATTTGGAAGTTCGCCATTTTTTAAGTTAGAAACATGTTACTTTATTCACGTGCTAGGGACTAAAAATGAGTTAATACGTATTTAAGCGTTTCTTGGTATTCTACCCCTAAGGGAGTGAAATAGGGGTTGAAAGCTTGTATGGAAGTTCGTCATTTTTTAAGTTAGAAACATGTTACTTTATTCATGGCTAAGGACTAAAAATGAGTTAATACGTATTTAAGCGTTTTTGGTTATTCTACCCTTAAGGGGGTTAAATAGGGATTGAAAGTTTGTATGGAAGCTCATCAGTTTTTAAGTTAGAAACATTAAACTATATTTTTGGGCTACTGATTAAAAATGAGTAGATACCTGTTAAAGGTTTCTGGATATTCTACCTTTAAGGGGTGAAATAGGGGTTGCAAGATTGAATGGAAGTCTGTCATTTTTTGAGTTAGAAACATAAAATATTATTTTTGGGTTACTAATTAAAAACGAGAATATGCATATTTAAGCGTTTCTGGATATTCTACCCCTAAGGGGAGAAATAGTCATTGGTATTTCATGTATTGGTTAGTGTGGAAATCCGTATTTTTTTTTAATTTAGCAGTCTAACAACTTTCGTTTTCATGTTTCTGATTACAAATAGATGAATACTTATATCAGTATTTATTCGAATTCTGCTCCTAAAGGGGTTGAAATATGGTTCGAAAGTTTGTATGAAAGTTCTTTTAAATGGGATAATGATCAAAAATAAATAAATAAATACGTTTAAAACATGAATAAATTACTGATACATTATTTTACACAGTTTTAATTAAATGAAAATGATCAACTTCCACGCGAGCAAAGCCGCGGGCAACAGCTAGTCTATTCTTATAAAATAGTAAGTCCTGACTGACTGACTGATTCATCATCGCCGAGCGTAAACTATGATAGTTAGGGCTATGAAATTTGGTGAGTAGGATCGTTTTATTGAGTAGACACCCACTGAGAAAGGAATTTTGGAATTTCTACCCCTAAGGGGGTGAAACAGGGGTTGAAAGTTTGTATGGAAGTCCGTCATTTTTTAAGTTAGAAACCTGAAACTTTACTTTTGGGCTGCTGATTAAAAATGAATAAACACGTATTTCAGCTTTTTTGGATATTCTACCCCTAAGGGGTGAAATAGGGGTTGACATTTCGCATATAGGTTAGTCTGGAAGTCCGACATTTTTGAAGTTCGAAACATGAAACTTTGTTTTTGGGCTACTGATTAAAAATGAGTAGATACGTATTTAGGCGTTTCTGGATATTCTACCCCTAAGGGGTGAAATAGGGGTTGAAAGTTTGTATGGAAGTTCGTCATTTTTTAAGTTAGAAACATGAAGCTTTATTCGTGTGCTACTGATTAAAAAAGAGTAGATACGTATTTAAGCGTTTCTGGATATTCTACCCCTAATGGGGTGAAATAGGGGTTGAAAGTTTATATGAAAGTTTGTCATTTTTTAAGTTAGAAGCATGGAACTTTATTTTTTGGCTACTGGTTAAAAATGAGTAGATACGTATTTAGGTGTTTCCTGATATTCTACCTCTAAGGGGTGAAATAGGGGTTGACATTTCGTACATGGGTTAGTCTGGAAGTCCGTAATTTTTGAAGTAAGAAACATGAAACTTTATATTTAGGCTACTGATTTCAAATGAGAAGACACGTATTTAAGCGTTTTTGGATATTCTACCCCTAAGGGGATGAAAAAGGGGTTGAAAGATTGCACGTAATTTCGCCATTTTTGAAGTTACAAACATGAAACTTTGTTTTTGGGCTACTGATTAAAAATGAGTAGATACGTATTTAAGCGTTTCTGGATATTCTACCCCTAAGGGGTGAAATAGGGGTTGAAAGTTTGAATGGAAGTTTTTCATTTTTTAAGTTAGAAGCATGAAACTTTATTTTTGGGCTACTGATTAAAAATGAGTAGATACGTATGTAAGCGTTTCTGGATATTCTACCCCTAAGGGGGTGAACTAGGGGTTGAAAGTTTGTACGTAAGTTCGTCATTTTTTAAGTTAGAACCATGAAACTTTGTTTTTGGGCTCCTGATTAAAAATGAGTAGATACGTATGTAAGCGTTTCTGGATATTCTACCCCTAAGGGGTGAAATAGGGGTTGAAAGTTTGAATGGAAGTTTTTCATTTTTTAAGTTAGAACCATGAAACTTTGTTTTTGGGCTCCTGATTAAAAATGAGTAGATACGTATGTAAGCGTTTCTGGATATTCTACCCCTAAGGGGTTAAATAGGGGTTGAAAGTTTGTGTGGAAGTTCGTTATTTTTGAAGTAGCAAACATGAAACTTTATTTTTGGGCTACTGATTAAAAGTGAGTAAATAAGTATTAAAGCGTTTCTGGATATTCTACCCCTAAGGGGTGAAATAGGGGTTGAAAGTTTGTATGGAAGTTTGTCATTTTTTAAGTTAGAACCATTAAACTTTATTCATGTACTACTGATTAAAAAAATGTAAAGACGTATTTAAGCGGTTCTGGATATTTTACCCCTAAAGGGGTGAAATAGGGGTTGAAAGTTTGTATGGAAGTCCGTTATTTTTTAAATTAGTACCATGTAACTTTATGCATTATCAGCATTAATGCGAATTCTGTTCCTAAAAGGGATGAAATATGGGTCGAATGTTTGTATGATAGTTCTTATAAATGGGCTATTGATCAAAAATAAATAAATACGTTCAGAAATATGAATAAATTACTGATACATACTTTTATACAGTTTTAATTAAATACATAAAATCAACTTCCACGCGAGCAAAGCCGCGGGCAACAGCTAGTATAATATAGAAAAATACAAAAGGCGGCTTTAATGCCGAAAGCAATCTATTACTAATATTAATCAAAATGTGTCGGAGAGACAGTAATTGACGGTGCAATGAGTTTTCAAGAATTATTTACAAGTAGCTGACCCGACCAACTTCGTAACACCATATTTTACTTCCTAAAAGAATTCCCCGTTAATTTTTGATTTTCTTCTAAAGAAACCTTGTCCTAACAACAACGATCACACAGAAAACAGAATTATCCAATTTGGTGCAAGTGATTGGAAGTTAAAAAGCGTACATGCGTTTCGGGAATTAATTTTTTTAAATATAGATTAGTCTTAACCATTTTTTTTTTTTATAACGTGTGGAAACCCCCTCGGGCCGTCACCCCGCCGGGGTTTGCGGCGGGGCGGTGTGTCGGAATCGAACCGACTAAAACCACACGGTGTGCCACTCTGCGCCTGAGACGGGAGGGATCCGGGAACTGCTGTTATTAACACATCCGGACCCCTCCCAGCGCCTGCCCGCACTGTAGCGGGCACCGTCTGCTGTTAATAACTCTCAATGTAGGCGACGTACGGCACACGCGTAACGTCGCCCCCTCGCGGGTGACCACTAGAGCGGATGGAGGGGAAAACCCGTCCCCACCATCCGCAGCCACACTCAGGGCGGCATGAGGCGCTGGTATGCGCGCCTCCGCCGCCCGGTTCGCCGGCGGCGGATCGGGTCCGAGTGGAGGTCGTCCTCTCGGGCCTTCTCCGCCGCCTCCTTCTGCGAAATTACGTCTTCGCAGAAGGCTGCGACCGCGGTAAAACTGCTGTCGCTACCAGCCATGCAGCGTATGACGGCCGGTAGCGAGAGATCTCCTCCGATGACTGCAGTGAGGGCCCGACGCTGCGACGCCCATGCGGGGCAAACCGCCAGCGTGTGCTGGGCCGAGTCCTCACTGCAGTCGCAGTGGTGGCAGGCGGGACTCAGTTCCCTCCTGGCGACCGAGTGCAGGTACTTCCCGAAACAACCGTGCCCGGAAAGCACCTGCGTCAGTCGGAAGGAAAGAGTCCCGTGCTGCCACCCCGCCCACTCGAGGATGACCGGCTGGAGAGCCTCCACGGCGGCAAAGCCAGCGCGTGGAGTCTCCAGCCGGAACGACCAACGAGCCATCGTGGCTCGACGGGCGGCTTCACGCCACTCGCGTACCTCCTCGGGCGGGGGGCGAATGCCACACTCCGCCCGGAACTCAGCCACCCGTCGATAAACTTCGGCGAGCACTTCCGCCTCCAAATCCCACGGAGGTGTTCCGGCCAAGGCGCACGCCGCCTCGGTGGACACCGTGCGGTATCCGCGTATGGCTCTGACCGCCAATACCCTCTGAGGCCGCCAGAGGCGGGCCTTATTGAGGGCAGTCAGAGCCGCCACCCACACCGGTGCCCCATACAGCGCCATCGACCGGACCACCCCCGTGTAGAGGTGTCGCGTTGCGACGCTGGCTCCGCCCAAATTGGGCAAAAGTCGCCCAAGGGCAGAGGCAGCGTCGACCAGCTTCGGACCAAGCTGTCGGAAGTGCTCGTCGAAGAGCCACCTACCGTCGAGGATCAGGCCCAGATACCTCATCTGGGCCCGAACCGGTACGAGGATCGAGTTGACCACTATGGAGGCGCCGGGGGGCGGCCCACGACGGGGCCCATGGAATAACAGGGCCTCCGTCTTGTCCAGGGCCACCCGTAAGCCCAGCGCCTCGATGCGCCCGACCACCAGAGAGACACCAATGGTGGCCAGGCGCGCCGCCTCCTGGAAGTTCGCCCCCCGGGCCGTGACCAATGTGTCATCGGCGTAACAAATTACGCCCAGCCCGGGGGGGAGACGACCTCGTAGGACCCAGTCGTATCCCACGTTCCACAGGAGTGGTCCAAGGACTGACCCCTGTGGAACGCCGCACGACATGGGTCGCCGTCTCAAGGCGCCCTCTCGATCCTCGTATACGACGGTACGCTCCTCCAAATAGTCTGCCACTAGCCGCCTCAGGTACTCTGGCACCCCGTGGTATTGGAGTGCTTCCCTGATGCAGCTGAATGGCAGACTATTAAAGGCGTTGGCGATGTCTAGGGACACCGCCAACACCACGCCGCCACAAGTCACTGCCTCTTCGGTCACAGATTAGTCTTAACCAGTCTCAACTGTTGTCATTCGGGTTGTTAAGTATTTTGTTGGGTTCTAAGTCACAAAGAGTAACACCAACTAGGGTAGCTACGCGTCTCAGCGCAACATTTTTTTTTTCATATATCAATGGCCCTGAGGGTGTTGTTTGAATTTATGCCAGTCAGATCGGTGACCGCATTTTGCGTTGCGATTAGTGAAATGTTGAGAGGGTCTAGTAGTGTGATTTTGATTCCCATTGACTCGCGAGTGCGTTTAGCGTTGCGATTGGTGAATGTTTCGGTATGAATCGCCTCTATCGCCTTTATCATGGACCTAAAGAGTTGTTCCAACTGGTCCCGCTTCTCCCTTCCTCTACAGGACAACACGTGCCGGCCTTAGAAGTCATCGCTGCAGAGTGGTTGACATACGCTCTCGTACTCACCGCTTCGATTTTTCCTTCCTGTGCCGAGCGGTCAAAACCTGGAACTCTCTAACTCCGTACGTGTTTCCTCCCACTATGAACCCGGGTCCTTTAAGCGGAGCGTGAAATGGCATCTCACTAGGCCGCCATAGTGTTGGTCACCATGCTGTATTGTACCTATTTGCATTGAGGATAGTCACTACCACTCCTGGATTCTGCTCATGCTTTCCATCAGGCAGAGCAGAGTCATTTTGGCAGCTTAAACATAAAAAAATGAGTCGGTCGTAAACCGTATTCACCGTAAAAATTGATTAGACCTGATATAATGTCACATTAGACCCTCAGGACTTGACGTATCACAAACATCCCAATAAAGATTAGCAGTACTTGTATTCTCCGTTTAACATCGCCGTAGCTTTCTGATAGGCTGTTGACATAGGCGCTATGATAACTAACCCTTTGAATAGTGTAGTTTGCTTTAAGTAACTCGCCTGCTTTTATTTCTATAAATATATTTAAAGTGCAGGTCATTTAAGATTGGATAAGTTCAAGA
This sequence comes from Spilosoma lubricipeda, assembly GCA_905220595.1. Lineage (NCBI taxonomy): Eukaryota > Metazoa > Arthropoda > Insecta > Lepidoptera > Erebidae > Spilosoma > Spilosoma lubricipeda. The sequence continues at coordinate 16,390,918 of HG992275.1, forward strand.
TACGTTTTGTTTTACTAGTATATGTGTTATTATTGCCCTTTCTCACTCAAAATTAATGAAAAGTAACGGTTTAAATTGATTGAAATATAATTATATGATAAATTTCATAAATATTTTAGTTATAGCTAAATATAACAGCTTTTTAAAAAATAAATCTGTTTGAAATACCAAGAATTTAGAGAAATATACTATTATATGCTAATTGAAACGTTAAACATTTAGTAAGATAAGTAACTTCTGAGTCCAAAAGGACTATAAATTCGAATGCTAAGATTACACTGAGCAGAAACTTATGTAAGTTTAGGGTAAGCAAAGTCGGAACACTAAGCACACCTTATAAATTTAAGCCTCAGTGTGATAACAGCTTTACACCTCGAATTATGAACTAATAGTCTCATGAACTCTCGGGAGATCCCTGGAGGACCGCGCTTGTGTAATACTGATAAAAAAATACCCTTATCCAATAAGATGTATCCATTCATCCAGACATATATTTTCATGTTTTTATTACTTTAAAGGTTTTTTTTAAATCTGCCCAAAAACCTTGTTACCCAAAATGTGAAGCTTTTATTTTCATAATTTAAGTTGAAAGCTTAAATCAGTTTCATGTCAAATCGTCATACAATGAAAAATGTAGGACACAAAGTAATTACAATTTTAAAAAAATCAACTCTATCAAATCATGGCCACCTGTTTTAGAATAGTAAAACATATTTACATCTACCGTGAGTGTTAGATATTATTTAAATTTAAAAGTTGAAAACAATGAACTCAAAGCAATTTTGTAACTCCTTTGTAAATTAAAAAAACCCTTTTTAAAACATTATCTTCACTTCACAAAACAATCACTTTTATTATAATTAAGCTGTCCAATTAATTTAATCTGACAGTATTACTGTATGTCACCTTCACATATACTCGTGACCGTGAAAGATGACCGTGTCATTAATACAACATTATTAATTTTCAGAAACTTTAAAACCTATGAAGTCAGTGTCCTGCACACCAAGCCACTATATTAGATCCGACTATTCAGCACCATTTTTTAGACACTCAGTAAATCGATTGTATCTTACAGCACCTACAACATGGCTACCTCTTAAGCCACATAACCAAAAACGTTCCTTCTCACTTACTGTAACACATGGTATCAGTCTAATTAAACTAACAGGTGTGTCTAAACTAACTGTCAAGAAAAATCATACGCAAACCACAGAATCAGACAAGAATCAGAATTTAAACGTAAAAAAATCTGAATTCAATAAGGTGGTGCCAAAATTTATACCAAGTTCTCCACTAGCTTGCTCTAAATCAGTTCCATCTTGTCCCGTACTGTGCCCAATGTGCCATGGAAACGTTGGTTATTATTGCAATGATAGAACTATAAATAATCTAATATCATTAAAACCTGTGGCTATCGCTGATGTATCAGCAACAGAAGTGAAAAAAACTGAAACACGAGCTACAGATATGAAAGTAGAAAATAAAGAAGAACAAGATGAATTAAGAAAAGCAATTCCAAACTTTAAACTTAATAACACATGGCCCTCCATAAAAACAACAGAGAATATCACAGACTCGCAGTGTATGATTCTTTGTCCAATGTGCCACAGGCATATAGTACATGGTTTACGTAACGCGGAAAAACGAACATACCGTGTAGTACCCATAATTTCAAATCAAACTAAGGCATTAAATTCTGTAGCTGAAGTGAAGCATACTATGGGTATTAAAGCATCGGTTAAGACCTTAAATTCCGAATATAACAAAGTAATACCAAAATGTCCTGAGTCGTGTCCCTCATGCCCACCTTATCCATGTCAACCGTTTCCATGTTGCCCACCCTGTCCCTGCAGTCCACCATGTCCCCCGTGCCCATTTCCTCCTTGCCCATACCCTCCATACCCATGCCCTCAGTGCCCTCCGTGCCCTCAATGCCCCCCATGCCCTCAGTGTCCATCGCAATCATGTACACCCAGTACTTTAAGTTCGCCGAGCTCAAGCGACGTAAAATAATTGCATAGAGCTTTAGTAGCTTTGGAGGCAACTAAAATAAGCATTGTGGATATTTTTCATTTCTAAACTGAGATCTTACCACAAAAAAATGATTGTGAGGTCTGAACAATTTATTAAAATCAAGTTAGCCATAATATGCGGATCACGCAGGACATTATTGAGTATACCAATGAGATCCTTGTGGCCCATAAGAATTTGTCCATTTTCATAGGTCACCGTGTCTGTTAAACTTGCATTCGCAGTTCTAATGTTAACTAAAGTTCAAGAAATGATTAATGGATAAGGTTAAAAGTAAAAGAGTATTAAGTAATAGTTTTATAATAAATAAATATGGTCTACTTTTAACTCATGTAGTTTCATTCTCATTTTTATTTAAAGTAATTTAGTCCATCCTTATTAT